>CM025790.1:30963330-31588828 GCA_014635995.1 Sarcophaga peregrina
AGGAAGAACGAAATTGTTTAAGCAAAAAGCCAAATACAAAAATAAAGGATAATAACGAAATAGAAACATCCTTCATTTTAAGGGAAGAAATGCAGGCCATTTTTTCATTCAAATTAGTAGACAGAAAATCAGAGATCAGCAATGAATCGTTTTTCCGCAACTCATAAGCACTCATGCAATTTTTAGTATGAATGAATCAATAGAATTGAAATTCAACTACTCTGATTCATTCGTACTCGCTACAACATTGATTTATAAGTATAAGTAGCAATGAGTATGAGTACAATGTTCACATCAATCTCACAACATTCGAAATAAGTTTGATTCTAACGCCTACTCATTCTGATTCATAAATTTAGAATAATACTTATAACGCTTATAAGTGATTCGAGTGGCTCTAATCATTCATCAAAATTTACAGCCTTTGTTGTTGTTGCATATACAAACAAAGAAGAAAGGAAAGGCAAAGACAACAAGCAAAGGCATACACACAACCTTCTTGTGAGTATAGTAGTGGTTCTTACTCGAATCATACTTATTTTGTGCTTCATGTAAATGTTAAGTAGAGACGAGTCGAAGTCAAAAACATCGTGCGTATTGTTAAGTATGAATACGACGAGTACTTCCAACTCTGAGTATGAGTAGTATGAGTATGATATCAAAATAAGTATGAATGCGTATAAGTATCTGAAATTATAAGTATGACTCGAATCTACTCATCATTTTAAATATTTATTGCTCATCTCTGCAGAAAATATAATGGATGCCTCAGTGTGATTCTTCCAAATAAAAAACTGAGGTTATATCTTCTGCGTATAGTTTATTCCTAATGTCGCACGACACAAACCTTCGCCGATTTATACCATATGTAGGGCATAACAGTCAACTGTAAGAAAGTCTTTATGTTGTGCTTAAATGTGCGTGATTGTCAGGTTTTAGCTCCTTGCTGTGAGCGTATAAAAGTGTGTGTTTGTTCATTTTTTTTTTCGTTTTAATAAACCTTGTTAGCAGTTAATGGCTCTTAACCGCTTAATGATTTTCTTGACGTAAAATGTAGAGTCAGCTGAAGTGCTTATGATTGTTAAGTACTGTGACATTTCAATAAAGTCCTTCCAGTTGTTGTTGTTGTTTCTTTGTTTGTTTATTTAACTCAGTCTAATAAACACATTTCGTCTGTGTAATCAGTAATGCATGGCGGAATATCCTTCTAAAAGGGTGCGAGTCATTTAATAATAATTTCCTCTTGTAATTACATACGTACATATGTATGTATGTGAGTCATTTGGTAAAATCAAATGTCACTGTTGAAAACATATGATTTCTTTAAGCACCATTTGTAGAATATTTTAGAAACTTTATGAAATACTCTTACGAAAAGGTGACATATTGGTATTATTCTCTGAATGTTATAAACATTTCGTCGTATGATGAGATGAGGTACAAGTTCTGATTATATACCTTTTCCCGGCACAATAGGTCAATTTCACCTCCGGGTACTGTACTTGTCTTGATTGCCAGGTACACGTTCTCTAACCTAACCTAACCTACCATTTTCAGCTACTTGAAACGTTGTGACATTACTCTCTTATCGGTTACACTTATCACGATCCATATTGAGCTTAATTGCGAAATGTTCAACAGGAATTGATTTTGAGAATGACATCTGAGCAAACGAGTTCATTTTACGTTCAGAGCTATCGAAATGTTGAGTTGCCAATCTTGATATTGCCTGAAATATAAGTTATAAGAAGCACAGAAAATATTGGTCCTTTAATACAAGCAATACTACAACTCATCTCACCTAATCATTGCCGAAAGACAACCGAAAGCAGTACGACAGACAACTCTAACGTCACGTCTTTGGGGTTTAATAATTTTCATTGGTTCTATTAGGTTTCCCAAAAGAAATTTAGTTAATTTTGAATTATGATTTATATTTCTCTAAGAGCGATATTAGTCAGCTCATCCCTGTCAACGGCGAGCAGTGTAGTTCTATGGTTATTAACTTGATTTGGTCTAGATTTGACGATCAAACATTGCATATTCTGCACGAACGATTTAAGGGCATGTTTATTCCAGGAGGGGGGGGGGGGCGTAATGTAAAGCAGAGGTCAACAATAAGTATTCAAAACGATGAGTAGGTTCAAGTCCTACTTATAATTTTAGATACTTATACACATTCATACTTATTTCGATATCACAATCATACTACTCATACTCAAAGTTGGAAGTACTCGTCGTATTCATATTTAACAGTACGCATAATGTTATTGATTTCAACTCGTCTCTACTTAACATTTACACGAAGCACAAAATAAGTATGATTCGCGTACGAACACTACATACTCACAAGAAGATTGTGTGTATGCTTTGCTTGTTGTCTTTGTCTTTCCTTTCTTCTTTGTTTGTATATGCAACAACAACAAAGGCTGTAAATTTTGATGAATGATTCGAGCTATTCGAATGACTTATAAGTATTTTTCTAAATTTATGAATCAGAATGAGTAGACGTATGAATCAAACATATTTCGAATAATGTGAGTTTGATGTCAACGTAGTACTCATACTCATTGTAACCTGTACTCATAAATCAATGTTGTAGCGAGAACGAATGAATGAGAGTAGTTGAATTTCAGTTCTGTTGATTCATTCATACTCAAAATTGCATGAGTGCTTATGAGTAGCGGAAAAACTATTCATTGTTGATCTCTGATGTAAAGATCGATCATCGATATCGTGGGTCTTTTTCTTAAAAAGTTTGTTTAAGTAGCTTGTGCTGCAAATAAGCCACGAACTGTACCAGTCCTCAGAGCCAAGTAAATCCATTAATAAAAAATATTAAAATTCGTCCTTTTCCTATCTGCAATCTTCATCACACAACATGTATGGTGTGAGTAGATTGACCATAATGATTGATGTAATGATCAAGAAAAATGTATGTAGTATAGTACTTGCAGGCACCGAAACCGCGCCGCTTACAAAAAAACAGTTTCTAAGGTAAGAATAAAACAATATAAGGAGTCTTTGAGTATTGAGAGAAAGCATGGAAGTGGAAGAAAAAAAGGATTTGCCGACCAAAACAAAGCAAGTAAAATCATACGTATTTTTTCTAAAACACTCTAAAATGTCTGGAAGAAAAGTGATTCCAAAAGTTGGATGCTCTGAGACCTTTGTCAGAAAAAAATTTTATACACAAAAGAATTCAAATTTTATTTGCTTTAATTGAAATCTAAAACGAAAAAAATCCGCCACTTAGTTGTATTTCTATAACGAAAAGTGTAAGTCCAGTTCTTTTTTGTGTGCACTCCTTATATTTGTATTAACCTTAGCGTAAATAGTCCTAAAACTTTAAATCTGAGATCTTGCAAGCCGAATTGTTTAAGCATGGCGTTATCTCTAAAATGGAATAATAAAAGTACGATAAAATGTGTACTGAACACTAACTCAAATGGTATATAAGAGTGTTCTCAATGCTCATATACAAAATTTGAAATTTTTTACGTATTTAAGCAAACTGAAAAGAATTTTTTAGTAAACACTCCTCTTTTAATTCAAAAAAATCATCTACAGTTCTAACTATGTACACTATGTAAGGTTTAAGAACCTAATCACAGATAGGACACCGAGCTTATATATGATTTAATTAATCGAGTTTCAGTTAGACAATTATAGCCGAAAATACTATCCAAATCTGCGAACTTGTAACTTTATCACTTGCGTATAATTTAACTTCAACTTGACAGAGCGAAATCCAGTATTATTGCATTAGAAAATGCAATTTATTTTATAAAACCATTGTAGTAATTCTTATTTGACACTCCATATGACAGTAAACCTTTAAATTTTATGTCCTCTAAGCGTTAACATTTCAAATTATTTCCCATGCAGTCCATTATTTATTCAAGTAATTTGAACAATTTTTCACATTCATTACATTGTCTGTCTGTTGTTTTTGGCATTGCTATTGATTTTCATTAGACAATTTCAACAATTTTAACGATTTTAACAATGGCAATAATTTACCATAATAAAATAAAACTCTATCAGTTTGGCTTTTGGGCCCATACAAGTAGACATGACTTCTAAAATGAAATTTAATGGCACAAAACAGCAAAAACGTTGTGTGTGTTTATTTCATATGAGTTTGGTCGTTGTTAAACTTTTCACCAGTGCCGCAAAACTCCCGCAACCAAATTTGAAAAATGAAACAAAAACAAAAAATCGGAAAATTCCTAAAAAATTACTACAATTGGCGTCTAACAGCCTAGTCGACCAGAGTGAGATGACATTTACGTAGGAGGTAGTATTCCATCATCACTATCATTTCATTTCCGATTTCATTTTGAAACCAAATCTCTCTCCCTCTCTCTCTCCTTCTCTCTCTCTCTCTCTCTCTCCTTCTCTCTCTCTCTCTCTCTCTATTTCGATTGCAATAAAATATTGTTTTATTTCGTATCGATGTGTAAACGGTTTCAATATATTTTATTAAATAGAATCTCCTTTATTTTACCAATTTGATCAAGAATTTTTTTATTTCCTTTTTTTTCCCTGATGTTTTAGTGTGGAGTTGTAGTAAGTAAATGTAAATGTTGCCGGCATTAGCTGGTACACCTAAAAATCTAATTCAATATTCCAATTGTAACTCAATATAATGCACACTTGGAAGTGCAATGAGCCAGAATAAATTCAATATCCTTTTCACGTTATTCATCCTGTAGTAGCAGTGGTTTAAACCAATTGTGGATGTCAAACGATACCAGATGGTAGGATAGAGGTAACGACAATGGCAATGGCAATGACGCCAGCTTTATTTAGACCCGGGTGGTTGTGGGTAGTTGTCATTGAAATTTAAATAAAATTATTTTATTTATGTATTCCATTTCTATTTGTATAATTTTTTTTTTTTATTTATTGGCGACCAAAAAGTGTAGATTGTTAACTTTACATTATTAATTTGTATACAATTGTATTGGCATTACGGAAGTATTGACTGTATCCGACGGATATGAAAATCCAGTCGTCTACAGAAATAAATTAAAAAAAGAATGTTTTGTAAATTTATAAACATGATGCTAAAGCATTGGAAAGTGTTTTTAAGGGGAAATAAATAATTATAATCCTGGTTATATGATACACTGTATACGTAGTAATGCATGTGTAATCATTCATCACTCGATAATTGCTTATTTGTCGCTTGCTTATTGACACTTAAAAGTTTAAGTTTTTAAATTTCTCTAACGAATGGAATTTCTGATAACTTAATAATGAATTTCTCTAACTTAATTCACCATTAACAAGCCAATTAGCGGATTTCGGCATGTCTTAACATATTCTTCTAGGCGCCTATGCTTCTTTTGTGTCTTCGCCAATAGATCACACCAATCGATAACAAAAACCCTGAGAGTAAATAAAATTGCCATGAAAAGTATCTCAAAAAAATTCTGTCGTTCGGAGTCGACTTTAAACTGTAGGTCCCGCTACTCATGTATACAATTAACACACACAACATAAGTGGTGTGAGAAACTAGGTCAATGAGCTAGGGTTGTAATGAGCAACTATGTATGTATGTATGCTCCTCTCGCTGGAGCCATTTCAAATGACACAAAGTTTAGGTTGTTGAAGAGCTCTTACAGCTCATTGTTTAGTCGAATACAGAAATTATCACCAAATCTCACTGGACCAAAGATCTTACGTAGAAATTTTCTCTCGCTTAGTGTTTCTGCGCCAGAAAGAAGGGTGAGGAGGAAGAGCAGCATGCATAGTATTAGTTTTATTGTACGAGCGAGGTATCTGCTACTCAATTGCCTATTGAGACCCTAGTAATACCTACTAGCAAGAGTGATTCTATGCGTTAAAAAGGTCGCATAAGGTTCTCGCACGGTATCAAAATATTCGGAGAGTTCCATTCCTACCACGACTGAGCTGCAAGAGCTGCTAAACATCATTCTGCATAGCCTTACATTATAACTTTTTAGTTAGGTTTACAACCTTCTTTTTCACACCGCCCCTGTTATCCGTGTTAATTTCATCTAGAAGTGGCAGAGCCTACAGTTAAAAATCGACTTCGAAACACAAATTTTTGAGTAAGGTCGCATGAGGTTTTCGCACGGTATCAAAATATTCGGAGAGTTCCATTCCTACCACGACGGAGGTGCAGTAGCTGCTAAACATCATTCTGCAAGCCTTACATTATAGCTTTTTAGTAAGGTTTACAACCTTCTTTCTCACACCGCCCCTGTTATCCGTGTTAATTTCATCTATGAGTGGCGTAATCTACAGCTAAAAATCGACTTCGATACACAAATTTTTGAGTAACTTTTTATGACAAGTTTATTTTAAGAAGTTAACGAAGACGTATTTTTGGTTCGAGAAGTCTGTACTGGAGCTTGAACCATGAAACTAGACAACGGTGACCATGGTTTTTATGATAGGAAATATTCTAAGACCATTTAAAGAGACAATTTCAAATTTATTGTAAAAATAGCGAGCTACGGAGAGATTTTGTTCCACAGTGGTTACAATTTTCTGAAATAAAAGTGTCTTTCAATTAAGATTTTAAATTGATTCTACAAAATGAATTTAAATATGCTTCTCATGTCATCTATGTCATCACCTATGCTAACAAGCTTCCAAAACCTGGACTTATAACACCTTTTATTCTTGTTTTGGATTAAATTCTTCCTCTAAAATAACCTACCACTGATCTAGTTATATGCAACGTTGTTTGCTATCTCGAATAAATCAAGTTTTCATCTTTACTTAAAAGCAAAAAAAAATACTTCTTTGAAGTTATTTGCATCACCTCAAAAATAATTTTACATTGTTTAACCTCTCATAAATAAGTTCAGTTGTTAGTTTCTATTACAAAATCTATAAAGATGGACACAAAGTTTAAAGTCCTTTAAACTTAATTTTTATACTTTCTATCATAAGCATAAGCATAATCCTCTTTAAGGTTGTGAGAAAAGAAAAAACTTTTAACAATAAATCCTTTTCATTTCAAAAAAAAAAAGAATCGAAAACGAAAAGGAAGGAGAAAGAGGAGAAAACAATATGAATTTCATTCAACCAAACATTTATACCTGCACACTCATTTTTAACGCTGGCCATACTCAATATCATTATTCTGGCTGTTGTTGTCGTCATTGTCCATTATTATTATAATCATGATCATGATCATCATCATTATTAAGTATCATCTATGGAGTCATTTATAAAATTGTCTCTCCTTATGTTATTAATACACTTTCGGTGTACAGAGCAACAACAGAAGTCCTTTACAAATAAGCAACAAATTGCTAAGGTGTGCTACGGCAGCTAAGACTCTTACAATTGCTGCTTAACTCCCTATAGTCTCTAGACTCTTTTAGTATTTTCGTTTCAATATTGCTCTCTTTGGTAACAACAATACCATAAGTGTCTATGTGTGTAAGGCCAATGTATGCGTATGTGTGTGTGTGTGTGTATGTGTGGATATTTATAGTATGAATTGGTTTTGTGGTGTTTTACTCTCATGCTGGTCTTTCGGACTATTGCCTGCTTTTTACAGTCTATGATTTCTGTTGTTTGTTGTTGCTTTTGCCACTCGTCTAACTTCCGTTTACCGCATAAACTCAAAAGGTCTTTATAGTAGTTCAACAATGGCCTTAACATGCCAACGAGTCTTGAAGTTGCCGTTATATTATTGCTGTTGTTGTTTTAGCTTTTGTTTTGCTATTTTTTCTTTTATTTTTTTTTTTTTATCTCAACTCTCATAAAGGTTTCATCGCATACAACAGCCACAACAATAACAACAACAACAACTAAACAAACACCAGCTTTCACTAGCTTAAGCTGTATGAAATATTTTTTTATTCTTATGCCACAAGTATTTACCGTATAAGAAGAGCATTTTGTTCACTCTCTCACACTCTCTCTCTCTACGACTCACACTCTTCCTTAATTTGTTGTAGATTTTATTTTATAAAGTGTTATACCGTAAATATGAGCATAAATATACGTATGGGTGACTAACGGTGAGTATAACCTGAAGGAAATATGCCGACAAGTGTCTCCAAGTTACCAGTTTTGTCGACTATATTGGTGACTTAATGGTAACATTGTAATCGAAGCTTCAACAACTATTTTATTTTGATGAGAAAAAAATGTCAATCGTCAAATTGTCAGGAAATTATAAACGCTTAACAATCACAATCAATGTTATATAAAAATAAAAGCAGTGAAAATGAGACAATTACAAGTCCATGTTTGAATTGTGAAATTATTGTAGAGCCTGAATATTCTGTGTCGTCTAAAATTGATTTTCCAAAATATAGTTTGCGTGAGAAGATAAAAAATTGGTATGTTGAACATAATTTTTAAACGAAATGAAATTGCTTCAAATCTTATGGAAATTTTCCCTATTGACTCTGAAGAAAAACAGAGAGAATTTGATGCTATTTTGAAAAGCATCAAGCATCAGACCAATACCACGCGTAATTATTTACTTTTATTGTGGAACGACTTCAACGAAAAGAATTGAATTTTTTGTTTAAATTCAATAGATTTGACAAATGAAATCACACCGTGCGTGTAATGCATAACGAAATCTTCATGAAATATTTGACCAAAATATTAACATAAATTTTGTAAAAATTCAAAGAGAAGTTTCGCAAAGTTTCGCCCTAATAGGTAATAAATGCTTTTTTGTATTCTCATAAATATTTTAATAATTTGTTTTGTTTTTTTAACATCCAGATGCAATATCAACTTGGAGCAGCATTTCAGCGCCAAAAGAAAAAATATTTCATAGAAATGGGTCGCAGCTATACCAAAAATGATGTAAATCGTGAAGAAGACGACTCTCCCAAAGATCATTAATAATTTTACTTAATTTTAATCAAACGAAAACGTTATTTTGATGTTCCTATATAAATAAGAGAAATTGAATTAATATTACCTTTTTAGTTTTCATATTTAAATTTAAAAAAAGGCTGCAACAATGAAATCGTATCTTTTTTTTTTAAATAAAATATCAAATATTTTCAAAATTTTAATTTTATTGTCGAAAAGTACCAAAAATGTAGACTAGAAATACTAAATTGTAGTATTGATTCACTGGTTCCAATGTCTACATACGGTCCCAAAAGGACTACCTATTCACTATATAGTCAATAGTACTAACGTCAGTAGTAGATTTTCAATAATACGCACATGTTAAATGTCTATAGTAAATAACATTGGCTGGGGTATAAAATGTCACTAGTGCTGGTGACTGTGTCAATAACAATAATAGAGTCTTACTATTGGCATTTCCTACAGGGTAGTTATTCTATAAAAATGGGTGTGTATGTGTAAGAGTAAAATTTTGTTTACACTTCAGTTTCTTTTTTTTGTCAGAAGATTTATAAACTTGAATTCCTTTTTTTGTTTGATCATTGTTTGATGGTTATTGTTCTTGTTGTTGTTGTTATTGCCAGTGTATCTTAAAATTTTCTGTTTTTTTTGTCGTTTGAAGTTTTCTTTGTGGTTGGTCAAGTTTGACCTGACTTTTTGACTGGTTTCTTGATTGTGGTCGTTGTTGTTCTAACCATAACCCATCAGGAGTTGCTTAAGCTGACTGTTGCTGTGTTTTATGTGTTGGCATTTTTTTTGGTTTTTTTGTTGTATGTCCTTTTGTTGATCATGTGTTTGGTTATGATTTATGACAGCTTATGTTTCCATAAACTCTTTCAAATTTCGTTAAATATTTTCTTCACAAAAACTAGCGAGTGGTTGGTTTAGTTTCTTTTTATGTTATTAGCTTAATATCCAATAAATTTGTTTAAAATATACCAAAACGGATGATATTAAATTTAATGACAGTTAGGGTGGCGTATTTTTTTTTTTTTTGTAAAAGTGTTGCATTACAAAGTGAATTTGTTGACTTTATAGAATTTATTAGAAAGACAGTTCGTATACATACACACTGTTAATATAAATTATTTTGACGCTTTTGATAATGCAGGTACAATATATTGTACAGAATATACAGTCAAACCCGGTTATAACGAACTCCGTGGGAACAGAAAAAATAGTTCGTTTTAGGCAAAGTTCATAATAAACGGGGTAAAGTCATAGAAGAAAAAAGTATTTTTTTTTATTAAAAACCAAAAATATAGATCCTGAGTGATAAATTAATGCTGCCATATTAATTAAAAGTAAAGGCTATTGCCAAACTTCAAAATTATTTTTGAGGGTTCCTTATAAAAAAACTAAAATGTATGAAATTTAATTACTAGGACCGTTTAAAGTAGTTCCTTTTAACCGAGAATTCGTTATAAACGAGTTCGTAGTAAACGAAGTTTTTTGTATGAAAATTGATATTAGAACGTTGGGACTTGAAAAAATGTACATAATAACCAAGAACTTGTTATAACCGAGTTCGTTATAAACGAGTTTGACTGTATATTTTTTCAATACATTATTGTTTGGTAAATAATAATATTCTTAAGTTTTAAAAGATCAGGATTAGTCAGGATTATGACCTAGATTCTCACACCATTTCTGTCGTGTGAGTTAATTTTATACATAAGTGGCTTGACCTACAGTTTAAAGTTGAGCATGAACTACAAATTTTTGAGGAACTCTTCAATTGCCTCTCAGAGAGAGGAAGTCGGCAAAGAAATATCGATGATTCAGAACTTTTTATAGCATGTCACTTATTCAGATTTTTAAAGACTAAATAAGACTGGATTAAATTAAGAGAATAGAGAACTTAAAGCTACAATATATGGCCATATTAATGGATTTTTTTCCATGGAAACTACATCCTATGTGTGCAAAATAGGTACATATTAAGTCAGTGTAAGTTCGCTATGGTAAGACTATTGATAGTTTTAGTCTTTTGTAGATACACTATTCCCTCGATTTACGTCGTCTCGATTTACGTTGTTTCGATTAACGTCGTTAAAAATTTTGTTCCCTTTATCTTCGATTTGCGTCGTCATACGATTTACGTCGCCTCTGTTGTTTACAAACAAAATCAGGGGAATATCATTTTTGAAAAAAATTCAGTATATAGAATAAAAATTTAATTAATTTAGTTTTTTTTTTTTGTAAAATGTACGTAAATAAATGCATCTCATAGTGAAGTCGCCGTGGTCTAGTAGGTAGTGAGTTGGCTTATTAGAGGTAAAAGCCAGGGTTCGAGTCCCAGGTCAGACATCAAAACAAAATGCAAAGAGTGTTTTTTCGGCGATTTCCTCTCTGCAGATTTATGGCAAAAACTCTGAGAGTAAATAAAATTGCCATGAGAAGTTTCTCATAAAATCTGTCGTTCGAAGTTGACTTTAAACTGTTGGTCCCGCTACTCATGTATAAAATTAACACACACAACATAAGTGGTGTTAGAAACTAGGTCAATAATCTTGACTGATGGGTTCTAATGACCAATTATGTATGTATGATAGTACGTGTTATTCGAAGTTGGATTTACGTCGTTTCTATTAACGGAACGTTCTACGACGTAAATCGAGGGTATATTGTAGACAATTTCAAATATATCCACTAAATGATTGACTTGATATTTTTCGGTGACAATCTACTTTCTGCTTCACTAATAGCATTATTTTAAGGCTTGTTTAGTTTCTGGTATGTTACAATGCGTTCACTTTTCCTCTGCGATTATGAAATTTTATTAAAATTCATCGATATTGTAACTGAAAAACGCCAAACACTTCTATGAAGTTGTCCAAGAGTGACTTCTATTTGATTGTGAGTCAAGCACTCTAGTGATCATTCAAAATTGAAATCACTAAGCAGTGTAAATTGAATATGACTTCCACTCTCTTTCTCATTAACAGTCTCCGATCGACCAATACCCATTACGTAATTTTTTCAATGGGTTTGGGTTGCCATTTTCGGCATGTAACGTAGAACGGTTGGAGCCACTTGTTTAAGGCATAAATGATAGCTAATAGCACGGGGCAAATCTATGTGTTCTCAATGAGATTCCTAATGTACAAAGTTCGGTCAAAAATCCATTGGTGGGGCCACATCTTCCCATATGATTTGAATTATGTAGTGTTCAGACAACTCGTTGAGAGCTACGAGGCAACTTAAAATAATATGTTGTACAAGTTCAACCATTTATTTAAGGCGGGATAACTTTAAAGTATAATTTCTAACTGCTACAGAAACTCGTTATGAATTCGGATGAAAGGTTATTATGCGTTGAACTTCTAATTTTGTTAAAAATTTTATTGAAATTTTTTGTCCTTGTTTCTAAACATCAAAATCAATATAGATAACCATGTTTTTTTTTACTACACCTTATAAAATGCTTTGTTTTATGAAAGATTTTCCTTTTCCTTGGAATTTAAAAATAAATTTTGTTTTCGAAAATTTAAACAGTAACAGTAGAAAAATACACACACACATAACTATGAATATCTACTCTCTAGTTTTCATTTTAAGGTCAATAACTAAATTCTGTTTTTATAGTTTTAATTTGGCTAAAAGGTTTCATTTTTATTTCTTTCTATTCGTAAAGTTTTACTGTCAGTATATTTTCTAGCTGCTTTTACGTTTCTATTCCTTAAACAGGGTATTTTATTCTCTGCTTAAAGAAAGGAAAACATAATGGAAAGCGCGATTAAATAAAAATTTAAATTCAATGGATTTTTTTTTTCACATTCTTAAAGCCACAACTAATTGATGTTTAAAGCAGCGTGCAATATTGACTAAAAAAATATAATCCAAGCACTTAAATGCTTTAAAAACAATTTTTATGAATCAATTTAATTTAATTCGAATTTAATCACAGCACTTAGTTTTTTTTGTCAATTTATTTTCTTTTTTTTTCGTGTTTCATTCATACTAAATCCTGTCCATTTGTGGTGTGAAAAAAAAGAAAAGCACTAAACAGTTTAAAGAAAAAAAGAAATATGAAAAGGGAAACTAATGTATTTGAACATCAGTGTCATCATCACTATTATTGTTGTCGTCAGCGTCAACATCATCATCAAAACCAAACAGTTTGACATGAACATCAGCCTGTATGTCATTTTTAGAAGAGTACAGAACAAGAGTTACCAACAAAATTTATTGTAACACCGTCATCCTGTACCCACACTATCTACGTCATCATCAACATCACTTGGTACACTGTCATTGTAGTTAGACGTCATCATCAGCATCATAATCAACATCATCATTCGAAGTAGTAGCAGTAACAACATCTGCCTGCAATTGTAGAATGTGTCAGAAACAACGAAAAGCAACAAATGACACATGATGGACAACGCTGAGATTATCTTGCGTTAACCTCTAATCAAATGAAACGTTTCTGGAATAAAAAACTAACGAGAATAATAGAAACGGGGAAAAAAATATCAAGAAATTAAATTGTAGTGAATTGACTTCAAAGCACTAAAGAAAAAATTCAATCACAATGGGGTGTTGTACTGAAGAAACGAATCTACTTTTTAGAAAAATCCTTTAAAGGGAATACCTACCTGAACACAGATGAATAGCAGTTATCTCTCCATTTCTCGGTTCTACAATTTCTGTAAAGATCATTGGACGAGGTGGCTAAGGCCAAGAGTAGAGCATGTAATGCCCAATAATGACTCGAATAAAGAATCGCGATCAGTTCTTTTGATGTGAATTTGAATAAAATTACCGCCCCCTTAGTAGCTTTCGTAAAATATTCTCCACTATGCTTCCTGCCTTCGAAGGTTCTCATGAGCTATAAATGAAATCTAATATCACAGTGTGAATTCTAAAGCTAAGTATTCTCAATTAGACACCAAAAGTATGATCTTCGGTCAAAAATTAGTCGTTGGTACTACGTCCACCCATATGATTTGCATTTAATTCTGTTCAGCCCTCTCATTGAGAGGCTTGAGCCGACCTAGAGTAAGCAAGAATATACAGGTCCTCCTGAAATTGTAAGAACTATGTTATCCGCCCTAGCAGTTCATTGATTACAATGTTCCAACCAATGTTGTTGGTTTTATCACGGGGCATTGCGAGATTAGGTCGCTGACGGGGATCTGGAACAGATCTCAGCCGACGATAAGAAGGAGTTGGAGACTGTCGAACACCTCCTCTGTAACTGCCCAGCCCTTGGAAGATTGAGGATCCTTGGCATGGCCTTCTTTGAGAGCTTGAGTTCTGTGTGAAGAGCCGACATAAAGGCTCTGCACAGATTCATTAGCAGCTTGGGCTGGTTGAGAGGTGCTAGGTGCTAGGGCTAGTGTGGTCGCGCTCTCAACTTCCTATTGTTTTGTGTCTATTTCTTTCTGTGTAATTCCTTCGATTCCCATTCCCCCACTTACCTACATTCCCTCCTTTCATCCAATATCCTCTATTTCCTTCCTACTCTAAGGACATTGTACAATGGGTCAATTTCGACCTCCAGGTACTGTACTTGTCTTAACTGACAATCTAACCTATGTTCCACAGAGAGCGATAAACTAGGTTACTAGAGGCGAGCTAGATTGCCTTTCTCTGAATCAATTTCGCTATCCAATTAAGATAGAGCCCTGAACAAGTCAAATTTCAAATTATCAAGGCTGCACTCTGTATTCAGGAAGTATATTATAGTCTATTTTGCTAACCCAATATGAACGACTAGAGAGAATGCCGTGTAAACAAACAAAATCCTCGAATTTGGGACGATCCAAGATAGTCGAATGCATGCCTAAAAAGACACTATTTAATATGAGTTTCGAACTGGCACTGTCATATGAAGAAAAACGTTTCACTGCCAACTACAAATACTATAAGTCAATAGTTACCAACTTATTTTCACCCGAAATGGATAATCTTGGTACCAACAACAAGTAGTTTTAACAGGACGGCCCTACATGCTCTTGCCACATTGGATAATCTGTACGAGGGATTTGAGGGCTTGTGCATTCCACCCGCAGGTGATATGAAATGGCCACCGAAACTTTAAATTTCAATTCGTTAGACGTAGGCATATGCGGGCTTCCTGGGGACGATTGCTGTAGACTGTCTAATGGTGAAGGTATAGCACTGGCCATTTTATTGTCACCTAGCAGCAACTCGTTTCCTTGCCGTTCGCATCTTGAGGTAGGGCGTTTGTCTTTCAATTGTTCCTTATCCAATTGTCAATTACAATATTGGTAAATTTAAATCTAATGTCTACAAACAATACTCCCTCTTTCCACTTTCCTATTACTTATTTCCCGAAACCTGCACAATGCACTGCATGAGTAGGGGCTCCCCTGAGTGCTGGTTTTACAAAAAAAAAACATCGCAAACCACTGTGGTCGTTGACCCATGTTAACGGTCAAAATCAACCTAATTTATGTGTTAGATTCATTCAATATTAGATATTCAGAATGCGCTTTACACAGAGAAGCTGTGGCAGTCATTTCAACGACGATATTCCATGATATTTGCACACACTTTGCTTAAAAATATTAGCATAGGAAGCACTAAAAAAGAACCCTATATATTAGAACCCTTTATTTGGAGATCCAACAATGTTAGTAATTATACAAATTTTATTTCTATTTATAACACACACACACACACACAAATCTTTTAAGGCATTTCAACTAAAGAATACAAAATTTTGTTTAAAACTTAATTGTTTCTGTCAGAGACTTTCGTTGATTAACAATTTCAATTTTTTGTTTAGCTCGTATTCTGGGAAACAAATTGTTGGCATTAAGCAAATAGCGTCATGGAAGGGAAGGACTCGTAACCGAAAAGAAATTCATAAATTCATGCACATTAATTTAATCGAATTAAAAGCCCTGGAAACAATTAAATGCAATTAATTTTTGCTACTTTATGGCTCATATTTTGAGTGAAAATCTATGTATGTATGTATGTTTGTGTATGAATTGTTTGTTTTAATATTTTATTTTGCATTTCCTTTTGTTTTTTGAAACTGAAAGAAAGAATGAATGAATGAATTTGACTTGACTTGGCTGTTGGACTATACTGGCTGGATATTAAACAATAGTTACGAAAGCATGAATATGTATAATTCTGTGTGCCTGTGTTTATGTACATGTGTATGGGTAAATGTGGTTATATGTATTTGTGGCAACATGGCAACATGTATCAAAGTGTTTGTGTGTGTGTGTGTGTGTGTACATACATTTTGTTGTTATTATTAAATTTTCATAATTGGATTTGTAATACTTTGCATGTAAAAATTTCATAGTCAAACCTACCATCCCATAGACAGATCAGCCGGCCAAACCATCTTTTCTGGTAAAGTGGGTGAATTATTGTAGTCATAGTTTGAAAGCGTTGCTTCTACTTTTTTTGGATTCTCTCTTTAGCAGGGCCAATTCATAGAGCAGCAAAACAGCAAAAAGGCAAATAACCGCAAAACTACATGCGAATATAAGAATACAAAGGACTATTGTAGGCAATATTGTTCTTCTTATTGTTGTTGTCTAGTTTTCTCGTTTTCTCTTTTATTTGTTTTTAAAAAATTTTTTTTTTAATTTTTTCTTTATCACCGTGCTGTTGTTGCTGCTGTTGGTGTTGGTGTTGTTATTGGTTATTTCATATTTTCTCATAAAAATTTTCCTTTCATGTTGTGAAAACAAATAGTTTTTATTTCTTTGAACCATACAAACAAACCATAGAACATATACTACAGAACTTTTGTACTTTTGTATGGCAGCAATAAAAAGTCATTTTTTTTTGCATTTTTTATGTTTCAAATAAAAAAAAAAACAAAAAGGAAAAGAGTTAAATGAAACAGAAAACTAAAATTAAATTAATTTTCTTGAAAATGATCGAAAAGATGTTAAATGTTAATTTAAATGTTTAAAATATAAAAAAATTTAAATAAAAATTTAAAAATTTAAATAGTATTTCAAGCTGGTGATGCAATGTGTAAAAATCACCTTTCTGAGTCTTTTTAGAGTACTTTTGGTGATCAAAAACTTATTAGTCAGTTAGGCGATTAAAAAAGGGCTCAAAAATGATTTGTGTCAATGAGTAAAATGTATTCGATTTAGAATACAACAAAAAATTGTATTGCATTCGGAAATTAATCATCCAAACGTTTAAAATGTGACTATTATTTCTGTTATTTATTATTACATTCTACTTATACTGAAGATTGAAAAACGCTTAATTAAAAACAGATCATGTACATACACCACGAATGTAAACTTAATATTCTTTCTTTGATACTAAACGTTCTTACGAACGTGATTTTTAAAATCGCTGTAGTGTAAACTTAGGACTCTGTAAACCTAATAAAAACACTTGAAGAGTGTAAAATAGAATTAGAAGTACGTATAATAAAAAATCAAATTTTTATCATAAATAACATAAAAACGAGTCCAAATTAATACGAACATGACTCATAAATGAAAATAAAAGAACTCATAAAAGACTCGTATGCGATTAAACGTTGACTGAAAAACGACTCGAAAAACAATCATAAACGAAAGTAAATAAGACTAATAAATGATCAGAAAGTGATTAGAAAATGATTATAAAGCTACTAGAAAAAGAGTCGAAAATTATTTTAAAATAATATAGAAAATGACTCATAAGTGACTTTTAAGAAGAGTCGCTCGTAGTTCCTTTTTTCTCCCGATGATAGAGTCTTTTATGATCAGAAAATAAGTACATATTCGAGTTGTTTAATCGCGCAGAAGAATCAAAAAAGACTAGAATTTGTTTAAAAATTTTCAAAATTGCTGACTGGGAAGCTACCAGAAGTTGTGGTTTCTTACGCTAAACCGTATGTGTCACTCGTTTTAAGTTAATGTTTACAATTGGAAATTTAGTTGAACACATATTTCAAAAATCCATTCAGTAAATTACAATATAAACATAGTTTATAATTCCAAGGTAAAAAGCAGTTCGATCAAAGAATAATTAATGTGTCCATTAAATAAACTTCACAATTTGGGCATTTAAAAGAAATTTTTGTGAAAATTTAAAATTTAAAATTTGACGATTTATGCCTTAAAATTGATGATTTTTAGAAATTAAAAATTTATATCAATTGAGCATAATTTATCATTTGGCGTTGAAAACAATTTTAAAATTCGATTATAGCTTATAATATTACCATTGGAAAAACAGAGGCAAGTGCCATTATTTTTTTTCCTACGACCAACACGACCAACAGGGAAGGAGGAAAGAGGGAGCAGTGCTTATGGACACTTAGTTTAAATATTTTCATACCATAAGTAACAAGAAAGGCCTCTGCAGGAAATGATTTTTACATACGAATAGTCCGTCTTAAAAATCAACTTTGTTTGTAATGGTAATGTGAGATCCACTATTAAATAGACCATAAATGGGTGTGCTGACCGAGTAAGACATGATTTTTATGAGCAAGTCCCCTTATTTCATTCGAGAAAAATTCTTTGTAGTACCAACAGGGAAACTCAACTCACTTTAAAACGATGCTCCAATGAATCAATAGAGTTAGATACACTACCATCGTTAACGTGCTAGTACGGCCTCAAAATTTACGTTGAGGCACCTACCCAGATATCAGAGCTGTATTCCTTTCTCGGTCGGTTATAAATGGTTATCTTTTTCTAACGATTTTTTACGATTTCAATGACCGTCTTTGATGATTTTAACGATTTTTTTTTTCAAATATTTGACGATATGATGCTTTATTTATCTGGCAGCTATGCTCACAGGTCCAAAAAGAAAACATCGGTTATAAACCTTAAATCTCGTTTTATTTTAATATTCTCACAAAAGTTTTGGCTGTATTTCACCAACTATATTTCCACTTTCGTGGAGTATACATTTTCAAGCATCTGCGTTCACTTGTTAGAAGTGTTCTGGCCCCGCTAACATGCAGCTGTCCTCCATGCAGGTTCGTTTGTTTGCGCATTGCCGAGAACTCTAACATGATTTCGGAAAGTAAGTTCCATAATGTCTTCGATTTAACCTATCAGATAGTGCTGTTATATCATGCTCTTTATATATCTATCACGGTTGTTTCTCTACAGAACCACAAGTTTCTCATTTCTTCTGACCGCAATTAAATATTAAAATAGTTCTGTGTGGTAAGCACTCAAACTTTCTTTGCAACGATTATTGGGAAATGAGTTATACCCATTGAGGCCTAAGCTAACCTAAGAACTTAAACTTAAGCTTGGATTAAAGGCCATAACATAACTGCCAGATTTAGAAGCCATTAAGAGTAATGAATGCCAGTAGCACGAACGTTTTTTTCTGGGTAGATAACGAAGCCATGGTGATAATGTTGTTGTTTTATTTTGTATTTTATCCTGGATTGTGTTTGTAATCTCTACACCACGCTACCGTAATATTGCCTATGAAACTATTTAAAAAAGAATACTTTTCAATACGTATGGTATGCACGCAATCGTATTAAAGCAAATTTTATGCAAAATAAACTTGGCCTTTTACATTATATTTTACGTACTCGAACATGAATCGCTAGTATAAAATATTTGTGCGTAACTGACGCACGATATCATTTACAAGCACATTTTGTTCATTGAGATCACATTTACAATTGAATAAATGAGTCAAACATACATATATACAGAGAAACATTCATAATATGTATGTACACATATACAAGAAATACATACATATTATGTATGTATGTGTGTTAAATAATTAATGTTAATGCAATTAAATGAATACAAATACGTATGAATGTATGGCTATTTATCGGTATGAATAATTCAAATTAATTTTATACCTGGTTAAAGTGTCAAATGTTAAATGAACAACAACAACAATTTTGCCATGTTAAATAATAGATGCGAAAATAACAGACATGATTACATACATACACTTCTACAGAAAACCATAAAAGTTACACTCATTTTAACAAATAAACAAATTGATACGTGTCGTTAATTGGGAGTGAGCCATTGACGTCCGAGTTTAGTTGACTTCTGTCAAGTTTCTAACAAGCTTTAGCTTATTTAGTCACCGTTTGACTTCAATTGATAGCAGAATACTTGAATACAATTGCTCATTCAGTTCAAGCATTATTACTCTGAAGTCGGGGTGGTCCAGTAGTAAGACGTGTGGCCTTGGTTCAAACCCCAGTTCAGACATCTCCAACAAAATGAAATATGAAAAGACATTTCTTCGGTAACTTACTTTTAGCAGAAGACTGGCAAAAATTTGAAGAATAAATAAAATTGTCACGAAAATTCTATAAAATAATCTGTCGTTCGGAATCGACTTTAACCTGTACGTCCGGCCACTTATGAATAAAATTAAAACACACACAACATAAGCGGTTTGAGAAGCTTGATCGTAATCCTGATTGAACGGTAATACTGTAATCAATTATGTATATATCACAGATCAGCATTATCTGAAGTATCAATGGATTCTGGAGTCAATGTCAATAGATAGATTATAGTCTTAGATAGTTCTGTTTTTTTGTTACCTTGTTCAGCTTGTGATTAAGTTCTGTAGCTGTTTTATGTTCTAGTTGCCATAGCTTTTCCCTTTCCCGCTACAGTCCGGACTGTGGTGTGTACGTGTCCCTGCGTAATGGGACGAGCCCTCCGCGGTCGGGTGAGGGTGGGTTAGTGTGTGGCCGGGGACGTTCGAATATAAATCATTAGGCTGGCCATATGATACAGATTTTGCTCTGGTTACAGCTACAGACAGTATTCATACCAGATATCAGCAATAAGGATTCAAAACGATGAGTAGGTTCGAGTCATACTTACAATTTCAGATACTTATACGCATTCATACTTATTTTGATATCATACTCATACTCAAAGTTGGAAGGTATGATGTCATTGACTTTAACTCGTCTCTACTTAACATTTACACGAAGCACAAAATAAGTATGATTCGCGTACGAACACTACTATGCTCACAAGAAGATTGTGTGTATGCTTTGCTTGGTGTTTTTGTCTTTCCTTTCTTTTTTGTTTGTATATGCAACAACAACAAAGACTGTAAATTTTGACGAATGATTCGAGCCATTCGAATCACTTATAAGTATTTTACTAAATTTATGAATCAAACATATTTTGAATATTGTGAGTTTAATGTCAACGTTGTACTCATACTCTTTGCTACTTATACTTATAAATCAATGTTTCAGCGAGTACGAATGAATCAGAGAAGTTGAATTTCATTTCTGTTAATTCATTCATACTAAAAAATTGCTTGAGTGCTTATGAGTAGCGGAAAAACGATTCATTGCTGATCTCTCGAATGTACGTACGTACGGATCTGAGGTAAGAGATTTAACCACAGAAACAAACATTGGAGAAGGTAAATACGTTTTTACGATCGGTTTTTTAAGCAAAATAATTAACACGATTCGGTTCCTGAGTTCCGAACCCCTAAGACTTTAAAGTCAATGAGGAACATATTAAAAAAATATTTTGAGAAAAAGTTTACGGCATTCATCGTTTTTGGTGGATGAAAAATTATAAATATAGTCCTGATACAGTTGACCGAACACCTGCTTCACTGGAAAGGATTCGAATAAATCAGAAAAGTTTAATAAAAAAAATGTGTTCACAAGTTGCGCTGGATAAACTCTTTTGTTTCATTTCTATTTCATTTTTAGAGAATTGAACTACTTTCTTCAAACTTTAATTGCGAGTTGGCTAAGTATCATAGGGCAGATTTGTCTGTAATTGTTTATTATCATAGAATTTTATTACGAAACTTTTCTTATTGAAAATTTAATCCAATAATTTTAAATTATAATCTGCGTTGAGGTTTAAATTCAGTTCAAAAATCAAGTTCTGAATACAAGGACACTCAGCAAAAAAAATCCATACACTTGAATACCTGCCGTAAACACTTTTAGAATTTTAATGAAGTCACAGTGGTTGTAGAAGACAACATGTTGTTTAAATATAAAGCCAGAAGACATTAAAACAACTACATATGACAACGAAAAATTATTGAATTCTACAACAAGTTCTATTACTTTCATTTACATTAATAAAGTTTATAAGTGTGAATTAGTTTTTAATGAGTTTTTATGAATTAAAACTAACTTGTTTAACTTTCCCATTCAAATCAATATAATAAAATTCTTAGCTCTTATAAAAGTCCAAAGTTTGCACATAAAATGCGTGCAAAATTTGTTTCCTCCACAACCACTGTGCGCAAAGTCAAAATCAAAAAAAAAACTTCAACTGTAAAAAAATCAACGTGTTAAAATGGGTGTTATTGAGATTTATAAGTTAAAATGTGCGTAAATGTACGTGTGACAATGTTTCCTCAAATACTTAGACATTTGCAAAGACACACACACGCACACACACTCACACACACACATTTACTTACAATGTGTGTTTATGGAATATTAAATGCGTTTATCGGTATGAATTCTAAAATAGATGTTCACATAGAGACATAAACAGAATACATGTATTGAATTGAGTTGTATTGAATTGAGTAAGTACTTGATTTATGTGGTCATATTGAAAAATATTTGTGGACATTTCTACACATTTGTACCCAGGAAACAGAAGTATATGTCTGAATACGCACGCACGTCTGCATTAGACACACGTAAGTGACAAGTGCAGTCTCAGATGGTAAAATAGGAAATGGGGAAAAAAAAGCATAGGATATCCTATAATACAATACGTACATACGTATATGTATGTATGTGTAAATCTACAATACATACGCATAATATACATTGTGTTTATTTGATATATTTGAGATCAATACAGGACAACAACAATTTAATAAGACAATAGTATTAATATTAGGTTAGGGAAAAAGTATTTCTGTTGAAATCCTTTTATTTTGTATTATTTATTATTTGTTAAACAATCTAGTCACTTAGGAATACTCTGATACTCTTTTTCTTTACATTTTTTTTTTTACTGCTCTACTCCAAAGAATTGTCTGAATCAATGGATGCATATCTGTCTGTCTTCAAGTACTTTTAAACTTTATAGTCACAGGAGTATGTTAGTTTGGGTTTAATGGGCCTGTTTGGCATATTTCAAACATAGCGAAAGTATGAAATTCGCTTTTGTCTAGACATGTTTTGTCAATAAATTTTGGATGACCAAGAATTCTTCTTCTTAGATTTCCAAACACTGGACAATGAGAGAAAATATGTTCTGTGAGCTACTTTTTCTCCTTCTCGTTATAATTTCAAGAGAAATCGTTATTCGATATTCCCAATTCTGAACGTGGTTTCTGAAATGAAATATGGTCAGTTTTAATACAAATGTTGTCCCGGACCAGATATGTGTGGTCGATCTTTAAGTGGGTTCATTATCCCATGCTTTTTTTCAAATTAATTAAGCTTGTATGGACCGTTTATTTTCTATTCTATAGGGAAATGTTAAACCCACATGTCACGAAGATAACGTTACAAAGTGTTAGTGAAATACAAAGTTTACTTGCATTATTAGCCACTGGAATGGTTTAGTTTAGGATGAAAGACTCGGTATGAAAATACGCAAACCCTATAAAAAAATGTCTAACGGCATCAAATGAAATAATTTCGGCGATCACTACTATACGTGAGAAGTTTTTACAGAATATGGCATAAGCTGTTTGGCGCATAACACTAACAGCCATATTGTATGTGTTAACTTTAGCCATGAGTTTGTAGTCTGTACTTTTAAGTCAAGCCCCAACAATAGATTTGAAAAACTAAAGAACCTTTAAAACAAGGATTTACGTTAAAAATATTTGAACTGAGACTTAGAACGCAACGTAGTAAGCTATTGTTCAACTTCCGAGTTAATTAAATTTCCGTAAAGGAGTGATAGTAAGTCGCTGCAGTCTAGTAGGTAGTGTGTCGGCTTATTAGACGTAAAGCTAGGGTTTAAGTCCCAGGCCATACATCAAAACAAAATACGGAAAGTATTTCTTCGGGGATTTCCTCTCAACAGATTTCTGATAAAAACTCTGTGAGTAAATAAACTTGCCGTGAAAAGTTTCTCAAAAATCTGTCGTTCGAAGTCGACTTTAAACTTCGGTCCCGCCACTTATGTATAAAATTATAACACGCAACTTATGTCATTACTAGGTCATCATAACTAGGTCATTAATCTTGACTGAAGGGTTATAATGACCAACTATGTATGTAAAGGAGTGTTTACTTATGCTGCAGACTTAAAGACACGGTATTGACATTTTCTTTTTTGAGAGTTGTGAAGAGATAATTATTGTTTCAAGGATTCCTTGGTATCCTAACAGAATGAAATGTTGACGCAGATATTATTACGCACGCGAAAATTGCCTTCAATCAGCAAATGAAACATTAAAAATTTATTCCTTATTTGATTGCGTATTTGGCTAATCGTAAAATTAGTTTCAAACTGAATTACTCTTTCAATATCTCAATACTATTGCT
Source organism: Sarcophaga peregrina (assembly GCA_014635995.1). Lineage (NCBI taxonomy): Eukaryota > Metazoa > Arthropoda > Insecta > Diptera > Sarcophagidae > Sarcophaga > Sarcophaga peregrina. The sequence continues at coordinate 30,987,636 of CM025790.1, forward strand.
GACCGTTAAACTGCTCGTTTGTATGTAGGTATGTACGCTTATGTGAAAGTCAGTTGTAGTTATAGTTGTAGTAATGCTCATAAATTATAAATAGAATAGTAGTTGCAGTAGCTGTGTATGCGTGTATGTGTCTATGTAAATGCACATGTATGGCCATACATGTAAGTGTGTTTATGAATGTATTTAAGAGCAAATGATTTGCATTTGCAGAACGTGTTGGTACTTTTAACACTTTGCATACTTGTAGTGTCATACGCACTTTCTATTTTTATCTTCTCTTCCTATACATCACTTCCAATACTCACACACCGTAACACCTAAACATTCAAATCTACGCTTACAATCCTAATAAATTCTTTTCTATTTTCTTTTTTCTTCTTTTGAGTGTGACCCTGTTCGAGTGGTAAAATAGTTTTACTGCTATAAGAGTATGAGTATGTATGTGTGTGTGTTTTATGTAAGAGTAAGTGTATTAGTGTATTATCTTGTACTCGTACAATAACATTAAATCAATTTTAAAATGCAACGTGTTAAGCAAGTTGTCTAAATGCCTTAAACATTTATCACATTTACATGCTGGCCATACATATTCAACTGCACTCACACACACTCATAATTACTTGTATTCGCATACACAGGAACAGGACATTATGTACATACATGCATAGAAGTTGTTGTAGTTATTCTAGTTCTTTTATTTCTTTACCATTTTCATGTACTTTTACAGGGAACATTACATGTTAAAACGATATTACGATCGTTTGGAAATAAAAAAGAAAAACTGAAGAAAATTGATTAAAATTTTTTCTTTGTTTAGAAATGCTGATTAAACATTCTCGATGCCGTAAATAAAAGTGTTGAAAATTTTTATGTTGTAGGCATTAACTACAATCTATTAAAAAAAAAAATTTTTTTTTGCCTTTTTTTGGATGTAAATTAAAAAATAATGGTCGGTCAGGCCAAAACATGTGTATTATCGTATACAGTATTCCCTCGATTTACGTTGTTTCAATTAACGTCGTCAAAAACTTTGTTCCCTTCAACTTCGATTTGTGTCGTCGTTCAATTTACATCGCCTCTGTTGTTTATAAACAAAACCAGGAGAATTCCCTCTTTAAAAATAATTCAATACGTAGAATAAAAATTTAATTATTAATTATTCTACGACGTAAATCGTGGGAATACTGTACACGATATCCTATTGTGGTGACGTGCAATGAGTAAAATCCCAAACGATAGTAAAAGTATTCATCATATTACAAGGATTGCGCTGGAGTGGATTCCAAGGCTTAAGATGGCATGGTGGGCAAAAGAATATCTGAATGCTTTTTGAGAGTTATAAGCTCCCAGAAAGTGTAATTTGCGTATTGTTTTGGATACATAGTCTGGGTACACGAAGATTTATTGATTTTATACTACAAAAAGTTTCTTACATACAGAATTGTCCCAAGTCTTATTGACTTTCTAGACAATATTACCATATCTGACTACTTACGAACACTTAGTACAAAAATTTGTTATAGTATCTGCAGGTCATTGCTCCACAATTTACAAAGATAAGCTATAAGTTAAATACATCGTTCAATTACAATACTCAGATAAAATATGATTTAATAAACGTCGATAAGTCCACTAAAATAGAAATTGACGGAAAAATATGTCAGGTACCAATAGAATAATGCGTTGCAGAAAATATATGCAGAATAAAATGATGTTACTTTTGAAAACAGTTATCTTAGAGAAGTTAAGCCGTAATCCCGACTAAAGGGATGTAATGGCCAATTTTGTTTGTATGTATGTATCGTAGAAAACTAATATTCAGGAGCAAAAGACACGAGTAGAAATTTTTTACACATTGCAAAAACACTGAAGGGTGAAGTCATAAATTCATAATTATTTTTATAAATTTTAATAGAAAATTCCAATTATTTATCAAACCCTATACGGATAGATATTAGCTCTAGCAGATGTTTTTCAGTTGTTGTAATAATCATATGGAAATGGAAATTTTAGCTGTGCTTTACTAATAATCAGCAAATATTTGTTTAACATTTCAATTAAAATTTCAACTTTTGATGAATATCACTTTCACATGTTTAATGAGTATTAAATATTTCCAATAAACATGTTCATATCGATTTCTCTCTTTTCTCAATCATAATAATGATGGTGTTATGAGAATGTCGTAATTTGTGCGAAACACACCCATATATTAATAAAATTCATATGTATGTATGTATGTATGTAAGTAGCATTGTAGGAAAACCTCTAATCATGCTATATTTTCATCAATGTATACAAATAGCTGTCATAGAATATCCATAATATGTGGTAATAAATACCACATACTTAAATAATAATATACACACGGATACAATATACTTTATAGATACATACATATGTACATACATAAAATATTTCATAATCACTTATGTAAACATAGCACACTTATAGTATCCCTGTAGGAAATGTCAATAGTGAAACTCTACTGACTTACTATTGACACAGTCATCGGCACTAGTGACATTTTATACCCCAGCCAATGTTATTTGCTATAGACATTTAACATGTGCGTGTTATTGAAAATCTACTACTGACGTTAATATTATTGACTATATAGTGAATAGGTAGTCCTTTTGGGACCGTATGTAGACATTGGAACCAATGAATCAGTACTAGCATTTAGCATTTCTAGTCTACATTTTTGGTACTTTTCGACAATAAAATTAAAATTTTGAAAATATTTGATAACATAACATAATTGGCCATTACAACCCTTCAGTCAGGATTACGACCTAGCTTCTCACACCACTTATGTTGTGTGCGTTAATTCTATACATGAGTGGCGGGACCTACAGTTTAAAGTCGACTCCGAACGACAGATTTTTGAGAAGCTTTTCATGGCAATTTTAACCCTCAGAGTCTTTGCCAGAAATCTGCTGAGAGGAAGTCGCCGAAGAAATATTTTTTCCTGGTATTCGAACCCGGGCCTTTTGTCTAATAAGCCAACACACTAGCCACTAGCCCACGGCGACTTCAAAATATTTGATATTTATTTAAAAAAAAGATACGATTTCATTGTTGCAGCTTTTTTTTTAAATTTAAATATAAAAACTAAAAAGGTAATATTAATTCAATTTCTCTTATTTATATAAGATAGATGTTCGTTTGATTAAAATTAAGTAAAATTATTAATTCTCTTTGAGAGTCGTCTTCTTCACGATTCACATCATTATTGGTTTTGCCGCGACCCATTGCCTTGAAATATTTTTTCTTTTGGCGCTGAAATGCTGCTCGAAGTTTATATTACATCTGGATATTAAAAAAAAACGAAACAAATTGTTAAAATATTACAAATATTTCTGAGAATACAAAAAAGCATTTATTACTTCTTCTACTTCTCTTTGAATTTTTACAAAATTTATGATAATATTTTGGTCAAATATTTCATGAAGGTTTTGTTCTGCATTACCCGCAAAGTGTGATTTCATTTGTCGCATCTATTGAATTTAAACAAAAAATGCAGTTTTATTCGTTAAAGTAGTTCCAAAATAAAAGTAAATACTTACGTTGGGTCTGGATAACTTTCCAAAATAGCATCAAATTCGCTCTGCTTTTCTTCAGAGTCAATAAGGAAAAATTCCATAAAATTTGAAGCAATTTCATTTTGTTTAAAAATTATGTTCAACCTACCAATATTTTATCTTCTTACGCAAACTATATTTTGGAAAATCAATTTTAAACGACACAGAATATTCAGGCTCTACAATATTTTTACAATTCACACTTTGACTTATAACTGTCTCATTTCATAATTTTTTGACAATTTGACGATTGACAATTTCTTTCTCATCAAAATAAAATAGTTGTTGAAGCTTCGATTACAATGTTACCATAAAGTCATCAATATAGTCTACAACACTGGTGACTTGGAGACACTTGTCGACATATTTCCTTCAGGGATGTTATGTATTAGATTTATATTTGATACTTAATATATCGCATGTATGTATGTATGTATACAATACATATCAATATCCTTTTTTTTTTTGTATTCTATTTATTTATTGTTAAATTATTGCTTTATTGACTTACAATAGCATTAGAAAAAAAATAATGCCAAGAAAATATTTTAACGGAAAACATTTAGAGATACAAATACAAATAATTATTTGCTAGAATGTATAGCAAAAAATGCCTGAAGGCCATATTTCATATACCGGACGTGGTAAAGAAAGTTGCGGCTTGAGGCGGATATCAGAAACGATATAACGATTGTCGTTTGAACTTTTATTGTGAAAGAAATTTATTTTATCCTATTCCATGGTTTAAATACTTTTTTTATATTGTGGACCAGAAAGTTCAAGGTTTCAATTTTCTAATTTCTTTGTAAATATTTTATTTAAGAGGAATGAGAAGAAAAGTATTTCATTTGCCACAATGAATAGAAAATACGACAAATTTTGCAAAGTGACAGAAAAATATTGGAGCTAAAAAATAACAGCCCAATAATATTGGCCTACCAATCCAATGGGTAAAATTTTAATTAATAATTACGCATGTGATTAAGCCTGATTTAAATTGCAATATACTGCGTAAAAAATGCACTTTCTTATATAACACCAAAGGATGTTAACCTTAATGTTAACCTTTACATATGTAATGTAATGAAAGAGATGCTTATTATAAATTTCAACTGTCAAGTGAAAAAGAAATACGAATGCATTCATAAGAAAAAAAAAACGTCCGTGATTTCTAATAAATAACATAAGGAGCTAGCGAATAAAACCACACAAGAATTTGAGCAATCTTCACAGGAACATTTTATAAAAGTTTTAACATTACCGGCTAGTTATTGATTTAATATTTTTTCATTAGTTGATATTTCAGATTAGTTTTCTGTTTGAAACATCTGGTTTTGTTCGAGAATTCAGATCTTGTTATTATTTAAGGTAGGTTCGTACTGGTTTTAAATGAAAACATTTCATAGCTTCATATGTGAATTCTTGGAGATGCAAAAAATGAAAAAAAAAAAAAATCTGTTATTGGGAACATGTCCATCAGATTCCATCAGACACTGATTCAAATTTTGACTAGCTTTGCTGACTTCAATGGCCAGAATAATATTCAAGATTTGTTTGACCACTGTATTCATTCACTCTAAGATAAATGGTTTTTGATGAAGATATAAAGCCGATATTCTCTGAAATTTAATGACTAAGACAAAACTTCTTTAACTGTTTTAAGGAGTAGACTGTTAATATTCTCTATCAAAATGGAGAAAAATCCTTTCAGTAGATGTACCAAGTACATACAGACAACAGAAAAAGCTACAAATGGCAACACCGACTTCTAACGACAATAACTTCTAACGACAATAAACGTTGTTGTCAAAAATATGATGTATGTATGTATGTACTACTAAAAGTTTGATTTAAAATTAAACCTAAGTTAATTAGCCTTAGGTTTCTCTGGGATCCCCATGGTCTACTTCAAGTGCCGAGATCATGGTGTCTCGATTTCCACCAGAGTCTCCGCGTGTTTGCAATTATTTGATTGTTTGTCTGACATCATCTTTGATTACTTACAATATAAAAAAGTGAGAAATATTAATAAGAAGTAATTCTCAGAAAAACGTAACGAAATGGTCAATAAAGAAAAAATTCCGCACACAGTCCTTTCCTTTCATTTCTCCTATAAACTATACCATCGAACACCTTCTCTGAAACTGTCCAGCCCTTGGTAGATTGAGATTGAGGACCCTTGGCAGGGTCTTCTTTGAGAGCAAGAACTCAATGTCCCTAGATTCATTAGTAGCTGAGGCTGGTTGAGAGGTGCTGGGAATTCATCGGTGTAGTTGCGCTCTGCCACCCTTTTTGTTGTATCTGGCCTGTGTAATTTCTCCGCTTCCTACTCCTACATACCCTTTCATCCTTTTCCCTCCTTTAGGACGTTGTACAATGGGTCAGTTCGACCTCCAGGTAATGTACTTGTCTTGTTTAACAGGTACACATTCTCTAAACTAATTTAACCTAACTATATTTCCAACACATTGTGTTGTTTAAGGGTCATCTCCTGAGTGTTGGTTTAACACAAAAAAAAAAATCCAAGAATTGTTTCCCTTTACAACAACTGCACACAGCATCCATATGTCATCATATTCTGTTAGGAATGGGGTACTCAGTGAAATAGATTTCTTTCCCTGATCTCAACGGAAGTGATATAAAATGTTCTAATTAATATAGAAATTCTAAGCCCAATATGTAGCTCTATTCTTCGGTTTAAGACTCGAGTGACTGTTTCCTGTTTTTTTTTGTTTCCCAAACAAATTTTTTAGGATGATCTTAATTAATCGGTTTTTTTTAGAATGGACAAACTAGTTGAATAACGTATTGTTATTTTTTTAAGAAAATAGTGTTCCTTATGGGAATTCAATACATAATTAATTAAAATAACCTTTTTCAACTTTCATTGTTTACATTCAGTCACAACACATGAGTATTAAAAAACAATTTTTTTTATGTTAAAAAAAATACAAAAATAAACGAATTTATAATTTAAGATTTAGCAAAAAATTAAAGAATTTTCTAAATAAATTTATTAAATAAAAATTAAATGGAACTTTAAGTTTTTTACACACTCATGTCTGGGTAGATTATGTAAAAAAAGCAGTCATTTATACAGGCTCCTTTCTTACATCACTCACTCATCCATTTATTCATGCCACACACTTATTAGAATTTCCTACGGCAACATCATCAACGCCATAGCCATAGGCTTTAGGCATGTTTAACTTATTGGCCTTAAGGCTTTAACCACAAACACTTTATCATTTCTCACGTTCTTCATAAAAGTGGAATATCAGGTTTCTGCTCTTCTCCAAATTTTTGGCCTTCGTAGTTGGTATAGTGTGAAGTGAATATGATGTACTCTGGTTGTGGCAGTGTGTTGTGTTTGCTTTAATGCTTGTAACACTTTCAACAAAATCGTTATGGATGAAGCAGTAGTGGTATTCACTTCCCAAAATGATAGGTTCGAGAAACTTAAAACGCTAAGAATTTAAGATGAAAGGTATCCTGTGGTCTGCTTCAACCAACTTGTCTAATAAGCAAGTGGTAGCTGCACTAATTCATATCCATAAGCCTTCTCGTTTGTTGGATGATGTCGATGATTCATCAATAATGCTTGAAACTAACCAGCGGTTAAGGTTTGTGAAATTCCTTTCGTTTTTAACCAAAAAGTAAGAAATTTATGGCTCATTGACTTTTAAAAAGTCTATTTAGGCATGTGGTTATAAAATCTCAAAAAAAAAAAAATCATTTCAACCTAAAAAGTATTGATTTTGTTAACCAAATAAAGTTTTTCTATTTTTGTTTTTTTCTTTTGTAAATATTTTTCTTTTAAATTGTTTTTATTTAAGAACTTTATAACCATTTTAACCACATTATCTGGTTAAGTTTTAAGCCTCAATAATGAATTTAAAAGTTTTCTTTATGAAAACCTCAAAAACCACAGAAGAACTTATACGTTCACATAGAAGAAAAGTTATATAGTTTTAATAACAATTAAATTTAAACAATTTCCTTTTGTTGTTGTTGTCGTCATAGTTTAAACGACTTATTAAAAATTTATTTATACACATAGAGTTGTATATATATATATGTGTGTGTATTCGTATCTATGTAGGATGATAGGAATCCAATTGAAATACACAATGAAATGCATTAAAATACAATAATTTTATCAAAGAATTGTAAGAGTTTTGAAAATAAATTCTCAGAAATTTTTAATATCATAAAATTTTCATCAATCCAAGCATACATACATAATAGGACTTTACGACCCTTGAGACAGGATGACAATCTAGTTGCTCACACCACTCATGCCAAATTTTTATTTACTCTCAGAGTTTTTGTCAGAAATCTGTTAAGAGAAATTCGTGAGATTTTAATCGTCGTCTCATATTTAATAAGCTAACACCCTACCTAGTGGACTATGGCTACTAAAAGGTCCGCCAAATAACATGCAGCACCCTACACAATCGGTCCAATTTTTAAGCACATTATCAATTGTGTGCAGCGGGCAATGTTGAACGAATTTTTGTTTCACAAAAATTGAAGAGGAGAATATTGGTAACATTTGGTTTCAATAGGATGGTGCTATGTGGCCACACTGCCAAAGCTACACTCGATGTTTTGCGCCCTGTTTCTGAAGATCGCATTTTCAAGCCGCAGAGCTGATGTGGTTTGGCTGAACGAATTTTGTTCACAAAAATTGAAGAGGAGAATATTGGCAAACATTTGGTTTTCAATAGGACGGCCGGCAATGTGCCACACAGCCAAAGCTACACCTCGATGTTTGCGCCCTGGTTTCTGAAGATCGCATTTTCACCCGCAGAGCTGATGTGGTTTGGCCACTTTGGAACTGCGATTTGACACCGTTGGACTATTATTTGTGGGGTGCCGTCAAAGACAAGCCAGAGACAATTTATTTCTTTGATTAAATGATGCGCGATCACAAATTCGGTCGATATATGACAATAGGGTAGGAGTAGGGTAAGTGAAGTTTGTAGATGGTTTTGGGTATACAATTATAACTTCAACTTGTGTTTCGGAGTGTAGATGCGTTGTTGGCCACTTTGTCGGATCTTCCTTCAACCAGGTTGGTACATTCCATATCGGCATCCAATCGTCATCCTTCGGTCCGTCTGAATTGAAACTACGGCTGGCAACATCGGCTGGGTTGTCGTAGGAGTCCACGTTTTTCCAGTTCCTGGTTCTTACCGCATCAGAAATTGGCTGTTGGGTTAGCCTTCGCTGTGTAATCAAATTGGGTGCCTTTCTTACCAACAACACTGCACCACATTTCGGCGACGAAATGACTTCGTTAGGAGCTAATCTCGTCTTAGTGTTTATGGGTGTAACTCCTGCGTTTATAATCGCAGAGTAAGCCTTTTCGAAAGCATCTGAAAAGTCATGAAATTCAATTCCTGCTGAAGGTGAAAAATGTATCCGTCTACGTATCCGAATATTGTCATTATCGTAAAACCGCAAAAAATTGTGCCATTTAATAAGGGTGAGTCAAGGTCAAGACATTCATCCCAAGCTGTATTATCTGCCAAATTTGCTGCATCAGTATTTTGGCGGATATGTTAACAGATGTTGGGTAGAAAAGTTTAGCGATAGTGTAGGCTGGTTTTCTCTCTAACGCTTTAAATGACAATATTCGTAAAGCCATTGGTGAAATACAGCTGCACACAATCGATAATGTGCTTAAAAATTGGACCGATCGTGTAAGCTACTGCATGGCCAGCCGAGGGAGCTATTTGAATGAAATTATTTGCCATTATAAACCGGAAGGATTGATCTTTCAAAAAAAAAAAAAGTTGTTTGGCGGACCCTTTATAGGACCCATACTTTATAGGTAAACCTCTAACTTTAATGAGTTTTGCTCGATTGTTGACGGATTAATTTAAATTTAGATTTCGCCAAATTATTCAATGTGCTTAAGGATTATTGCTATTCAGAACTGGATTTTAATGTTCTGTATTTTTACTTCACAAATATTAAAATTGAACTGGCATCCCTTTTATTTTTAAAATTCATGGCTGCGTCTGATACAACCTTAGTTATTAGAATTTTAGTTCTTATACTCAATATTTGTTTTATCAAACTTTTAAATTTAATTTTTTTATTTAATTTAAACGGGAATGGGGGCAAATACATAATCCTGAACTATTTAACATCGATTTATCTGAAATAGAATAAATCAAATGTTCCATCATCATTAGTGTCATACGCTCAAAAACAAAATGAAGTGAAGTTTCATTTGTATACTGATTTTCTGCCGGCTAAAAATGTTTATGGCATTTTAAAATCAATGTTAATAGACTGATGATGCAAAATAGCATTTATTCTTATGAGCATAGACAATCTTTGTAATTTTTTCCCCGCTAAATAAGTTTGATGAAGTTAACAAAATAAAATTGATGAGATTTTTTTGCAAACTTTCTATATACGAAGTGTAGAAAGAAGAAATAACGTTGGAGATTAATTATTATTGTTATAAAAGAATGAATAAACAAAGCAATGACAAGAGATAAAAACTTACGAAAAGAAAAAATTTTTATATTCAATATTCTAATGATTTAAAGCTATTAACAGCGCAATAAATATGAAAGAATTTAATCTGTTTTAATATTTTTTTTCCTTCAGCACATTAGCAATGATTTACATGGATTTACACTGCTACCCACAGAACATTTTTATATTTTGTTTTCAGAAAGCATTGGCAATTCTTTTAAATTGTCTTCAGTAGACACTTTAGTTGGGCAATTTAAGCAAATCATAAATAATCTAGAACTTGACAAATATCTTTTGGGATAATAAATTAAACATTTAAAGAAAATTTCCTTTTATTTCTTCAGAATATCACGTATGTTCTATGCTAAATTTAGCAAATTATATGAATTTTTGTTTGCTGGGTTATTTATATCCCTTACACATTTACAAAGTTATCTTGGCTCTGAGTATTTTTTGCCTTTCCTCACGTCTTCCTTGTCATAACGGAAATTACCTCTGTCTCTGTCTCTTCTTCCTCTACTTAATCTGTAGTTTTTTTTCTCTCTTCATTCTTAAAGGATGCCGGGTAATAAATGACATTGTTAAGCCTGCGGCAGGTATGTGTGTTTTATATTTCAAAAGAGTACGAGTATGAGTACGAGTACAAGTGTTTTGCTTATAATGAGATTGGTTTTGTTACTTTTTTTCTTTTGGTTATTTTTCTCTTTCCATTTTATTTTATTTTTACGGGTATTTTTGTTCTCTTGCTGTTGTTTTTATACTCTTTTTATATTATTTTGATAAACTTAATAATCCTTATGATTTTTAGGTATTATGGCTTATTGTTGTTGTTGCTGGTATTACAAAACAAATAATTTGTTTATGTGTTGTCTGTATTTGTTTATATTAATTTGTTTATGTACGTATTTACGTTGTATCTCATATGAATATTTATGATTTTGTATTATTTGTTGTGGTACATGTTAGTAGAATATATGACATGACATGTCATTAGATTACGTTTTCCTAATATTTTTAATATTTTCATATTATAAAAATATTTGTTATTGTTGTTGTTGTTATATTTCTATGACTGATAATAAATATCATGGCATATACATATTGTTGTTGATACGTACATAATATAATTGCTTATTACAACCCTTCAGTCAGGATTATTGACCTAGTTTCTCATATTACTTATGTTGTGTGTGTTAAAATTTTATACATAAGTGGCGGGAACTACAGTTTAAAGTCGACTCCGAACGATAGATTTTTGAGAAACTTTTCATGGCAATTTTTTTTACTCTCAGAGTTTTTGCCAGAATTCTGCTGAGAGAAAAATCGCCTTTTGTATTTTATTTTGATGTCTGGCCTGGGACTCGAACCCTGGCTTTTCGTCTAGTAAACCAGCACACTACCTACTAGACCACGGGTACTCATTGTTGTTGATGGAAACAGTGAAAACGTAGATGAAATGTTTTGTTGCCTGATAAATATTTTCTTCTTATATTTTCACTCGTGAATATTGCGAAAATATTTAGATGAACGGATAAATTTTGTATATTTAAAGTATTTAAAGTTCTTTTACTTATTTTTTTATTTATTTTTGATTAATCTGTTCAAAGTCCACTTGTGTCTAATCCAGCTGCTATATTTTCTTAAATTTTATTATTCAAGTTTACCAAATAAGCAGGTAATTGTTCTAATGGTACTACAGGTTCTACGACCATTAGGTTGCTATCTATTGTTACCTAAAAGCAACACCGTTCGTAAAAATATATTAGGTCGTTATTGCTAGGTGTTGCGTTAAAATAAAAATAAAATTTTTGTCACACCGTTTTATTTGCGTTAATTTTTATTCTACTTTCATCTTTAAAACTTTTTAATTGAAAGTTATTCCTAAGCTAAGTTCGCATACTTACTTAATTTGTCATTAACAACCCATTTATCGGATATAGGTCTGCTCTAACACATCTTTGTGTGGCAGCAGCTCTAACACATTTTTGTGTGACTTCAGCGTGTAAAAAAATATTTAAAGATGGTCCATCACACCATTATCGGGAAATAGTCCAAAGTCACTGAATCTTAATTCCATACCTGAAGAAATGGCTCAAAGACATGAGATTTAGCTTTGAGAATGAAATTGTCAATTTTTTTTAATCGTAATAAAAAAAACAGAAGAAATGTTATTCCAGGCTAAATGAAAACTCTAAGTTCATATCCCAGTTCTAAAATCTTAAGCACAGGAAATATGTTTAAGTAAGGAAGAAAACGTTTGATGCCCTCGTCACAGCAAACATTTCGCTCTGAAAAAGAAAAAGTTTCTGATATAAAAAATTCCAGGTGCCAACACTCATGAGTAAGATGAACACACATAATATACGTCGTAGAGGCGCCGGAGTCTAGTAGGTAGTGTGTTGACTTATTTAATATAAGGCCTCAGTTCAGACATCTTCCTCACAGCAAATTTCGGTTAAAAAACTCTGTGGAGTAATAAAATTTATAAAAAAAACCTTCACAAAAGAAATCTATCGTTCGGAGCTGTAGGTCCCATTACTCATGTTTAAAATTATCATACACAACATAAGTGGTGGGACAAGCTAGGTCATAATCCTAACTGAAGAGTTGTAATGGCCAACTTTGTATGTATGTATGTACGTATACGAGTGGTGTTGAAAGATCGAAGCAAACCATCCTTTTAAACATATGTTATGGGTCAGCGTATATAACCGGATTATATTGGAGCATAGACCTAGAATTGATCAATCATTACGAAATCCTTTTTCATGGCTCCTGAAAGGCACAGATATATTTGCTTCTTTTGCAACACATACGGTTTCTATGTTCAAACTTAAATTTGTCTAAATTCAAATTTATTTAAAACATAAAATATCAATTGTTGGTAATAACGTCAGAACTTCTGCTGCCTTTAATTTTCTTAAAGACTCCAATAATTTTTTCTTCAATTGCAATAACTTCTTTCAAGTAAAATTTCATGAAAATAAAATGTTTTTTTCAAACTCAAACGAACAACGAAAGAACAATCCGGAGAAAAGAAACAATACGAGCATAAGAATTAAAGCCAATTACTTTTGGTGGTAAGCCTAAGTGCAATATGTTGCCAGAAAAGTTTTGTAACACCATTTACCATAAAATAGGAGAAGACGATGCAAAAAACCAACGATGAAGAATCATTTGTAAAGCAATTATAATTCTTAACAATATCAACACTTTGAACATTTAACAAATAACCAAGAATATAAACTTTACACTTTCATACCAAGGCAATCAGACACACACACACACACAAACAAAGAGAGGCAAAATCGTATTGAAAATGTTTGAGGATAAAGTTTTCAAAAGTTTTCTGAATCAAAATTTAAAACAATAAATGAAATGAAATCATTGAAAACATTGTGAAAATATTGAAAATATTACAACAAATAAAAAGAGGGAACTTAAAGGTGATGGATGCTTTAATAAATAGAATTTACATTTCAATTGTTATTCGCTCAGAGAGCAGTGTTAATAAGTTTAAAAACTTTTTTATTTGTTTTTCAAGTATAATGGAATAACAAATAAAAGAAATCTAAGTGCCATTAATTGAATATCGTAAAATTTTTTAAAATAACAAAGCCATGAGCAACAGAAAAAATCTCCAGAATATCACCTGGTACTCAATGGCATTAAAGCAATGCTAAAATGAAAAAAAAAAATTTGTAATTATTTATCTCCTGTCTTTACCAATAGCTTTGTGGTAATATATGAGACGTGGTACAGTGGCAAATGAATATCTTTAAGTGCCATTAATAAATAAAGTTAAACATAATAAAAGCTAAAAATTAAATTTGAAATTTAGGGAAAATAGTAAGAAGGAACATAAATGAAAATGCCACTTAAAAATTCCAGATTATAAGATTGGTTTGATGAATTTACATAGAAATTAAGAACAAAGATTTTTACTCGGTATGCACTAGGGATGCCAAATGGGATCGATTTTTAATAATCCCGGGAGCGAGATTTAAAAAATCCCGAATATTATATTTCGGGATAATTCGGGCTCCAAAAATCACGGGAAAAATCGCGATTTTTTCTTAATAATAAAAATATTTCGTTAATAAAACCATTTGAATTCCAATTATGTATGTATATCAGAATTATAGAGAATTAAAAATAAAATATTAAAACAGAAAAAAATGTAACAAAAAACCGAAAATTAACAAAAATTAAAATTATTCATACGTATGCAAATGCATTAGTTTTAAAAAAAATATTTGGATTCCACCAAAAAGCATCTAACATGTGATGTGATAGGCTTGAAAGAATTTTGTTGTCAACATACGCTGCCATTGAAAAACACTTCCCGCAATCAACATTTGTTGGTAAAATCGTTCCAAGATAGCTGTACGCAGCTTGTAAATATTCACCTCTACTACCTCCTGACGTAAATAAATATATTTCTTTGGACAGTTGAGTATCTAAATCAGTTACCCTATTAATTCATTTTATAGGGTTGTTTTTGCATTCTTCGATGGCATCAAATAAGTTCTTAACAATGGAAGTAGAGTTTTCCTCATATGACATGCTATTGTCGAAGTCGAGTGCTATAGAATTTTTTTCAGGACCTTTTGTAGGGTCAAAATACATATGAATTCACAACCCCGAATATCCCGGGACAAGTTTTTTTAAAAATCCCGCATATTCGGGTTTTGGAATCCCGAAATTCGGAAATTCGAAATTCGGATTCCGAATTGGCAACCTAGTATACACGTATAATTCTAAGATCCATATTATATATATTGAGGAACTGTTCATACAATTTATTATTCTTAAAGTTTTTTGTCCAAAATCTTTAAAGAAATTTTTTTATTTTACTGCGTTAATGAGTATTCTTACCAGGGATGTAACAGGGACCTCATGTCTAATAGCCAACTGACCACCTCTTGACTGCGACAACTTCATGTTCCTTAGATAATTAGACATTATTTAAACATGAATGCATTTTTTTACGATGTGTTCTGATGTCAAAGAGAAACAAGGCGGTTATCAAACGTCGATCGCCGTGCTATCCCATGCTGAATCAGTTTCGTCCAGTAGTTACTGCAGAAAACTAGACGTTACCTACGTACTTTTGTGACTGTAATGGGTTTAATTACCAGTCTGGTTCAATAATTTATACAGATTGTACAGTCTATAGCCCCTTTAATTTCTTCTATATCTTAATCTTAGCTGGGCTTACTGTGAAGTTTATCTATATTATTCTTCTACAGTTGTATACGACTGAATGAAGCCCTATAAAATATTTTAATTTAAATTACATCAATGTATTGAATTCCATTCAGCTAAGGGAATACATAAGTCCTTACATCTGACTTACAGTAAAACCACATCGCTTGCATCAGTGACTTAACTTTCATAGTGACGTATGCATACTGCCGGAGATGATGAATAGCAATATCATCTATAGTACTCAATTGCGCTAAACAGATTCTTTGTAGAAAATTTTTTAAGTACTTCTATATAGATTTCCGCCTTCAGCAGTTTCACGGTTTGCCACTTTCAGCGGCATGGATTCCAATCAGAGATCAGCAACGAGTATACAAAACGATGAGTAGATTCGAGACATACTTATAAGTTCTGATACTTATACCCATTCATACTTATTTTAATATGATATTCATACTCAAAGTAGGAAGTACTCGTCATACTCATACTTAACGCATGATGTTATTGACTTCGACTTAACATTAGCGCGAAGCACAAAATATGATTAGAGTATGAGCACTGTAATACTCCTTTCTTCTTTGTTTGTATATGCAACAACAACAAAGGCTGAAAATTGTGATGTATGATTCGAATCACTTGAATTATAAGTATTTTTCTAAATTTATGATTCAGATTGAGGAGGCGTATGTATCAAACATATTTCGAATGTTATGAGTTTGATGACAACGTTGTACTCATACTCATTGCTACTTATACTTATAAATCAATGTTGTAGCGTGTACGAATGAATCAGAGTAGTTGATTTTCAATTCTGTTGATTCACTCATACTCAAAATTGCATGAGTACTTATGAGTAGCAGAAAAACGATTCATTGCTGATCTCTGATTCCAATGATGATGTTATCACCCTATAATTGAAAAGTTTTGTTTATGAATACAATGAAAAGAACTATCGCTAGCTATTCTTCATTAGTTCATTAGTCACTCTGACGTTGTCTGGGGTTTTCAAATGTAAGAAAGTTTGATTAATCCTCTCTTAAACATAAACATAGTGTTTAACTAATTCTAAGTTTAGAGAAACAAGCACAATTTCAAACAGGTTTCAATAATCACTTTGATTCGTGACCATACGAGTTCCAGATCCTTTTTCAGGTCATCAGAAATCCAGATATGATAATGATAATGTCAAAATAGACTTCTAAATATTAGTTTTAGTTCTAATCATCCGAAAGGTGGTTTATATTTATTAAGAATGGTGTTTTCGGATATCAGAAGTTGCATAACTGTTCGACTAGTTGCCCTCATAGCATGAGTTTATTGGGGATAACTTTGTTCTTTTACATGGCGTTAGTTTTCTTTATATTCACTTCATCTTAAATGAATGTCACCGGCATAACCTAAATCCTCGGATTGTCGTAGAGAACTTCAATTTTTGTCTCCCTGTAATATCAAAGATGTTACTCTCGTTTTAGGTTGGAGGACGTGTACTTGTCAATTAAGACAAGGAGGTCGAATTGACTCATTGTACAAGTTTTACTACGATAACAATGACTGTGAGTCTTGATAGTCTTACATGATTCCAAATCTATGTAGCAGGTCGACTGTTGGGCAATTATTGAAATTGATGACTGCCTTGCCTCTTTAAACTGATCTGTTATGAAGCTGACAGCCGTGGCTTGATCCAAGCATTTCTCATTTCGCAGAAAACTTACGCACTTCTGACTATTATAAGTGCCAGCATTGTGCATGTGATTTTCAGCACAGTAATTTAAGTCCTCATCCTTTTAGTATGCAACCATTTCGAACTACTGTGCTTAGAAAATTTCTGCTGTAAGTGTCAATGAACATCTAAGATGTAGTATTAAGATGTATAGGGATAATGAATGTACCTTTCTTTCCTTTACTTGTTTTTATATTTATTGTACACACACATTTATGTTTTTGTTTTTATTGTACAGAATATAATGCATTTCATTGCGAATAAAGAAAATCATCCATAGATTTATCACACAGACACATATTTATATGGAAGGCATGAATGAATGAATGTATGAATGAAAGAATGTCCAACATAATTGCATTGGAAAATGACTTTTAAGTTATTTATGATTATCAATTTCATGAGAAAATTCTCTTAAACAATTCTATAGAAATAATTATTGTTATTGATGTTATTGTTATTGTTGTTGTTAGTGTTATTGCAGATGTTGTAGGAAGGAATGTAGCATCCATAATGAAAAATTTATTACATTCCCATAATATTTTATGTGCTAGTCGTCAAGTCATTTACAATTGCATTCATTCATTACAGACATTGCCTGGATACTGTGCAATTATTTGATTCACTTCGTATCCTTTGGAGAGAAACATTCTGCCTTAATGTACCTGTTATCAGGACATAATAATGTTAGAAAATAATCACGTTGATGAAGATAATAGAAAGCCATGTACAAAGAGCTAAACAGAGAGAGAGAGGGAGAGTACATTTGAAGTGCAAATGATTAATTGAAGTGCATTGTTTTAGCAGCATTATTTTGTTAATTGAAATACTGAAAAACATTAATTAAGTTTGTGTTGTGTTTTTGGGACAAGCAGAAGCTATTAGTGTGGGTTGTTGGTAAGATTCACAGATATGAAATATAAAAAATATGATTTTCCGTACTCTACTAGGTAGTGTGTTGCCTTTTTAGATGTGAGATTTCGAATTAAACCCCCAGGTCAGATATCAAAACGATTTCTCAAAAAAAACTCTGAGAATAAATAAAATTGCCTTGACAACATTCTCAAAATTGTGGCAAAATGTAAAACTATAGGTCCCTCCACTCTTGTGTAAAATTAACATACACAACATCAGTGGTATGAGAAGCTATGTTGTAATCCTAAATAAAGGCTTACGTATGTATGATTCATATTTGAAATCTATTTTTCATACAATCTACATACAGTCTTAAAATACCTAAAGTTATGAAGCATTTCATGTAATTGATTTATTTATTAAATATTGTATAAACCTCTTGTCCTCTTAATGCATTAGTTCCTGTTGTTGTTATTGTACTAGTACATAAATAACAAAATGATCTTTTGTTTTTATTGTATTTATTTGAATTTCTATTTACAATATTATCGTATTATCACCATTGAAATCTGTTATTAAATACTGATGGCATTTTAATTATTGTAATGGATATTAAATATCAATGCCCTGGTGGAATACTAAAGACGCTTATTAAATAATGATAATAAATAATCATAATAATAATAACAATAACAATAATAATGTTAGTAATTGATAGGTCAGTTTGCATTTGATTATTTAAATATTAAAATATTTGTGTGTGGCATTAAGTTTAACTTACAACTACTTGTACTATTTGATAGGTTTATGCAATTCATAAACCATTTAATCTTTAATTTCTTAGAATATTCAAATTATTGTTAATTAAAATATTAAAAGGTTAAATTTAGGCCGTCTTATGTCATAATGAACTTTATAAAATAAATATTAATTTGTAAAAATATTCGTAATAAAGTGTTGGAAGATTATTTATTCCCAAAAATATGTACTCAAACAGCTAGAGTAGAGGACTACATATCGCTCCTTTATTGCAACATAGTCATATCTCAAAAAAACTTGAAATTGGCAAAATGCGATTTAAGTTTTCAAGACATAAGTCCTATGATCTAATTGCAATAAACACTTTTTGCTATAACTGCGGTTCAGCTTGGGATATGAAACTGATTTTTTTTTTCAACATGTACAGAAAGTCTAAAAGAGCAGTTTTGCTTAAGTAACTGCAAATTTTTAATTTTTTAAGATATGACTATGTTGCAATAAAGGAGCGATATGTCTACTGGTGGTGGTCAGAAAATCATAATACGTTCGTGATTCAAACTAACAATACAGCGTCAGTATTCCAAATTTCGAGGTAATAACAAGAACTTTAGCGTTCTAAAGAGGAGGTAGGAGAGTAGGAAGTTCAGCGTATACTTGTTGAATACCACTGGACAAAGCGTTAATCATAATCTTTTAAATAAACTCATATATATATTAGAGCGACTCAAGTTGTATGGAAGCGAAATTCGTGCTCGATGTACCCTTCTAAAAATGAACCTTGAACTTTTTTAAGACAACATTTCAAATATTTCGGCTCCAAATTCAACCTCTCGTGAGCTGGACCATTTTGAAAAACGGTCTATTTTTGAATATTTTGTTAATTTGTGGATCTGTTTCCTTACCAACATATACAATATCTATATCATAAGAAAGGTCTTTTTAAGGCGTTTTGTAGTAGTTGTAGTTTGTAGTTTTGTAACTAAAAACAATAAAATATTATAACATTTTTTAAATTGGGAAACAAATATTCCGCCAAAAAGTCATGGATCATTTCTTTTTTTTCTTTATTTAGTCCTGTCTAAATCCATACATGATCTAGAAAAAAATTTCGCTATCAAATTAGAGTTACCACAAATTCCATTTTTATACATTCTAAAGCACCCTGTAAAATGCATCTAATTTGCAAAAATCTAAATTATTTTCATATAATGATGATGTACCTGGCAAAAGAAAAAAATTGATACCCAATTGACCCATTTACAACGAAGGGTTGCCACTCCATTGCATTTTTTTCAAAACGCGAACTACCTCGAATTTCAAAAAAAGCTGAGACCCGTATTTAATTAAATCGTCTAAAGATTAAAATATGTTAATTTGGCATTTCTATTACGAACAACCCCGAACAAAAAATTGAAAAAACCTTTCTTATGATATAGATATTGTATATGTTGGTAAGGAAACAGACCCACAAATTAACAAAATATTCAAAAATAGACCGTTTTTCAAAATGGTCCAGCTCACGAGAGGTTGAATCTGGAGCCGAAATATTTGAAATGTTGTCTTAAAAAAGTCCAAGGTTCATTTTTAGAGGGGTACATCAAGCACTTTTTTTGGTGAGTCGCTCTAATATATATAGGATCTTTCTTTAAGCGTTTTAAAATTTAAAGATTTAAATTAAACAAAGTATATGCGAGTTAATATAGGAATTTTTTATTCAATGAAAAACGTATTAATGCCATTATATATGCATTAGAGATCAGCAATGAGTATTCAAAACGATAAGTAGGTTCGAGTCATTCTTATAATTTCTGATACTTATACGCATTCATACTTTTTTTGATATCATACTCATACTACTCATACTCGAAGTTGGAACTTCTCGTCATATTCTTACTTAACCATACGCATGATGTTATTGACTTGGACTCGTCTCTACTTAACATTTACACGAAGCACAAAATTAGTATGTTTCGCATGCTAATAAGAAGATTGTGTGTATGCTTTGCTTATTGTCTTTGTCTTTCCTTTCTTCTTTGTTTGCATATGCAACAACAACAAAGGCTGTAAATTTTGATGAATGATTCGTGTATTATAAGTATTTTTCTAAATTTATGAATCAGAATGAGTAGGCGTATGAATCAAACATATTTCGAATGTTGTGAGTTTGATGTCAACGTTGTACTCATACTCATTGCTACTTGTACTTATAAATCAATGTTGGAGCGAGTACGAATGAATCAGAGTAAATGATTTTGTTCATTCACTCATACTCAAAATTGCATGAGTGGTTATGGGTAGCGCAAAAATGGTTCTTTGCTGATCTCTGGTATGTATGTGCGGATATGCAGATTCTAGTAGCAACTTTGTTCAGAAGCTCACTTTAGCACACATAGCGAACTGTTGTGATACCACAGGTAAGCGCCGGCCCTGTACCAACCAAATGTCACTAAAGTAATCAAAGATGTTGGTCACCGCAGTGGCTGTACACTAAAGTATGACTACCGAATGTTGGAAACCAGCCTGAAAGTTTAATTTACGAAGCAACATCTTGATATCAATGAATGATAACTCCGATAAGGAATTCTGAATCAAATAATGTAAATAATATGATCACTAATAATCACGGCTTGTCTGTGTAAAGCGCATACGAAATGTTAAATTTAAAAAAAAAAAAATTTATTAAGAAAGTCTCAATTTTGCACGTTTCTAGAAAATTCAAAAAAACTAACCCAATTTCAATATTTTGTCCATAGACCCTTATTTGAAATAGCTTGATTTACACGATTTGAGATGCTTTCTACCAAATTATTAATAATATCTTTCGGAATTCGATTCCATTTCGCATTTATACGATCCCAAAGTGTGACCATGTTTGTTGGGGCTGTTTCGTTCTGTCCGAGCTGGATTTTTACGAATTACCAAAAATTTTCAATCGGATTGAGGTCGAGACTTTATATCGGTCATTCCATCAATTGAAAATTATGTTTTCTACCCCATATCTTTACAATTTTTGCTGTGTCCTTCGGATCACCATCCTGTTGGAAAATAATTTCTTATTCGGGATAAGCAAATTTGTCCATAAAATTCGGAAGATGGGCTTGAAGAATCTTTCGATAGTCTTTTTTCGCATGATACCGTCTTCCAAATATAGAGGGCCAACATGCCACCATATTAAGGTTTGTGGCTTATTCGTATTAAAAAGTCTCATACGAAGAGTTCACGAGTAATGGACGTAAAATTCATTATCTTATTAAAACCACATGACATTAGTGACGTAATCTCAATCAGGTCAAAATAAATTGGTAATCATCGACATAAGGTGCACATAATTGGTCATTACAACCTTTCAGCCAGGATTACAGCCTAGCTTCTCACACCACTTATGTTGTGTGCGATAATTTTATACGTAAGTGGCAGGACCTACAGTTTAACGTCGACTTTAAACGGCAGATTATTGAGAAAATGTTTTGTGGCAGGTTTATTCCCATACATACATAATTATGTATGTCATTACAATCCTTCAATCAAGATTATTAACCTAGTTTCTCACATCACTTATGTTGTGTGTGTTAATTTTATACATAATAGATGGGACCTAGAGTTTAAAGTCGACTCCGAACGACAGATTTTTTGAGAAAATTTTCATGGCAATTTTATTTACTCTCAGAGTTTTTGCCAGAAATCTGCTGAGAGGAAATAGCCTAAGAAATATTTTTTTTATATTTTCATTTTGATACTCAACCTGGGATACGAATCCGGGCTTCATGTCTAAGAAGCGAACACACTACAAACTAGACTTCGGTGACTTCGCTGTAATCAAAATTGTTTAATATACTCAACCTATTCCTACACCACACAAGTTTTTGTTTGTAGTTCCCGTTCTCATTGCTATTGAATTCTCGATATAAATTTCTATGCTAGCATTTGTTAAATGAAAAGCTCACAAGAAGAATTTTGATTATCAATATTTATTTCTTTTCACCACTTCCAGTCACATAGGGGTTGTCACTATATCTCTCTTTATATACTTTTTATTTTTGTGATTAACAAACTATGCAGGATAACAAGTTTTACGATAATAGGAGGATCATTTTTCATTGCTAAGGCTCAACGACCTGTGTTCAAGTTTTTGAATAAAATGATGAGAAATTCCTTCTGATTGAGTCCTATTTGAAGAGATTTAAGTTTATGCGAATGTTGAGAGGATACAAAAAATAGTCCTCGGTATGATGCATTAAAGTCTTTGAGTACATCGCTAGTTACCACTAATGCTATTTCAACAATATTTAGAGTCTCTAAGTCGCCAGAGTGTAGTAAGCTCATAGTGTGTTGGTTCAAAAGATGCGACACAACGGTTTAAAACACTGGTCAGATATGTGAAATAATATTTCTTCGGCGAATTTCTCTCTGCGGATTTGTGGGAAAAATTCTGACAGTGAATTAAATTGCATTGATAAATTTCTCAAATATAGATAGGCGCGTCCTATATACATATAAAATTAACGCATAAAAGATAGCTGATGTGAGAAAAGAAGGAGTGCGCATAAAAAAAAAACTGGACATACACTTTTCGTTATAGAAATAAAACTAAGTGGCAGATTTTTTTTTTTTTATATTTCAATTAAAATAAATATTATTTGAATTCTTTTGTGTATAAAATTTTTTTCTAACCAAGGTGTCAGAGTATCCAACTTTTTGAGCCACTTTTCTTCCATGTTAGGTGTGATAGGGTGTTTTTGAAAAAATACGTATTATTTTACTTGCTTTGTTTTGGCCGGTAAATCCTTTTTTTCTTCCACTTCCACGCTTTCTCTCAATACTCAAAGACTTCCTATATTGTTTTATTCTTACCTTAGAAACTGTTTTTTGGTTAACACCTGCGAGCCTAGCAATTGTTCTTTGTAGGCGGCGCGGTTTTTCATTGAAAATTTCAATTATTTTTTAACGACATTCTTGTTGGGTGGTCATTTTCAAAAAACTAATTTTGCTATTGCAATAATATTTAGCACGTGAATTTTGAAACAGATGACTAATAAAAACAATGTAACGGTATTAATTTTTTTCAATTATGATAAAAATTATAAGCTTAAAAGTAGGCCCATTTTTTTTTTGTGCGCTCTCCTTAGGTCGTAATCCTGACTAAGGAGTTGTAATTACTAATTATGTATGTATGTATGTCTGAGAATATTACAAAATTTTTTGGACAAAACACGCCTTTGTTCTTTAAGATCTCCTATGTTTTGCAGAATTTCCTTTCAAACCTTTAATTTTTATAATGCTTAACATATTTTTTCCGAAATACTTTTTACAGTCTTTTTAATATTTTTTTAATATTTTTTAATTCGTTGATACAAAATACCTATTATTCTAACAATTAAGTAGTGTCAATTCTTTTATATGATTGCTCTTCATAATCTTTTTTAAGCGGCTTAATTATCATTTTTTAATAATATTATGGCTTGCTTTTCTTTGTTTCATTTAAATGATGGAAAATTTCTTAATTTTTTTTGCTTTTGTTTATATATTGCTGGTCCCCAATGTATACGAGTATATTCGGATTCTATAATAATTATAAAATTATTTTTTTGTTGTTGTATTTGTTTTTGATTTTCTTTTGTTTTTTTTTTTATTTCTTTATTATTATTACAGTTTTTTATGTTGTATTTTATGATTTATACACACGACAATTGTTAAACAAAACCACATGAATTATTTACAATTATAAAATATTAATTTTATGCGGTGCCGCCTTTAATAAAATGCATCCAAAAAAACACAAAAAAAAACATAAAAACAAAACAAAACCCAGCATGAAATAAAATGAAAAATAAAATCTAAATTGTTTATTACTTTTTTAGGATTGTTGTTATTGTATTAGAGTTTTCATATATGCATGTATGTATATACAGTACAACTTCAACAGTCGGGACACGCGTTAGTCCGGACACTCCGATAACTTGGACGCATTTACATTTCGGACAACATTAAATTTTTACGGACAATGTTTTGTTATTCATACTTTTATCTACATTTTTGCACTATCATTACTTCAGTTTCGATACATTCTTTCGCAAGCGTGTTAATCTAACTTCATACCAAGTGTCTGTCATTCACGTGTTTAAATAATAAACGCAAACATAAAACACTAACTTTAAAGGAGAAGTATAATATTTTGCAAAGTCTTGATGAAGGAAAAACTATAGGCAGGTTGCCGAAAAATTCCATGTTCCTATATCAACGATAAAACAATTTACTTCGAATACCTATAATGGACCCGGTAGTGGCATAACTGAAGAAGATATTAAGGATTGGACAACTGATGCAAGTGATGATGAAGAAGTAATACCAAACGCTGAAAGCAAAAGAATCGCCAGTGCTGATATCAGATATCATTTCAGTTTGTATTCAGTGGGCTGAAGTCGCCGTTGTCCAGTAGGTAGTGTGTTGGCTTATTAGACGGAAAGCCCGGCTTCGTATCTCAGGTCAGACGTCAAAACGGAATATGAAAAAAAACAAAATATTTCTTCGGGAATTTCCTCTCTCAGCAGATTTCTGGCAAAAACTCTGAGAGTAAATAAACCTGCCATGAAAAAGTTTCTCAAAAATCTATAGATCTCGCCACTTACGTATAAAATTAACGCAAACAACATGAGTGGTGTGACAAGCCAAACCATAATCCTGATCTAAAGGTTGTAATGGCCAACTATGTATGTGTTCAGTGAGCTGATTAGAATAATCCTAATATATATTATAAATCTTTCTGTAAGTCTGTTTTTTTGTTTTTTAGTCAATCACGCCTGAATGCTTGGACCGATTTTTTTGAAATTTGGGATATAGATCGGGTTTTTGTCCGTGGAGGTTATATAAATTTTGACCAAAAGGGGAGAAAAAGTGGGAAAAATGGGCGAAAAATGGTAATAGGTAATATTTTACGATTTAGCTTAATTAAGTTTCCCAAATGTTTGTTGTTTTGTTCGTTACCCAACCGCGCCTGGACCGATTTTCTTGAAATTTGAGATATAGATCGAACTTTTGGTCAAAATTTTGATCAAAAGGGGAGAAAAAATGGGAGAAAAGGGGAAAAAATGGTAATAGGTAATTTTTTACGATTTAGCTTGGTTAAGTTTCCCAAATAGCTATTTTAGGTATTCCGTTTCTAAAGTTGGACCAAAAGGCGTCCAAAAAGGGGGAAAGGGGCCAAAAACGGGAAAATTGAGTGCATAGCATATAAATTGAGCTTTTGTCGGAGCAAATTATAGGTAATAAATCTATTCAAAATTAGCTTGGTTAAGTTTCCCAAATAGCTATTAGAGGTGTTCCGTTTCTAAAGTTGAAAAAGGGGTCCAAAAAGGAGGAAAGGGGCGAAAAACGGGCAAATTAAGAGCATAACCAATCACGCCTGAACGCTTGAACCGATTTTCTTGAAATTTGGAATATTGATCGAGCTTTTGTCGATGCAGGTTATAAATCTTTTAAAGATTTTGAACCAAAGAAAAATAAAATGGGACAAAGAGAGAAAAAAATGCTGTATTTTATTGGTTTTAAAGGATTGTTCTTACGATTTAAGTTTCCCAAATAGCTACTGGAGGTGTTCTGTTGGACTAAAAGGGGTCCAGAAAGGGGAAAAGGGACGAAAAACGGGCAAATTGCATTCGTTTATATTTGGGACTTAGAGTATTCAAAAAACTGAGTTGTTTGATAAACTGGTTTCCGAATAGTTTGAAAAATTGCATTTTTTAAGAAGCCGGTTTCGAAAGCCGGATTTTTATTTATTGTTATTTTTATAACCCGCGCAACGCCGAGTACAATCAGCTAGTATAAATATACAGGATATTCTATTGTTGAAGAGAGTAAAATGCACAAATCAACCACCTTAACTTTGTTTTTTAATAAATCATAATATGTACATACATATATATGTATGTATGTACGTATTTAATTCACCTAGATTGCTTTAAGAATTTTCATTACATACTATAGTCCGGACAACTCGATAATCCGGATGTGCCTAAATCTATATGCGTCCGGATTGCTGAAGTTCCACTGTATCTGAGTTTTAAAAATTTTTTTTTTTACATTTTAAATATACCTATAGATTTGTTTGGCTTTCTGGAATTGTTTTAGAATATTTTTTTTTTTCGTTTTATTTTATTTTGTACTTGTTTAAATACGAATTTTAATAATTCGAAATTAATGTGGTTGCCAACAATAGCTTGAGGTCATTAGTAGTAAAATTATCAAAGGAATATATGGTTTTAAATTATTTTATTTAAAAAAATATTTGTTTTTAATAATTTCATTCTATTTTAAACAATGAAGAGTAAAAGTAACCATAATTTATAGTTGTAGTATGTTGGCAGGTAGTGTGTTGGCTTATTAGACGTGAATTCACGGTTCCAGGCCCACGTCAGACATCTCCAACAATACGAAATATGAAAAAATAATTTCTGGCAAAAACTCAAAGAGTAAATAAAATTATAAAAAGTTTCTCAAAAAAAAATCTATTGTTCAAAGTCAACTTCAAGCTGTAGATTTCTCCAGTTATGTACATATAAAGTTGAGAGAAGTTAGGTCGTAATGTATACATGTATGCTCTAAATTCGATTCTAAATCATTGTTATCTAATACTCTATTTTATATTCCTTGTTTTAATTAAGTTTCTTTTCGATCTCATCATATTCCACAAAAAAAACCAAAAAAATTGATAAACTTTCACTTTATATTACACGAGTATTATTATTATTATTCGAATATAACACAATCCTTAACAACCAAAATAAAATAAACGAATAAATAAAATATCTCTCAAATAGAAAAAGTGAAAACTTTTCGAACTTTTCTAATTATCCAAAACAGACATGGTTTTTATGTTCATCTCTCATGTTCATTGTAGTAACCAACCAACCCAACCATGTACATACGTATTGTCATTTTGATTTGCTTGTATTGGAAAAAAAAAGAAGATAAACTTTCCCTTAAAACTTTTCTCTATGAAATGATTTTTATTTCTTCCTTTTATGTCCCATTGTGACAATGTGGTCACAAGTATATTCCATTACAGCAAATGTTTGTAACACATCGAAAAAATATTTCTTGTGGAGTGACTCAATAAAATTTATGTTAACCCAAGTATATATGAAATGATTCACATTTTCTAAACGTGGTAGTTGTTCAAATCCCAGACCAAGCATCGAGTTATAAATGAAAACATATTTCATTGGCGAATTCAAGGCGAGTTCTCAGGGTTTTTAACAGAACAGTGCTGATTAAATTTGCCTTGAAAAGTATCCGAAATATTAGCTCTACGGAGTAGACTTTCAACTGGTCCCGTTACTCGAATATAAAATTAACATACACAACATGACTAATGTGCAGCGTTGTCAACTCAGTGCTTTTAGCACTGTTTTTAGTGCTTTTTTAAATTTTCGACGCGGAAAATTTTCGAGTTAGTGCCTAGTGCTTTTTTTAGTGCTTTTCTTTTCATGTCAGTGACACCAAATCAAAAATTAAAAAAAAAACCATGAACTAGAAATTAGTCTATAAAATATTCTAAAAGTCTATAGATTAGACTACAGACTAGAATAATTTTTGGTCTAATTTTTAG
Organism: Sarcophaga peregrina; assembly: GCA_014635995.1. NCBI lineage: Eukaryota > Metazoa > Arthropoda > Insecta > Diptera > Sarcophagidae > Sarcophaga > Sarcophaga peregrina. The sequence continues at coordinate 31,015,864 of CM025790.1, forward strand.
TCTAGTCTATAGTTAAATGAATATACTAATTCGATATATTAAGACTGTAGTTTCGCATGTAAATGAAAGTTTTCATGTGTGAAAGTTAACGTACATTAAACATAATTTTTTTAGCCGTATAAAATGCAAATGATTTTACCTTCGAAAATGTATCAACTCTTTTCCTTATTATTGCTGGAGTGAAACAAATAATATTAATTTTGGTTTGTAAATTTGTATAGTGATTATATAAAATGGTGATAAAATTAAAAAAAAAATATTATTATGTTTTAGTGCTTTTTTGTCAAAATTACGCGTTTTTTTTACCGAGTTTGGTGCTTTTTGAAAATTTATAGTTGACAACGCTGCTAATGTGGGAGGCCTGGTCTTAATCTAACGAAACTAAAGGGTTGTAATGACTTACTAACCAAGGAAGAACACTTGGAAGAACATCTAAATTAAGCTTAGGTTAGAGGATGTGTACTGGTCAATTCTGACAAGTACAGTACCCGGTGGTCGAATTGTCCTAGCTTTTCTTGTGTGCATTAATTTCATACATAAGTGGCGGGACCTACAGTTTAAAGTCGACTCCGAATAACATATTTTTTGAGAAGCATTTCATGGCAATTTTTACTCTCAGAGTTTTTGCCAGAAATCTGCTGAGAGTAAGTCGCCAAAAAAGTATTTTCATATTTTCGTTTTGATTTCTGACCTGGGGTTCGAACTCGGGCCATTCGTCTAATAAGCCAACAAATTACCCACTAGACCATGGCAACTTCATTATTAAGTTTAACAATGAAAAAAAATTTAGTCCTGATGTTTATTTTTACATTCGCGTCCAGTTTGGTTCAAACATGTTATGTACAGCCTGGTTGTAATTTGTTTAATGCAGTGACTTTCTCATAAAAGACCTCTCATAACCGCTATCAATCTGGTCACGCAAGCAGAGTTGGCGAGGGTTGATTTTTAAAGTGCCCGAATAAAAAAAATTTTGTAAACCGAAGAGGTTTTGTTTGGTCTTAATAAAATTCAATTCAGAAGGTCCATAACCCATCTAGAACATTCGAAATACTATCGAGCGATTTGCTTACTCTAGAAACTGAAGATTGAAAAAAGGAAAATACAATCAGGGCAGCGATTGGAAGAAGTTCTTCCTTGGGAGCTAACCAAAGCCACCAGATTATAATCTTATATTGCATAGGAGTCCACTAGACTGAATGTTTCGATTTTATACTGTATGTCCTCAGTAGGGCATCAACTGGTTATCATGAACGCCTATGATTTACATACTTTTTTTTACATTTTTTTGTTTGTTGTTGTACACTGATTCGTTCTGTTTTTCCTATTTTTTTTTGTGCGCAAATTCGTCGTTATTGTTGTGTTTATTTTCTATTTCGAATATTCCCAAAAACTAATTTGCAAATAAACAATGAAAGTTTGTTTTATTTGTTGTTTTTTTTATGGTTGTTGTTGCTGTTGCTGTTTGTATATTTATTAACACTACAACAAGTCACAAAAATATTTCATTTAATATTTGCTTTGGTTTTAAATGCCTTCATTTTTGAAAAATTTTTTCTTTTTGTTCTGCATACAGTTGGTCTTAAACGACTTTATCTTCATAGTTTTGATCATAAAAAAATAAAAATTAAAAAAATGGAAAATTGAAAATGGAAAATGGAAAAAATAATAAAAGATTTGTGTAGTTATGATTGTAAATTTGCAAATTACAATGTCATTATCATTAGTACATGCATAAAGGGTTTCATGTAAGTGGCATTCATTTTACAAATTACTTTTACAACATTAAGTTCGGTTATGTGGCAATATGTCGCTGTAGCCTAAGAAGGTAGTGTGTTGGAATTTTAGACGTAAAGCTAGGGTTCAAATCCCTGGTCAGATATCAAAACAAAACACAAAAAGTATTTCTTTGGCGATTTCCTCTCAGCAGATTTCTGGCAAAAACTGTTAGAGTAATAAAAATCTGTCGTTTGAAGTGGACTTTAAATTGTAGTTCTCACCACTTATGTATAAAATTAACACTGCACACAAAATAAGTGGTGTGAGAAACTAGGTTAATAATCCTGACTGAAGGGTTTTAATGACCAATTATGTATGTTTTCTTACCCAAAACTTTGTTGGCATGTGAACAAACCTAGAGAGATATTGTAGTAATTATTAATTGCCTAAGAACTCTACACAACGGCAAAAGGCGATTATAAGAATGCAAATATTACACTATGCGTTAAGGTTATATTAGCTACTTTGTTGAGAAACTTTGATCTTTGAATTAAACTTTTTTTTAAAGTGTCGCTACCTACCTTCCTATGATGTATTTTGTTGACATTAAGGGGCCACAGGATAAATAAATAAATTAAAACCTCTTTTTTTCAGTTTTCACCGGAGGGCTCTTGTTTGTAACCAAGCAATTGAACCAATATACAACATCACCTTTTCACAGTAAATATTTAAATTTGTTGAATTTACCTCAATTGTGCTTACAATTTTGATGATTTTTCCGGATTTCTTTGCGATAAAAATAGCTTTCGCATTACAAGAATTTTTACCCAAAAATTGAGACTGTACGGGGCAAATATGCAAAAGAGATGAAGTTTTGGTCATACTGGCATCCTGGTGACCAGTTTTTGACTATATCTGCTTTCGAGCCAGGTTTTATAAGAGAAATACCAAAAAAAATCGAATTATAAATAGCGCTTACGTCGATCAGAGGACATAATCCAAGTAAAGCATCATGATCTCGCTGCAATGATGGATGTGCAATGCTTTCGGAACAGAAAGCATAATTTTACTTAAAATAATGATTTTAAAATACAATTAAGTATGAAGGGATGTACATACGTTTACTTACAGTAAAGCTATGATTATTCGAAGAATGCCGGGATATTAAACGGTTACGCTCTTGTGGCTGGATACGGGGTATATTAAATAGTAAAATAGCTGATGTACTTAAAAAGTGTGGAACAGCTACTAAAATTAGCAAATTCAGACGTAGAGCGATCGAATATTCCTATGCGCAAGACACACTTTGCAAGAAAGCTACCAACAATTCATCTCAAAAACTTCATGTCAGTCATAACCGGAGTCTGTCTTGTTTTTTGGCTTCAAACATCTTTATTAGCGCCCTTAAAACGACCCTCTTTAGAAAGCGATGATCAGTTTCCCGATTTTATTTAATATTAAATGCTTCTTGATTATTAAAAAAAAAATCCCTTAAATGGATCACCATTTTTTGAAGGAGTAAATAAAGATGCTTTAATGTATGTAAACTTGTAATTTAAATACAATCTTATGCATGTAAATTTGTGTGTGTTAATAAATACTACTGCTGTTATACTGCACTTGTTCAAAGTACAGAGTATCCTACTGTTTTGCATTCCTCGAATTCATAGTTGACTTCATAATTTCAATATTTTTTTCTTGTATTTCTTAGAAAGTTTTCTTTGCATTGTTGCTGTTGCTAGTGTTGTTGTTATTGCTGTTGTTATTGATATTGTTGTTGAAGATATATTGACTTTAATGTAAATTTAATGAGCATTTAAGTTAATAATTCAACAACAGTTTTCATTATCATTATCGACATGATTCCGTTCCATAATGTGTTGGCAAAATGCCAACAGTAATGACAGATAGACAGACGATTACAGGCATGCAAACAAACTTATTTACATACAAAATACGTATGCATGGTACTTAAATTATGAGAAAATAATAGAATCACGCAATATCCCTCTACATAATGATTCGTGTATTATTTTGTACGTGAATAAAAGTGTCAAAGAAATTTATTTAATATTAAAGCAAAAAAATTCAATCAATTTTTAAATAATAATTTAATGAAAGATAATAATTTAAAGCCATGTAAACCATTACAGTTGCTGTTAAATAAATAATTAATAGAACTTATCATATCTTATGTTATCTTAGAGTGTGTTGGTTTATCAAGATTATAAAAATCAATTATTATTTAATTAAAAATACATTCACCCTAAGGAGAGAAGCATTTCTAAATAAAAAACTTATTAAAATACAATCAAAACAATTTGTTTATATTGTATTATGTTTACGCTTAAGTGCCTATCAGATGCAAGTCGACAATAAATCGTTTATTATTGACTAAATATGTTGCTGTAGAACAGTGGGCCTCAAACCATAAATGAAACAATTTTTACGTAAAAGAATATTTTCGTATTATTCAGGTTTTGATTAATACATTTGCAAATCCCAGTCTTCTACAATTAGAGGAAATTTCAAACAACTTTTGCTTTGGAAATAGGCTACTGTGTTTAAAGAGTTCTTGACCACGATAATATTTTGGCATATTAGACCTACGGCCATGTTTTAAATCCCACGGCAGATATCTTATCAAAACTAAATATGAATAAACATTTCTACGGTGACTTTCTGTTAGTAGATTTCTGGCAAAAACTTTAAGAATAAATAATAATCTTGTCTATAATAAAGAGTATCTCAAAAATTTGTCGTTTGAATTCGACTTTAAACTGTAGGTTTCGTCGTTAAAGTATAAAATTAACACACGCAACATAAGCTGGTGTAAGAAGCTAGGTCGTAACTCTGACTGAAGGTTTGTAAAGACCCGTTAAGTAAGGCCAAGAGCCAGAGGACGCAAAAGCACAAACGGACCAAAGATGGCTCTATGGTATGAAAAATCTATGCTCAATTCAATTTCAGCGCTACTGGAGATAGATGCAATATGAACCATCTAACCTAAATAATTAGTAGATTTAGGAGGCTGTCTCGGCAACATTTGTTTTCCACAATAAAGACAGTTTTACTAAATAGCTGCCATATAAGATTTATTATTTCTGTCTTCTGATGCTAGTATACTACTGTACTGATCTACTTTTTGTGTGATCTACTGTACGGCCCTAAATCTACATAGTGTCCTCTCTCTACAGCGTCTCTCCGCATCCTGTTACTTTGACAAATTTCAAGTTGTTATTTGAGTTTTCTTCTTATTGCTTGATACCTTCAATCATTCATTCTCTTCACCTAACCGATACATAGGACTTAAGGCAATGTCTTTGTTAGCAAGTGTTTCTTAAGTCTACTATGTCCGGTCAAATTGTCTTCATTCTTCTAATGGATAATTTAATACAGGCCTTAGAAACTTTTCATTTAAAAAATCCAATAAAAGTTTAGATTGTCTAAAATCCATTTGATATTAATTCTTCTTTTTGAGCAGTGTACTTTACAAAATATCTGTTTTCATTTCGCAGAAATATTGTGTCATACTGCTAAAAATCCCTATATGGCCAGGAATACAGATAAGTTTGAATCTATTTTCTCCACCTAGCTTGTTCAGCTTTAAACGATAGTCAAACTGTCAGATGATATTGGTGTGTGTTTTTACAAGTTATATTGACGAAATTATTCGATGTGGTAGACTTCCGCTTAATTAATGCCCGCTAGTTTCCTTGAATTAAACTTTCACTCCTGTGTCAATATCTGTTCTCGAATCATCCTTATACCATATAAGGTATTCTCTCTCAAAAGTATCTTTCTCGCCGTAGTCTAGTAGGTCGTGTGTTGGTAAAGCCATGATTCGAGCCCCAGGCCAGACATCAAAACAAAATACAAAAAGTTTTTCTTCGGCGTTTTTCTTTCAGCAGATTTCTGACAAAAAGACTGAGAGTAAATAAAATTGCCATGAAAAGTTTCTCAAAAAATCAGTCGTTCGGAGTCTACTTTAAATTGTAGGACCCGCCACTTATGTATAAAATTAACACACACAACATAAGTGGTGTAAGAAACTAGGTCAATAATCCTAACTGAAGGGTTGTAATGGCCAATTACGTATGTATGTATTCCTTCTCGTTGCAAAAATTATGGAGTTCTACCCCAAGACTAGATGAGAAGGAATCTGTAATTCACTAGATTATGCCTTTATAACTAGAAACCTCTTTGCCAGATGTAACATGCTTAAATCCAACAGGCTGGTATTTGGCTAGAATATTGATTAATAGAAATCCCACTAACTATCCCATAGTATAAAGGATATCTTATGACATAAGCTTACGCATTATCCTAGACCGAAAAGTCAACATATTTTTCTATATCTTTCGATTGTATGTATGTCGCCTAGAAGTGCCAGGCAAATAGTTGTTTGCAAGGAACATTGTCTTCTTACTAATGCTGCATTTCATCATTGTAAGTCTATCAAGGCAACATAAACTAGGTTCTAGGATAAAATTTTATGAATATCTATACTAACACTTAGCCTTAGATGGCAATTAAATACTGTGGGAAGACAATTATACTCATGGCCTTTTTTCTAGCTATTTAAACCCACTGTAGTTTTATTTATTCTTTGTTTTAATGCGTAAATATTATTCACTTATTAACAAAGGCATACAACAATACACAATAGGAAATATTTAATAAACAGCAATTAAATTGCATTAAATTATTAATCTAATGAAATACAATAACAACAACAACCGATCATAAATCTAATCCGACTATTTGGTTTTTATTTTTTGAAGAAATTATACTATTTTACAATAACAAATACAATAAAACCGAAAATAAATAAATAAAATACAAAACAATTTAATTCATTACAAATACACTTTAAATACCCACAAACTCCTAAACATAGGAATACAAAAATTAGGGCATGAGACAGACAGAAGAGAAACAGAGAGACAGACAGACAGACAGACAGAGACCAATATAAGGTTTTAGCTAAGCTTACTTGAAGGATTTGAAAATACTCAACATAACCCGCAGCAGTATTTATTTGTAATTTAAGAAAATTGAAAATCTCTTTCCGCAATCACTTTATTATACGTGTTTACCGTTGGAATTGAATCTTTAGAGCTTAAGTGTATGACAAAGTGTGGCCACAAGGATATAAAATTGATACATAGACACATACCTACCATACAAACACATACATAAATACGTACATAGTAAGTGGCTATAAAGAAACTCTACTTTAGATACACTTTCTGTGTGTGTGTGAGTGTGTGTGTGTGTTAAACATATGAGTAAGGGAAAGTAGCAATTGAAAACGTGTACGTTACACACATAACTGTAATAATACTACATATACACCACGTATATAGGAGTGTGTTACTCGTTGTGTGTGTGTGTGTGTAACTTATGGTTTGCGGCATTTACGCTCGTCTACTACCCGTAAAAACATGTCCCGCTGTACGCGTACCATTAATCCAAATAAAGCTTAGATTGTTTATTATACCAACTTAACGAAAACTCAACTGAACTCAAGTCAACTCTATTTAACATCATTCACTCTCGCACAATCAATGCGTCTGTCTCACTACACACTTAGCTTATGTTAAGTGTATACAGCTGGTGGTGCTTAAAAAGTTATAAAAAAACAAAGACAACAAATACTAGAATTTTTAAGTTTTTTTTTTTTTATTTTAAATAAAACCAGTTTCTGGTACAGGTTTAGTCTAATCAAGGGTAACCAATCGTTCATGTTATTTTCTTAATAATAATTCAGAGGAAGACTATTTAATTTAAACAAAGTGTTTTAGCTATACAGTAGTATTGGAGGGAGAATAAGAGGAAGTGGTTTAATTTAGCTGTGGCAACATAAATCATATCAAAAAAAGTGTCCGATTCTGTGAACGTTTTAACTGAAGTACCATTTTCTAGTACCATATTTTGTCACACTAGGCAATATTAAATCGAATAAATTTTAAATCGAATACATATTAATTCGAATAAATATTAAAAACAATAAAAATAATGTTCACGCCGGACCACATCAGAAATCAATTAAACTGTCATAGTTTTTTATGTTTGGAAAGTAATTTTATAACTTCTGCGGAATTGAAAGCTGTGGTTATATCAACGGATGACCAATTTAAAACCGGTAGTCGAAAATGTAACGACCAAGGGAATCGTTGAAAAAATAGAGAATTTTTGAAAAATTTTTTATATGCCACAGTCAAATTTTTGTATTTCAATTTTTAATGAATTTTGATAAATCAAGGGGAATACGAAAATGTGTTCCTGTTCGAGATATATTTGATATATAAAACGAATCCGAATATTTCGAATAATTCACACAGCACAACACCTGAACTCGATTCTTATAAACTGACACAAATTACGGGAAAGTGCTTCCCACAACTTTATAAGAAATTTGTTTTCATTTTCTTTGCATTAAATTCTGTCGAATTTGCCTGTTATTTATTTTATTTTATTTCAAATTTAACACAACAAGATAGACATTGTTTGTCTGTTAGCTGATAGGAAAATACTACCGTTGCCAATTAAATTATTTTTGAAAGTCATTGATGTTAGCTTAAAGTGTCATCTACAGATTAAATAATCACTTTAATAAAGACTGCGCTTGATAAGAACTACGGGAACTTTGCACGTATATTATCATTATCATGTGTTTTACCTATTTCGATGCACAATCTCTACGCTTGACAATTAAAAGAATCACAATATAGTGTTGGCCGATCGAAGATTGATGATTACAAGTATACAAGAAGCCTCAAGGAGGATGCAATAAGGACGATTATTTGCGGCGCTGCAAAGACTAATCACCGAAACTGAGTTTCTTAGAGGGAACCTGCATCCAAGAATGTCAAAATGGTTTTGCCAACTCATCAAATTATGGCAATCATATTATATATATACTCTTGATATAATCGACGTCACCTGCCTTCAAAAGATTAAAACAATAAATGTGGAAAATTATGTCATCATATGAGGATTTGAAAGAAAGAACAAAAAATCGTTTCCATCGGCACAATGCAAATTCACACAAACTCTGTCTAAATAAAGAAAATTCTGTGATTGACAAACTATTCAGCAAACTATATTATTGAGAGCATTATTCACAATGGGATGGATTCACTACTTTAGTAAATGATAGAAAATACACCGATGAAACTTAAGACCTATCGAAAACATTGACTCTAACCGTAAGAGTGTGCAGGAGAATATGCATCATTCACAACAACTTAGCAAATATGGGTTAGTGACTTGCACTCACGTAAAATTCAACCGACTCACAAACTTAAAAAAAAAATTGTCGAACTTTAGACAACGCCAATCCACATCAACCCACCAATCCAAAAATGTCCAATGCATTCCCCAGAAAAAAATAATATAACAACGAAAGTATTCATTCATCAGAATCATTAAGATTTAATGATCAAAGTTTATTACATCCAATACAACAGCTTAGTACAGAGAGCGTCATTTCGAGGCAGCTTGAGATGGCAACTCTTCAACGACTTTGCGTACAAAACGGAAAAAAATCAAACAAATGATGCGGTCATGAATGAAATCGTACATAATGATCCTCTCTTTCTCATACCAACGAAAAGGCAGGATAGAAAAAATTAGTTTTACGAGTTAGTTGATTGAAACAGAAATTTCTATTAAAAAATTCCAGTTCAATATTGCCTTCTTTTTTTTTTTTTTGATTGAACCTGATTCAGGGATGGCCCCTACCCATGCAGTGCATTGTGCAGGTTTAGGAACGGTAGAAAGAGGGAAGATGGGAACGGAAACGAGTTGCTGCTGGTGACTATAAAATGGCTAGTGCTATACCTTCACCATTAGAGAGCCTACAGCAATCACGTCCCCAAGAAGCCCGCAGTTTCTCACACCACTTATGTTGTGTGTGTTAATTTTATACAGAAGTGGCGGGACCTATAGTTTAAAGTCGACTCCGAACGACAGATTTATTTGAGAAACTTTTCAAGAAGAGAAAGAGAAGAAATCGCCGAAAAGAAACTTTTTGTATTTTTTTATTTTTGATGTCTGGCCTGGGACTTGAACCCTGGCTTTACGTCTAATAAGCCAGCACACTACTTACTAGACCACGGCGACGGTGAAGTGAGCACAATTCTGCGTAGGAATTACAATTGAAATCATTCCAACTTATGCCTCATAGGAACATACATAGATTTACTGAAAATTCTAACCATACTCTTGCTAAAAACTCACCCTCGAATGTAAACTCTGTACATCTTGAAATAATAAAATGTTTAATGCCTAAATAAATAATCCATTTTTAAAATGGCGTTCGAAGTACAAATTTAAAATATCCGTTAATTTATTACACAAGTAAGTAATTTTCACGCCACCACTCCATTGTTGTTTAGGACTATTGTTGCGCTCTTATTTTACGCACACCATCATTTATTTGCCTTTTATTTTGAAGTGTTAAAATACCATTTAGAAAATTAAATTTTAAATACGAGTATCTCTCATGATAGGAGGAAATTTTTTCACTCATCCCCTCTATACACTGGCATTTGCATTTGGAAGAAATATACGATGTGATGACATGCAAAATTTATTTTTTTGTCTTGAGGCGATTCTCTAAAATGTTTTATTGTTTAAGGAAATATTTTCGTAAATCCGATTTGTTAGCGTTTCTAATGGCTATTTATTATTATATTATAATAAAGGTATTCTATTATAATAAAGGAAAAAGGGAGGGAGGCCACCACTTAACCTATTTAATATGAAGCAAAATTAATAAATAATCATTAAAACTAATATTTGTATTATGAATTAGAAAACTGATATGCAGGAGTTTAGAAATAATATTCCATTGAAGGGAGTCCTTGTTCGTTTAATCGTAAGTGAATTCATATAAATTTTGGATGAAACTAAAGCAAACGTAATATTAAATCATAATCGAATACATATTGTACGATATTATAACAAACTATCCTTTATTTTCTATTTATAACCCACATTTGGTGTTTCACGCTTTTAATTTCACTCAATCTTAACCCAGTTGCACAAATTTGCATAATTTTTTTCTCTGCTTGTGGTTAAACAAGTTTATATACTCTCAATACCGCGAACTCAATCAATCTTCAATTATATTTTGTATCTATTAGTTTGGCCAGCAAGGGAAAGTATTTCTGAATTTTGAATATCAATTGAACTTGTATTTTCTTTCATTTTCCTTAACAACTAATGATGTTGCGCTCTTGAGTTTTATTAAATTTATGCAGATAAAAACTTATGCCAACTATTCAGCTTTAAAAATTTATACCGCAGTTCAGTAGAGTATGCTCCTTCAACTCAAAGAAACCAGAGAAAACTATTAGAATCAAAGGTTGAATAATATGGCAAATGAAAATAAATCAGGTTAAGGAATGCAAAAGATTTATTAAAAATAAAAGGAAAGCTTTTAAACCCATCTCTTGATTAAACTTATCTCTGGATAATATTTAAATGTAAGCGGCAGGATTGGGCTGTTGAGATTGCAATATAATCATATTTTTATGGTATTGTTATGAGAATGAAATGGTGCTTCAGTGTTTAACATTAAAATGATAAACAAAAGCTATAAAAAAAAAACTAAAAACAATGAACTTGTTTACATGATGAACAAGTAAACAAAAGTATACCAACAATATCAGTATAAAAAAGAAGATAAGCAAGTAAACAAAAATGGCAACAACACTCTGCAAGGACAAATGTAAACAAAATACATAAACAACAATAACGTAAACAACATGTTTACACCTATAGAGATTTCGGGAAGGCAAATCATACTGTTTACCATGTGATAAGAAAGGTAAGACAAAGTAAACATTCCGTGCAATCTTGTGTGAAGACGTGTTGTATATGATGAGAATAATCGTGGTTTGAGGATCTCCGTTATAAAGATCTGCAGAACAATTGTTAGTGTTTAATCAAATGAGTGTAAATAGTGATAACAAACAAAGTAAATTGTTGTTGTTTACATCAAGTTGTGAGCAGTGCCACACAGAGTTGTGCGAACATTAAAAAACACAAATTTATCATTTTTATTTGCAATCTACGAACTCATATTTTAAAAGGGTAAAGACAGTATTAAGAGCGAAAATGGATGGATTAATTTAGCCAAATGCACACTATGGTTTGTGTAAGTGCCTCTCATGATATATTTCAAAGCGTATAACACTAACCAAATAAAATATAAAAGTTGAATGTTTTTAGCCAGAAAATCTAGTTAGAATCAGAAAAACCTACCTTTTGTATAAAAAACGGTATAAAATGACGTTCAGTAAAGTCCTGTTGACGCTCAAAATTCTCTTTCTCACCGAATTTTCAGCCCAGAAATCTTTTGTAGTGAATGATGTGCAGATATGTGGATCAAATACAGATATTCTGTATTTAGCTTTACTCAATTTTAATGCTATTAAGACTGTGTGTCTTAAATAGTGGGTCATAAAGTATATTCAATCACGAGCGGCTCGGGATTATATAAGATATGTGTACACGGCTACAGCAATAAATAAAAATAAAATTAAACCTTTTTTAAAATCTGTCACAATAACTGATAAACGGTAAAGGATATTTATAAAAAAAAAACGTCAGAAAAGTTAAAAAAATTATTTGAACCGTTTGCAGAGCACCTCCCTTACTTAAAGTAAATAATTTACGAACTCAAGCAGAAATGAGAAGGTCTGATATTAGGGTGTTTTAAAAATTTTCGAATTTAATCAGAAAAAAATTAGGCAACACAACTTCTTAAACAGAACTTATTGGTGAGAGTTCTGTACTACTTTACTGCACCCAATGCTACAACATAATACATTTCTAGAGTTTGCTGTTATTTCTAGTCAATGACTGACTGATGGCAACTTTATTAGTCTAGAAGCTGTTACAGTGTACCAGATAATTGACCTGATTAACTTCTAAACTGGTTCAAAACAAAGATAAAATGAAGAACCGAAAAAAAAACTAAACTAAAGTACAGTCAACCCTCCTATAACGCGTTATATGAAAACCGCTGTATAAGAAACTCGGATTTCAATTACAAACCAGACTAATTCGTAGCGAGTTCTATGGAAACCGTCTACCGCGTTGTATGGAAACTGCTCTATAAGAAACACAGAATTAGTACAAATCACATCGTTCGTACCGCGTTATATGGATGGCAAAGGCAAGAAAAATTAAAAATTATTTTTATTGAATTCAAGAGTTCATATAAGGATTGATAAAAAAATTAAATAAAAACGAAACTAAAAGACTGGTTTCCAACAAAATTAAGTAAGACTTGTAAAATAATGTAATTTTTTAATACTTATCATCACTTGGTTCATCTTCATTTATTGTTTTTTTAAATAGAAAAACCAAATTCCATTGTTTTGCACGGTACTGTATCTCGGCTAAGCTTTTGCCCACTTGCAATATCTAGTTACTATTCATTCATAGGCTGTGCGGAAGGAACTTATGGGATGAAGTTGAACGCAAACCGCGCTATAAGTGTACCGCGTTATAGGAGGGCTGTCGCAATTTCAGCACAGCGTTATATGGAAACCGTGTTCTGAGAGTATGGCGTTATAGGAAGGTTGACTGTAATTTGCAAACTTCTAATTTTCATAATGCAGAAAAAAATATTACGTCACCGATTTAAATATTGTGGCCGCTGCTATCTACTTACAAACTTCTGAATTCAAATCCAAATCTGACGTTTCCAAAAAAAAAGAAAAATGAAAACAAACACTGGGAGAACGTAATAGCAGGCCACTTATGAATAAAATTAATACATTGAACATGGGTGCTGTAAGAAATTGGGACAGGATTCTGACGAAAGTATTGTATCAACCAATAACGAATATAACCAAATAAGAATATGGCTTGAGAAAAACTATTAAGATTTAAACATATACAGTATTCCTTCGATTTACGTCGATGTTTCAGAAAAAGGCGACATAAATCGAATTTCAAAGAACTCATACTAAATTTTTATATGTATTGAATTTGTTTTAAAAGGGAAATCCCCTGATTTTGTTTATAAACAACAGAGGCAAAGTAAATCGAATGACAACGCAAATCGAATTTTAAGGAAACAAAATTTTTGACGACGTTAATCGAAACAACGTAAATCGAGGGAATACTGTATAACGTGTAATTAAATACAAAATTAAAATAAGTAAGTAGGCCAGGTAGAATAATAAATCCTTCCTTAAACATCTTTAATATTCAGTTTACCGGCTATTGCCTGGTATTCGCTAAAGCTCTATTTTGTTTTGAATAAGATTTTTAAAATTAAAAATAAAAAAAGACTTTATATTACACTCTTAGCTCAATACATAACATTTTACTATTTATTACATTTTGTTGCCATATATTTGGCAATAATAAGCCAATAAAAAATTTAGATTTCATTAAATGAAAAAAAAAAAGTAGGAAACAAGAAATGATAGAAGAAAAAATAAAAACATATTGCCTTTGGTCTCTGATGTTTACATAAATTATTCTTTTTTTTCGGTTTCTATTACTTTTATCACCTTTTTTTCCATTTTCATCACCGTATTTATTTTTTCTTCCGGCTCCGATGATGGCAAACCAAAAACGAAAACCGAAGAAAAAAAGTGGAAAAAATCACAGTAAAAGCGAGAAGAGAGAAATATTATGCCATCATGTTTTATGAATATGAATTCTTAAGATTTCTTATTGTTGTTGTTGTTGTTGTTGTCGGTTTTGTCTGCTTTCTCCATTCCCTTTTATTGGAAAATTTGTTCCAGTGCTGTTAGATTGAGTTTTGCTTTTCATCGTCGTCGTCGTCGTCTGTTGTTCTCTAATATTTCGTTTTGTTTAGTGGCAGTTTTTCATATTAAAAAAAAAAAGAAAAAAGAAAAGAGGAGGAGTGTTGGTTGATGAAAATTATGTTGTTGGTTTCATTTTCAGCAACAAAGCTGTTGTTGTTGTATTTTTTGTTTGTTGGCAAAACATAAATCATTTTTATTTGCAAAACATTGGCATGTTGTTTTTGCTGTTTGTTCTTCTTTACAAAACACAATTGGAAAGTTTGCTGTAAGAAGATTGGAGAAGGTCAACTTACTAAGGTAAGTCCTACAAAAGCATTGAAGCAAAGTTCAATTAAAGTAAATTTAAATAATTTTTTTTATTATCTTCTTATTTATAAAGCATTAGAGGTGTAAACTTAACATTAATCAGGGCAAGTTAGAACGTCATAAATTGTTTTCTTACAGACCTTATCCTAAAGCCGTAAGTAATTCATACGGCAATTAATTTGCAGTTCAGCTAATCAGCTTCATCGACATGCTACAGTTATGTACCTTTATTCCATGTTACCAATTGATTAAATGTTACCCCGATAACATTTTAAACAAGATTTTTCACACCGTTATACGGAATATAGGCTACTGAATCGCGAAGACAGATTCTTTGAACACATAATTCATAAGGTTCTAAGTGGGATAGGAAAATAAGATGCCATGTGTATATGAAAACCTTAGACACGGATCACAGCAATATAACTATATCTGGAGTAATTAAGGCTCTCCCCATGAATATCATAATACTGCTCTGTAGCGGAATATGCGCTAAGAAAATACTGCCATGCTTATATAGCCATGCTGCCAGACATTTCCTTTCTAGTTTAACTTATTCCTACGGAAAACAGATTATTGAAGGATCCCTATTATACATGGCCCTGGATTTAGGAAAATATATTTTATGTAATACATGCATACAGTTCGCTTTAGCCACTTGAAATTTTAAAGAATTTCGACCCTTTGCCTTATACTTCCCTGGTAGAACAGACAATCTGTTAGATCGCTAGGTTAAGCTGGGCAAATCAGTATTTTTCTCTCCTCGACTATACAATTATTACAGAATAGTTTCTGTCTTTAAATTGCCTCTAAATTGCTTTCCCATGTGACATGATAAGGAGTTGCGATTTGTAGGAGAAAGAGAATGTCTGTCACTTAATGTGTCCCTGCTCTGTACTTGTGCAAGCTTTACAAGATCGAACAGTCTAAAGTTAAGATGAATGCGATTTCCATTTTGTTTCTTGGGCAAAGAGACATAATCGTTTACTATCAGCGTTTCTTTATTTAAATCCATCTGAGCTGTCCCGCGAATACACAAAATTACTGAATTTAGGACACAGAAAATGCTCATGGAGTCAATAAGCAATTAATAACCCAACGCGTGCTGCAATCGATTTAGTGCTGCAACGAATTGACCAAATCAAATCTGTAATAGTTGCAGTGAACAAACCTGTTTTGTCTTTCCTTTGTATCGAATGAATTTCTTTCAAATGCAGAATATCGCTTTAAATAAAAATTTCACATAAAACTTAATAATTTTGATTCCCTTTACTTGGCATACGTTCCCACGAAACAATTCCTTTCATTATTGCTTTATTCAAGTTTAACCTTTAGACAGAAGAAATAAAAAAAAATTAAAAAGCCATTATAAGAAGCATGTACTACAACACGAAGTAATCGTAATAGTTATGGCCTTAGCCAGAGTCATAGACGTCTAAGGCACTGATCTCTCTCTTTCTCTCCCATAGAGCCAGTGGCCGTAACACAAGTAATCGTATACCTTAAGGGAGTCTTTAGCCCCTTCTGCCAGAGCCAGGCAAAGTAAAGAAAGCATTTCGTTGGGTTAGAGAAGAAGTTTTAGTGTCATATTTCATGCAATACATTAGAGATGTTTAACAATTTTCCACACATACATACACACACAAACACATAACAAACTACTACAGACATACTCATTCACACTCATTTGTTTAGTTCGGAATGGAATGAATGAATGTTTAAAGAAAAGTACAGAAGGGTAGTAGTAGAAACAAGGAAAATTCTCTTGTAATTCAGTTGTAGTAGTATTTGTATGTGCGGATATGTAATGTGTGCACAATACATGTAAATGTTGTACGAAAAAGGAAAAAACTTATCTTTTCAACAGTAGGTTTACAGTGTGCTTGTTTTTATTCTCCTTTTCAACCGTAAACCCGTACCAACAAGAAGAGAAGAAGAAAAATAAGAAGAGAAGAAGAAAAAAAGTAATTGCATGAATTATGTTGTTAGAATGTATGTAAATATTTCACTTACACTGGGCATATAATGTGTGTGTGTGTGTGTGTGTGTTTGTTCATGTTTTCCTCAACAATAATTGTTTTTCATGTTATGTTCGTTTGCTTAGCAGTTGTTTTTCATATTTTCCTTGTTTGTTGGCAAGTTTTTCACTCAGTTTTCTATTGCAATTGTCTGTTTCAAGTGTTTTAATAATTTATTTTTAAAGTTGTTAGCACATGTATTTATAAAAATGAAAATCTATTACTTTTTAATAATTTTATTATAACAGATACATACACATACGTATGCACTGTACTTATATAAGTAGGTACTGACTGGTTTATTGAAAATGTTTAAATTTATTGTGAAAAGAAAAATTCTTTAAATTATTATGAATAATATACGTTTACGTTTTACATTTTCGTAGAAATTTAAAATAAAATAAAAATTTAAAATTGAGGAACTATTTCTAAGCCACACATACATACATTACATAATTGGTCATTAGAACCCATAAGTCAGGATTATTGACTTAGTTTCTCACACTACTTATGTAGTGTGTTGAAATTGTATACATGAGTAGCGGGACCTACAGTTTAAAGTCGACTCCGAACGGCAGATTTTATGAGAAATTTTTCAAGGCTATTTTATTTACTCTCGGAGTTTTTGCCAGAAATCTGCTGAGAGGAAATCGCCAAAGAAATACTTTTCATATTTTATTTTGATGTCTGGCCTGGGATTCGAACCCTGGCTTTTACGTCTAATAAGCCTAACTACACTACCTACTAGACCATGGCGACTTAAGCCACACACTTAAAGCAAATTATCCATTGCACAAGCATAAAATCCATTGAAGAGAAAGTAGAAATTAGACGAGGATCAAGTAAGTACATTATATGATGCCTTCTAAATTAGAATCTTATTTTTCGGTCCAATTTAATATCAAATGAGGGCCTAAGCCGTATCCTTTTTGGATTCTTTTCTTAGGAAGTTCTCGAGTGATCAGAATTAACTGATAGAATCACTCAATTGCCGTTGTCTAAAAGGCAATGTTTTGGCTTAATAGGCGTGAGGGTTCACTCCCTGTCCCAGACATCTCCAACAAAACGAAATATAAAAAGTGTATATGTCTCCGGTGGCTTTCTCTCTGCCGATTTCTGCAAACTCTAAGAAAATCTGTTTCTGAACTATGGGTCCCGTTACCTATGGATAAAATTATTACACACAAATGCCGTGAAAAGATAGGCCGTATATTCTGACCGAGCAGTTGT
Organism: Sarcophaga peregrina; assembly: GCA_014635995.1. Lineage (NCBI taxonomy): Eukaryota > Metazoa > Arthropoda > Insecta > Diptera > Sarcophagidae > Sarcophaga > Sarcophaga peregrina. Next base: position 31,033,940 of record CM025790.1, read on the forward strand.
AATGACCAATTATGTATCGTACTTGCCATATCATTGAATGAATGTCATAATTTTTCACTATCATTACCAATTCGAATCCTTAAAAATTCATAGGAAACCAATTTACTTAATACATCCCAAATTTTTGTTTTTTTGGCTTCAAACGAGTTCGAATACATTGCAGTGCATAAATGAGAGTTACGTTTCAAGTGGTTTGTTTTAAACAAACGGTAAATAATGCATAGCACACCTTAGTTATGTGAATGTTTACCTTTCATAGGCTATCATTATAATGCGTAGTATTATACAATAGCCATGCCATATGCTTACAAAGGGACATAGAGTTTAGTCAACATTCTCATAATCTAAGACAGATTGTGTATTGGTTATACAATACTTACTGATTGAAGTGCTTTACAGAGTTGTCGTGCACTGCTTGCTCTTTTGCTCTGTCGCATGAGTTTGAAAGCTACCAAAGATATTGGTAATGTCAAAAATTCATTAGAGAGTTTGATATTGGTGCCTGACCAGCCTGGTCAGTTCAATCGCTCTGCAGTTACCCGGAATGTCTCCGCGTCATGGGTACTCAGGTAACATAATTAGACCACACTACTTTCCCGTGTAGTAGAGTCACTCATATAATATGTGCAAAAATTATCAGTCACAACTTAAACTTAAATTTCTTAAGGTTTAAAGCTAAATATAAAACCTTCATCTACAGGGTGGCTGATATGTATTGCAACCAACTTTAAGTTATTATCATTTATAAAACGCTCGTCTGACAGTTGGCAGCTTTATTCCAGTGACAGTTCATTTTATTATTTACAAGCTTACAAAACCTATTTTGATCTATTGCATTCAGAAAAAAAGTTATTCGTGATGGAATTCAAGCCTGATAAAATGACCTGTAAAACCACAGATGGCAATAGTTAGAGCCCTCCAGCATTTTAATGTGAATAAATCTTTTGTTTCTCGTACCATTGCTCATTACCGTGATACTGGCAGTGTTGCATCGCGTCCAAAAAATGGATGAAAAAAAACGGTAACAACACCAGAAATAATCTAAAATTTGAAGGCCAGATTTGATCAAAATCCCCGCCGCAGTGGTAGAAAAATTGCTCGTGAACTGAACATATCGCGAGAACGGATGCAACGCTTGGACTAAAGCTATTGAAGTTGCAAAAAGTGAAAGAGCTTCACCGATGGATAAAAGAAAGTTTGACTGGAAAGAGCCACTTCGCTTCGCTTGCACGAAAGTGGCCAGTTACCAAATTTAATTTTCTCCGATGAGAAGCAGTTGAAGCAGTTTTTGAATAAACAAAATGATCGGATTTACTTGCCAAAGAGGTCAGCTGAAAATTTACACCTGCGTTTGGTCATCAGAACTCAAGTACCGCCGATGGGAATGGTGTGGGCCGCTGTAACGGCCGATGGTCGCTGCCCGTTCGTATTCGTCGATCGTGGGGTCAAAGTATCAGCCGAATATTATCGGGATAATGTCTTAAAGACAGTATTGAAGCCCTGAAGCACCAACACACTTAACACGGCATTTAACATGGCATTTTGTAGAGTAAATAGTTTACTAAAAAATGCCAAATTGTCGATCATCTCAAGACGGCACTTCGCCGGTAATGGGCCAAAATACCGCAGTACCACTTTCGTGCAGTCTGGGATGGCTTTGTCCGCCGTTTGAAGGCCATAATTCGTACCAAAGGTGGCCAATTCGAACAAATCTAAATTGATTTCAAAATTTGATGTTATTTCCAACATATTTTGCTTTTGATGAATAAAATTTAAAAGAAAAAAGATTAAAAAATATAGCGCTTTACTTTGTTGCATTATATATCAGCCACCCTGTAGGAGTATGACTAAGTTATTCATACCACCAATGTTATTGTGGTAAGAGCTACAAAGTAAAGTCAATTCCAAATGACAAAGTTTTAAATTTTGATCTGAAAGAAGATAACTGAGAGAGCGTTGTCTGAATAATATATTTGTTGAATAGATTTTTTTCGAGATCAGACAGGAAAGCTGAAATTGAAACTCAAATCTAGTTAAGTAACATATAAGTCATTAGACTATAGTTACCAATTCATGACTGAAACGGAAATTTCATGCTATTTGAAAGACAGATTTGTTTCTCTCAATCTTAAATACAAATATGTTGGTCTTCTGTAGATATTTCTTTGTGTTGGATTCTATTAAGGGTACCCAATAAGGTGCTAACACCAGAAACATATTTAAGAGAGTTCCAATAAACAGAGATTTGCTTTGCTTCAAACTGTCAAGAAATATTGCCATTATTACATACAAATACTTAATCTTTCTTCCTTTGCTAGATAAGAATTTGTCTTACAACTAACAATAAAATAGGCTACATAGGCTATGGGAGTGAAACAAACAGGCACCACCGCATCACTAGTTATAATTCGGAAAACAATTAAACTTTTATAGTGAAGAGAGAGAGATCATATCTTTCATTAAAAGTAGTTCAAATATGTTTACTGTCAAAAACCCATTTATCGACAGTTAGAGTTATTGATTAGTTTATCTCATTTTAAATTCGATACATATTTTGGTCTCGGATGAGTAAACAATTCTAGACAATAAAAGCATGCTAAAGATCTTTAAAAAAGTATTTTGCTTGCCTTCAAGTAAAAATTATAAATATTTCTTGTCTAATATTTTTAAATTTAAAACTGGAAAAAAACCCTAAAATATGGCTTTACTCAGTATAACACTTTGTAATGCTATTTCATAAACATTTCTTTAACAGATCATAACTTTCTTGAACTAAAATAACCCCAAAGAATATTTAAAACCATTTACCCGAAATTATATCGTAATCATATTCTCAACGGAGTGATTAATATTGTCTTAATGTCTTCCAACTACTAATGGCCACCCTATAGAGGCTATAAACATAAAAACAAAACATTCAAATAAATAATAAAAAAAACCAAAAAACAAAAACAAAATAAATAAATTCATCGCTTATAATGAAAAGTTAATGATTTTTCTCTTTTTGTTTCTTCTTTTCGTATATTTTCGGTTAAAGAAATTTATGTTTGCGGATAATAAATTATGAATAAAGAAACCAAAAATAAAAAAAAAAAAAACAAAACCAAATTATGTTGTTTTAATAGACTTTCGTTTATGATTAATAAACTTTTGAAAATTAAATCAAAAATATGATTCTAAGCAAGGGAACAGAAAACTTTTCTTGAAATATCAAAGAGGAAAATTTTATTTCTTTTCAAATAAATGTGGGTGTTACCTAGACACAAGGCCTTGCAATTACAGAACTTTGTAATTATCGTAAAATCAAAAGATTCTTAAGTTATTTTATTATTAAAAGTTTTTTTTTTCTTGAATTAAATTAAAGTTTTTTGTAGAATTTTATTTAAAAATTGTGCTTTTGCTTTTTTGGCAAACACGTGGACGTATGAGTAATATTTTTAGTTACTCTGTTGACAGTATATCACTCATACGTAAGGTAGTGCTTTGATTGATTTTATGATTTCTTTCTCTTATTGTTCATGAGTTTTAATGGCGAAAATTGGTATCCTTAATCGATATGATAAACTGAACTTATTTTTTAAACTTTTAGCTTTAAGAATAGCATTGTAAGAAAATTGTAATTTTTTTATATATTGTTTACAGATTCTATACTCTTTGTATAAGACATGGTTTTTTAGTTCAAAAAAATCAAACAAATACTAGCTAATACTAAGTAATCTGTTTTTGGAAGCAAACACTCCACTGTTATAAGGGGAAGAAGAAGAATAGCGTACGCTACTTATATAGAAAAAGTTACATCTTCCGGTGGAAAAGTAGGTAGAGAATGAGAGGCAGCTGTCACACGTAATGAATGCCACAGTTTTCCATTTCCCACTGGTCTCGGGTACCGTTCAGGGCTCCTGATGATCATATCGTCTACAAAGAAGACACCATAATGAGGAACATATACCCAATAAGTGAAGATCACTGATGTCTGTAGCTCCTATAAAAGTCATTTACTAGGTGCTCAAAACCAATAAGCTTTGCACCATCCAATAATGACTCCAACAAGAATAAATAGCCTGCCATTTTGGAATTTAACCTTCAGAATACGAAGCTCAAATTTCTGACATAAAGTACGGAGTGGCGTAACTTAGGGCCCTCAAAGAAAAATGGGTGCGTCTTTATGTTAGCATAAAAGAACTAAAAATATTATTTTGAAAGTAAAGCATTAGTACTTTATTAGTTTTCAATTTTTTTTTTTAATTATTACATCAAAACGCATTAATTTAAGACAGAAAAAAATATTTATTTGCAAAAAGTAACCCAACTCCGTACTTTAAGGGTTAAACAGACTATTCGTGAGTCCCGTATCAACTGTAGACCATATTCGAAGTCGCCCAAACGTCGTTAATGATTTCACAACTATTTTGCCAATTATATGATTGTAGGTACAGTCAACCCTCCTACAACGTGGTGAGTGCGTGCCGCGCTATAAGAAACTCGGATTTCAGGTACAAAACAGGCTAATTCGTAGCGTGTTCTATGGAAACCGTCTACCGCGTTGTATGGAAACCGCGGTATAAGAAACACAGAATTAGTACAAATCACATCATTCGTACCGCGTTATATGGAGATCAATAAATACAATAGGCAAGATAAGTTATAAATTATTTTTATTCGATTCAAGAGTTCATATAAGGATTAATAAAAAAAAATTAAATAAAAACAAAACTAAAAGACTGGTTTCCAACAAAATTAAGAACAACTTTAAAAATAATGTAATTTTTTAATATTTATCCTCACTTGGTTCATCTTCATTCATTATTTTATTATCGCGGATGAGCTTTTGAGTCGAGAATAAAACTTATATTAAACCTCCTTCTTACAATATCTAGTTACTATTCATTCACAGGCTGTGCGGAAGGAACTTATGGGATGAAATTGAACGCAAACCGCATTATAAGAGGGTTGTCACCGCGTTATATGAAAATCGTGTTCTAAGAGTACCGCGTTATAGGAGGGTTGACTGTATTTAATTGGCGCTTAAAGTCGATAATTCATATGAGAGTTCATTGGTGGTATCGCCCGTCTTCAGTTCATCTGCTATCTTTTTTTTTCAAATATTGTTGTGTCTAAGTAATACGAACATTATGCAGTTCTGATTTGCAATTTGCGTCACCTATTAACCCTTTTAGAGTTCATTACACAAGAGACCAGTATTCGGACAGTCGTTTTGATTATAGAACGGATTGTAATGTCTCTTTAGGAGACATTCTTGTACTTCATACTTCTCCCTGCAGCCTGTATTGAAGATTCTTCCGATGTTGGTCTGATCCTGTAGTCTTATGAATAGAGCAATGTCAATCGATATCTTTTAAGCAAATAAATAATTGCGAATGAATTCTGAATTTTTAGAAACAGCTTGCAATTCTTTTACTCGTAATATCAACTGTGGTTGTTGTGCGACATATCATACGGACAAAAGAATACATTCCGGCGAGAAGTGTATTCAATGTGGCGATTAGCGGAAGTCGACAAATACGTTAAAATTGTCTACGTTAGACGGACCGATTGGTGTGACCAACTGTAGAAGTCGCGAAAAAAGCATATTTGATTAATTTTACTGTGAAATGATATTTATAAGTGTTTTGAAAAATTAAAGTTAGTTGGATTAGGTTGGAAGAATGTGAAGACAAGGATTCTTGAGTTTGCAGTCCTTCTACCAGTTCGTCAGTAAGCCGTCTCTTCGCCCTGTCATCAAAAATTACAAAAATTCAAAGCTGAAACTGATCTTTCAATACCGCCGCAATGACAAGGTGCCGAGTAAGATCTTGTGTGATAATCTGGCATAAGACACTTTAGTTAACTAATCAATTTGATTAAATCGATCAATCAAATCAATTTGATTAAATCGATATCTTGTTAAAATAGTATGGCCAACAGTCACAATTACCAATTTGTTAAACCAAAGAAAAGTCAACAATAATTTGGATTAAGATACTGAAAAAAGAGTACTACGGAAAAACTAAAGTCGCAAATTCTATTTTATAGTTTTTTTAGTTACAGCAGAAAAGTTTTGAATATTTTGTCCAATTTGTTTTGCATAGTTTTCGAATGCACATCAAATTTAAAAGAAATTCAAACTATTCCTTCAATTAAGGGAAAAATTGTTTTCGTTATCGCTTCAAAAAGAAAAAAAGAAGAGAAATTGTATCCCAAATTACACATACATTTAGAAAAAAGCGAAAAAATGAAATTCCTTTTCCAACAAACGAGTGTGAGTTTTATAGACATTTTCTGTTATCTTAACAACTTTTGCCACATTTAAACTTTTGAGCACATTTTCTATAAAATGCACACTCTCATACATTTCCCCCAATAAACATACACACACACACATAGAGAAACACACACACTGTTACAGTTGTATAAAATTGTCAGAGTAATTTTCTCAATTTGTTCGTATTGTATTGTCAAAATGAGCAAAAGAGTGCGAGTGGGTTTATGTGTTCAAATGTATGCTTGTGAGCGGTGCAAGAATGTAAGTGTGAATATTTTGAAATAATGTGTTGTGCAATCAGTTGGAAAACTATTTCTAACCAAACAATCCACCAGTCAGCTAACCAACCAGCCAACCATCCAGTCAAGACCATCACAGACTCTGACATCAACATCCATCCAATAACAACGGACTGACTAACTTGAAACAACTAGACGTAAAACCAACAACAGCAGAAAAAGAAAAATGAAAACAATTTCACTGTGTAGACAACTGGTGACGAACGAAATGAGAGACAGACGAACGAAATGTTTAAGTGAATCAATGAGTGAATGAATATTTGAACGAAAGAATGAATGAATGAATGAATGTAAAGTGGTGGAATGAATAAACGGCTGTGTGAATGAGGGCAGTTTAAATGCAATTGTTTAAAAAGTAGTATCGCTTTAGCCTGTTTAGATAAGAAAATGATGCTGGTTTACCATCATGACCATAGTCATTGCCATCGTCATCATCATCATCATGATTTTCATTTTTACTAACGTTGCTGTCAATATCGTAATTATTTGTGGCAACAAAACGTAGACAGTAATGTTGACTGTTTGGTTAGAAAAATATGAGGTTTAGTTTGACTTACAAAATTACTTAGAATAGCTGTCTACAGAAATTGCATTTTTTTGGAATGATTTTAAAGAAATTTTAATTGCCAAGAACAGGAGTACTTCTGAAGATTGTACGAATGATCAGAGGTACAAGCATGCAGACCTCTTAGTTCTTTATAACGTCAATATAAATCAACCATTTAATACAAATGCTGGAGTAGAACAAGGATGCCACCTATCATCTCAGTTATCATTATGAACGAAGTCTGTCCTGAGAGGTGAGGAATTACAATAAGTCTCTCTAACTCTAGGTTTTGGATTATGCGGATCATATTCGTTTACTTTCGCACAAAGTTTCCAACATGCAAACATATCTAGAGCATTTAGAAAGAACAGCGCACAATGTTGGACTTAAGATAAATATCACGGAAACCAAAGTCATGAGAATTAACAACGTAAGTACGTACGTATGTACGTAAGTAAACGTAAATAAAACACATATAAAATATTTTTTTCATAATATTTCTTTTTTATTGTAAAGTTTGAACATTGACATTATGTGTGAAACACTACATTATTTATTTGATCTCCACGCAAAGTATTGTAAGGATTGATTCTTTTGAGGTAATTTTCTACCACTTTTTGACACATATTAGGGCGGTATCTCAGCTATAACTTAACGAATTAGTTAGTCAGTTTTAAGTGCTCAAGAGTTGGAGATCAATCTGCATAAATACGGTCTTTCGCTTAGCCCCATAAAAAAGTTTAATGGTGTCAAACCGCATGATTGTGGTAGCCAGTTGATATCGCCACGACGACAAATTACGCGGCCACGAAATTTCTTTTGCAATAAAGCCATAATCGGTCGAGTTGTATGGCATGTTGTACCGTCTTGTTGAAACCACATATTCTGCAAGTCGTATTCTTCAATAGCAGGCAAAAAGAAGTCGATTATCATATGACCATAATGCTCCGAATTGACAGTGACAGTCGTACCATCTTCGTTTTGCGTAGAAGTACAGTCCAATCACACCTTCGGACCAAAGAGAGCACCAAACAGTGACTTTTTCTGGTTGTAAATGGGCTCCCTTCTATTATTTGAGGATTCTCAGAACACCAAAATACGACAATTTTGTTTATTAATATGCCCACCTAGTGTGACATGTGATTCATCGCTGAAGAAAATTTTGTTCGAAAAATTGCCGTCCATTCGAGTGTTGTCCAAGCACTCATTCCACGTATCTACGACGTTGTGAATGGTCAGCTGGCTTCAGTTGTTGCGTGAGCTGGAATGGATGTAGGTGTAGATCTAAGTGCAAAATACGCCATAATGTGCCGTAAGACAGTCCTAATTCCTGAGAACGACGAGAAATCAGTAGATTCGGGTCTTCGGCAACTCTTTCACTTACAATAACGTTAGCGGAACGAACGAAACGATGATGCACAGGCCTTTAATATTTGTAAGTACTCCAGTCTGTTTAAACTTCTTCACAAATTTCCCAATTGCTTTCGTAGTTGGACGACTATATAAACCATAATATCTTTTCAAAGCATGATAATGGCTGCGGCAGAAACACCATTTTTGTAGTAGGTTTTGATCATTTTTATGCGTTGTGTGATAGCTAAGGGATCCATTTTCGTCAATGTCAGACTTTCAACTGAAAAGAAAAAAATTCGTTTCACAACTTGGTTTGACAGATGTCGAGTTCCAGTCCCATACTTTTGAAACCACGGAATGGGTAGCCCTTTATTTGAGAATTTCGACGCTTATTTGATAGAATCCAGAACATTTTATCGATTTCAAATTTGAGTTAATCGTTCCAGTTATTAAACACTTTTTGAGTATCTTTAGATTCTTAGACTACACTGTGCTATACTAATTAATACCTTTTATTAATCAGTATTGTTCTTTACCCATGTGACAGCTTGGCTTTTAACTGAAGAGTTATGGATAGATACTTTGTTTCTATTAACATATGTGAAGCGTTTTTGTGCTGCATTAATTGTTTCAATGTTCTTTTACTTATTCTTGAAGAAGCCTTTTTAAATTTAAAATAATTCCAATCAGCAAATTTATTTCAGAGCACATATGCGCTTTTTGTTTCTGCGGTTTTTCTTTTCTGAAATAGTAAATGAGTGAATGAATGGTCATAATGGGCCCTTTTAGATCTGGCCGCTTATTAGCCAATGCGTGGGACTCCCTGAAGATATTTTTCCATACCTAAATTGCTTTGGTGCCTTCATGTAATTTTCTTTTTTTTATTGATTTGTAATACTTATTTTCGATTCCTAGGTACTGTTTTTACTTCAATTTTTTGAATAATTTATGAATTTTTTTTTAGTTTATACACTTATTATTTAATTTCAGTAAATTCTTCTTAGGAAATGCAAAGAGTTGCTTTCTACTCAGTGTTAAGCATAATATTTAATATTTAAGAAAACAAATTTTGTATTTCCTTTTGCAAATAAATCACAAACAACAACAAAAAAAATTACACATTTCATCGAGAAATGTTTTATTATTAGAAATAAACTAAAAAAAAATATGAAAATTCAAGAGATTATTCAAATTTTTCCTTTTTTTTAAGATATTTTTATATGAAATTTATTTATGCACACATAAGCAATAACAATCTAAGGAAATTTGCTACAAGTTTTCAACAAGAAAATTTATCAAAATCGTATAAAAGTATGTGTAATTGGGGGGTCAGTCAAGTAAAAAAAAAACTAAAAATATACGAAAAATCATAATTTTTGTGGATCTCGTACATTTTTTTTATTCCATGAGCCCTAGGCAATCCATATGTAGTCATGCATTGATTTATACATTCACTCATTATGTTTCTTTCCTTTTTTTTTTATTGTATTTCTTACATTTCCACATACTCAAGTAGGACTAGAGAGGAATAGATGATTAAATAAATAAAAAAGAAACCAGAAATCCCTATTTTATGCTGATGTTAGCATCTTTAAGTAAAATATTACAGCCATACAACCATATTCATATGGATTTACATGGACATGGATGTGAGGGCATGCATACCTATGTATACCCTTTTCATGAATACATTTATTGTCTTGGAAATTATTTAAATTTAAATTTTATTGTTGTAAAAATGATTTACAATATTATTTAATATTCATATTCATTAGATTTGAAGATGAAATATAAAAAATGTACCTATTTATGTATGTATGTACGTATAAATATGGAAATGAATTCTATGAAATGATTTTTTATTTATGCTGTTTTTCTCTATAGTTATACGAGGCTAGTTAAAAAAAATTTTCTGCTACAGAGAGGATAATTTCTAAAATTATTCAAAGACACAATTGGTAGCAATTGATAATTTTTGGCTTTAAATCCAATTTATTTCAGTCCCGGTGTTAGTTCCCCATATGGAGGTTATTTAAACCCACTGAATTTTATTGTCAGTTATTGGAATTGTTGAAATACCTCTTCTTCAGTTCTTATTAAAATCAGTTCAATGGAGAAATGCTTCAGCTTTCCTGTATAGCACTATGGTTCTCAATCGAAAATTTATTGAATATCAGGGTATTAATTGGTTTTAATTACGATGAAGAAATTTTAACCAATACACATGCATGCATACAAAATTGGTCATTATAACCCTTCAGTCAGGATTATTGACCTACCTTCTCACACTACTTATGTTGTTATACATGAGCGGCGTTACCTACAGTTTAAAGTCGACTTATTTCCTCTCAGAGTTTTTGCCAGAAATCTGCTGATTTTGATGTCTGGCCTAGGACTCGAACCCTGGCTTTATGTCTAATAGACTGCGGCGACTCCAAAACAAAATACAAAAAGTATTTTTTCGGCGATTTCCTCTCAAAACTTTTAGCTAAAACTCTGAGAATAAATAAAATTGCTATGAAAAGTTTCTCAAAAATCTGTCGTTCTGAGTCGGCTTTAAATTGTAGGTTCTGTCACTTGTGTATAAAATTAACACACACAACATAAGTAGTGTGAGAAACTAGGTCAATAATCCTGACTGAATGGTTGTAATGACTAATTATGTATGTATTTTGTTTAGATGTCTGGCCTGGGGTTGGAACCCTGGCTATAAGTCTAATAAGCCAACACACTGCCTACTAGACTACGACGAACTCTAATTTTCATCAATTGGAACTTTGAATTTTTTTCGTACTTCTGTGATTGTTCCAAACGTATTATTTGATGAACATAAAGCATATCATCAACATCATCATTACAACTCTTTAGTCAGAATTACGAGCTAGCTCACACACTGCCTATGTTGTATTTAACACAAGTGGCGGGACCTACAATTTAAAGATGACTTGGTACGAAAGATTTCTCAGACAAAGAAAATATTTCTTCACATTTGATTTTGTTAGAGATCTCTGATCTGGACTTTGAACCGTGGCCTGACGTTCAATAATACAATACATTACCTACTGGACTATGGCGCCAAGTAAACCCATTAATCGCAAAAATTCAATTTTCAAAGTAGTCATAGAGATTTCAACAAAAGCCCCAGTCAGAATAATTCACTTATACTAATAGAGTCCTATCTACTAACCTTTTTACAGAAATTACATTATTGAGCTTATTTTAATGTAAGACATTGCAATAAGCATTGAAGAAAACGCCCTTAAATTTGTCTTTGGGACTCGTTTACATCTTTTCAGGATCTAGACCTCTTCGTCAGAAGGAATGATAAAAATTTTCTTAAATTCATTATTGCAAAATAAACATTTAAACAGCTTTGCATTGATCTTTGGGATGAAAGAACGGCTTGCCTTTGCCGTACTTCATTACAAAGGAATATGACGGCCCTAAAAGACAGAAAATACTTAAAAAGTTATATTAAAAATCTTAAAAACTTTATATTACAGTACAGAAGTTGAAATAATTTGAGTATTCCGTTTTTAATATTGAAAAGTTGTGAATTTATTGGTGTATCGTCTTAGAAAACAAAAGTTTCGTTATTTCTTGAATGCTGAACTTTGGCATTTGATTGAAACTGAAGATTTTGTTACGGTCTTAACTTTTTGAATTTTCCCATTTAAAGTATTCAGCTGTGATAGCGACAACATATCAACGACCAGTAAACACTACTAAACCTGTTATCAAAATGGGGGTCGTCTCTGATATTACAAGAAGATGCTTATGCCACAATAATGTTCCACTAAAAAAGGTTTATCACTGAGATGCTGATGTTCTTTTCTAATGTTTGAACAATTTTCTATTCAGCTGTGGTTCTTAACTTTCCAGCATTTCTCTTTTAATTCTTAACGTGTTTGAGTGTTCGTTTCGAACTTCGCTTTACAGTGTTACAGGTTCTTTGCAAGAAGCAAATTTTAATCTTTTGTTTTCAAAATTGTACCCTGTCCATCGATGGCAGGTAAAATTTGAACAAAATAAATTCAATCCTCTAACGTGGAACTTATTTGCAGGTACTCTCAACTCCTCCTATTAGCGACGCTAATTAGTGTACTAATACGCACGCAATCCGATTAATTTAATTGGTTCTGAGACTCATTATTTTAGCTGCAAAAATAGATATTTCAATAAAAAATATTTAATTTACTAACGACCTACAACTTGCAACCATCAGACAACATAAATACATATCGCTCCTTTATTGCAACATAGTCATATCTCAAAAAAACTTGAAATTGGCAAAATGCGATTTAAGTTTTCAAGACATAAGTCCTATGATCTAACACTTTTGCTATAACTTCGGTTCGACTTGGGATATAAAACTGATTTTTTTTCAACATGTACAGAAGATCTAAAAGAGCAGTTTTGCTTATGTAACTACAAATTTTTAATTTTTTGAGATATGACTATGTTGCAATAAAGGAGCGATATGTATTTATGTATTTACAATAGACTTAAACGGGAAATCCCCATTTTCTGTTTTATTTTTGTACAATAATTTTTATATTAACGACGCAAACTGAAACAAAAACGACGCAACTTCAAAGTCACAGAAATATTAAAAAGACGCAACTTCAAAATTGCACTAGATTTAAACAGGAAATCCCCTTTCTCTGTTTTAGTTTTGTAAAAAAATTTTCGTATTAACGACGCACAAACGAAGCACTAACGACGCAACTTCGAAACATGCGACTCAAACTGAAACAAAAACGACGCAACTTCGAAATTGAACTAGATTTAAACGGGAAATCCCCTTTCTCTGTTTTAGTTTTGTAAAAAAATTTTCGTATTAACGACGCACAAACGAAGCACTAACGACGCAACTTCGAAATTGAACTAGATTTAAACGGGAAATCCCCTTTTTCTATTTTAGCTTTGTAAAAAAATGTGTAATTTAAAAATTCATAATTTCAAGAAATAATGCTCAATCGACATGAACATTTTAACAGTTGTTTCAATGCGATGTTTAGTCATTATAACCCAGAAAATTAAATATGAATACTCGATTACGAACAGAATCTAAAATGGAACAATGTATACATTTTATGACATGAAAATTGTGACATTTTCCAAACCTAATGCAAAAATATAAATTTTTAAGGCCCCAATATTTTAAATGTTCATTCGGTATGATTAAAAACAATTTGAAAAATAACAATCCACAATGTGTGGCAATCATCTAAAGAGTTCAACGACTATTTCTTTTTTCTTTTTTTTGTATGCAAATATTTACATAAAAAAATAAAAGAAAGTTTTCTTTTCATTTCAATTTTTAGTTTGCATTTCTTGAATTTATTATTTTTGTAAACCTGTTTTAGGAATTCCTGTTTTTGTTGGCAACATATTTTATTATTTAAAAAAGAAAATTTGATGTTGTAGTTTTCTTAGTTTCAGTAGTAGTTTTAGTTTTCATTTTGTATTTTTGTATCATTTTTATACGTTTTCAAAATTTAAGCCATACAAAACGGAACTTTACCCAGAGACACATAAATTTTATTCCAATTTTCCGGTAAAACTAACATCCTTTTCACAAGAAAAATAAAAAAATAGAGGAGAATAGTTAGTTTTTTTTTTTGGTCTTTGGGCTGTTAATGTTATTGAATTCGATGTTTGAAGTTAAAGTTGAACGAAAAATAAGACATCGTAACAATTTTTTTTTTTGTGTTTGAAAAAGTTTAAATAAGATGTTGCTGGTAAAGGCTTTGTGAAGTTAAAATAGTTTAAACAATTTGGGGGTACGAAATTATTTTTCATTTTCAATTTCTTTTAAGTGCCACAAGAGTTTATGAACTGCAAAATTAAATTTATATTTAATGCCTTATTTCCGCTTTTTTTTATTTAATTTTTATTTAAAAATTATTGCCATTTGCTTATTTTCAATAGGAATTGTGTCCGAAATGAAACTCTAGTGTTTCTTTTAATTCAATATATATTTACCTTAACGAAGTGATCATATTAAGGTAGTTAAACTTCAAGTAAAATCAACATGATTGGCTAATCGATCTTTTAAAATAAAAGAAAACGAAATTCGTTGAACAAAAAAATAATACAAAAAAATTGCAACCACTCAGATGTGGTTTGAGAAGTTTAAACTCGGCGATATGAGCACGGAAGGCAATGTACTTGGTGGACGCTACAAAGTGTCTGCTACCGACGTAAGCAATAAAAAAGACCACAAAAGAATTTTGAATAAATGCAAAAAAGATAATCGAGATAGCAGAGACAATGGGTCAATTCGATCTCCTGGTCATAGTTGACAAGTACACGTTCTCTAACTTAGCAGAGACTTTAAAGATATCAAAGAAACACTCTGCATATATGGTGCATGCTAATTTGGATACCCGAGAACTCTTGTTAAGATGGAAGTCTCGAGAACTCGCAGTTAACTAAAAACAGTGACAAATAGAGCTAAGTAGTGAAGCTGTTCCACCTTAAAAACAAACGAATTTAACAACAGAATCAGGAATATACTCACCTGAGTCCACTGCAAGCGGTGAATCGACTTCAACGTCTAAAGAAATGCAGTATTCTCCCCCAAGGTTATGTCGTCAATATTTTGCGATGTTCACAGTATGAAATTCATTGAATATCCTGAAAAAGGAAATATTATTAATAGCGTTATTGGACCTTTTTTTCTACAGGATCTACCATTCAGCCAACTTCTTGAAACTGCATTTACCAAATTGGCTGTCACTTATTTAATCACTTTTTTCATATCAAAAAAGCACTATTTGTTCTGGATTTTTCGGCTGACAGCGTCATTATTCTATATTTCTTTGAAACGACATTGACTAGGCCATTATTGTCAGCGGCGAGAATTATAGGTCATGCTTCTGATGTGCAGCCGTTGCGCTGACTAACTTCTTCCTGTTCCTGGGGTTTGACAGAACTTGGTCAGTCCGTATATCTTTGGCGATTTCCTCTCAACAGATTTCTGGCAAAAGCTCTAAGAGTAAATAAAAATTACCATGAAAAATTTCTCAAAAGCATCTGTCGTTCAGAGTCAACTTTAAGGACCACTAATGTATAAAATTAACACACACAACATAAGTAGTGTGAGAAACTAAGTCAATAATCCGGACTGAAGGGTTGTAATGATCAATTATGTATGTATGCATGGTTAGTACAGAGACCTGATCTGTCACAACGGGCCGTAAAGCACACTGATAAGCTTTTTGATATCAGAGCTACCTAAACTTAAACTATATATCGATAATTATTAACTTCTTTTGGCCTAAATTAGATTTTTCATGATCATTATCCATGATTATGGGGACCTACAGTTAAATGTCTACTTCGAACGATAGAATTGAAATAATTTTCGTGGCAATTTTATTTAGAAGAAGTCGCTCTTAATGCTAATGTTATTGTTGATACTTGAATTTACAAATTGTCGTCTAATAAGCCAATACACTGCCTATTGGAATACAACGACTTCTTTGCAAGAAACACGGTAAAGTGGAGTACTCAAAGTCAAAGAAGTGTTGAACAACAGAAGCAAATAAGTGATTAGCACAAACCAACCTCAAAATCTTAGTAATGGTCCCGGGGGCTTTATAAAAATTTCAGAAAATATACACAATTTCCTAGATATCAATGGACTTATGAGAAATTCAGTCAAAATTAAAAATACGAATTTCTCCAAATTGGAAATTCTAAGCATCATTTCATTTCGATGTGACAAAAACCGTAAATATTTTTGAAAGAAACAACAAAACTTCAACGAACTTATTTTTCATGTAATATTTTCTTAGTCACACAAAAAAAAATATTTTTTAAACAAAAATTTTTTTATTCAAATGCTACAATGGAAATTTAATATTTTAGTTTCTGACTTCATAAAAAGGCGTAAAGTTTGCTTAACAATCATAACCAGTTTCAGTTTTTTCTTCTTCCCAGGAGTTGGCAAAGAAGCCCAAATTGCTAAACAAGACACAAATATTTTCTTATTAAAATCATCAGCACAATAGTTTCGTTTCTTTTTTTTTGCAGAGTTTTTTTTTTGGAATTTCAATTTCAAATCTCTATGCTAACAGAAGGTGCCTAATGTCACTAGAGCGAAAATTCTGCAACAATTGCGTTCACAAGAGTTTCATAAACTAAACAATTTCGCTCAAATTATTATTCTTAAGAAACGAAATAAAAAAGATTAGAATACGCTTGAGATTCGGTTATAAAAATGAAATTTCTGATTTAAAACATAAACCACTCGCATCAAATAATTGAATTTTATAGTCGTATTTACGTCTTGGACGGTTTTATTTCATTTAATTTTTTGTGGTTGTTTTATAGAATAAAATTAAAATTTAATTTATTTTGAAACTATCCCTTGAAAAACCTTTGTAAGGAGAATCAAACCATAATTTTCTTAAAATTACACCCAAAAACAAAAATCTTTTTAAACACCCGAATATAAAGAAAAACCATTAAAAAGCCCCATTGCTAATACAAATGAAGTGTAAAACGATGATGACAAAGACGGCGATGCGAAAAGTGGAAAAACAATTTAACGTTACATTTACCATTTGACAAGGATTTGCCATAAGAAAACAATAAGAAAATTCCACTCTTTTGTCTTGTTTCCTTTCGCACAATACGTTAACCATGCGGCCTCATCTAATCATAGTCATAGACACAGTCACAGTTACAGTCATCATCAAGAACGTCATCAACGTTGTACGGTTCGTTCTGGTTGCCATAATAATTATCATCAACTTCTTACGAGTGCTTATCGCAGTGGTTTTTATTGTTGCGCAGAGGAAGCTGAATGTTAATAATGGTGTTAGCGGTTGCCATCATCATCATTGTCATCATCATTCTCTTCATCAGTTTCAAATCCGTTGCTCAAGACAATACAAACAAATTAAAATATTTTAATGAAAAAACTTCTCAAAGTCTGTCCCACACTCACGCCACCTTCTTAATTTAACGAGAAATTCTTTAACACTTTGAAGCAAAAAAGAAAACAAATAATGGCGATATTTGAGTAATGGGAGGTAAACGAATTAAAAATACCCTTTAGTACCCACTAGGGATGCCAATCGGGAAATCCCGAAACTCGAAATCCCGGGATTTTCGGGATTCACACAATCCCGAATCCCGGGATTTTTAAAAACTTATCCCGGGATTTTTCGGGATTTTCGGGATTGTGAATTCGTATGTATTTTGACCCTACAAAAGGTCCTGGAAAAAAATTCTATATCACTAAACTTCGATAATAGATTCTCAGATGAGGAAAACCCCACTTCCATTGATAAAAAGTTATTTGATGCCATTGGAGTATGCAAAAGCTCTATAAAACGAATTAATAGGGTAACTGATTTAGTACCCAACTGTCCAAAGAAATAGATTTATTTTTAGATCAGGATGTAGTAGATGTGTATATTTACAAGCTGCATACAGTTATCTTGGAACTATTTTACCAACAAATATTGTTTGCGATAAATGTTTTCCGACGGTAGCCTATGTTTACAACTAAATTCGTTCAAGCCTATCAGATCGCATGTTAGATGATTTAATCTTTTTGTTGGAATCCAAATAATTTTCTTAAAACTAATGCATTTGCATATGTGTGAACAATTTTTATTTTTGTTATTTTACGCATTTTTTTTTTTTTTTTGGTTTATTTTTTGTCTTGCTGTTTTAAAATTTTATTTTTAATGACATATAATTCTGATATTTGCCATGTAAAGTTTCTCAAAAATCTGTCGTTCGGAGTCGACTTTAAACTGTAGGTCCCACTACTTATGTATAAAAATTAATACACACAACATAAATAGTGTGAGAAACTAGGTCAATAATCGTGACTGAAGCGCTGTAATGACAAATTATGTATGTATATGTATATATATAATCCTGATATACGTACATAATTGGAATTCAAATGATTTTGTTAACGAAATATTTATATTATTAAGAGAAAATCGCGATTTAGCCTATGATTTTTCGGGATTTTTGGATCCCGAATTATCCCGAAATATCCCGGGATTTCGGGATCGGGATTTACAAAATCCCGAATCCCGGGATTTTTAAAAACCGATCCCGTTTGGCATCCCTAGTACCCACCCTATTTATAGGAATAAAATAAGTATCTGAAATTCCATCTTAGAATATAACTGGTGGGAAAAAAGTGGAAACGATTTTGGAACAATGACCTGTTAAAGTCCACAAACACTAAACGAAACGGCCTTGGATATAATGTGGATTTGTATCGTCTCGAAAATTTTTTATATCTTATCCGTAAATAGACTACATCGTTGAATAAAATTAGGAGCAGTTAGCAATTGCTCTAGATTCCATTCAGCGAACACATATTGAAGCCCATGATCGTTTACCTACAGTTCCTGATTCAGTTAAATTTTGTATGGATACTGGCCCAAGTTGAAATGCAATATTTTCGAAGTTGTTGTCTGCGAAAATTGAAATCGAATCCCTCTAATACTCCTGCATACTCTCACGGCCAACTCCGATGTTATTCTCAGACTTTGTGCTTCGTACGGGTGTTGGTTTTTATTATTGAACCAATTCAGCCTTCTTGACTGTACCATATACGGTGCATAGCCTGTATAACGCATTAATTTTGATAAAGAAATTTAAATAATTTGTAGGTGTTGTTGAAAGGTTTTTTTTTCGCTCATGATGATTTAACAAAACAGACTAAATAAATGACAACTAATTTGACAGATTAAGCTTCAACAACATGTTCTTCATCATCTGTCAGTGTGCGGTAGTTTCTGTTGGGGGACCCGATATTAATGATCGAATAATTAAACACAATTCGCATTGCTATGGTGTCCCAGTGAATCAACAGATTTGTACTTGCTGAGTACGTTCTCCCTTTCCTATACGCAGTCGCGACAACTTAAAATCGACTTCGAAACAGGGCCATACATGAGAGCTTTATTCCAACTAATTAGGATTGCTCCTTTTAAAATAGAACTAGAAACTCCTACTTCAGTATAGAGCAATTCTCTGCTCTTGTAAAACTTTACACGCCATAGTGCGGCGACTTAAAGCAAAGTTAAGCTCTACTTATGCATTTCAATGTGTTAGAATTCGGACAGAAATTTGTAGTAGAAGGAGAAAAAACAGTTTTTTAGGCAAATAACAACATTTTTTTTTTTTATAAAAAAACTACTCAGCACAACGTCCCCATTGCTCGATCAAAACACTACTTGATACGCACCGGTGCATTGTTGTAACCAGACTTTTCCGGTTATTAAGTTTTTAAATCGCAAACTATAAATAGGAAATGACATTTTGAGTGTCGTAAGGCTTCTGTGACAAACGGAGACGCCAACAACAGGGGTATAAGCCTTCTCCCTATCGCATATAAGGTTCTTACAGGCGTCTTGTGTGATCCCATAAGGAATCGTGTTTTTGCCGCAATGTTTGAGCTCGGTATACCTGCGAAGCAGATAAGGCTATGCAGAATGACGGTGAGCAATTTTATACCGTGCGAGGTTTCAGACAAGGCGATCCCTTATCATGCGACCTCTTCAACTTCGTCATGGAGAGTGTTCTGCGAAAGGCGGGAGTGCATCGCAATGGCACTATTTTTCAAAAAAGTGTCCAGTTGCTTGCGTACGCTGACGACATCGACATCATAGGGCGTACCAAACGATATGTCACTGCTGCCTTTAGTGCTATTGAACGGGAGTCTAAGAAGATGGGTTTGGCAGTAAATGAGGGCAAAATGAAGTATATGTTGTCGACAAGTAGAGCCGTGCGGCGTATTGATTCACATATTACGGCCGATAACTATACTTTTGATACTGTAAAGGAATTCATTTACCTTGGCTCCGCCGTTACCACCGAAAATGATGTCAGTCTGGAGATCAAGCGCAGGATTACTCTTGCCAACAGGTGCTATTATGGTCTAAATAGGCAATTGAGTAGCAGAGACCTCTTTCGTAAGACGAAACTAATACTCTACAAGACGCTCATCCTACCCGTGCTTCTTTATGGCGCAGAAGCATGGACCCTATTAAGAACTGATGCAGCTGCTTTGGAAGTATTCGAGAGAAAAGTCCTACGTAAGATTTTCGGTCCAGTGCGAGTTGGCGATGATTTTCGCATCCGATTCAACAGTGAGCTGTATTAGCATCTCAATGACATGAACGTTCTACAGCGTATTAATATCCAGCGGCTGCGCTAGCTCAGTCATGTCGTTCGAATGGAGGAGGATGCTCCGGCGAGACGAGTATTTGATGCGTGGATCTGCGGAAGTCGGCGAAGAAGACGGCCTTGTATCCGTTGGAAGGACCAAATCGAGCAAGCCATGTCATCGATTGGCGCAAGAAGAATAGGCGCTGGAAGGATGTGTTGAGGCAGGCCGAAATCCGTTAATCGGGTTGTTATTGCCAATTAAGTAAGTAAGTAAGTAAGGCTTCTGTGCTGATACTAATAAGTACCTTTTCCTGTGAACATCCTGTAACATTACTATTTATAACTGAAAAAGTGTTCTAACAAGTATTCTTTTAACGGCAGATAATATCAGTCAATTATTATTACCAATTATAGGCTCCTCCTATGGATGCTACAAAATTCTTACTTAAAAAGGCAATACTCTCCACAGCATAGTGCCCTTAAAACTTGTTGCTGTATTTGTTGTATTTTCTGTTTTTTTTTGCTTCTAACGCTCTGCTAAACTAATGAAACAAAAGAAAATGTTACAATTTTTATTTTCTTCTTTCGAATTTCAACAAATACACGCATACTCACACACACACATGCAAATGTTGATAGAAAAGTTTCACAGTGAAAGAGAGTACATATAGAGTAAGGTAAGGGAGGAGATGTTGAAAAATAATTTTGGGTGACATTATAATCAAGTCAAACTGTTAAGTATTTAAATTTCTCTTGGAGGCACGTTCATTGTTGATGTTTCATTTGAATGTATGTAAGAGCGTACGTTTCTTTATGTAACTGTACGTTCCTCTGTGTGTGTGTGCGTGTGTGTATGTGTTTACATCTATTTAGTTGTAATGTATTAAATGTCAGTGCAAGAAAAACGTGCTACTTATTTAAATATATTAACGAACAAAAACATTTTGTTGTTTAACGAACTCTCGCACAGGCACACATATTCCCACACATTTAAAATAAATACATTATATTGCTTGTGGTTGATTATACTGTGGTGGTTTTCTTACAATTCTACCCAGTAAACATTTTTGTTTGTAAAGGGGTAACTAATTAGTTTTTTGGAATTATTTTCTATATTTTCGGTGCAAAGTCTTGCAGCAATAGGAAAATACTGACTGTGTAAAAGATTTAAAAAAGTTACTTAAGAAAAGTTTTAGCATCGTTAAAAACCATACCTTAGAGCATGAAGAAAATTACTTCTTATTATGCAATTTTAAAATTTTATATCATTTCACTACTCTTTGATAATCAAATTGTCTCACGTATTGTACAGAAACTTAAAAAAAAAAAGAGGAAAGATTTGCAAAAAAAATTGGAGAGAAAAGTTGATAGAGGTTAGGTTAGGTTAGAGGACGTGTACTTGTCAATTCAGACAAGTACAGTACCCGGAGGTGTTAATTTTAAACATAAGTGGCGGGACCTACAGTTTAAAGCCGACTCCGAACGACAGACTTTTTTGAGAAGCATTTCATGGCAATTTCTACTCTCAGAGTTTTTGCCAGAAATCTGCTAAGAGGAAGTCGCCGAAAAAGTATTTTCATATTTTCGTTTGATGTTCAACCTTAGATTCGAACTCGGGCCTTTCGTCTAATAAGCCAACACACTACCCACTAGACCACGACGACTTCATTGAGGTTATATAATGTGGTTTACAAGTGGACGTGAAAATAAACATTGGGACAGGGGCGAAAGTTCCGGAGTAAAATTTTGCGAACCTCAGGTAAAACTTGAGAGTAGTTTTCAAACTGAATCTATGACATCGTAAAAAATGATCATTTCAAATTGGACAGAAAAAAGAAGGGACGAGACATAGCAATACTATCTAACACTTACATAGAATGTTATTCGAGTAATCAGATCTTATAAGATTAACTCAAAATTAACATGGAACCGTCTGGGGTAACTGAATTATGAGCTAAAACCTTACTGTGGATGTAAAAAAGGGTTTCAAAGGTACACTCAGCTAAAGAGAAGATAGCGAATGAAGAAGAGTCTCTTCTCTAATTTTTATAGCATAAAACATATATACTAACGGGATTTTGAATAGTTAAATCAGAATATCAAGAAATAGCTTAAAGCTTAGCATAGGATGGTATGAATGAATCATCAAACATATACTTTCACCCTGTGGGGCGTTAATTCACACACACATAATTGCAACCCTTCAGTCAGGATTATGACTTATCTGCTCAAGCCACCCATGTTGTTTGTGTCCTTTTTATGTGTGAGTATTGGGGCCTACAGTTAAAAGTCGACTCCGATTAACTCTCAGAATTTTTAATACTAGAAATCAGTTACGAGGCAGACGCCGGAGAAATATTGGTTTCATATGTCACTGCTGTTGGAGATGTCTGATCTGGGATTTGAAACTTGGTCTTATGTCTAATAAGACAATGACAACTTTCCCTATTAGACTACTGAAACTTTAGGAGGCGTTAATGCATCCTGGATGGAAAAACATGATCTATTATTAAGTGCTAGATATGGAAATGTTCTCCATGACTCCGAAAAGTGACCTGAACGTTTTCATGGTACCATATTTAGGGGAGATATTATAGGCATATCCTCTTTAGTTTGAGGTCACTGCAATAGATCAAATGTCACCTCTATGTGACGTATTCGTTTCGATTTTTAAGTTGTTTATCCTGAGAACAAATTTTCTCGATTCTTTGAATGGGAGGTTTAGGATCGTAGTCATAAGGGCTTCTAAATGAAATGGAATCAAGACAAAAAAATGCCTTAATACTTCTTGAAAAAAGGCAGTTTTTCTTCGTATTTGTATCAGCAATAAGACTAATAAACCAGGCTAATATTCATGTGATCAATGTCATGATTGTAAGACTAGTGGGAGTTTCATCTATAACGATTACGTATAACTTCTGTTACAATACAATTACGATTAGATTAAACTAGTTATGCAAAACAAATTAAAACTGTAGGCAAATATTTGCTTGGAGTTTTGATTTAAAATGCTATTAACGCTTCTCGTTTCAAGTTTAAATTCGGAATGGGGTATCGAATATCCAATTACTTGAACGCATTATTTTACTGCTTTGAAAAAGGTTTCACAATTAAAATTGCATGATTTGTTCTAGGCTGTACTATTTTTATTATTTTGTATTTTCAATCAGAACTTTATTCCACCAACCAACTAATTCACCAAAATGTTCGCTGGGTTTTTATGTGTTGGTGTTTTCACGCAGACTTTATTTGTTTTATTCAATGTTGACTTTTTCAGCTTGTCCTCATTTTACTGTTAGTATTCGTTGCGTTGTGTTGTGTTGTGTTGTGTATTTATGCTTGCGAAGAATGTGCGTTATCCCCGATGCCAGAATCTCACAAACCCATATACAACACATACATATTTACTTTGTGTAAATAATTTACTCAACACAAACAATAACAATTTATTTGGTGTTGTTAATAGGTTGTAATTATGTGACAAACTTTTTGACAGCCAACCAACCCTTTTCTCATCTACACATTCCAATCCTTTATGATGATACCCTTTTACTCTGTGGAAGTTGCTTTTTAACTCTTGTGGTGGCATTTTGGTGAAAAATTTTTATTGCTATTGTTGTTGTTAGTGTTGTTTTTGTTGTTGTTTATGTTTTATTTGAAGAAATGAAAAGAGGCAAAAAAGATTAAAAGTAGTTGGCATTGTTTAGAAAACTAATGTTTTTGATGTTTCCC
Organism: Sarcophaga peregrina; assembly: GCA_014635995.1. Taxonomy (NCBI): domain Eukaryota; kingdom Metazoa; phylum Arthropoda; class Insecta; order Diptera; family Sarcophagidae; genus Sarcophaga; species Sarcophaga peregrina. Next base: position 31,058,292 of record CM025790.1, read on the forward strand.
TCCGAATAAACACTGAAATACGGAGAACAGAAAAAAAAAGTTTAAGTTTTCTTTTGTTTTGTTTTGTTTTGCTTTATTTTTCAGTGTAATTCAAGAATATTTGAAAATAAATTTATGATGTGTTAATTATGGGCGTGGTGTTTTAAAAGGGTTATAATTGTTGCTGCCATAGTTGTTGCGCTCTCTTATATTTACAGCTGGGCTTGTAAATGCAATTTTAAAAGGAATTTTTTGAGCACAGTGATAAGAGGAAACGTCTATCACTGGTAAAAAGTATTTTAAATATAGAAAGTTTCTTTGTAAAGCGGAATATGAAAAAATTTTTTGTAATTTAAACCAATGACACTCTTCATTTGTAGTCACCATAGTCTAGTAGAGTAGATAGTGTATTGGCTTATTACACATGAGCCCAGGGTTAAAACTCCATGTCAGATGTTTCCATCAAAGCGACAAATGAATAAATATTTCTTCGGCGGCGTGCTCTCAGCAGATTTCCGGTAAAAAACTTTGATGGTAAATAAAATTGACATGAAAAACTTCTTAAAAATCTATCACTCGGGGTAAACTTTAACATGCAAATCCTACCACTGAAGTATATAATTAACACACTCAACATAAAACGCGTGTGAAGCTCGTAATCGATTGATTATTGCAGCACCAACTATGTATGTATCTATGTAGGTTTCAATGCGTATAGAGAGTATCCATGATTGAATTCAAATTTGTGATCTCATTATTGTGTCTGAAGTTACGAGAAAATATTTCAAATCAACCACCAAACTACCACTCACAATTCTTAAGCAGTGTTAAGACTAGTTGTCTTCCTGAAACCACGCGCTCGTTGGTATCTTTTCTTGATAACTCTTCAGCTTTGTAAAGTTTTTCTTTTTTTATTTGCAAAAGCCAGGGGTTCCTTACAATCACTTCGCAATTTTTTTTACAAAAGTCACCCATTAGCTGAGTACGAAGTAGACATCATTCAACATGTCAATAGGGATGCCACTTCTGCTTTTAATACCATAAAAGGTTTATTAGCCACTATAGTAGTAGCAGTAAGTAACAGCAAAACGAAGTGTATGTTGACGTAATGTTGAATTTCTGGTGAATAGGATACAAGAATTGATTGATGGCTATGCTTAGGACATAGTTAATGCATTTTTTTTTTGTCTCGGTTTGAAATCGAATTATATCGATAACAGTCTCAATAGACTAGTGGAAGCTAAATGTCTGTGTTGCGCTATCAGTCAATCATGCGCTCCGTACTACTCTATGACTAACGCAAGTATGTCCGCTGGTAAGCATCAATACAGGAACTTCGGGGTATACAAAACTTAATCTATACGGAAGTCTTTTGCGAACTGGCGATGATTTCATCATCCGAGCCATTAATGAGATGTGGACGTTGAGAGATAGCGGATATTACAGATTGGCGTTGTAAATAACGACCTTTTCCGTATTGCTAAGACCAACTTGAAAATAATCCGTAATCAATTGATGCAATAGGCAGAGGAAAGCACAAAGCAGAAACGCTTGGAAGAAAGAGTTTTAAAGGAAAGATAATGTACAAACATAGTCTAATCTTTATACAAACGTTGTAGTAAATTGGTGTGATACAACTATTAAAATTTGGTGTGAGACAATTACTACCAATATAGCAGGTAATGAATGCCCTGGTAGTCTAGGGGAAAGTGTGCTTGACTATTAACACGACAGTTATGTGTTCGATGGCAACAAGAGTCTCTAGTCTGTAGCATTAACCTGAGCATAGGATTGAAGTTACAGTCAACCCTCCTATAATGCGTACCGCGTTATATGGAAAGCGCGCTATAAGAAACTCAGATTTTAGGTACAAACCAGGCTAATTCGTAGCGCGTTGTATGAAAACCGTCTATCGCGTTGTATAGAAACGGCGTTATAAGGAAACAGAATTAGTACAAATCACATACCGCGTTATATGGAGACCAAGAAATATAAAAAGCAAGATAAATTATAAATTATTTTTATTGAATTCAAGATTTCATATAAGGATTGATAAAAAAAAAATAATATAAAAACTAAACTAAAAGTCTGGTTTCCAGCAAAATTGAGAAACACTTGCAAAATATTGTATTTTTTTTAAATTTTCAACCTCACTTGATTCATCTTCATTAATTGTTTTTTTAAATTGAAAATCCAACTGCTATTGTTTTGCATGGTACTGTATCTCGACAAAGCTTTTGCTTCGAAAATAAAACGTATATTAAACCCTTTTACAATATCTAGTTACTATTCATTCATAGGCTGTGCGGAAGGAACTTATGGGATGAAGTTGACCGCAAACTGCGCTATAAGTGTAACGCGTTATAGGAGGGCTGTCGCAATTTCAGCCCTGCGTTATATGGAAACCAGGTTCTGAGAGTACCGCATTATAGGAGGGTTGACTGTACTTAGTTCATAAATAATTAAATGTAATTTGTAATTGTGTTGTATAATTAATAAATAAAATAAAAACTAAAAACAGGTCTGGAGGCATTATATTGTGGTTATGAAAATTTATTTTTCTCTGCATACTCTTCCCTCTATTACTGTTTTAATAACCAAATTGAATAGTGTTCTTTTTTTCCAAAACTCTGTTACTTTTTCATAATGAAATATGTACATAAAATTGCTATTTTTTTTAACATTTTGTTGTAGTTTAATATGTAATCAGTGTACATACTTTCGTTTTTTTTTTTTTTTTGTTAACTACTTTAAAAAACTGATTTCCCCAATTAGTTAACAGTATTAAATTACATTTCTATTCTATTTTAAAAAAATTCGACCATGGGCAAACGAAAAATGATTTTAAAGTTTAAATCGTTGTTTTATTTGGGAAAATTTCTATTTTTTATCCAAAATTTTATTTTTGTTTTAACATTTCAATTAAACTGTTCGCCTCTAAACGCATTAGAAGAAATGCATTATAATGCATTCACCATTAATTTACAGCAAAAAGTTGCTGCAACTGACATGCAACAAGAACTACGACAAGAAAAATTATAGCCAGTGATTTTCCATTAAATTACACACTTGCACTTACACTTACACTTACACATACAACTTGGCAATAATAAAAGCATAGACTAAGTTTCCGTTTCTTAACGATGCAGAAAAAAACCAAGAAAATCATAATTTGGTGGCAAAAGAGTGTGTGTGTGTGTGTGTATGGTTAAGAATTGTGTGTAGAACATTGCAATTTTCTACTTGAGTTGCATAGTTAATGTGAAAAAGAAAACCAAAATACAAGAAAAGAAAATAAAAAGAAAAAGAAAATACCCAATATGTATATTCAGTTAGTAAAAACTTATTTTTTGGCACAATAAACAGTATTTGGTTGTTTTCGGTTTTCGGTATGAGTAACATTCTTTTAATGAACAATTAAAAGTTTCACATACGCCACATATGTATGCCACTAATGATTTCCACTTATGATGTTCGTGTTTAACGAATGTATGCAAAAGAATTCCGAGGAAAAAAAAACAGCAGAAGTTAAAGGGTTTAAGGTTTCCCTTAAGGTGACAAGCGTATGTGTGTGTGTATACGAAATTCTTATGCTGACATTGTAAGAAAATTTGACACAGTGTAACAAAACAGAGGCTAATCGTTGCAAAGTCTTATGATTTACAATTTACTATTGAAAGTCTAAATTAAAAGAATTCTACTGAATCAGTATAAGACTGAACTGTTGTTTGATGCTAAGAAGTATGGTTCACTGGTAATTCTGCATTAAAAAAATTTCCATGAAATATTTGGATGGGATGACATGCTCTACTCTGAGAGGTCGCCGTGGTCTAGTAGGTAGTGTGGCTTATTAGACTTAAAGCCAGGGTTCGAGTCCCCGGCCAGACATCAAAATAAAAGAAAAACAAAAAGAATTTTTTCGGTGATTTCTTCTCAGCAGATTTCTGGCAAAAACTCTGAGAGTAAATAAAATTGCCATGAAAAGTTTCTTAAAAATCTGTCGTTCAAAGTCGACGTTATAAAATTAACACACACAACATAAGTAGTGTGAGAAACTAGGTTAATAATCCTGACTGAATGGGTGTAATGACCAATTATGTGTATGTGACATGATCTTCTTAATTCGTAAACTTCGTTTGTTTCAATCTAGATGTAAAAAGCTGAGATAATCCTCATTTGTTTAACTCTAATAACACCAAATGAAATATATTATAACAATATTTATTTCGTAATATTTTGTTAAATAAAAAAGAGTTACTCGATGCTTACATATACCACTGCCAAAGTCTCTCTATTATGGGTTCTGTGCCTATCTAATATGGGTTGTTAGTCACAGAGATATCTCCGATAAATGTATATCGGATAAACTTTCTACAGTTGAGAATGCATCTTCCTTCATTTACAAACTCAGCCATAGCTGCCAGACAAATAAAGCATCAAATCATCAAATGTTAGAAAAAAAAAAATCTTCAAAATCGTCAAAGATGTTCATGGAAATCTTAAAAATAATCGTCACAAAATCAGCGTGAAAAATTAGTGTGATTTTTCAGTGCCTTAATTTCTTAAAAAGAGTGCAAGAAACACATCACTTCATCCATCATGTATAGGCTGGTACCTCAATCTCTATTCTGAGACTTCTTCACCGCCTACTAGACAGGCCAAAGTTGCCCATTGATGGCGGTTGAACTCCATTAATTCATTTGGATTTCAATGTTCTATTGCTATTATAAAGAATTTTGCCCGAGCGAAATAATTACTTGTCCTTGAGAATCATATATTCCTACATAGCACTCGTTTTTCCCGGCGACCACATATGTATGTATGGATAGCACACTGCATTACAGACAAAATTCGTTCTTTAGTCGGACTATTTGTATGGGGCGAACTCCATTCGTACAGAGATAGTAATTTTTTGGCTTTCAGGAAATGAAAAAGACATAAGATATAGAAAAATCATCACTTAAATTTCCAACAGTAATAACTGTAAAGTAAATACAAATCTTAAAGTGGCTTTTAATTGATGTAAATTTTTAATTTCAAAAAATCATCAAAATGAGAGCATAAATCGTCACATCGTCAATATGATATTTTTGGTGCACAAAATCGTCAAAATGACGATAAATCGTCAAATCTGGCATCTATGAACTCACCTGTTATAGTAGGGATAGGAATCATACTAATCGATAACTTAACTTGAGATCATGGGGATTTTTCTGTCACTATATCTGTTCTTATTGATCATTGTAAAAAGGAAGAAATGCGTTGTAAGTTGGACGACAGTGTTTTGTTCACTTTATTTGCAAGTCATCTCATGATATCTTATCTGGACGCAGACTTCTTTATTTTTTTTTAATCTTCTTCGATAGTTTGACGGAGTTATCAGTAATTTGGTGACGCCATGGTCCAGTAGGTAGTGTGCTGGCTTAATAGACGCAAAGCCAGGGTTCGTGTTCCAGGCCAGGCATCAAAAATAAAAAAATACAAAAAGTATTTTTTCAGCAATTTCTTCTCTTTATCTTCTTGCTTCTCTGTCGTTCGGAGTCGACTTTAAACTGTAGGTCCCGCCACTCATGTATAAAATTAATGCACACAACGTAAGTGGTCTGAGAAGTTAGGTCGTAATCCTGACTGAAGGGTTGTAATGGCCAATTATGTATGTATGTATGTCTAGTAAATTTCTCGTATAGTCAGCCTCCACATCCTTTAAAGCCACCAGAGTTTCCTGACATATGTGACTCAAATCACCATCAATGCATCTATTAAACGGTGGTTCTACAGTGGAAATCTAAAGCCAATGAAATCCATGTTAAAATTAGAAGCAAACAGTGAAAAAAACAGTAGCAAACAAAATAATCTGTCCAGATATTGATTCCACATATAGAAACTTTCTTTTCTAATGAAATGAAAACCTAAAGATTTTTAATTTTTTAGTTACACGATTAGTTTAAGTTCCATGATGTAGAAAATTATGGAAAAAGGTCTTTAAAAAACCTTACTAACTTGCTTTTACTTTAAGTATGAGTCAGTTAAGTATCATGCATAATTGGTCATTACAACCCTTCAGTCAGGATAGTAGACCTAGTTTCTCACAGCATTTATGTTGTGTGTGTTAAAATTTTATTCATAAAGTGGCGGCACCTACAGTTTAAATTCAACTCCGAACGACAGATTTTTGAGAAGCTTTTTATGGCAGGTTTTTTTTGCTTTCAGAGTTTTTGCAGAAATCTGTTGAGAGTAAATCACCGAAGAAATACGTTTTGTGTTTTGTTTTGATGTCTGGTCTGGGGCTCGAAACCTGGCTGTGCGTCTCATAAACCAACACACTACCTGCTAGACTATGGCGACTTCAATTAAGTATCAGATTTTAAATTTGCCAAGTTTTTGAGTTCTACTCAAAAAAAAATTAGAAAAAATTGCCACTAAATTGTTTCCCTTTACCTTACACTGTGCTTGCTGGCGGCGTCTAACGAGGAGCAAGCAATTAGGCATTTAACAAAACTTTTAGCTTTTGGAAGTTTTTCGCCTGCCTTTGTGTTGATAATTCGGAAATTGTTCGTCTTGCAAAAGAATTTTTTCTTTTTGTGGCGCATTTAAAACTGTTGATTGTTGTATAAATGTGTGTATGTATGCAACATAATATAAGTGAGTATGTATATACATAAGTTTTTTGTGTACAATTGCAGCATAAAGTAGTTAGAAGTTGGCAGTTGGCAGTTGTAAGTATGAGTTGTATTTGTGTAATGTTTGTTGGTTTAGTTTAACAAGCGAAACGTGACATCACGCAAGTTTATAAAAGCGCGTTATAAAGCCACTTCAAATAACAAATAACCGAATAATAAAAGCCTCAAACAAACAAAAAAAACAAAAAAAGGAATATTAAAGAGGAAATCAAAACTTTTTTTGCCCTTTTCTAATTGCAATTTTAATGTGAGTATTGCTGTTACAGAAAAAAAAAGTCTACAAATTTAATTCACGTGAATACAAAGGCTTAGTTTGTCAACAATTATTAAGAAATTTAATTTAAGTTTTTCATGAATTAAATTTTAAATTTAACAATTTAAAAAATAGAAAAATGTTGGTTTTTTGTTAGTTTCAAATAGTTGTTGTTATCGTGAAACTTTTTTAAACAATTTTTTTTAATACTCTTTTAATGTTGCCAGTTTAAAAAGCTATACACTTTTCTAACCATTTAAAAATGTGGCAGAAATTAAAAAAAAAAAACAGAAAAAAATTAAATATTCAACAAACAAATGGAAAAAATCTTTTTTTTTTTTCTCACTCCTGCTTTTTGGCCATTCTATAATGCATAGATGTGGTTAAAGCGTTGAGCCATACATGATGCCTCAAAGTGATGCTGCTCGCATAAACTATTATATCCTGCATATGCATGTATGTGCGTATGTAGTTTTTATTATATTTGTGTATGCATGTAGGTGGAGAGTGTGGGGTAGAGGGATTTAACAGAAATATTTCAAAACAATTTCTCTGTTATAACACACAAGTGGCTTTTTTTTTTTGTTATTCTAAACAGAAACCATTATTACCAACTAAACACATCACAACAGACCAGTAAAACTTTCGAACAAAACAAAAAAAAAAAACAAAAATCGCCGTATGCAAAGGGAACTATAAAATAGGACACGATAAAGGCATACAAAGACAAAAATATTTACGTTTCAAACTTAAAGCCAAGAATTGGCATTGTGAACAATATTTAAATAAATAAAAATGAAAAATTAATGGCTAATAAATTATGTTAACAATTTAATATTAATGTTTTTATTTAAGGCCCCTTTTAGCAATTCCCTCATGTGCCTCTGTAGCCGCCTGCGGTAAATGTATTTGTAGAAATGTTTATGGCAACACTATAATCCTAAAGTACCTTTACGAATGCATGCATGAATTAAAATACGTGTTCATCCACAAAATATGGATTGCACATGTAAAAATTTACGATGCGTTGAGTACTTCTATTTCAATTATTTTTACCGCAAATGTTTTAAGCGTGTTCGCTTTATTTATTTGTTCTTGTTTTTTCTCTAATTTTTTTTTTAGTTGTTTTCCTTAAAGCAATTTAATAATGCATTGAAAAGCTAGAGGCAAATCAACTAGAAGCTTAGTTTAGATTTAATATTTTTAATATTTCTACAGTGGGAATATGCATTTCACTATGGGGAACTGGTAAAGCATGTCCTTGCTAACATGAGGTTATTTATTTTGATAATTAATCTCTAGCCTGTTATTGACTTTTGTTTTAGTGAGACTGTTAATTGGTTACAGTTTGTAAAACTGATTTCTAATTGACTATTCTGTGGATAACATTTGTTATCTGATTTCGTAAATCAAAGCTCTTCAAAAACATATTGTTACGTAGGCAAAAAATAAACTAAATGAATATAAGTAAAACCAACAAACAGAGAACAACAAATTACACACAACGAACGGTTCGTGGACTTGAAAAAATAAGTAGAGGTTTACTGTAAGGAAATAAAACATAAATCTAATATTCAACAATGACACTTCATAGAAAGATGATGAAGTTACTAGACAAAATGTTGACATATTTCGTTTCGTTTGAGATATTTGACCAGGAATTTGAACCGTATCCTCACTTCTAATAAGCCAACACACTACCTACTAGACTACGGCAATAATACAATTATATTCACACTTATTGTTATCGAAAAGATTATCATATCATATAGACAACTTGCGTAGTCTTCAATTCCAAATCCATAATGGTTTTATCAAAATTTTCTTGAAGAGACACTTTAGCAGTACCCAATAAACCGATTGAATAAATTTTGCGATTTTCAGTTACATACATAATTGGTCATTAGAACCCATCCGTCAGGATTATTGACCTATTTTCTCGTAATTCAGTTACGTATTTTAAAAAAAAAACTAACAGCTAACAAAGCTTTACCTCTATTGATATGAATACTCTGAGGACCATAGCCTAACAAAATTCCAGCAAATCAGGTAAAGATATACCAGTAATATAGAAAAGGAGTAGTTTTACGATTTTACGTATAGAAAACATTATGCAGAAGAAAAGAATTAAAGGCGAATAATTTGTAGTAGAGTGGCAGTAACGTCCCGTAGTCTAGTAGGTAGTGTGTTGACTCATTAGACGTAAAGCTAGGGTACGAGCCTCAGGCCGGCCATTAAAACGAAATGCAAAAAGTATTTCTTTGGAGATTTCCTCTCAGCAGATTGCGGGCAAAAACTCTGAGAGTAAATAAAAATTGGAATGAAAAATTTCTCAAAAAAAATCTGTCGTTCGGAGTCGACTTTACACTGTAGGTCCCACCACTTATGTACAAAACTAACACACACAACATAAATGGTGTAAAAAACTAGGTCTATAATTCTAACTGAAGGGTTGTATGTATGTGGCAGTAACAGTGAAGTAGTGGTATATTAATACATCGTAGTAGTTCTTTGGTTGTATGAACAGAACGTTAACGTATATACAAAAACAGGGTTAGAAAAAATGTAAAGCTAAGCTCTAAGCAAATGTAATTTAAAAGTTTTTGGACAAAGAAAAGAAAATAGAAAAAGTTAGAAGTAGAAATATTTCATTGAAAGTAGTGCTACCTATTATTAAACATAAGAAATACTTCTTTTTTTTATAAAACCAGCACTCAGGGGATGATCCCTACACATGCAGTGTATTGTGCAGGTTTAGGAAAGGTAGAAAGAGAGAAGATCCGAACGGCAAGGGAACTAGTTGCTGCTGGTGACTATAAAATAGCCAGTGCTATATCTTCACCATTAGGCAGTGTACAGTAATCGTCCTCAAGAAACCCGCAGTTTGTCACACCAAGAAGAGAAAGAGAAGAAATTGTCGAAAAAATACTTTTTGTATATTTTATTTTTGATGTCTGGTCTGGGATTCGAAGCCTGGCTTTACATCTAATAAGCCAGCACACTACTTACTAGACCACAACTCCAGATAGCTATTTAAAATTTTCATTCTGCAAACTCAAATGTATTCATTTTGTAGAAAAAATAAAAGTTGGTGGTAATGAATTCATTAATGTACTATAAAGGCTTTTACATGCATAATTGGCCATTACAACCCTTCAGTTAGGATTACGACCTAGCTTCTCACACCACTTATGTTGTGTGCGTTAATTTTATACATAAATGGCGGGACTTACAGTTTAAAGTCGAGTCCGAACGACAGATTTTTGAGAAGCTTTTCATAGCAATTTTTATTCTCAGAGTCTTTGCCCGAAATCTGCTGAGAGGAAGTCGCCGAAGAAATATTTTTCGTTTTGATGTCTGACCTGGGATTCGAACTCGGGCCTTTTGTCTAATAAGACGAAGGCTTTTCATTGAACTTAAAATACATACTACTTTCATGTATAAATATCGACATTTTGAATCATGTTTTTAATATAATAGCAGTGTAAACATTTTTATTTTTTTTTTATTTTCTTCAATATTTTTGTAAAAATATTTCGTACAATAATTTATTTTATTTAATATTTTTTATTTCATTGTTACAATATTTGGACATTACAATAGACTGTGCCAACAAACTGTCAGCAAAGTTATAAACTTCATAAGACAATATTTAAAATAAACAAATCAACACAATGGCGAGAAAAAAAAACGGGCAGTAACGAATTCAATAAACGGTTTCATATTAGGACTCATGTAGCAGTTGTATCCTTTTAGACAGAATAACAGTCCGTAGTCGGAGCCATAGTGTAGTAGATAGTGTGTTGGCTTATTAGTCGAAAGGCCCGAGTTTAAATCCTAGAGCAGACATGAAAACGAAAATATGAAAAAATTTCTTCGACAGATTTCTGGCAAAAACTCTGAGAATAAGAATTGCCATGAAAAGCTTGTCTAGAAATCTGTCCTTCGGAGTCAACTTTAAACTGTAGGTCCCACCACTCATGTATAAAATTAACGCGAGTAATCCGACTGGTGTGAGAAGCTATTACGTTGTACAATGGGCCGATTCGACCTCCGGGTATTGTATCTGAGAATAAATAAAATTACCATGAAATAGCTTTCTAAAATTCTGTCTGCTACGCATGTATAAAATTAACGCACACAACATAAGTGGTGTGAGAAGCAAGGTCGTAGTCCTGACTAAAGGTTTGTAATGGCCAATTATGGTGGCATGTTGGTCCTCTACATTTAGTAGATGGTATCATGTGAAAAAAGACTATCTAAAGATTCTGCAAACCCATCTTCCGAATTTTAAGGACAAATGTGCTTATCCCGAATAAGAAATTGTTTTCCAACAGGATGGTGATCTGAAGCACACAGCAAAAATTGTAAAGATATGGAGTAGGAAACAAAATTTTCAATTGATGGAATGGCCGATACAAAGTCCCAAACTCAATCCGATTGAAAATTTTTGGCCATTCGTGAAAATCCGCCTCCGACAGTACGAAAGAGCCCCAACAAACATGGTCAAACTTTGGGATCGTATAAATGCGAAATGGAATCGAATTCCAAAAGATGCAATTGATCATTTGGTAGAAAGCACCTCAAACCGTGTAAATCAAACTATTTCTAATAAGGGTCTATGGACAAAATATTGAATTTGGGTTAGTTTCTTGAATTTTCTTGAAACGTGCAAAATTGAGTTTATGTGGGTTATTTTCGTTTTTTCATTAAAACTCATTGAATTCATTTAATTAATTGTTGTTTTTTTACTGCTATTTTTAAGAATAAAATAAAGAATTAAAATTAATTTTTTTTTTCTGTATTTGCTTGTACGGTTTTGTTTTTGTGGATGACGAAACTCAATATTGTGAACATGCACTCACTTCTGCTCGTCACTGTATGTTGTCGACAAGAAGGGTCGTGCTGCTAATCAGTTTACAACTATAGTTTCCTTATTGTTTAGGAATTTTTATACCTTGGCTCTGTCATTTCGATCAAATATGTTGACGAGAATGACGCTTGCAAACAGATGCTACTAAGACCTCAGCAGGCAATTAAGTAATGAAAGAAAAAGATATTCTACTGATAATGGTATGAGATCCTCAAAAACATGAACGTTGTTCAATAAGTAAATACGTTGGCTAAACTATGGTGCTTGGATGGAAGATAAGGTCCAGCAAGTCAAGTGTTTGATAAAGAGTTACTCAAATACAAGAGTATTGTTGAGTATATATACGCTGAATAAGCCATGTCGTTTGTATGGAAGATAATCTCCAGCAAGCTGAGTGTTTGATAAAGAAGGCTGTTAACATCCGACGAGAGATCAATTTTTTCTGCTTTAAAAGAACAAGATAAAAGAGCTCCTGTTATGGTTTATTGAAATCCAAAAGTGGACGAACTCTCGAGTGAGTGGTGCTTAAATAGAGCCTCTGAGATGGGTTTTAATCCGATTTAATTCTAAAAATCGTATTTACCTGCTTGTTACTCTATAACATAAATAATGAACAACGCCCATCAGTTTAAATATTTCTGCAGGTTACAATCGATAAGATAAACTAAATCAGATGCATTCAATGATAGTGATTGCTATAAAAAAGATGTTTTCAATAAATAAACCGAATACATTGAAATACTTGTACTACTCGTATCGTAAAAACAGCCAAAAAAAAAAAAAAACTCTGAAACACTGACTGTGAAATCGAGTTTGGACATGTAAAAAAGTCGTACTTTAGCCAAAAATATAAATTTTCTGTGGCATTTTTCCATGGCATATACGACTACTACTAGTACATGATTAAATTTAAATTCTGCTGCCTCTTTTTACTTTTACAACTTCAAACTTAAAAGAAGTTTTTATAATATTTTTTTTTATTTTTTTCTACAACAAAAAAGAGAGTATTTAAATGTCGTCATTCGGTAGCTATTGCTTCCGGTATCATTAAAAATTTCCTCCCTATTAAACAATTGTTTGCCAAAGAAAAACAAATCCAAAGTAAAGCCAAAAATAAAATAAAAAAGAAGCATTAAATAAATAAAACGAAAATAATACAATCAAAGATAAAGTTAAAGAAATCGCGGGGAATAGCGGGCGTAAAAAGTTTCCGCAAAATTCTTACCACACCTCCTGTCGATATTGAGACGTTTGCTTAAGGTTTTCTTCGTTTCCTCGCTAAGAAAACAATACAATCGAAGGCATTTTAAAAGTGAGTATACAGAAGGGAAGTAGAAGTTCATTTTAAAATGCGTCTCATGGCTGGTTCGCTTGTTGCATGTTAAAGAAAAAGGAAACGCAAAAGGTATTGAGTCGAGCCATACAACAGCAACACACTGACAATTGAAATGCTGCGGCTGGAATCAGCGATGCAGAAATCTAAACAAATGCAGAACATTTCCTTTTAGTTACATTTAAATTTTTTTTATTTAATTTAACTTCCTTTTTTTTTGTACTTTTCCACCAAATGTAATACAATTTCATTTTATGAAGAATCTTTGCTTTTGGTATTCAACCCAAAAACAGAAAGTTTGATCCTGGAAAAAGTATGGAGAAATAATAATTGTCTAGTTGTTGCAAAACTTTTGAATCTAAATTGTTTAAGAAAAATTAAAATAATCAAAATGAAGTTGAAAAAATAAATAAAAACCAATATTCAATGACTATATGTACGTACTGTTGTATAAATAAGTACTTCAGTTTATATATGTACCAAAAGTGTTACAAATGGAAAGCGAATTAAATTTTTCTACTCCAATACATAATGACCCAAATTAAAATTTTGAATGCGCCAGAGCCTGCATGGAAGATACTTTAAGTGTTTTCGAATTTCTTAAAAGTTCTATTCTTATACCCAAGAGTTGTTATATCGTTTCAGATGGCAAGAAAGCCTGAAAAATAAAAATATAACAGACGGTGGCATAGATTACTAAGGTAATAATACAGGAAATGAAAAAGTGTTCAAAATAAAATTCGAGTTCAAATCAACAATTGAGCAATTTTGTTAGATTATATTATACAACCGGGACTATTTGCAATAGATTGTATTACTGACAAGCCAACAACACTTTTATCCAAGTATGCTTCACGTCGTTCAAGTCCCTACCTTAAATATTCTAACTAATTATCATTTATAATCACCGTTGTCTAGTAGGTAGTATATTGACTTCTACGTCTAGTTTATTCTAAGCTATTCTTTCTCATCCTGTATTGCCCTTTTACATTCTGCCTAAAGCATTGCCATTATTAGCATCATATTTCTTTCTTAAAATTTCGATTTCGATTTTCTCATTAGTTTCTGTCAGGCATCAAGTCAAACCATGCTCTAGTTTTTGTTGTGAGGCTATAAAGAGTATATAATTGTCTACAATATAGCCTGTTGTTGAAGACGTCGTAGTCAAGTTTGCTGTTCTCTTATTAGACGTGAAGCCGTAGTTCAAACTCCAGGTTATATATCTCCAACAAACGTAATTTGAAAAAATTTTTCTTCGGCTACTACCTCTCAGCAGATTTCTAACAAAACCTCTGAGATAAAATGAAATTAGCATTAAAAGTTTTTCAAAATTCTGTCTTTCGGAGTCGACCCTAAAATGTAAGCACCGGAACTCAAGTATAAAAATTAAACACACAAAATAAGTGGTGTGAGAAGCCATGTCGTAATCCTGACTGAAGTTGTGAAAGGACCAATTATGTATGTACGTTATGAACATGATGACTATTGTCATAGTCGATCTGTTGTGTGAGGTCTAGCCAACATTATATAAATAATAACTTTCAGGGAGAGCAACCATTACAGGTGTAGTCCGCCCTGTGCATCATCTAAATGTACGCACTACAGAAAATCTGATATGTTGATTTCTAGGTGTTCGCAGTGTTTGGGCCTATCTTATAGCTAACTGTGGTGTATTTTGAATTTAAATTAAAACTTGCGTAAAACTCATGCAACTATTAAAGCAACAGACTTTCAGTGCTGATTATCAATCACAATTTTATTTGGCGATAGAGTGATTGTGGAGAAATTTACAGTTTGGTGTGGATTCTGTTCTGGGGCATACATACATACATAATTGGACATTACAACCCTTCAGTCAGGATTACGACCTAGCTTCTCACACCACTTATGTTGTGTGCGTTAATTTTATACATGAGTGGTGGGACCTACAGTTTAAAGTCGACTCCGAACGACAGATTTTTGAGAAGCTTTTCATGGCAATTTTTACTCTCAGAGTCTTTGCCAGAAATCTGCTGAGAGGAGGTCGCCGAAGAAATATTTTTCGTTTTGATGTCTGACCTGGGATGCGAACCCGGGCCTTTCGTCTAATAAGCCAACACACTACCCACTAGACCACGGCGACTTCAATACTTTCATACTTTTTTCAAAATAATCTGTTACCATCAATTCAGAGCTTCAGCATAAGATTAATAATTTTTTTATTGGCCTCCAAGTTAAGATTATGAACACACAATACGACCGATTTTAGGTTCATTGTATGGGAAGTTTTCAGAGAGGATAATTTCACATTTTGACGACATCAGTTGGCCATCAAAATCATCCGGTTTGAAGTCGTGAGAGTTTTTTATGGGACTGCACAAAGATCATGATGAGACGTGCAATCTATACTCGACAAATAATACACAAAATACCGTCGAAAATGTGTGAAAAATTGATTCTATGTTATAGAGAGTTACATAGACGTTTAGTTTTGCTTATAATGGAAATTTGAAGCGTGTTTTAAAACGTTATAATGAAATAAAATATTCATCGAAATCAGAGCCTTTACTTCTGAAACCGACTAATGGATAACCGTTTATATATATTATAGTACAAAATTTATAATTGAAACTCTTAAATTTAAAATGGTACGAAAAAAAGAAAAGTCAACGAAAAAAAATCTTACAATTATTGATTGTCCTTAAGTTGAAGTAAAGAAATGTTGTCATTAAAATCAATGACTAAGTAAATTAACACGACACCCACATACTTAATAAAGCTATTAAAAGTTTTTGTTTTACTTTTGCACTTTAACACTCCCCTCGCCATATGTGGTGCTTGCTGTATACACTCAATGAACTTTTGAAGCAACGCTCATTCGAAAAAGTTATTTCAACCGCACATAGACAGACAAAGTTAATGACACTTTAGCAAGTTGACTATGATTAGTCATCAGAAATAATTTGCTAATAATTCAGTTAAGCAGCAACAAAAACAAAAAGTAAAACTTCAGTTTCCAAATAATAAAGTTGTATCAGTCATTGGTATTTTTTGTTTTTGGTTTTTTTTTTACTTTACTTGCCAGTCAAAATAGAAAAATCAATAACCAACATTAAATTGCTTTTGTTTTCATATGTAATTGCTTAAGTATTAAGCAGATCTGATGACACACACACACACATACACACGCATTTTAATCTAATACTTAAACATTTTAAAATTGATTAAGTTTCAACAAGTTATTGAGTTTATTGAATCCAAATACAAACGTACACTTACGTACAATATTACCACTCAATAAACACCTGCATATGACAGTAAAACTTTTCAACTATTTTTCACCTGTATGCACCTGAACAATGATGGTGTTCTATTATACTGTGTATGCTGCTGGTGATCCCTTTCGAAATAAAACAAAAACCAATGGCAGGCAGGCAGGCAACAACCAAACATTGAAAGGATTGTTTATTGTTTTTATGCAGATTGAAATCATTGGATAACACGTACGTGTCCCTTTTATTTACAGATTAACTGGGCAAACATGTTCTTTCCCTGGCAGAGAGAGAGAGAGAGAGAGAGTGAGAGAGTCTCGTATGAAAACTGTTGCCCATAAAATTAAAATTCAATTCAGGTACTATAAACTGCATGAACAAAAGTGTCACATTGAACTATTTTGTATTTTTATTTCGTATTCAATTGTTAGTTTTTTTGTATTCAAATTAAGGCAATTTTACAAGTTTGATTGAATTATAAAATAGTAAAAATGTGTCTAAAAAATTGTGAAAAAAAATAGATTTTCTCGTAGTCAATTTATTGAAGTTATAAAAACTAATAAAATTAGAAAATAATTTCGATAAGAAAAGGATTATAATCTAATTTATAATCACAGAAAATTATCAAAATATTGCAAAAATAAAAGAAAATAAAAAAATAAGAATAAAATAAGAAATTTGAAGTCGCCGTGATCTAGTAGGTAGTGTGTTGGCTTATTAGACGAAAGGCCCAAGTTCGAATCCCAGGTCAGACACAAAACAAAAATATAAAAATACTTTTTCGGCGACTTCCTCTCAGCAGATTTCTGGCAAAAAACTCTGAGAGTAAAAATTGCCATGAAATGCTTCTCAAAAATCTGACGTTCGGAGTCGTCTTTAAACTGTAGGTCCCGCCACTCATGTATAAAATTAACGCACACAGCATAAGTGGTGTGAGAAGCTAGAACGTTGTACAATGGGTCAATTCGACCTCCGGGTACTGTACTTGTCAGAATTGACAACTACGCGTCCTCTAACCTAACCTAACCTAAATAAGAAATATCATTCGCCAATGAGCTCATAGATTTGTTTTTTTTTTTTTGGCATAGTCAGACTATATAGTAGAAACTATCGAACAGAAATATCTAAGGACTGTTTCTACTTTAGGTGTGGTAAAAGATTTACCAAGCAGTGAACTCGTCTGTCGACAAGTTCCTAAATATGTAAGGAAATCACCAACAATTAATACTTCCACAGTCTGGTTACCTTAAAGTCATAGTCTGGTTAAAGCCACATAAATTCTGGTTAAATTCACATGAATTCTATAATTGATAGAAATTTGTATAAATTGTTTCAGGAAGGAGCACTTAAAGTCCAGTTGTCAGGGGTAAGTAAGAGATCCATGACACAGTTCTGATGAAACCTGCCACCAATATCACACGATTTATTTATTTATTCTTTGTGTTTCTGTGAAACGGTGAAACTTATGTGAAAACACTAGAACCAGTCCAGTTAAGCTTAGATACAATATAGTAGCATGTCCCACCGGATATGAATTTCTGTCAAAAAAAAAAAAAATCATGGAAAATTTCATAAACAGAATGAGCATTAGTGATTGGCCATTGAAGCTGTCATTTCAGGAATATTTTATTCCATACTTAATCTGAATATTTCTTTTTTAAGAGATTTTTTTATTTAACGAGAAAAATTACATTCTTACTCAGATACACTTTATAATGAAATAATAAAAATATTAAACAATATTGCTTTTAAAAGAAAGAATCATAAACGTAGATACTTTACTATGTTCGATGAACTTTACTTAACTAGTAAAGCTAATACAAGCCCTAAGTAATAAAGCTAGAAGATATTTGCGATACTTGGTTATAATTACTATACACACAACATGAGTGGTTTCAGAGGCCATAGGCAGTAATTCCAATACAAAGGCTTGTAATATTTAACAATCTATCTATGCATGTAGAAAATTTTATCGTTTATAAGCGTATGACTCAGCTAACATTTGGAAGATTGCTTTTATAAAAACCACCTTGCTTTTTTTTAGAGTACTTTTAGTTATCAAAAACTTATTAGTCAGTTACACGATTAAAAAGGACTCAAAAAAGTAAAATGAGTTCGATTTAAAATACAACAAAAAAATTGTATTGCATTTGGAAATTAATCATCTAGACGTTTAAAAGGTGACTATTATTAACTTTAAACTTAATATTCTTTCTTTTTTTTCATACTTAACGTTCATACGAACGTGATTTTTGAAATCGCTTTAGTGTAAACTTAGGACTCAGTAAAACTAATAAAAACTCTTGAAGTGAGTAAAATAGAATCATAAGTAAAACTAATAAATGACTCAACTTTTAATCTTAAATGACATAAAAACGAGTCCAAATTAATACGAACATGACTCATAAATGACATAAAAGGACTCATAAAAGACTCGTATGCGAATAAACGATGACTGAAAGACGACTCGAAAAAGAATCATAAACGAAGGTAAATAAGACTAATAAATGATCAGACAATGATTCGAAAATGATTATAAAGTTACTAGAAAATAGTCGAAAATGATTCGAAAATGATTATAAAGTTACTAGAAAATAGTCGAAAATTACTCTAAAATAATATAGAAAATGACTCATAAGTGACTTTTTAAGAAGAGTCGCTCATAGTCACTTTTTTCTCCCGATGGAAAAGTCCGTTTTTCGAGCTTTTTAATCGCGCAGAAGAATCAAAAAAGACTCGAATTTGATTAGAAATTTTCAAAATTGCTGGCTGGGTAAATGCAAATAATTAACATTCGACGTGCATGCATACATATATAATTAGAGATTACAACCCTTCAGTCAGGATTACGATCCAGCTTCTCACACCACTTGTATTTGGTGATGTTGGAGATCTCTAAACTGGGGTTTAAAGCCAGCATACTACCCACTAAACTACTATCCTTCGATATGTAAAGAGAAATACCTGTCTTACCGTAGGTTTGAGTTACGGCTACTCCTAGCTAGTAATTGCTAGACACTTGAGTTTTTCGCCCCGTAATTTATTCTCAGATTTGCTTTATCTGTTATTTACTATTTTTTTCTTTTTTTGTTTTGTTTTTCTTTAATGCTTTTATTTTTGTTTTAATTTATTTCATTACAATCCGCCTTAAATTATTTCTAAAGCCATCTTTAAAAATTTTATATGCCTTCCTTATGTTAATTTCTCTTCAAGAGATTTATTGTGTATATTTTTTTAAAAACATTTCTAGAATTTAAATTTTTTTTATTTTCATAAGCTAGACATTTTTAGTTTGTTGTCCAATTCAATGAAATCCTCTATAAAATATCCTGCCCAAAATCAAATCTTTCACAGTATTGCAGACACATGGAAGTGAATGGATATGAAAGTGTGTCTCGGTTTATCCGTAAGGGAAAACCAATGCAATATTGGAATTTGTCTTGTTGTTGTTGCTGTTGTTGTTGTTGTTGTTATTGTCCGGACTATTATTATATTTCTTTGTCAAACTGGACATTAAATTGAATAACTTCATCAATTGCATATGGCGTCATTGACTTCCGCTTTATGTTTACTTGCATGTATTTTGCTGTAGTTGTGTTTATATTTGTACTAGTATTGGATATTTCCGTATATACGTAAATCTGTATGTCACTACACACGTACACATACATACAAATGTCTATATTTTATAAGTACAATATTTCGTGCAAATGTTTGTACACTCTTTTATTGACTTTGAAGAAAAAGATTAAAAAATGAAAGAGAAGAAGGATAATAAGAAACAAACATGGGATACTAAAGGAAATTCAAATACATTAAAGCATGGATATATTCGGGTGTGTAGTGAAAAATCTACCATAACGGATGGGTTGTTTTCTGTGTCCCATTGTATTTCAGTGTGTGTATTAGAATAAATAGAAGAATTGTTGTGCCATGAAAATATTTGTTATTTTCTCTTCATTGTTGTCCATTTAGTTTTGCCGATTTGTGGGATTACAGTTCTCCAAATGTATTGCATTAGTGCACGAGTCTATGGCATATAAAAAGTAAATAATTGTACGAGCAAAGAATTTCATATAATTTTCTTAAGAAATTTTCAATTTCATAATTGCATGAGTGCTTTACTTAATGAATTGCAATAGCGATAAGGAGATTGGAATTTTTTAAGTAAAATTGTTATGGCTTTTCAAAAAAAATGCCCGATTTGAAGATTTTAATTAATCAAAGAACTTTTTAAAGAAGAACTTAAAAAATACTCTGAGATCATAGAACCGATTGCTTTCGTCGTACAAAAAAAGGGCACATTAAACATATAAAGGGAATAAAGAAAAGGCCAAAATAAAAATGATTAAAAATATGCATGAAAGATAGTAGGAACAGGTACAATTAGTTAAATAAACATTTTTCAGACAGCGCAAAAGCAAATCGAATCTCAGCAGGACCTGGCGAATATCTGCCCACAAAAAGATTCAGTCTGAAAATAATCCAATCTCTTCATCTTTCTGCTATCAAGAACCGAACAATAGTAGTCGCTGTAATCTAGTAGTTAGTGTGCTGGCTTATTGAGGAGAGACCACAGTACAAACCCCGGCCAGACATCGCAATCACAATGATATACGAAAAAATATTTCTTCGGCGACTTCCCAGCAGGTTTCTGGCAAAACTTCTTAGAAATTGTCATCAAAAGTTTCTCCAATTTTGAACTTTACGTTCTGACATTCACGTATAAAATTAACACATACGGCATAAGTAGTGTAAGAAGCTAAGTCGTAATGCTGACTGAATGACCATTTATGTTATGTATGTATGGGTGGTAATGGCAAATAGTATGTCCCTGTATTTTAGAAATTCTAAACAAAATTTTCTGAAAATTTCCTTTTCTTCAAAAAATAAAACAAGAAAAGTACCTCACTTTTATCTAGGATATGTCTGCTTTAAAGGTTAGCGCATTTTGATTAGGTTAGGTTAGGTTAGTGTGGTGGCTTTGTACCAAAAGCACACTTGAGCACGCATAGCAGTCCGTTGTGGCGGCACAGGTAAACGCAGTCCCTGTACTGACCAAGTTCCTTCGAGGCAAGCGCAAGCACGACTATTCCACGCTGGAGAACCAGCCAGAAAGTTCAATAAACGAGACTATATCCTTGACATCAATGGATGATAGCTCCTTCAAGCTGACAAGGGTTGGAGAGCCAAATAATCTATATCTGCACCTCGCAAGAGATGGGCATTGACAAAGAAAGTTGATTACAGACTCCTCTTCTACAGCAGATCTGCATCCATGGCAGAAATCGTTAAATGGGCAGCCGCATTCTTTCCGTGTGTCTACCCATAACACATGTGACCTGTAAGCATGGCCACTATGATCGAGATGATGTTACGACCAAGTCCCAGTAACTGGTTGGTGCACCTTCTATCCATTGGGGGCCTAAGTGAGCCTAGAGGTGGAGCAGGACTCCTCGTTAGCTCCAGGATAGGTTGGCTTCCCGGGAGAAATTTCCGTGCGATGGTCAGTTTGAGCGAGCTAAGTGGCATTCCCAAGTTGGGTGAAGAGGATTTCAGAAGAAGGGCGCCAACCCTGGCTAGCTCGTCCGCTCTGCAGTTTCCCGGAATATCACAGTGTCCGGGGACCCACATAAGTGTGACACTGATTTGATTAAGTCTTTACAGAATTTATTTTTACCATTTATATAAAGCGCTTCAAGTTTTATTTCTGGAAAAAAAATTAAATATTGAAGCATTTCCACATTACTAACGTTGCGATGTATATTTAAAAAAAAATATCGATTTCCATTCCCTTTTTTATTATCATAATATTTTATTAGTCTTATAAGAAAATGTAATACCATAGAAATAATATTAAATTCTTTATTTCCGCCTTGAAACCTCGCAAACTGGTTATGGACCCTTGATTTGATTATAAAACTTCCACGTCACTTGCACTTATACTGGGTTTTTATTGGCGTTCATGGCAATTGTGTTGAGTTATAAGTTTCAAAATAATATTAAAATGTGCAATTGGTAACTTTAGAAGACTTTGCGAAGAAAAACGAGAAAAAAAACAATAGAAACTGTTAACAAGTTTGCTGACACAGTTAACAAAAAGTAAACAAAACTCAAGAATGCAACACAATACAAACACTCATTTAAATATGTGCTATGGATACATGGTCATACACCCTCTGCAAAAGCAAAGGGAAACTATGCTAAAAACAACAAATGCTGGGTGAATTGTTGAGCATAAAAAACAAAGTTTAATTCAAAAGTTGTTGCAACAGTCATTGAGCTCGTCCCCGGCATCATCAACACTATCATCACTATCATTATCATAAGCAAAGTTTTATGGTCGTGCAATCGTCTACGACTACTACGGTCTGTCGATAATGTTGCAAATTTTAAAAGAAAATAAAAACGAAATTTTCTTATGCAATTTCTTACACTTTAAAAAGCAGTGGAAAATGAACAAAAGCCCAATAAACACTATTTAATATCCATAAATTTTATTTAAACAGCGTTTCCAAAAGTCCTTAACTTGTGTTGTGATTTCCTTGAAAATAAAGGAAATCTTTAAGAAACAACAGGACCAACTATTTAAATAAAAAGGATAAAAAGAAAATAAAAATCGAAATAAAACGGAAAAAAATTGAAACGAAATTCTCAATTTTATTCTTGCACACGTTTGCACACGAAGATAATCCTTTCATTAAACCGCAATCATTGTTTTATTTGGGGTTTTCCTATTTTTTTTTTATTTTTTTGTATTTTTATTTCTAGTTTTGTTTGTTTTGTTGTCGATTTTTATAGTTGCAACATTTTTTTACTGCCTGTCTTATCCAATAAATATTGAAAGAGAAGGCAAAAGAGGAAGAAAAAAAGAAAAACAATCCAATTTTCAAATATCTATCAAGCCTTAGAATAAATAAATCGATATTTTGCTGTTGTCTTATCTTGTTTCGTTTATTTTTTTTTTTCCTCTTTTTTCTCTTCAAGAAATGGATGAATATCATCTTATTACTTGACTCCTGTTTGTTATTGTTAAAACAGGCCACTACTTTAAATAGTTGTGCTATTAAGACAAGAGCCAAAGTTTTGTAACTATTACGTACATGATTAGGCCAAATTCAGGAAGTCTACATCTTTAAGAACTATAAACAGCATTTGTAAGTCTTATTGCTTTCGTTATTTGTAATGAACTTTAGAGAATTCAGAGAAGAGACCTGATATGAGTAAAAAAATAATCACCAAAGTGTAGTTATACACTGAATTTTTCACACGGGAAGTTATAAGTAATGTAGCTTCGCCCGATAATATAGTTGTGACATGTGACAATTGGAAAGCAGGTGTTTCCGCACGGAATGTATTGACGCAGCAAAGATTGGTTGAGAGAGCAATGTCAGCGGAATTTTAAGGCAGCACTCGCTGAATCTCCAACCCCCCCGAAGTAATACTTGATTGTGATCCCGGGAGGTCAAATGGTTGAAAGTGTAACGAACGAGGTTGGTTTTAGTACGTATGAGTCTCGCAAGCCGACAGTAAGTCTTGCGGCGAATCGTGTACATTAGTAGGCCGGGCAACCAAAGTCTTTCGAAGATTTTCCAAACTTTAGCAAGTAAAGCTATAAAAAAATAAATGATGAAGCATCGCAAGTCATTATTTTCTTAATTTGAGAATCCAAATCTTATTCACTGTCCTATAAAAATGAAAATAAAATTTTGAAAAGAGAAATAAAATCCTAATTTAAAGGCCAATCTATTTTCCTGTATTCAGAACGTAAGAAAGTTTAATGAAAACAACGCCCAGTTTCGAATTCGGAAGCAACACTATTCCAACATTTTGGCAGTGGACATGTAGATACTCCACGCAACTGGAAATTGCACTCTCTACTCCGAGAGGACTGTAAACAAATCCATTGTAATCGTAAGATATTACGCTATTCATGCTCTAAAACAACACAAGGCTTCCAGGACCTAGCAATTTATATTCAGATCTATTAGAGGTAGACTCCTAATATGTGTAGGATAAGTGTGTGCTTGTGGGTGAACTGACATAGAGCATTTCATTATGAACAGGCTACTTTCAAGATTCAAAACTTTAAATAAATAGCTTCACTTGGGTATTCATTCGAATAATGATCGTTCCTTTATTTAATGTACTTAGTTTTTAAGAAAACTATTTCACCATTGCTTCTGCTGTTATTTGATCTGTAAAGGCATACACACAAAGGAATATCATACAGGCCTTGAATTACATTTTAGCCAAATTTCAGCTGTTTACCTTAACGTAATGCATGAAATCGTAGTGAAGGAATGTAACGTTTAACGTTAGACATAACATGCAGGGCTGGGTGCACATCTGTCCATTGTTGATATGGCTTTAGGCGATAGTCATCTGATGTTATTGAAAATCTAAAAAAATTCGGGCAGAGGTTACAAAGCCAGGACACACAATAAATATTCGCCAGAAAAAGGTATTGCAGCATATTGTTCTTTAGGAAAATTCTTTGTTTGTATAGCATTACAACAAAGATTAGAGCATTGACGATGCTTCAGCTAACTCCAGCCACATAAAAGTTAATATTTCTCTTCATCTCTATTCGAGGATACAAGGTTTCACGAACAAATGCTTGACAAAGTCGCCGTGGCCTAGTAGGCAGTATGCTGGCTTATTAGACGTAAAGCCAAGGTTCGAGTCCCAGGCTAGACATCAAAATAAAATACAAAAAATATTTTCTCAGCGATTTCTTCTCAGCAGATTTCTGTCAAAAACTCTGAGAGTAAATAAAATTGCCATGAAAAATTCTGTCGTTTGGAGTGGATTTTAAACTGTAGTTCCCGCCACTTATGCATAAAATTAACACACACAACATAAGTGGTGTCAGAAACTAGGTCAATAATCGTGACTGAAAGGTTGTAATGGCCAATTATGTATGTATGTATTGGCAGGATTTTGAAAAGCTATACAGGAAGAAGAAGAAGTCGAAGTTCAAGATATTAATTAAACTTTATAGAGGCTATATAGAATTATGAGAATTTATTTGAGAACTTTACTGAAGTTTTGTATAAAGCAGACGAATGGACTCCCATGAACATGATAAAGGAACTCTATTTCGATATTTGTTCTCGGTATTATCATCGACATGACAGAAAATTTTTTCACTACAGGCAACGCTAAATGTAAATTGGTAAGGTAATGCGCTATGGCAGTTCTGTAAGCTTTTCGAAAACTGGGAACAATTTGAATGTAGACCTTATCCACCTTCTCGAGCACTACCATTTGTTAAACATTTAAATTTGCAATAATCAAGAAGCAATAAATTAAAACCTTCTACTATCATTACAAGCGACCACTATTAACTTTATTCCACACTTTCCTTGTCCCTGTTCTTTTCCTTTCTTTATGTTTTATTTTATTTTCTTGTTTATTTTACAAGACACCAACCAACAGTTGAGGAAGTCCAAGAAATAAAGGATATTTCTGCTAACAACAACAACCATTTTTGACTTAAATTTTTTGCTTTCTTCCGATGTGGCTGATGATGATGAAATTGTTTATTGGTGGCTTAAGACAATATTGTTCTATTTAGAGAAACAACAAACGGCAGAACTAAAAATCAAGTTATAAAAGTAAAGATAGAAAAAAAATGGACGAAAAATAGTAAACAGACAGAAATATTATATTTTACCCCTTATTATTGTGAGTGAGAGTGTGTGTGTGTGTATGTGTTTGTGTGAAAAACATTTACCACTTTATTGTTACTGCCTGTATTAAAGACGTCAATAGATAAACTAAAATAATCATATTACATGAAATGAATTTTTAAATTATAGCCCCTGAAAAAATAAAAAAGGCTAAAAGCAGAGAATATTTTTTTAAATGCAACAGAATTAAAGGAACGCTTCATTGGTTAATGCAAACAAATTTAATGGACAATATTTGATGGCGAAAATAAGTCTATTCTGTCAAAAACCAAAAGAATAAAATAAAATTGTCGACTGTAAATTGAAGATTCCGTCCATAGCTGCCAGATAAATGAAGCCTCAAATCGTCAAATATTTTAGAAAAATCATCAAAGACGTTCATTAAATTTGTAAATAAATCTTCAGAAGACGCCGTGGTCTAGTGGGTAGTGTGTTGGCTTATTAAGGTTAGTACCCCAGGTCAGCAGATTTCTGACAAAGACTCTGAGAGTAAAAAATTCCCATGAAGAGCTTCTCAAAAATCTGTCGTTCTTAGTCGACTTTAAACTGTAGGTCCCGCCACTAATGTATAAAATTAACGTATACAACATAAGTGGTATGAGAAGCTAGGTCGTAATCCTGACTGAAGGGTTGTAATGGCCAATTATGTATGTATGTAATCTTCAGAAAAAATAAATAAATAAATTGAAGGGTTTTAAAACCAAAAACATATAAAGTCAATGTTAAGCAGCAATAATATTGTTGCATCATCTATACCCATGTGTGGTGTAAGTATAAAGGAAGTCAAAAGATCTTGACGTTATGGGCCTGAAAATTTAGTATGATGTTCGCTAACATATTTACGGTATTCCCTCGATTTAAGTCGTCTCGATTTACGTTGTTTCGATTAAGGTCGACAAAAATTTTGTTCCCTTAAACTTCGATTTGCGTCGTCATTCGATTTACGTCGCCTTACGTTGTTTATAAACAAAATCAGGGGACTTCCCTTTTAAAAGAAATTCAATACATAGAATAAAAATTTAATTAATTTAGTTTTTTTTTTTGTAAAATGTGCACAAATAAATGTGATAGTATGAGTTCTTTGAAATTCGATTTACGTCGTTTCGATTTACGTCGCTTTTTTCCGGATCTTTGATCTATTGGTAATGTGAATAGTGTTTCACTGTGCTATCGCTACTACAACAGATATTGCTCTGGCGAAATAAGGAAAAATTATGTTTTCCTATGTAGCACTAGTATTTCTCGACCACCACATCCGTATGTGCTAGATTGGCACACTTCATTGCAGACAATGTTTGTTCAAACCTAGTGCTCTTCTTTTCTTCTCCCTATAATATATTTTCCTAGTTCCAAATACAATGTCCTCCCCTGATTGTTGGCTGTATAAAGAAAAATAATTGCACTTCCCTTTGTTCTTCCGATGGTAATATTGGAAGCTATTATCGAATTTTTAAAATTGTCTGCAACTTAGTTAAAATTTTTTTGGCTGTTATTAAGGGATTAAAAAGACATAAAATACAGAAAAATCATCGATGGTATTCGAAAATAATGTGAAAAAATTTACGTAAATTTATAATTGCTAAAAATCGTCAAAATAAGGGGCATAAATCGTCATATCGTCAATATGATATTTTTGGAGCACAAAATCGTCAAATCTGGTAGCTATGGTCCCATCACACATGTAAATAAATGTTAACACAGACAACATGAGTAGTCTGATAAGATAGGTTATAATTCTGACTATAGGATTGTAACGACCACTTACTTGCTATAACTTGCTTTAGTAAACATACATCATTGGTCATTACAACACCTTAAGCAAAATCATGATGTAGTTTCTCACATCACTTAGGTTGTGTATATAAATTTTAAACGTAAGTAGTGGGATCTAAGAATGATAAACTAAAGATTACACCATCACGCATACAAAATTAAAACTTCTGTGCATGTTGAATCAATGACGTCACGAAAATTGTGTTCCTATTGGCTAATGACAATGGAAGTTATATTGCAGGGCTGCCAACTACTTTCACACATTTTTCAGATGAAATGTTAATTTTCACATATGAAAAAGCCTTGGAAACCTTTAAAATAGCCCAACTACGTCATCTAACGGGAAATCATGCGCAAGGCGTAATCTTTAATTTATCATTCTTGGTGGCATCTACAATATAAAGTCGACTCCGTACGATAGATTTTTTCTTAGCAACTTTGAAATTCAATATGATTGACTTTTAGATTTTTTTCCAGAGATCAACTGAGAGGAACTTGCCGAAGAAATATTTTTTCATATTTCGTTTTGTTTGCAGTTATCGGACCCGGGGATTGAACTGTGACCTCACCTCTAATTAGTTAATATACTACCTACTAGACTAGGACGACAACAACTTTGTTTAGACATGCTTCAAATAATGACTAGAACTTTCCTGGCTAGACATTTACATATTTGGGCTTTCCGAACGCTCCGGGTGGACAGCGTTAAAAGCATCAAACTCAACTAAAAGATAAATGTTCTCCACAATCTCTTCCAGCCGTAAGGCATTTTAATAATTAATTTAATTAATTAATTTAATAATTTTAAATTTAGTTTTTCCCAAAAATCCTAAAGAGACTAAGGCCAACATGGCAGTCTCCTAAAAGACAATTGACTTTAAACATTTGATGTACATGTTTGATGGTATAAATCGATTTTTCTTCTCGTATAAATACGATAAATTTATAATTTTTATTTTCCTTATATGTATGCTCTCCAAGCAAGTAACAAACACAGACATAAATTTGATTTAAATTTTAAGTTAAAGGTTAAAAGAGAAAATTAAGTTTTAAAGGACTTTAGGCATTCAAATGAAAACTAATGTTAATGACTTGATGCCATTGGAATAGGCTTAAAACTTAAATATTTAAAATATGTACGAACATATACATAGAGAAATTTCTCTACAACACACAGTCATTGAAATAAATTTTAATGTGTTTCTTAGTAAAAAGGATTTTAACTTTAACTTTAGCATACATACATAGATGAACATTAACATATACGTATGCAGTCAAACTCGGTTATAACGAACTCCCTGGGTCCAGAAAAAATAGTTCGTTATAGGCAAAGTTCGTAATAAATGGGGTGAAGTAATAGAAGAAAATATAAAATTACAATGAATTTTTTTCATTTATTAAAAGCAAAAAGTATTTTTTTTTTTATTAAAAACTAAAAAGATGTGTTAATTCTTTTTACCTATCAGCTGATTCAAGATGCAGAGTTATAATTTAATGCTGCCATATTAAATAAAAGTAAAGCCTATGGCCACACTTTAAAGTTATTTCTGAGGGTTCTTTATAAAAAAAAGGTAAAATGTATGAAATTTAATTACTGAGACCATTTAAAGTAGTTCCTTTTAACCGATACTTCGTTATAAACGAGTTCGTAATAAGCGAAGTTTTTTAAAATGTGTTATTAAAACATTGGGACTTGAAAATATCTACGTAATAACCAACAATTCGTTATAAGCCAACTTCGTTATAAACGAGTTTGACTGTATTACAACCACATGTTATCATACAAAATACGATAACATACTTGTACGTGGATATTATAAACGAAATACATTTGCAAAGTAAATAAACACTCTTAAGGAAGAATAACATAAAAACTAAAATAACAACAACAACAATAATAAGCAACAACAGGATGGAAAAGGATTAAACTATTACTTGAATAAAATATCCTATTTAAACTAAAAACGATGAGCATGTAAAATCTTTTGTATTTTATAACACTTGATGTTTCCACAATAAAAAATATTTAGAAACACAACAGCAAGAAAAATAAAATTAACAAAAAAAAAAACTCTGAAAATATTCTATTTTTTCCCTTTTTTTCTCCTTTTTTAGTTGACATTTATTTTGCTAATGCTGTCTTTTTGACTCTCAGCTTTTATGGCACACAAAAAGTGTCACCTGTCATAATAATCATTTACTGCTGCTGCTGATGATGGTGTTGATGCTGGATGCTGCTGGATGCTGATGGCGCTTCTACTGACTGTAAATGTAGACAACATCATGATCTCTGTTTTGTCGTGAGTAAGAGTGGCAAGAGTTCGAAATGAGAAATATGAACAGGTGTTAATGTTTAACAGCCTGAAAAATTATGACTGCAAAGACTGGTAAAAAAAAAAAAACTTCTTTTCACATTAAAAATCAACAAAAATCAAGAAGTAAAAGACGTTGTCTCAAGCATGACATAAAAGTTGAAAGAAAAAAGCAGACTGAAAAGAGGAAAATCCAACTTTCTCATCACGCACATCACACCAGCCGTAAAAGACAAAAGGCAACAAGTTCAAAAGTCACAAATGGGTTTTATGAGAAGAAAAGTTGTTTAAATAAAGAAAAGAGAAAAGTTTTTTTTTTTTTGTTTATAATGGGCGTTACGAACAATATGACACCTTTTGAACAAACGTAAAAAGAAAAAACCACACAAACATGATTTTATTTTTGTTAGATTTTGAAGGACATTTTATGCCTCCTATTTGAAATTGAATTTTGGCTTATGGTAATTAATAATTGTATAATTTTTAGCAAAACTTTTAAAGAATCGAACATGTGTCCTGTTGGCTATAGTGTTTTTGGAAAAAATAAATGCTATTGGAATAATGGAATAAAAAAAATTTAATTTTAAATTTTAATATGTGTTCCAAACTCGGAGAAGTCGAGTTATTTACCTAATTGGCCATTATAATCATTTAGTTTGGATGACGATTTGGCTTTCATACCTACCTTGCTGTGTGTTAATTTAGTTAAAGTTCAAAGCCTTGATGAAGAAACTTCTTTATGGCAATTATTTGTCTCTTTTTTGCAGAAGACAGTTGAGAGTGGATTATCGAAAAAACTTATTTTTGTGGAGCAAGATAACACACTACCTAATTAATTACGGCCACTTAACACATACATACATAATTTGTCATTACAACCCTTCAATAAGGATTATTGTTCTATTATCTCACATTACCTATGTTGTGTGTGTTAATTTTATACATAAGTGGTCGGACTTATAGCTTAAAGTCGATTTCAAACGTCAGATTTTTCGAGACACTCTTCATGGCAATTTTATTTTTACTCTCAGAGTTTTTGCCAGGAATCTGCTGAGAGGAATTCTCCCGAAGAAATACTTTTTGTATTATATGTCTGGCCTGGGACTCAAACCCTGGCTTTACGTCTAATAAGCCAACACGTTACCCTTTATACTACGGCGACTTCGCATACATACAAACATAACTCGTCATTACAATCCTTTACAGCCAAGCTTCTCATAACACTTATGTTGTCCGTTCGTTTGTTGTTTCGTTCGATTTCGTGTGAAATTTTCCATGGAATTTTTTATGCTACTCTCAAAGTTTTCGACAGAAATCTGCTTTAATATTTTTTAATTTTTCTTTTTATTCGAGTTTGAACTGAGGCCTTGTGTCTAACATGCCAACACACTGCCTAATAGACTACGATCACTTCAATGGCTATAGTTATGGTTACGCTTGTTACAGTTTAAAGAACAAATAATAGTATAAAGCCCAATACAACAAGAGGAACTAGAAAACAGATAATGATAAAGAGCTCACAAACTGATATACAACTATAACGCGGTGAGTGCGTACCGCGTTATATGGAAACCGCGCTATAAAAAACTCGGATTTCAGGTACAAACCAGGCTAATTTGTAGCGGGTTCTATGGAAACCGTCTACCGCATTGTATGGAAATCGCGCTATAAGAAACACAGAATCAGTACAAATCACATCACAATAAATACAAAAGGCCAGATAAATTATGAATTATTTTTATTGAATTCAAAAGTTCATATAAGAATTGATAAAAAAAATTAAATAAAAACGAAACTAAAGGACTGATTACCAACAAAATTATGTAAGACTTGTAAAATAATGTAATTTTTTAATATTTACCCTCACTTGGTACTTCATTCATTGTTATTTTTTTAATTGAAAATCCAATTGCTATTGTTTTGCATGGTACTGTATCGTGGCTGAGATATTACGACGAAAATAAAACTTATAATAAAACTTCTTACAATATCTAGTTACTATTCACTCATAGGCTGTGCGGTAGGAACTTATGGAATGAAGTTGAACACAAATCTCGCTATAAGAGTACCGCGTTATAGGAGGGCTGTCACAATTTCAGCCCCGCTTTATATGGAAACCCCGTTCGGAGAGTACCGCGTTATAGAAGGGTTGACTGTATATTCTAATTAAAAAGTAAATCTGATCAGAAATGCCCATAGGAATGAATAAGCGGGCATAAAAAGAATTCGATTATTTCTATCTCTTTTATTTTGAAACTTGAACAGTCAATTTCTAAATTCTTTAAACGAAGCTTTAGCCAAGAAAATTATTCGCTATAAAAAGAAAGTAAGCCACTTGGTAGAAGATCAGAATTATAAGATGGATATTTAGGCAAATCACTATTAATACAAGCGTTTTGGCACTTTTGTAATGGGAAATTTAGTCTACAATAGGAGCAATGCATAGTGGATAGTTCCGTGGCAATTACACCAAACTTTTCTAAACGTTAATCCTGGCTTATCAACAGTATATTTCATCTGGCACTATACTACGAAAATGAAATTTAAATGCCAATTTTATCAAGTAAAAGATTTTCAGACAAAAATCATGATATAATAGAACTTCTTTGTGTGAGGCAATGTATTGCATCAACGCGCATTATTAAAAATAAAATAAAAGGGGAATAAGCGGTCTTCCCTCCTTTATACTTTTAACGTTGTATTGGAAGATGTTTAATATTATTTGGGGACTTCCAGTTTGCTTGCTTACTATTCTTTTTGTGCTTCTTTTTAAATTTAATGCAAATATGTTTACTTGTAATGCTTTTTTAAACCCATAAAACGTATATTGTACACCAAAAGTTTGTTAAAAGGAAGAATATGATATTCTTTCATAGTGATTGTAATAGAATATTACATTTGAGAGCATTTAAGTCGGTAGGTCACTTTGTCATTTTCAATTTGTCATTTTCAAAACATATACAAATTTCTCAAAGAACTGAGCTGATAAGTACATTTGAAGTCCAATCAATATATGAAATATGATAGTTTGACAGAAAAAAATATTTTTTTCTGTTCCTTAATTTCACACATTGTAGTGAACTGTATACACAAGAGTTCAAAAACATGTATTTTTCAATGGGAAAACACTAGTCAGGCAGTTGGTATTATAAAAAAAATAAAATTTTATTTTTTCAATGAAACACTTAACTGAGGTCCAATATGTGTGTTTGAAAATCAATTGATGGAAAAGTCTTCATTTTTAGAATTTTTAACCACAATTAGTTTTCAAGTTTCATAAGAATTGTTCCATTTTTAGAAAGGATATTGAGTTGGAGAAGTCGCCAAAGTCTAGTAGGTAGTCCATTGGCTTATTAAACGTAAGGTCAAGGTTCGAAGCCTAGGTCAGATATCAAAACGAAATATGAAAATATATTTCTTCGGTGACTTCCTCTCAGCAGATTTCTGGAAAAAAGTCTGAGAGCAAATAAAATTACCATGAAAAGTTTATCAAAAATCTATCGTTCGGAGTCGACTTTAAACTCCGCCGCTCATGTATAAAATTAACACACACAACATGAGTGGTGTGAGAAGTTAAGCCGTAATTCTGACTAAAGGGTTGTTATAGCCAACTACGTATGTATTAAATAACGTTAAGCGAAAGTGGTTGCAGTTGAAATACACTTTGATGAGGGCCATGACAAGGGGCTTTCCTCAAACGGGCTAACACAATGGGTCGGAGTTAACTTGCCTATGAACAGCACGCTACCAGAGATCAGCAATAAGTATTCAAAACGATGAGTAGGTTCGAGTCATACTTATGATTTCTGATGATTATCGCATTCGTACTTATTTTAATATGATACTCGTACTACTCATACTCAAAGTTGGAAGTACTCGTCGTATTCAGACTTAACAATACACATGATATTATTGACTTCGACTCATCTCTACTTAACATTTACACGAAGCATAAAATAAGTATGATTCGCGTACGAACACTACTATGCTCACAAGAAGAGTGTGTAATGCTTTGCTTGTTGTCTTTGTTTGTATATTCAACAACAACAAAGGCTTTAAATTTTGATGAATGATTCGAGCCACTCGAATGACTTATAAGTATTATAAGTATTTTTCCAAATTTATGAATCACAATAAGTAGGAATTAAACATATTTCGAATGTTGTGAGTTTGATGTCAACATTGTACTCATACTCATTGGCACTTATATTTATAAATCAATGTTGTAGCAAGTACGAATGAATCAGAGTAGTTGAATTTTAATTCTGTTGATTCATTGATACTCAAAATTTCATAAGTGCTTACGAGTAGCGGATAAACGATTCATTGCTGATCTCTGCACGGTATCCGCTAATCAACCTAACCTAGTGACGGTTATGGTTTGAATTCTTACACCAGCCATGTTGTGTACATTAATACTATCAGTGACTTACGGGATCAATAATTTAATGTCAAATCTGAATGACAGATTATGGAACCGTTTTTAATGGCAATTAGTGTACTTATAGAACTTTTGCCCAAAGGTTTTTGTCTGATAAAAAATAAGAATAATAAATACAAGGACGGCAAGGTGTAACACAATTGAAGACGTTTCTTTCATAAAAATCTATTACCGCAATGCATTGAAGACATCAGGAAAATATAATGATGATATTAACAACCTTCTGCATTCAATTCATGAACGTATGTATGTTAGCTTTTTAAATAATGGTTAAAGCAATCATATACTATGACTTTTGTTTAGTTCCAGCGTATTTGTTTGTGTAATTCTGAGTACCGTATCATATGTGTAATTTGTTGTTAGCTATTTGCTTTACTTATTTTTGTTTATTTTATTTTTAGTTGTTGTATTAATATATTAAACATTCAATTCAGTAAATTTCTTATTACTACACCTTACATTAAATATAAATTTTTTTTATTTCATTTTCTTTCCTTTTGCCCAAACATTACCACACGTTCTCTTTGATTTCCATCAAAATCCAATTATATTTTGTGTGTATGTATAAAATTATTACAATTACTTTTACCGTACATTACTTTAATTTAAGCACTTCAATAAACAAATTTGTGAATCAAACAAAAAGATAATTTGATACTTTGAAATCAATTTGATTTAATTTCATTTTTCATGATTTCATAATGATTTGATACATAAAGAAAATGACTGCCTCATGAAAGGAAATAAAATTTCTTTTTTATTTCATGTTTATTTTGTTATTATTTTTGTAACAACACATTTGTCACATTAAGTGACATTTATAAAGTGAAGGAAGTATGTCTTTACCGCACAGTATAATCATTTGCAAAATATTTGTCATGTTCATACAATACATCGTAGTATTTTAAAGCGAAAACCATAAACTAAAGCATTTACGTAAATGTGAAGCTTTTAAGTTTTCTTTTTATTTTATTTATTTTTCTTAAATAAGATTGTATGAATTATTAGGGTGACCCATAAAAGAAAAAAAAAATATTTTCATATTTTAAATCAATTCTAAATTATACTCTTATTATGGGAGGCAAATAACTAAGACTATACGGACCATACAGGGTAATAGACCAGCATCCCTGGTAGATTAATAGAGAGAGAAAATTCAATCAATTTGTAAAACTAATTTCTCCGGGTACACCCTAACACTTAATGTGCGCTTTTAACTGAACACCCGCAATTGTTAAATACTTTATAGCGAACAAATAAATGCATTGCAATAACGATATTTGACAGTTTAGTTGTAGGAATGAGCGCCAGTAGAAAATGTCTTATGAATTATTGGAAAGGTTAAACAATTTTATATACATGAGTGCTGACAGTATGACATTTACTAATAAAAAAAAAATGAGAATAATAAATACAAGGACGACAAGGTGTAACACAATTGAATATGTTTCGTTTTTAAAAATCTATTATCGTAATGCATTGAAGACATCAGGAAAAATTAATGATGATATTAACAACCTTCTGCATTCAATTCATCAACGTTAGCTTTTTAAAAAATGGTTACAGCAATCATAAATTATATTTTCCCTGATGTCTGTCGATGGTACTATTTACAGATAAATCATTAATGATGTTCTTCGGTAAAGATAAATTTTTTTTTTTTTTTTTTTTATTAATTTTTAACTTATAATTAAAATTATAAGGTAAAATGTAAAAGAATAGGAGCAAGAGCAGCTTAGGCCTTCAGCTCAACAAGATTAATAAATTAGATGATTACAATATCTCTTAGTTTTATTCTATTGTAGTATTATTGTAAGAAAATTCAAATATTTATATTTCATAAAGTAATTTAGATTTTTTAAGGAATTTCATTAGTTTGGATATGTTTTCAGCATTAGGATAGGATAAGGAGTCTAAGGGATCTGAGTTTTGGAAAATCGAGTTACGGACGTCCGATAGCAATGGGCAGTGGCATAAAATATGATTGAGTGTTATTCGTATATTAGCGAAGCAGTTACAGAAAGGAGTGAAATTTAGTTTGAATATGAAACCATGTGAAATCATTGTGTGTCCTACTCTAAGACGAAGAAGTTTTATGCTATGAAGTCTAGAGAAATCATATGAGTAATCTGTTAAATAGTCATAAATTGTATTTTTCCCTTTGTTAATTATTCGGTACATTGAAGAGGTATGACTGTAGGTGTTATCCCTATCAATTTCAGTGTAGTGTCTATCAATTTGTCTCATTAAATCTTTTCGATTTAAATTATCTGTAAAGTATACGGGTTGATTCCCCGCGTTCTTTGCTGCATTGTCCGCAAACTCATTACCTACAATTCCACAATGACTAGGGATCCAAATTAATTTGAGATTAGGAAATCGATCAATCAAAATGGTTCTAATAGCAGATGTATAAAAATTGGTATTGGAGAAGTTAAGAATTGACTTTATAGCTGAGAGAGAATCTGTACAGATAATAAATTTTCCATTTTGTTTTCTCACATTTAAACAAGATTCGTATATCGCTATAATTTCCGCAGAAAAATTCGAACTAAATTCATAAAGTTTTGCAATTTTTATAACTCTGTTTTCTGTTGTGATACTATATGAAACGGATGAGTTAAGTTTTGAACCGTCGGTATAAAGAAATTCGTAGCCCGTAAGGGATTCTTTGATGTTTGCAAATAATTGTCTATATTGAAGTGGGGATGTAATAGATTTCGGAAATTTATTAAGTGA
The DNA here is from genome assembly GCA_014635995.1 of Sarcophaga peregrina. Classification (NCBI taxonomy): domain Eukaryota; kingdom Metazoa; phylum Arthropoda; class Insecta; order Diptera; family Sarcophagidae; genus Sarcophaga; species Sarcophaga peregrina. Next base: position 31,095,621 of record CM025790.1, read on the forward strand.
CATGTCGATGGATGAAGAATGTAAAAGCCATGGTGGTTGTTTATCAATTCGCGAAGTGACATAATTTGGAAAATCATGGGATTTAATATTTTGGATTATTCTATGAAGGGTTGAGGGTACTTTTGGATTTCTTTTAGAATGTCTTATATTTTTGGTTATTTGTATCAGTGGGTTATTTATTCCACAAGTCAATGGATAAAATAATCTAGTAGTGAGTATGTCTTTTTGTGTATCTAAAGATCTTATGTTAGACTCATAACGTAGGTTAGGGATGGGAGTAGATGGCAAAACGCCTAAGGCTATTCTTATGCTAGAATTTATAATAATGTCAATTTTATTTAGTTGAGATTTAGGGGCGTAGCCGAAGAATTGTAAACCGTAGTTAATCTTTGAGAGAATTAGTGCTCTAACTATTGAAAGAAGCGAAATCGAATTTGTATTCCATTTTGGGTTAGATAGGCATTTTAAAATATTTAATCGTTGGGAAAGAGAGGTCTGTAGGAATTGAATATGGTCATTCCAGTTGTAACGTTCATTTATTAGTATGCCTAACAAACGAAGAGAATTTACTTTCGATATGGATATGAGTGTAGATCGAAGTTCACAGCTACAGTTTTTAAGACGACAGATATGTATATATTTACATTTTGAAGATGACAGTGAAGCGCCCGATAAATCGCACCAATTGTTTATATTAGAAAATAAATTATCGAGATTAACCACGAGGTTTTTTTCTCGATTAGATTTAATAATTAAATTAAAATCGTCTGCGTATGCACAGAAGTCGATTTCTTTATGTAGTGATAATATTGAGCATAATTTATTATATGCTATAAGAAAAATAATTACCGATAAGGGAGAACCCTGTGGGATTCCATTATGTAGGGGAAAAATATTGGAAAATTGGTTGTTAATGCGAATTGTAATCTTTCTATTGGACATAAAATTTGCGATGTACCTGATAATATTTTGACCTACTTTCCATTCCTGTAATTGTTGTAGTACTGAGTGAATGCCTACTTTATCAAATGCACGTTCAAAGTCTAATGATGCGATGGTAATGTGTTTACGTGAAGAGAGACTATTAGTAATTTGATAGTCTATGAAAAGCAGGGCGTCAATTGTTGAGCTACCCTTTCTAAAGCCGAATTGACGATTATTTAGTAGTTTATTGTTTGTAATAAACCACCATAGCCTATTTGCTACAATTTTATCTAAAGTTTTAGATAAGCAACTATTTAAAGATATGGGTCTGTATGAACTTATTTCGGTTTTATTCTTTCCAGGTTTCAGGATAGGTACTACGATGCTATTTTTAAATTGTTGAGGAATAAAATTATTAAAGATTTTGTTGAATAGGGCTATAATGCGGGTTTTTAGACAATGCGGCAGTATCTTTAACATTATATACGATATTCTGTCCATTCCAGGGGTGTTACCATGTAATACTTTTAAAGTGGAATTAAATTCTATGAAGTTAATTTTTGATTCTATTTTCATAGCTTGGGCACATGGCGTAACCGAGGGGAGGTTGGTCGTGAAATATTGTTTCCGAGATCTAAAATTGTTCGAGAAATTATTGTCATCAGATTTCTCAGACCAATATTTTCCAAATTCATTGCCTATATCTAGGTAGTCTGTATGAAATGTGTTTTGATTAGACAAAGAGGAAATACAGTGAATTCCATGAGATGCTTTATAGCCTGTAAAATTCCTAATATTGGACCAAATTTTTTGAATTGGACTGCTTGGTGTAATTTTAGAGGTTAGTTGGAAAATAGATTCCCTTTTAGCCAGTTTAATTTGTCTTTTATATTTCGCATTGGCCTTTTTGTACATGATTAGGTTCGCTTGTAACATGTTTCTCTTGAATGACTGCCAGAGTTTATTTTTTTGTACCTTTAATTTTTCCAGCTCTTTGTTCCACCAGGGGACCGTTTTCCTAGTTGCTCGTGATTGTGGAATAGACAAATTTGCGGCTTGTAAAATCGTCTTACATATATTTGCTGTTTCTTTATTTATATTCGATACCATTGGTCTGGACTTACTCAATGTTTCACAGAGTAGTTGAAATTTCGGCCAATCAGCAAACTTTAAATTGAATTTAGGTTTATTGTATACATTACGTACTACGTTGTTAGAAAATAGAGAGATGACTATAGGGAAGTGATCACTTCCACTTTTCAGTTTTCCAGCTAATGTGGGGATATAGAATAGGCGAACAAAAGCTAAGATCGATGTGGGACAGAGTTCCCAGAGTGTTTAGGTGAGTAGGAGAACCGTCATTTAGAAGTATCAGATTAGACTCGTTCAGAAATTTAAATATTATGGTCCCCTTATGAGAATTGGTAGTGGAACCCCAACTTCTATGGGGACTATTAAAGTCACCAAGTATAAGTGATGGCAGGTTAGTACAAAATATATTTTCAAGGTTGTTCTGATTGAAATTTGTTGAAGGTGAAAAATATGTACTAATTATGTTTAGTTTAATTTGCGATATAATTTCTATGCCAACAACATCAAAATCATTGGACGAAAAGGATTGTTTCTGTTCTAAGGACTTATGAGCCAGTATAGCTACACCATCATATCTCGTTGTAGACGTGTTAAGCCTGTATATATTGTAGTTAATGGGAATGGGGATGTTAAGGTAGGAGTGTAAGTGGGTTTCTTGGAGACATATAATTTTAGGGGAATATTTCTTAATTAGTATTTGCAATTCTGCGTAATTATTAATATAACCGTTAATATTCCATTGTAGTATTTTTAACATTAGTTTTTAAAAATAAGAATATAACAAATGTTGAAAGAAGTTAAATCTAAGTGATCTACATACTTCGATAGGAATTGACAAATGATAGAAATTAAATATGTTTTGTTTAATTTAGTGTTGTAACTTTTCAAGAGGAGTATAATATAAGGGATAAAGAGATGTAAACATATAGTTCTTTTATAATATCTTACTCGTGCTATAAACGTATTCAATCTCGAAGAGTAAAAAATATTTCGAAAGAGAGTTTTTAATGTTAATGTAAGATTACAGAGAGAGTGTGAGAGATCATTAAAATTAAGGTTATTGCAAGAGTAGGTATGTAGATAACTAGAAGAGATATTTAAATAATGAGAGAAGTATAAAAATAACGGAATTGTTGTAATTCTTCTTCGAGAAGAAAGAATAAGTTTATAGAAAGTATATAGAAAGAGAATAAAAGATAGATAATATTTGGAGTAGATAAAATTGAAGAGATAATATAGCAATATACATACGTAGAGATAAAAGTAGAATCTAGTTAGATATAGAGAATATAGATGATAAATTTGAAATACGAAATAAACAAATTGAATAAAAGAGTACTTAATTTTAATTTGATCTTTTAGATTTACGAGTTGCTTGCTTAATTTTTTCCCTTAGTTTTTTTGTTGCATTTCTGGGCAAGATTATAGGAGAATTAGCTTTGGTGTCACGGGAAGAGCAGGTTTGCTGTTCTGTTTCCATTTCCGAAAGTGAGTTGTCTATGTCGCTAATGACGTCAGAATAGCTTTGTACATGTCGGGATATCTCTGTTGTTGTAGGGGGAGGGGGGTAGCAGGTTTTTGGATATGGTGATATGATGATTGTTGTTGTTGTTTTTGATTATCGTTGATAATGGGACAGTCTGTTGAGCGTGTCTTTGGTTGTACAGGACGGTGGCTTTCTTTTTTCCAACTTTTTCTAAAGTAGCAATAGCTTGTATTTCCTTTTCTTTAATGAAAATTGGGCAAGATTTGTCAAAGGATGCGTGATTATGGTCATTTATGTTGTTTATTCTGCAGTTTACACATGTAGCTTGCAACGAACATTTTTCTTTTAATTCCTCGTTTAGATGGAAAGTGTTAGAACAATTACTGCAAATTTTTTCATTTTTACAAGCCTTTGCTATATGACCAAATTGATGACAGTTCTTGCACTTTAGAGGTAGGGGGATGTAAGGACGAATCTTAACTTTTTCATAGCCAATTGAAATGTCAGCCGGTAGGGTAGTGGAAGCAAATGTCAGAATGATTAAACCTGTTTCAATAAGCTTTCCTTCTACGTTTTTTAGAATTTTTTTGACAAAAGTTACGTTATGATTTTTTAATTCGAGTAGAATTTCAGATTCGTCGATTCCTCTTAAATCGTTGGAATAAATTACTCCTTTTGCAAAATTTAATCCAGGATGTTCTTTTATAGCAACTTTGATAGTAGAAGATAAAGCAGATAGTTGGATCAGCTTATTCGCTTGAATGAAGTTTCTGGTTTGGATTAGGATGGATCCATTCAATAGTTTTTTACATTGTAGCACTTCTCCACCAACGACACTATCAATAACTTTTTTTATTAGGAAAGGAGAAACATTTGATAAAGTTTCGGGGCTATCGATTCTTTCCATTATAAGAAACTTTTCGCCAGGTGATAAAATTGTCATTCTTTTGGATTTATCATAACTTATGGTAAGGCTTGGATGCCCACCTCGGTCAGGGGGTTCATCCATTTATTTAGAGTGATAATGTTTTTATTTTATTATTTTTTTTTTTTTAATAGTCTTCACTTTAAGCTTTAAGTTTTCTTCTTCACTTAAGTTATTATTTTTTGTTTTTTTTTTTTTTTTTTTTTTCACTATGTATTCACTTGTCTCTCAATTAAACCGGTTTATCAGTTGTTAACGACCGTTCAGTTTGAGAGTTAACACAAGACTCTAAAGATAAATTATTATTTAAGTTTTCTTTACAATTTAATGCAAATAAATCTTTTGATTTATTATTAATGAAGATGAATAAAAAAAGAATGAAAAAGGCTTGAGTATGAGGTTTAAAATTCTTCCAAACAAACCCAAGCAAATTCATCATGCTTTATGTCTAATTAATCCTTCCAAAAAGTACTACGATCACACAAAGCCACATCTTCGGAAAGAGTAGACTTCAGTGCGAAAAAATATTGTAACAATTTCTCTTGCATTATTAACCAATTTAATTAGTTTAACGATCCGTTTTTTTTAAAGCCCTTCCAAATTTAAATTGCAATAAAACAATAAACAGGTGAGATATAATCGAAATGTTTTATTGTTATGAAGGACCTATTGAACGATACAAATGTTCAATTATTAGCTATACATTCTCTGGATGAACCTCATCCGAAATGTCTAAGTTTTCATGGTTATAGCTCATAAATCAGTCTAAATTTGATCGATGATGTTTTTGGTATATTCACATAAGACTTAAGAAAGTTCTACTTAAAAGTGCAATGCTGCCAACCTAAATTCTACATCGAACAGGAAATAATTTTGGGATGGGTTGTACCCTCTTGGATCTCTTGTGGAATGTTATCACTCCAAATTCGACTATTTTATATAAATCCAGAAACCTCTGAATTTGACTTTGCAATGAAAATTACGGTCAGTACCCAATGGCTCCAGTGCGACTACCTGTCCTTATTTACGGTCCTTTGAGGTCAGATTCTGTGTTAGTTGAATTTGCTATAGATACATAACCAAGGCACAATGCACATTTGAGAGAGCAATTTAGAGCGATGATGTTTTGTGTGTCTGAGTGTTTGTCGGTTATTAAGTAAACGATTGGACTCGAATTATACCCACGGTAGAAAGATTATAGCGAACGGTAAATGAGTGATGCACGCGATACATTGCTGAAACAGAACATCAATTGATGAAATAAATTTCTTATTTCCACGTGGCTGTACATCGATGATGATTTGACAAACCAAACTGATTACATGATAACTGATCTTACAGAATAGGCAGACAAATGACCGTTATTTGGACCTCAGGTCAGACATCTCCAACAAAACGAAGTATTAAAAGTACTCCTTCGGTGTCTTGCCGATTTTTGGCAAAAACTCTGAGAGTAAATAAAATTACCATAAAAAATTTCCCAAAAATCTAACTCCTCACTCATGTATAAAATTAACACACACAACATAAGTGGTATAAGAAGCTCGGTCGTAATCCTCGCTGAAAGGTTGGAATGGCCAATTGTGTACGGATGTGTGCAAGTAACTTGATGGAATAGACAACCAAATCGGCGCTCTACATTTGTACAACACATGCATAATTGGTCATTACAAGCCTTCAGTCAGGATTATTGACCTAGTTTCTCATACCACTTATGTTGTGTGTGTTAATTTTACACATAAATGGCGGGACCTCCAATTTAAAGTCGACTCCAAACGACAGATTTTTTTGGAGAAACTTTTCATGGCAGGTTTTTTTTACTCTCAGAGTTTTTGCCAGAAATCTGCTGAGAGGAAATCGCCGAAGCAATACTTTTTGTATTTTGTTTTTATGTCCGGCCTGGGACTCGAACCCTGGCTATGCGTCTAATAAGCTAACACACTACCTACTAGACTACGGCGACTTCACATTTGTACAAATGATAAGAAAACACGTGTAATCAAATGCTATCAATGCCGAAGCTCATGTTAAGAATAAAAAATTAGTGATATAATGGAAGAAACGCGTGTAGACATGAAAAACCGCATCTTCGCAAAGCTATGGATGCGTTTATGAACTTCAGGAATACAAATGGCCACATTTCCTACCCACAATACTAGGCCTTTAGCAGAGCCACTAACCAGAAATTTTAAAGTTTCGCAATCAGTTGTCCAACCATAATTTTTATGTGATGTTCTGTAAGACAAAAGTTTGTCTTAATGAAGCAGGATATAAATTAGCAAATACAACAAAGGCAACAAAAATGTTGGTTCATTCCTTGCGATAACCGTATATTAAAATTCCTAAATAATTGGAAGTAATCCCCAAGGCTTCAAAAAAAATTAATCGAACAAGACGTACATAAAGAAGAATCCAATTAAGGGAACAGGCGAATAAATAAAATGTAAACTCCTATCTTATGCTAATTAAAAATAATAACTTTCGCCAATTGACTTAATAAGACAATCCCATGTATTTTCGAATCAATATACCTTCCTTGAACTCCTATTAAATTAAGTTACACTGAAAACTAATCATTCTTTAATAATGTACTCGTATTTTCAATTCAATAGTCTGCCATTATTATTCTTGGAAATCTTCATAATGTTGTTGGCTTCTTAATTTATGACCTTTTTGGTCAATTTACAGACTAAACAAATCCATTCGCACATGAATTCATACAAATCAAAATATTTGTATTTCTAAACAAATCTATTCTTGTATTTGTATTTTCTACTTTACTCTATATAGATCTATGAGTGTATTTATGTGTGTATGTGTGCATGTATGTGTATATGAATTAAATTATAATCAATTACTTATGATCTAATGGTGAAATAAAATCATTGTGTTTAAAAATAAAATCAAATCCATCAAAATCTTAATGTGAGTTGATTGATAACAATAATAATAACAACAATAACAACAACAACAACAACAGCAACAACAATAATAATAACAATAACAAAGCAATAACAACGTTATTTACAATGAACGAGGACAGCCCTCATAAGTTTCAATAGAAAAAGCACGTGTAATTCAAGGAATATTATTCGTTAATAATGTAACAACCCTATGCGCATGTCCTGCTTTCAATTCGAGGAAACTCTTTCGTTTGTATGCGAGTATAAGAGTTTGGCTACAGAATGAGGGTAAAAATAATGGGAATATTTTGATATTTTATTTGGAAAGAAATTTTCAAATTGTAAGCACTGATTATATTAGCCTATTTAGAACTTTTGAATCTAAAAAATCTTCAAGATCTTTAAGGCCATGCAGTGACTGCATGTTACCTTTCGATTTGTTTATACTACAATAGTTTTCTGGTAATCTGGAGAAGTTATTGTTGATTTATTGTTGTTATTATTCTAATATTTTACCTTTTTTGGTATCTCTATATAGTTTTGATGTTGTAATTTGGCCTCTGTTTTTTATTCTTGTTTGTTTCTTTATTGAAATACTTAGTTGTCGTAACATCTTTGTTGTTTTGGTTTTGTTTGCGACATTAGTAATCTTTAGGTAATTTTATCTACTCTTAGAAGACTTCGGAGAGGAAGTCACCGTTCCTTTATTAGAGACGTGTAATCTAAGATCTGTACCGCTTGCCAAAACTTTGTCCACTAGACTATAAAGAGTTCTTATAAATATTGGTGATTCAGAAGCTCTTGATGGCATGAAGTTAAAAATTTTTGCAAAATTCTCATGAACCAACATATATTTCATGTGTTGGAAAAGTACTGAAGCTCCCGTTTTTATCGCTTTTGCGTATGTGGGCGTATGTCACATACATTGAGTACATCGGTTAGTGATCAAGTGGTCAGTGGATCGTACAAATCATTGTAGGGACAATTAGTTCAGTTATCTTACTATCCGCATTTTAAGCTTTCTTCCTACAAAGATTATTCTACCACTAACAATATATTTCACACTGGGTATAAATAAGTGGGGGCTCTTCCCTTAACAAACCTCTGCAACCTTACCTATGCTTAATTACTTATAACATGTATACATACGTGTTATAATTCAGTAAAAATTATGATCTAGCTTCTCACACGACCTATGTTGTGTATATTAAATTTATACATGATTGGCGGGATCTGCAGTTTAATACCGACATCGAATGATAAATTTTTAAAAGACTTTTCCTGACAACTTTATTAACTCTCAGTGTTTTTGCCAAAAGTCTGCTGAGAGGAAAGATGTTGATGTGAGATGTTAAATCAGGGGTTTGAATCGTGGCCACACAACTAATAAGCTAACACACTACTTACTACGGCGTATTACGGCGACTACATATAAACTGATTCAAAACTAATATCCATAAACAATGCTTCTGGCTTCTATTATACCAAATTTCTAGCACAAATACTATACATCATGTGCTTAAAGTTATTGGATCTCTCTTCTACCCATCTGTAATTAAGGAGTGTGCACAAAAAAAGCTGGACATACTCTTTACGTTATAGAAATAAAACAAAGTGGCGGATTTTTATCGTTTTATATTTCAATTAAAGTAAATAATATTTGAATTCTTTTGTGTATAAAATTTACCAAAATCTCAGACAATCCCACTTTTTTTAGCCACTTTTCTTCCAGACATTTTAGGGTGTTTTAGAAAAATACGTATTATTTTACTTGCTTTGTTTTCGTTGGCAAATCCTTTTTTTCTAACACTTCTACGCTTTCTCTCAATACTTAAAGACTCCTTATATTGTTTTATTCTTATCTTAGAAACTGTTTTTAGGTTAACACCTGCGAGCCTAGCAATCGTTTTTTGTAAGCGGCGCGGTTTTTCATTGAAAATTTCAATTATTTTTTTACGACATTCATGTTGGGTGCCCATTTTCCAAAAACTATTTTTGCTATTGCAATGAAATTTAGCACGTGGATTTTGAAATAGATGACTAACAAAAACAATGTAACGGTATTAATTCTTTTCAATTATGGTAAAAGTTGATAAGCTTAAAAGTAGGCCCATTTTTTTTTTGTGCGCACTCCTTATTATTACATATTAACTTCAATGAAATGATTATGAAGTTTATAAATTCGAAAACGTAACGAAATTTAAAATTTCAAAACTTTTCCAGTTGTTTCTTTTTAGAGACAAATATAAAATAACGTACTTCTGAGGATTATCTTATACTTGATGAGAATTAAATTTAAATTGTCCTTAAAAGAAAATCCCTTTTCATAAAGAGATTGCATACCTTAAAAGTTTAATGTGAAATGCAATACAAGAGAACGCAAACTTTATTTTTCTCTTTGAAACTCCCAAATGCTCTTTGTGGGTAAAAACCGAAAAAACGATGTTAAACACGAAAGGCAAATACGAAAACAGTGCTAAACAAACGGAAGACAAAGATAAGTGGAACAATACAAATGGGCAAGTAAATGTGCCGACGAACAACTAGCATATCCTTAAGCAACGAAGGCAATGACAATTCAGTTAAATGTGGGATTTACAGATAAACGGACGTAACGGAAATTCTATTCATTTTAAATTAAAAAAAAACCAAAAAAATTTAAAAAATTAAATGAAACCATCAAATAATAATAGAGTTCACAATAGCGCGAGTGTTGATTAAAAAAATTTTAAAAAAATTTTTTTTTTGCGAATAAATAAATAATGTGTGGAATTAAATTAAAAAAATATTGCATATCAAATGCATTTGTATGAAACCGAAAGCATTTGTTTAATTAATTATTAGTAAATCGAAAAATAAAAAGAAAAAATAAAAAAACATGGAAAGAACCAAGACAAGCAAAACTTCAAACAACTGGGAAATGTTTTTCGAAAAATCAAAAGCAAAATAAACAAAAAACAAAAAAATTGACAATGGCGGCATTTCAAAGTTACTTAACCTTTAAGATCCCTAGAGACTTTTACAGTTGCAGTAATTCTTTTGTCTTTAAAAGCTAATGCAACTTTTGATACTGTAACAACAACAGTAACAGCAAGAATAACAATATACCACCCCTTCAAAGCACTACTACGTCCATATAAAATACTACAAACGTTTAGTATTACTATTACAACTACTACTAATACTACTACTACGTATTATTGCTACTACGACTACGACTACGACTACTAATATTACTACTGGTGTTGCATACAAAACCACTTTTAATGCACATTGTGTCAATTCTTGTTAGTGTTTAACATGCTGTTTTGCTGCATGCAACTGTAACTGTTCAAGTTTATGTGTCTGTATGTGTTTAATACATACAAAGGCATATTTTGGTAAAATTGCATTTAAACAGTAGCAAGTGTGTGCGTGTGAGTGTATACATACAAATATTTACAGTGTATTATTTTCCTGCCTAATGTTTTTCCTACAAAAATAGAAAATCCACCATACCATACAACCAACCATACTTACATACATTAACACAAACAGACACATTTTCAAAGTCGTTGCACAAAAATTTTTGTTTTAACATTGCATTAGAAATTCTTAGTTGGTGTGTACATTATTGCCAGCATTAGGATGTGCCACAAAATTAGAAAAATTTTTAGTTTAGTTATGGGGTCTAAAAGGATTATATTGATGGCAAATAAGCATTTGATATGAAGTTGGCTTTTAATACGCACTTCCTGCATATAATCTGCAATTCACAAAGAATTTCTTATGAATGGCATTTATAGGATGCACACATCAAATGCAATAGATAACATGTATTGCCAATTCCGAGTGGCATTTTGCATTACCTAGTTTAAAATAGAAGATCAAAGGAAAGTTTAAGTTTCTCTTAAATAATATGAAATTTACATAGTCTTATAGGCGTAAAATCTTGCATTCCAATATTGACTTTATAACGCAAATCTAATATGATTGGTTTGGCTCACAGGTTGTTAGTACATGTTATCAGAATGTAAGCCGGTGTATAATGGTCCCATAAAATGAACAAAATTTTAGAGTAACTAGACAAAAAGAATATTGTTTTTAGCTACACAGAAAAATCGTTTCTACGGAACCCAGCATTTATTTTCCGTAAGACTTTCTACCGAATCTAAGGTGATCGGTTCATATCTTATAGACATAATAAATGAAATTTAATCGTAATTATTATGTGGAAATTGCTTAAGGGCCATTATTACAACTTGCCATTAACTAAAGGGAGGATTGTAACGGAGAGAAAAATTGTTTTTCATTATTACGAGTACTCAATAAGATAGAAGTGATCGTTAAGGTATAGGGAAGATCATCCTACCTTTAACATTTAAAGATCACTTTATGTTTGAACTTGCCATATTATATACTATGTTTGATATGGCAATTTCAAATTTAAACAAAATGAGCATATACAACAAAAAAACGAAGTCCGCTGTTGCTAGTTTTATCGACTTTGCTTCGGCACTGCAATATTTTTGAAAAAGTTAATTTTGTTTTATTTGTAAGTTGTAATAACGAAAATAAGTTAAAGGTAACTTTGTCGTTCACTTTAGCTAAAGGTAACTTTAACTAACGCCAACTTTAACGGGAAGTTATAATAATGGCCCTAAGTTTGTTTGCCCTATCATTTTCCTACAGGCAAAGTTAATTATTTTATGATTGCAGTAGACTGGTGGGTAGTGGTTTAGCTTAATCAGCGAGAGAACAAAGTTCAAACCTTAGCATTAACATCTTGAAAAAACAAATTTTTTTTTCTTCTACACCAAACTCTTTTCAGTAATCTGGCAAAAGATCTGATTCAATTTTGAACTTTATTTCACTCCACTTCTGAATACAGACGTCCCTCATGGATAGCGGCAAAAGAAGGTCCAGTAATATTGAATAAAGTGTCGTAATAGCCAACTATTCACCGCAGTTAAGAAGGTAGTTTATTAGATTATTGGACGAAAGCCTGTGGATCAAACACTAGTTTAGACATTTCGAAATTGCTCTCTAGCGACTTTCTCTTAGTGGTCTTTTAGCAAGAACTCTAAGCGTAAAATAAAATTGCCATGAATTTTCCCAAATCCGTTGTTCGAAGTTTGGGTTAAACTACTCATATATCCAGTTCACGCACTTAACACGAGTGGTGTGAGAGCCTGGTCAAGGGTTGTAATAACCTATGAAATAAGTTATTTTCGTAAGCTAACAAGGTGTGCAACGTAAAGTCAGCCTTAGGCCTATAGTTTCTCAATTATTTCCACGGCTCTTTGGACTAGCTAGCAATTCATAATAATTTCATATCTTAAAAGACAAAAAGATGGAAAGTAATTTTGAAAACTTTTTCTCCTGTGTAGTCAAGTATTGCATGCATTGTGTATTGAGGAATAGAAAATATTCACTTTTATTAGAATCCGGTATATAAAACGACTAAAAGGCTTTCGCTAATATCGCTGGTGATACCTTTTTGTACTTATTGGTTTGCGGTAAAATTTTCTACTGTTGCAGAAATAAGTTATCAAAAAAATTCGAATCGGTATCGTAACGTTTAGTAGAACTTGTCATGCTTTTAACGTTTGAATACAATGTATCAAGAATTCACTAAAATTTATGATCTTGCCTGATATAAGTATTGGTATTAGGATTACTATTGCCAAAAATCAATGATCGAAAAAATTCATAGTGCAAACCAACAGTGTAAATGGCTACATCGTTTGATAAACAGAATAGGTAGCGCTTCAAGCCCAATAAGTAGATTCTGTATTTAAAAGGGAAACTCACTCATAGATCTTAAAAGGAAACATTGAATTACTTACCAAATACTGAATAGAGAGTCATCCTACTGCAACCGAATATCGTCCTGAAGCTTTGTGATTCTGATTGAGATTCGTAAGATATTATGAAGGCATCCTCTATAGACAGATAAATAATGGCTGCAGCATAGGAGGGTCCCACTTCAATCTCAATATGGAGATTCTGCAATCAGGGTAACACTCCAGAACAAATACTTGGAACATATATTGTACTTATGCCACCTAGAAGGAAATACTTATGTGCTGGGAAAGTATTAGACAGGGAGTTATCATTACTGCCACCAAATATTATTGTAAAATTTGTAATTGTGATTAGGATTGAAAAAAGTATTATAGCGGTTCATATACAGATTGGGAGCAGTGCAATAGATCATCTAGTTCCACCTCTATACAACAATAATAATAAATACAACAAGTAGCAAAATGTTCTCTAATTATTAATCAATGGCTCCGAAGGTAGCTGTTTAACGCAAGATTTCGAGCGAAGGTTGATCAACTTACACTTTTTATAAAGTGTACATCGGTCGATAATGCAATGTGAGCAAAACGGTGATCACATGCTCAACCAGATTGTTGCAACAAAAAGAAAAACACCGGTTGTAAATAGTGAAAGACCTTCAAAAAGTCTGTTAGCTATGCAGAATTTTATTTTTTAAATTTTAGTTTATAACTAGGACTGCTATACTGCTACATAATTTCGGAGCACAATATAATTTTCTTTTATTATTTACAAGTAGACATTGATTTACACTCTATAAATTTTTAAGAAAGATCTCCTCAAACTGTGCCATGGAACATCCTAAAGTTTGTCTTTCACACCACCAAAAAAAAGAAAAACGCTCACGTTTAACATAATTTTGCATGTAATTTCGTTAAACTGTAGTTAGAAAATGTTAATGAAACCAGGATTGATAATGATGTTTTACGTTTCGTTTGTTACTCTCCCTGTAGAACATGAATATCACAATTTTAAAATGTTAAAACGACAAGCGGTACCACGTACAGTGCAAACAATCAAGCACTGCTGCCTTAAACCGCCTAAAGGTTGTTTTTTTTAAAAAAACAATAAAAAAAAACACAAAAAAAAAATTAAAAAAAAGAAACTGAAAAGTAAAAATGAAACGAACCTTAAATTCAAAAACCAACTTTACAAAACGCAACTGAACCCACCCAACAGCATCATTAGAAGACTACAAAAACCAGCACAAAAAAAGAACAAAAAAAGCCGAGAAACAAAAGCAACAACAGCAAAAGAAGTATAATAAATAATAGATGGAGTGAGAGTATAAGGAAGAGAGAGAGAGAGAGAAGAACTGCAAAAACTGCACTTAAAACAACATTGAAAATTTCTTTTTATTTGCAACGTGAATTTTTTATTCATTCAACTCACACCAAAAACCGCGCGCGGCTCCAACCTACAACACAACTGTTGTCTTTTGTACGTTGTATTGCATCTCCTCTTTTAATATCAAACCAGTTTATTTACTCTTCCTTCGATTTCATAACCCCGGAGTAACTGTTCATCATCAGTATGGTATGTTAAAATTTGTGGTGCACTATTTTTACTTTCAACCTGCAACTGAGTGACTCCCTGAAAGTATTGTGTAAGTGAGGGAGTGAGTGAGTAAGGGAGTTAGTGTATAAAAGAAGAGAAAAAAAATACCAACTTTAACCAGCATCATTGTCATCATTATTGTTGTTGTCGTTGTCGTTGACACACAGCGAAGCAACAAAATACGCCAACAATAATACCAGAAGCAACAACGGCAGCTACACCAACAGCAACTACAATAGCAGCAGCAACAAAATGTCATCGTGCCCTTCAGGATTAATCGCTTATTCAGCAATCGTTTTACTTTGTACTTCCGGTAAGTGAAAACGTCTCTTTTTACAGTCACACAATTGTCTTTCGGTTTACAGTTGTATTTGTATTTGTATTCGAATTCATATTTGCATACGTATGTGTATTGTACATTTGAATTTTCAAACTCAACACAAATAAGATGTGCATGTGTGTGGAGGGTATGAGTACATGAGCATTTGTACTCCTTGTATAAGAGAACGTATATGGAAATGTTGGATTTTAAGGATTGCATTTCATTGAACTGAATTGCATTTCAATGTTATTCAATAAACTTGAAATGAATGCTGTATTAATGCAACATGCTACACAACGGAATACAATACAACAACACAATGCCTGTACGTACATATGTATGTATGTGTACTTACTCTTTACTCTTAAACAGCTCGAGAGAAAGAAAAATTAAGAAAAATATATTTTTATTCTCTTATTTATTTGCACTTTTCTTCAGCATACACGTACGTACAAAACAAAAGTACAGACAACACAACACAACACAACAAATAAATGGAATTTTCTTGAGAAAATTTATGGAGTTTAAGACATTTTAATTTAATTAAAAATTTTTTTTTTAAATAAAAATAAACAAAAACAAAACAATTTTCTTTTTTTGTTTTTATTGAGGAGGAAATAAAAGAAATTTTATTTGGAGCATGTAGAAAAGAAAACAACACTTTCTAGAATATATAAATAGGTTAATAACATTAATTTATAATTAGCACTGCAAATAGCTGCAGAATCGCAGTAAAATGAAACTGAATTTAAAGCTGTTTATATAATAACGCTACTTAACCTTACCAATTTAATGTTTTGCTTAGAAAAAAAATGAATTTTATTTGATTCATAATAAATTGGCATTGAACTTGTTAGTTGAACTTGTTATTGTTGTTGTGATGAATACTCAGAAGAGTGAAACTATAAAGCAGTGTAGAGTGCAAACTTATATTGGAGACGAAATCAAGACCGAAACTATTTTTATGCAATAATTCTCGCATTCTAATAGTTGACGTCATGGTGAGAACTAAGGATGCCAATCGGGAAAATATCGAATCTCGAAATCCCGGGATTTTCGGGATTCACAAAATCCCGAATCCCGTAATTTTTAAAAACTTGTCCCGGGATTTTTCGGGATTGTAAATTCATATGTATTTTGACCCTACAAAAGATCCTGAAAAAAAATTCTCTATCACTTAACTTCGATAATAGCTTCTCAGATGAGGAAAACCCTACTTCTAATGATAAAAATTATTTGATGCCATCGAAGAATCCAAAAGCTCTATAAAACGAATTAATAGGATAACTGATTTCGATACTCAACTTTCCAAAGAAATAAATTTATTTAGATCAGGAGGTAGTAGAGGTGAAAAATTTACAAGCTACGTATCTTGGAACTATTTTACCAACAAATGTTGATTGTGAAAAATGTTTTTCGACGGCAGCGTATGTTGTTCGTTAAAGCCTATCAGATCAATTGTTAGATGCTTTAATCTTTTCGTTGGAATCCAAATAATTTTCTTAAAGCTAATGCATTTGCATATGTATGTATGAATCATTTTCATTTTTCTTAATTTACGCTTTTTTGTTACTTTTTTCTTGTTGTTTTTATATTTTATTTTTAATGACATATAATTCTGATATTGATGCAATTGATTTTGTTAACGAAATGTTTTTATTATTAAGAGAAAATCACGATTTTTCCCGTGATTTTTCGAGATTTTTGAATCCCCAATTATCCCGAAATATCCCGGGATTACGGGATAGAGATTTACAGATTTTAAAAATCGATCCCGTTTGGCATCCTAGTGAGAACTATTCTGTGATGATTTTCAGAGATTACGGTTTCGCGCTGTTTATTCTGAGAACACACATTGCCGATTCTGTGTTGTTAAGTATTAGCGGCATGCAGAAAGCAGGTCTATGCAGTATGCTCCTGATTGATTATTCTCCATGTAATTTGTTTCACCGTCATTCTCTATGCGACACAGGGCATGATTGGGAACTTTCTTTTATAATTATTGGACGACTGACTATGCCCTTGTGTTATTGCTGTTAGTCATTTAATAATTCTCATAAGTCGCCGTAATCTAGCAGGTAGACATCAACACAAAATACAAAAAGTATTTCTTCAGCGATTTTCTCTCAACAGATTTGTGGCAAAAACTCTAAGAGTAAATAAAAATTGGCATGAAAAATTTCTCAAAAATCTGTCGTTCGGAGTCGACTTTAAACTATAGGTCCCGACACTTATGTATAAAATTAACGCACACAACATAAGTGGTGAGAGAAACTCGGTCAATAATCCTGACTGAAGAGTTGTAATGGCCAATTATGTACGTATGTACGTTTGAGCTACTCTTGTATTGGTTGGCTGTGGAGTGCACTATAGATTGCTGTATTGAAAAAAATATTAATTATAGCGGAGTGTGTTATTTGAAGAAATGATTTATTATTCTAAGACCGTCAATACGGTCTATGCTGAGATTGCTGGAACAGGCGTTAGCTTGCTCGTTACCAAAATCTTTGGACAGTTCGTAATGGACCTGGCCATCAGCAATCAATAATCAAATCATTAAGTAAATGTCATCAATCGCATACATTTTTAGCCACAGAAATTTCAGAATATCAAAATTACTTCAATTATATGAAAATTTTAACAAATTTGGTACTCAAATAGTTTCTAAGTTTTTCTTTGGAAAGTGGTTTTAAAGTGGCTAAGGAAAATATTCTCTATTGTGTTTTCAATTAATTTTGAAAACTTTTTTCCTGTGTATCCAAGTATTGCATGCATTGTGAATCTATATGAGAACATTAAGGGTGTTCAGAATTTGAAAAAAATGTGGAAAACATGATATTAAATTTTACTATGTAATATCATTCGAACTGGTTATGTATATTAACAATTTTTTAATTGTTTTTTTTTTTTTTTGTTTCTCGTTTTTTTTTTCTGACCTCCCCTAATAAAATTTTAAACTCAGAAAATGTTTTTATAATTTGTAAAAATGTTGTACAATACTCTCAAAATCAATTTAATTTAAAATAAAATTTAAGAAAATATTCTTCAATTATATTTTATTGTTTTATTGTATTACTTTTAGACGTCCGTAAAAATTAAAATTTTTCATTTCCCTTTTCTTCTGTTATTTGTTGAAGACCAAGTATAAAATAAAAGTGATGAAAATATTATAAAAGAAAATATATTTGTTTAAAGGAAAATATTTTTTTTATGTCCCTGAGTATAAATATGTTGTTTATTCAATTATTTATTAATTATTATTTATTAAGGAGTGCGAACGAAAAAAATGGGCCTATTTTTAAGCTTATAACTTTTATCATAATTGAAAAAAATGAATTCCATTACATTGTTTTTGTTAGTCATCTGTTTCAAAATCCACATGCTAAATTTCATTGCAATAGAAAAATTAGTTTTTTGAAAATTGGCACCCAACAAGAATGTCGTAAAAAAATAATTGAAATTTTCAATGAAAAACCGCGCCACTTACAAAAAACGATTGCTTGCAGGTGTTAACCAAAAAACAGTTTCTAAGGTAGGAATAAAACATAATAAGGAGTCTTTGAGTATTGAGAGAAAGCATGGAAGTGTTGGAAAAAAAGGATTTGCCGACGAAAACAAAGCAAGTAAAATAATACGTATTTTTCTAAAACACCCTAAAATGTCTTGAAGAAAAGTGGCTCAAAAAGTTGGATGCTCTGAGATCTTTTTCAGAAAAAAATTTTATACACAAAAGAATGCAAATATTATTTACTTTAATTGAAATATAAAACGAAAAAAATTCGCCACTTAAAGTGTAGGTTCAGTTTTTTTTGTGCGCACTCCTTATATATAAACTAGGACTACTAATTTAGTGTAGCTTAACAGACTTACTTTATCTTTTGTATAGCATTTTAGACCTTTACTTAGTCCTTTATTATTATTAGCTATATCGGTTTGAAATCAAATACCGAATGGAATTAATATCTTGGAACACCTACCCTACATGCCACTTACTAAGGATATTTCTTCAGTTTGAGCTCCTAATAATTATTCATTCTTATAAGCACTGTGTTATGGTTATGGCTTTAAGTTACCTGCTTTTTATTAGTATCACAATCATTAAAATCATCTATATTGCAAAGAGTATATAAACTATATTCATCATCATGTTAGCATGTAAACTATACTGTGGCTATTAATAATTAAAATTTTACTTACAAAATTCAGTATTTCCATATCAAATACAACAGGCTTCCTTTGTCATAGAAATAAGTCTTTAAAAGGTTTATAATTTATACTTTGTGGATGGCACGCCTAACGCATTGCAATTTGAATGCAATCAACGTCTTCACACATAAACGTAGAATATGAAAGAGTAGTAAATATATGATAAAATCAAAGCTCATATAGTGGCCTATTGTGATAACACATGTGAACAATGGCGTAGAGATGGCTTTATATGTTCGCATTAACAGACCTAAACAATCAACACCGAGGCATCGACTTAAAGCACAGCTGTCTTCAATTCTGTTAAGCATAGGCGTGAGAATTTAACTAATAGAGCAATAGACGTGAAGAGACAAATAAAATATCGGGAAAAACCAAGCAAAGTGACAAAGTTGAGGCAGAAACGTACATTGCCAAATGATATCCTTTGTTGTCATTTTCTCTTCGAACAATTTACAATCTTTAGGGTCTATTCATTACACAGTAACCTGCGTGATTCGGTACATATAATCCCACCATTCAGCTTCACATATTCTAATTCCAGGATTTGTTAACATGCAATAAGTACTTTTACATATTTTGAGACGTGATTGTCCTTAACATGCTGGCAATATTTTTTTTAAATATTTAACATTCTGTATTTTTCAGTTTAATGAAAAAATATAAAACCGAAAAATTCCCTTTTTCTGATGTCTGCATGTAAACTCCGATTGTTATTGTTTATTTTCTCTTTTTTATTCAAATTTTTATTTTTTCCAAATTTATATATTTTTGTTGTAAAAATTTTAAAAGTTTTTTTATTTTTTTTATTGACTAAACTCTCGTAATTTGTTGTTAATAAAAATAAATATTTATTTTAAATTTACCATTACCGCATGCAGATAAATTTTTCTATTTCTAAATATTTCACTTAAAAGTTTTAAATAGTTTTTCAACAATTGCATTCATTCATTCACTTTTTCAATTCAAGCAAAAATTAAACACTTAAAAGCAAAACTATGTTTTGTCGACACAGTATGGAATAGAAAATTCATATGAATATTTATTTTATTTCAATTTTATTTAAAATTTATTTTATTTATTTATTTTTTCTTTTTTTTTTATACGAAATAAGAAATATTTCGTCAGAATCCACTTCTATGTAAGAGCTTTTTATGAATTTGAGATAATTATTTCCAAATATCCAATAAATACGGATAAAATGGACAATATTACATTACCTGACATACCACCCTGGTACTCCTCTCACATCGAAGTTGACTTTTCCCTTGCTTACTGTTGCAAACATGATATGACGCTAATAGAAGTAAAACAAAAATATTTAGAATTAATAAATAGAAAATACCCAGACATTATTATTTCTTCACAGATTGCTCCGTCAATAAAGAAAAAGCAGGTTCGTCAAAATTCTGCAATTGTGGAACGGATTCACGACTATTCTGCAATCTACACAAGCGAACTACTGACAATCAAGACTTGTATTGAAAATCTTAGAAACGTCGATCAAAAGACTCTTATAGTATTAGATAGATAGATAGTACACTCCAGGGTCTTTAGAACCCGTATAGTATTAATACAATTATAAACCGGATAAAGGAAATCTATAACCCATCTGTCGAACAATAAGATTAGTTTCTTGTGGATCCCTAGGCATTTTAGTATAGTCGGAAATGAGATAGATACACTGGCCAAAAATTTCAAAATAGCGAGAGTAAATTATCCACAAATTATGCTTATTCTCTCATAGACATATTATTGAGAGAAATACACCACCACTTTGTGATTGCGGTCAAAATTTGAATGTTTCTCACATATTTAATGAATGTAGATTATTTTGTCAACATCGAATTAAGAGCAAAATAAACGAATCGAAATCTTGAAAAGTGAACATGATTTTGAGAAAGTTAAGGGGTTTTAAAATGAAATTAACTTACACAACTTGGTTTAAATTTTTGTAACAAATTGTAATTAAGATAGAATATACGTTTTTGAATTATATAAAGGCCTATATAACCTTTTAGTGTTGGGGCTTAATTAATTAATAAATAAATAAATTTCCTCAGAATTACAAAACAATTTAAAAAAGATTGTTTTATTTTAAGTCTGAGTTGAAATCCTAGTATAATAAAAATTGACAGACAGACATACAATAACGAAATTGATATTTTGGCATGCTTGGAGTGAGATCGTGGTCTAGTGGGTAGTGTTTTGGCTTATTAGACAAAAGGCCCGAGTTCGAATCCTAGGTCAGACATCAAAACGAAAAAATATTTCTTCGGCGACTTCCTGTTAGCAGATTTCTGGCAAAGACTCTGAGAGTAAAAATTGTCATGAAAAGCTTCTCAAAAATTTGTCTTTCGGAGTCGACTTTAAATTGTAGGTCCCGCCACTCATGTACAAAATTAACGCACACAACATAAGTGGTGTGAGAAGCTAGGTCGTAATCCTGACTGAAGGGTTGTGAGTGAGTCCACAGTTCAAACCACAGATCAGATATCCCAAACAAAACCAAATATTCATAAATATTTATTCGGCGCCTTACCCTCACCATTAAATAAAATTGTCATTAAAAAGTCGTCCAGAATCAACTTTAAACAGTAGATCCCGTCACTTATGTATAAAATTGATACACACAACATAAATGGTGTGGTAAGCTTGATCCTGACCGAAGAATTTTTGTGACCAATTACGTATGTATGTATGTATGTATACAATATTACAATACAATATTTTCTTCATTTTTGTTTACCACACAACACTCCCTTATAAGATCCAAAAATTGATTTTCAGTAACAGTGGCTTGCAAAGAATTTCATGAATTTTTCTGGCAGCAGTTGCTTTATTGCTTTTAATGCCACTTGCACTACCACAATATTTCAGTTTTCATGCGGCTTTTTTTTAGGCCATTGGTTAAACAACAGAGAAACTGAGTATCAGGGTCATTTAAAAATTTGTAAATGAAATTTAAAGAAAATAAATTTATGCTTTTAAATATAGATAAAATCGTTGTTATGTACACATATTATAACTTTTCAAATGTTGATTTCTAAATATTCAATTCCCTGGTTTATCGACGTAGGCAACTGACATTGTATAATTACAAAAAATAAAAATGAATTAATAGCGCCAAATCACATAACCATGAGAGCCAAATAATTGCTCCATTATGTGAAGTTACTCTTTCATCAAAAGCTTCTTTGTATAATTCAATTTGTGTAATTTTTCAGCATTCTGTTGAAACCAAATCTTTTCAGGATTAATTCTATCTAATTAAGATATGAACAAAATGTCTAACCACATATGTCTATGCCATTCACCACTGACAGTAACATTAAGTCAATCACAAAAAAGGATATCAAACGTTAGTTTTCTGTGCATGTAATAATGTTTAGCCAAAAGCAGAGATCAGCAACGAGTATTCAAAACGATGAGTAGATTCAAATCATACTTATAATTTCTGATACTTATACGCATTCATAAATATTTTAATATGGTACTCATACTACTCATACTCAAAGTTGGAACTATTCTTCGTATTCATACTTAACAATACGCATAATACTCAAAGTTGGAACTATTCTTCGTATTCATACTTAACAATACGCATAATGTTATTGACTTCGACTCGTCTCTGCTTAACATTTACATGCAGCACCAAATAAGTATGATTCGCGTACGAACACTACTACACTCTCATAAAGATTGTGTGTATGCTTTGCTTGTTGTCTTTATCTTTCCTTTCTTCTTTGTTTGTATATGCAACAACAACAAAGGCTGTAAATTTTGATGAATAATTCCAGTCACTCGAATCACTTGTAAGTATTATAAGTATTTTTCTAAATTTATGAATTAAAAAGAGTAGGCGTATGAAATAAACATATTTTAAATGTTGTGAGTTTGATGCCAACATTGTACTCATACTCATTGCTACTTATACTTATAAATCAATATTGTAGCGAGTACGAATGAATCAGAGTAGTTGAATTTCAATAATGTTAATTCACTCATACTCAAAATTGGATGAGTGCTTATGAGTAGCGGAAAAACGATTCATTGCTGATCTCTGGCCAATAGCTTGCGGCTTAATCTCTTACAAATGTTACAATTTTGATTATTTACGCATCCAATTTACCAAAAATAAACTTCATCGGAGGATACAATTTTAAATGGAAATTTAATATCAATTTATAGTTCAGTATAAGTTATCGTTGTCTAGTAGGTAGTGTGTTGACTTATTAAACGTAAAAGCCAGGGTTTGAGTCCCAGGCCAGACTTCAAAACAAAATACAAAAAGTATTTCTTCGGCGATTTTCTCTCAGCAGAGTGGTGTGAAATGCTAGGACGTTGTACAACGGGCTACGGATACTGTACTTGTCACAGTTGACAAGTACACGTCCTCTAACCTAACCTAACCTGAACTAACGACTACGCATAGTGAGTTATGGAAGTATTCCAACAGTCTTTTGTTAAAATCACTGATAGTAAATAAAATTGCCATAAAAAGTCTCTCAGAAACCTGATATTCGGAGTCTATGTTAAACTATCCTGCAGTTGGTGAAATTAACACAATCAACATGGGCGGTGTGAGAAACTTGGTTATAGTCTTAACTAAATGATTGTAATGATCAATTCCAATCAAACCTTATAAACCTTATTCGATATTTTCTATTGCATTTTCAAATACTTAAAAATTTCACTTGTCAAAATACATTGTATGAAGGAGTTCCTTTCAATCATTTTTATGCTCTCTAATTCCATTAATTTATGATTTATTTTCTTTAAATAATTTTGGGGGGCAGAATATATTAAAGATTTTAAATATTTACAAGCCACACTATTTATGTCAAAATCAAAACATGAAAACCATGAAATTTAAATAATAAAAGGAAAAAGTTAAAAATTTATTCAAAATATTTGAAAGTTTAAATAAATTTTGCATTGCAGTGGTGTTGCACCTATGAAAACGTGTGAATAATTTAATTTTTTTAAATAAATTGTTTGCATAGATTTTACAAAATTAAAAAGGAAATACGGGTGTGTTAAATGTAAATGCTGCATCTGCAATATGATATTTAAATTAAAAATTTAAAGTTTGTATTTCAATAGAGAACGGAAGTGATATTAAATAAATGAAATCTCTTAACTAAAAATTTCATTAAAAATTTTTATAAAAATATATTCTTTTCCACATTCTTATACAAATTAACAGTAATAATGCTATAATTTTATTAAATTTATTTTACACAAGAATTCATATGAATTCAATTTTAATTTTTAATTTTTGTAAATTTAAGCTGATATAATATTTAATAGTTTTTATTTATATATTTTCACAAAATTTAAACAAACTCTTCTCACATACACTCATAGGGAAATAAATTATACAATTATTATGAATTTATTTCAAATTATGTTTAGTTGCCACAACACATACATATGTATGTACGTATGGACATAAATATTATAAAATTATACGGTAATCATGTCTAGACTTACCGACAATTATATTTCGTTAATAAAACTTTTCCTGTTTAAGGTTATTATTCAGCACGAAAATGTAATTGTATTTCTATTATTTTACATCGTGTACATATCATAAATATGTATGTACGTACATACTATATATACACACAATAGGAATTTTATTTGGCTGCAATGGTAAAACAGATAATTTAAGTAATTAATAAAAGAACAAAAAAAATATTTTTGGATTTATTTTTAATTTTTATAATTACATATCATTTCCTAAAGTTCTAAAGTTGTTTTGTAGAGAGAAAAATGTTTAAAAATTCATAAACGTTAGAGAGTTTACAGAGGTTTTACATCGATATCCAAATGGAATATTAATTGGCAAGTACTTTTATTCCCCGAATTCATAATCCATACAAGGGATTGCTTCTAAAGCGAAATTGTCTGAAAAGATTCGCTTTCTAGTTTAAAGTTTATAATTTAATTGAATTTTAGTCCATTGGGGTCTACAGTATTCCCTTGATATACGTCGTAGAATGTTCCGGAAAAAGGCGACGTAAATGGAATTTCAAAGAACTCAAACTATTAAATGCACTTTTAATGGCATTTTATTTACTCTCAGAGTTTTTGCCAGAAATCTGCTGAGAGGAAACCGCCAAAAAAATATTTTTTGTATTTTTTATTTTGATGTCTGGTCTGGCACTCGAACACTGACTTTACACACTACCTACTGTTTGCTTTATAAACAACAGAGGCGACGTAAATCGAATGACGACGCAAATCGAAGTTAAAAGGGAACAAAAGAGACGACGTAAATCGACGGAATACTGTATTTATAAAGGCTCTAAAGGACAACAAGTTACTTGGTTGGGATAATTGGTCACTAGTCGCGGTTGTCTAGTAAATAGAGTGCTTACTTAATAGATGTGAGACCAAAAAATATTTCCTCTGTGGCTGTCTCAGATTTCTGCCAAAAACCTTGACATTAAATAAAAATACAATGAAAACTTTCTCTAATAAATCTGTCGTAATAAAACAACTTTTTTTTTTTTCATAAAACCAACACTCAGGGGATGGGCCCTATTCATGCAGTGCATTGTGCAGGTTCAGGAAAATAGGTTATAGGAAGGAGGGAAGAGGGAGTAGCGTTTATGGACATTCGATTTAAATCTACCAATATCGTAGTTGACGGGAAAAACTCTCGCAGGAAGATCATTCCACAAGCGAGCAGTGCGGGCAAAAAATGAATTTTCCCTGTAATGCATTGTGCGGTTCACTGAACAATCAACCACAAAAGGATGTGCTCTGTGAGAAGCTCGGGTACCACGTAAAAATATGTGGTTATCGGGAACCAAGCCCCTTATCTCTCGAGAGCACCTCCCATTATAGTACCGATAGAACAGTGAAACACACGCCACATTGCGACGATGCTCCAACGAATCAATAGAGTTGGATACCCTACTGTCATTAATAAGCACCTTCGCCCTCTCCTGTACGCGGTCGAGAAGCTTCAAAATAGACTTTGGAGCACCGGCCCACACATGAGAGTTGTACTCCATCCGGGGTCGGATAAAGGTCCTGTAAATAGTAAGAAGGTCGGATGGAGTGAAGTACTTCCTGCACCGTTTCAAAAAACCAAGGCACTTGAATGCTTCCTTCGACACTCGAAAAATGTGATCGTTCCAACGAGCATCACAACTAATTCTCATGCCCAGAACATCAAGAGCATCCGCCTCCTCAATATTTACATTACCCATAAATACAGATGACAGAAGACCAGAGCCAGCATCACGCCGGTGCGTCAAAAAACAACATTGGGTCTTGCGCGCATTGAAATCGACCCTGTTCGCGCGGCCCCACTCAGAGATTGCTATCAGGTCACCTGTGAGTGTGTCATTCATGTTCGACCTCCTTGCCCCAATCTCCAAAAGGCTCGGCCTCCGATCAAATGAATATGAATGACAAATGTTGCTGTCATCCGCAAAAGAGTAAATAGGATTCGAAGTAATAGACAGAAGGTCATTGATAAAAATAAGAAAAAGAGTAGGAGAAAGAACGGAGCCCTGCGGTACCCCTGAATTTATACTGAACTCGTCGGAAAAGACGCCATCTATAACAACTCTAATAGTGCGATCTTTGAGAAAGCTCGATATAAATCGAGAGAAGTGACTACCGACACCAAAAGCAATTAACTTCGATACCAGAGCCTCATGCCAGACCCTATCAAACGCCTTTGAGATATCCAGAGCAACAACCTTGGCCTCACCAAAGCGGTGAATGGAACCATTCCATCTTTCAGAGAGTAAAGCCAAAAGGTCACCAGTAGAGCGTCCTTTACGGAAGGTGGTGATTAATCATGCTCTCCATCACCTTTGAAAGAGCAGAACAAACAGCTATTGGGCGGTAGTTTTCAGGGTTATTAGCCTCACCCTTCTTAGGGATTGGCGTAACATTAGCAGGCTTCCAACATGAAGGAAAAATACCGGCACGATACGACAAACAGAAAAGCTTAGCTAATGGACGGGCCAACGTCGAAGAGCACTGTTTCAGGACCAGTGTTGGTATACCATCCGGCCCAGAAGACTTGTTCACGTTGAGATCCGCAAGAACCTTCCTAACTGCCCTGGCTCGAAAGAATATACTAGGCATAGTAACTAATACTCTTTCGAGTTCGGGTAGAGGTTGAGTGCTCGCCGGTAGGTGAGAGTTACCTGCAAACAATCTAGCCAAAAGGTTCGCCTTCTCAATCGGGTCAGCAAATGTTTTGTCATTCATTATAAGAGTTGGAATCGAACTGGTATTATTCCGTAAACTCTTAACAAATGACCAAAAGCTCTTCCCCCCCGAGGGAAAGAAAGAACTTTAGTACGAAGACGCTGCTCGTATAAAGCCTTTTCGCGTCTCAGTACTGCGGCACACGAGGATCTCGCCTGCTTGCGTAGCAAATCTGTATGTGCACACTTGTTTCTACGCCAATTGCTGAATGCTTCCTCTCTGGATCTGACCGCTAGTCTGCAAGTCTGATTAAACCAAGATTTATCTCTTGATTTAATCGAAATCTTTTTGGAAGGAATAAAAGTATTTATTCCAGTTTTAATTATATTCATTACCATCTCCGCTGCGGCATTAATATTTGATGCAAGGAAACAAAGTTTCCAATTAAAGTGCCGAAAAAAATTGTTGAGTTCATCCCAACGTGCTTTCCCGTAGTTAAAAACAGAGCGTTTCTTAGCCATAGGTGAAACCTCACGAAGTCCAGAGAACGGAAAAGAGGCAGAGATGGTACAATGATCCGAATTACCGACAGGTGCTAAAACCATAACTTCATACTTATCAGGGTGTGAAGTAAGAAAAAGGTCGAGTGTATTATTTTGGTGCCCATCAACACACGATATATGTGTTGGTTCATTCACTAGTTGAGCAAGGTGATTATGCGCGGCGAACAACTCAACGTATTGGCCTTCAGGAGTTGTGCGGCTCGAATGGTGGAGCCAGGATGAATTATGAACATTGAAATCACCAGCAACAACAATTTCACTGTTCGGATAATCCTCCAGGATCCTAGTTATGGAGTCAGAGAGAGAGTCGAAGCCAGATATGGTTACCTCTCTTTCCGCGTTTGGACTTCTATAAAGAAACCCGAAGTGCAAAAGATGTGCCTTGATTTTGAACTTAACCCAAAGACAGTTAAATTCTGCATCATACATGCCAATTGATTGCTGGCACTGGTACACAGCTTCATTGCGAATGTACATAGCAAGACCCCGATGGAAATTAAAAAGGGATAGCAGGTGATACCCAGGGATATGAAAATCCTGTGGATCCCCATCCTCAGATACCTGGGTTTCACATAAGGCGAAAACATCCGGCCCATGGACACAAATGTGAGCATAGACAGAAAAAAAATTTGCCCTCAGCCCCCGCACGTTACAGAAATCAATGCGAAAGCGACCCGCCATCACGATAAGAAATAGTTATAAATCAAATGCCCTGCCTCAAGATACGAACGTCAAGGAATCGAGTTGCTGCTAGCTGACTATAAAATGGCCAGTGCTATACCTTCACCATTAGATAATCCACAGCAATCGTCTCCAAAAAGCCCGCACCATGAGGTTATTGGAGTTCAAAGGTGAAGGATACGGATGAAAAGGAAAATGTACCGCCTATCAGTGCCATAAAAGCCCCAAGCGTGGTTGAAATTATAGGCTCCGCCGTTCTTGTATAAAATTAACACACATAACGCAAGTAGTGTGAGTAGTACTTATAATCCTGGCCAAAGAATTGTAAGGACCAATTGTGGATGGATATATGTAGAAATGCCAAAAATGGTGTGGTATATTAACCTTCATATACCACCTCAATTTTATCATGTATTTTAGAATATATGGAATGGTATTACAGAGCATTCTTAAAAATTAAAAAATGCTTTTATCCCCTTAGTATTTTCAGCTCTCTATTCGTTGGGGACTCTGTGTACACTTGGAAGACCATAACTACGCGAATGCACCTCATTTGTTATGGCTCTGTCACTAAGAAACCAGTTGGTTCTAGGCATCACAGCATGTTCAGAGTTTACACTGTATGGAGTTTATCCCAACTGCGTTGAAAATATTCAAAAACAACAGTAAGCCCATATTGCTATGCAGATGTAAAACTATGAATCTTATGTCAATCGTTATTTTCAAAACAAATTGATCTGCAATGATGCACACTAACTCGTGTTATGTAACGAACACCATACAAAAAAATTAACAGAAGATATTACAAGGATTGGTTTTAATTTCAGAGATGTGTTAAAAAGCACGAGCTTTTATTGAGCAATCAGCTTGAAAGATATAAAAGATATGGGACTTGCTGGACATTGCTAACTTGAAATTAAATTTAATTTATTTATTTAAGAATTACAATATAATTACAAATTATATTTTATTCATGTACGAGCTGAGTAACTTCGACCATATGCTCGGTGTAGTGTCACAGACCAGAGCCTCTGGTGGGAATCGAACCCACGACCCTCATACTAATAGTCTAGCACACTACCCACTGGACTACCAGGACGCTCAAGATATTAAATAAATATCTGGTAGTAGAAACGCTTAGAAAAATTTTGTAAAAGAATCTTCAGGAACAAGCATAATATTTTAACTACTGTTCTAGACAATATCTTTAATTGTTTAATCTGTTGTATTAAGTATCAGTTTCCCAGAATCATGTAGGACCTAGAGAGATCATCTCAATCAAAAAATAATCAAAATTGAGTTCATGTGATAGTCTTTTTCTAAAAGTAGATAAATTTTTGCCTTGTGCTGGTACACTAATTTCATGCAATTGCTTACCTTTTAAACTTTTTTTTTTTTTAATTGCGTTTCTTGTATGATGGGCTGATGGAAAAGAAAACACATATTAGACAACGCCAATTCAATTCTAACGAAGGAAAATTTATGATTAAAGTAAAATACCTTGCATGTGTGTAATCATAATGGAAATCTTTTACAAGAATATCAAATCTCTTAGCATTACATTACTGTTTGACATGAGATAAAAACCCCGGCCACTTTTCTCTGGAAATATCTTAATAATATTGACACTATTGCAAGCAAAACTCGAAATGGAACTGTAATCGTTGTACTTTTTTATGAAATAGCTTTGCACGGAGTATATCAAGCCGTAGTTTTTCCCATTACAGTTTCAAATGAAAACTTTTGGGTTTTAAATTAATCCCGTGTTTTTTTTTTTTCTTTTTCTGAAATATGTTTGAGTTCTTAAGAAACACAAATGTAAAGTAGAATATTTTATGAAACCAAAATGCAATATCATCATAAAAATGGATGCCTTTTCTGTTCTGTGCTGTTCTTATATTATCAGTTTACGAACTACACAATGCAAAATGGATTTTCTTTTTTTTTCGTTTCGACAAATGAGTTGCGCATATTAACAGAAAAGGAATCTTTAACAAAATTATTGTGAGAATATTATTAGAGAAGACTTACAAATACTGTCTATTAAATGTAAACAAATTTTGTTTTATTTTTTAAAATTACAGTTTCAATATTTATTTACGTACATATTTGACGAAGTGTGCTTATTTTAGGCTAATGTTTTTCAAAATAAAAATAAAAAAAAAATAGAAAACAATTTTAATTACTTTTATAAAAATACTACAAAAGAACAAATTTATAATTAAAAAACACAAAAATGGAGAAAACAATATGCATTTAAAATTATAAAATTTTATTCCACTTAGTGTGCAATTATGCCCATAAAAGTGTACCAAAAAACATTCTAGCAAATATTATTTATTTTATAAAACAAAAAAGAAAAAATAATTAAAAAAACAAAAGATTGTTTTTCTTTCAATTCATACATACATAGATACATACGCGGGCATTTCCATAACGAAAAATAAACTGAAAATTTTACTTTAAACTACAACACACTTGAGAATCGAATTGTTATATGCAGCACTGCAATTCAGAAGGAAAAGAACAAAAATAAAAAAAAATAAAGGAAACCAATGACCGCTAAGTGACCATAGCTTAAATGCAGACAAGATACAAAACACATACACACATGCACTCATGCACTTACAGGCCACAATGCTAAAAAATATTTTAACCACAGTTACAAGTAACTTTTCAAATACAACTGCAACTGCTTTTTTTTTAAGCCACTGCTTAATGCCACTACACCAATGTACACATACAACGAGTGCAGTAACTTGGCCAACAGGAACTATTTAACTTGTAAAAATAATAAAAACAAAGTGCCGGTCAGAGAGAAAAAAACAAAAAAACCGAAGCGTAACTCCTTCTCTTGATCTGAAAGTTTTCACAGAATCAAGTGCAAATATTCACTTACTCACATACTAAGACTCATAGTCACACGTTCATACACATGCATGTAAACACACACTTTCTTTTAGTGTTGAAAAACATCGCATTTTCCATGAAAACCAAAAAAAATTGGAAGCGAATAAAATGCAGAATAGGGCAAAAGATAAAGTTTATTTGGTCAGAAAAAAAGTACCGTTACATTTATGGGATTCCACTGTTTTTCTGATATACAAACGACAGACGATATGAGTGAAAGAGGTTTCTTTTTTCTTTTCTCTCTCTCTCTCTCTGTTAATATGGAAACTCCACTTTATTTGTCTTTAACTATAAAAACAAATAGTTGCGAGCAAAAAAAAAATCCCGTGAATAAAAACTAAAAATGAAAAAAAAAAATAATAAAAAGTTGAACAAAATAAAAAAAAATAGTAGTATGTGATATAATATTTATATTGTATTCTAGCTAATGGCTAAATTACGGTTAAGCGTTTTGTTTTATTATTGCACTTAACCCCTTAAGTATCTGAAGATACTTTAACATTGAATTTAATTTTAAATTTTTTTTAAATTAAATTCAAACTCAAATTGAGTTTTAAACAAACGCACAACACTGATATACATATAATCAGGAAGAAATCTATTGAATTATTTTGAAATTACTCCCGGTAATTCCGATAATACCCCCGATGTGTTTATGCTGATTATAAAACTTGGTCAATAATCTTGACTGAAGGCTTGTAAAGGCCAATTATGTATAAAATTCCTTTGAATACCAGAATATATGCAAAAACAAACACTACTTTCGCATAGACAGAAAACTCTTTAATAAATAGAAACACACGAATTACATTAACTCAATCGATTCATCTTAGGAGCCTCTTACCAGTCATAGCAAACGGCTTATAATACATGCCATCTTTGAAAAGACTTTACAACGATTATATCCTTATGCATAGATGCATCACTTCAAAAGTAGTGAATATTTTGCAGATCAACATTTGAACTTTATAAAATTGAATACGCTGTTCACAAGAGTTCATTGTGGTCGGCTATGTTTTACATAAAAAACGGTCGTGTGGAAGCACGTAATACCGTCTAATAAACAGCAACATTGATTTGAGAATCAATTCTAGGGATTCTGAGCCCTCTCAAACACTTTTATGATCATCTTAACGAAGTGAAGGCTTCGAGAACCAGCAAGTAATGAATGGCAGATTCGGCCAAATCGCCATGTTTTTCCAAATGACCTTAGACAGATACACATACCTTGTTTCTCACACCACTTATATAGTGAGTGTTAAATTTATACATAAGTGGCGGGACCTACAGTTTAAAGTCGACTCCGAACGATAGATTTTTGAGAAACTTTTTATGGCAATTTTATTTAGTTTCAGAGTTTTAGCCAGAAATCCGCTGAGAGGAAATCGCCGAAAAAATACTTTTTGTATTTTGCTTTGATGTCTGACCTGGGGCTCGAACCCTGGCTTTACGTCTAATAAGCCAACACATTACCTACTAGACTACGGCGACTTCAAGCAGATATACCATTCAATAACTCTTGGAAATAATAATATTATTTTATTAAAATTCATATTCTCTTCGGCTATAGTATCGCACGTCGTTTACTATCGTCTTATTGTTCTATCGAGAGAACTTATTCATAATGTAGTGAATAAGTTGATGTCCACTGGCTCAGTAAACTATCGAATAACCCGGCGGCAAAACGTAAAGTCTGTCGAAAATTCGTCATTGTCTAAAAAAGTTCATAGGTCAAAATAATTTGCGACAATGGACTCCACGTCATTTACAAAAATTTGGCGTTGACAGATGATAACTTGGAAATTTTTGCATTTGCCTTCATCCGTCCAAAATTCAACAAAATCTGCAAGCGACCACAGAGAATGACGTGTGTTCATTGAATGGAACCATCCTCTAATTCTCTTCGAAAATTCATCTTCAGCAATGAGAGCCCATTTCTAGACAAAATTAGTATCGGAACAGAACTTAGGACGATACCAATACACATAAGATTCAAAAACAGCCAATGCAAACCGATAAATCCCTGTTGGGTGTGTATTCTTAAGTGGTGGCATACATGTCGTTATTTCTTTGGACCAGCCATCATTGTCAACGGCAAGCACTTCCATCCTCTGTTTTTGATTCGATATGCTGGTCACTGATCGTGCGACGTATTTAATTCTCTGATTACGGCCGATAACTATACTTTTGATACAGTCAAGGAATTTATTTATCTTGGCTCCGCCGTTACCACCAAAAATGATGTCAGTCTAGAGATCAAACGCATGATTATTCTTGTCAACAGATGCTACTATGATCTTAATAGGCAATTGAGTAGCAGAGACCTCTCTCGTGCGACAAAATTAATGCTCTACAAGACGCTTATCTTACCCGTGTTTCTTTATGGCACAGAGGCATGGATCCTATTAAAAACTGATGCAGCAGCTTTGAGGGTATTCGAGAGGAAAGTCCTACGTCCTAGAGCTTCGGTCCTGCGCGAGTTGGAGATGATTTCCGCATCCGATGTAACAGTGAGCTGTATAAGCTCCTCAACGACATAGACGTTGTGCAGCGTATTAATATCCAGCGGCTGCGCTGGCTCGGCCATGTCGTTCGAATGGAGAAGAATGCTCTGACGAAACGGGTATTTGATGCGGAAGTCAGCGAAGAGGAGGACCAAGTCGAGGAAACCCTGTCATCGATTGGTGTGACCAACTGGCGCAAGAAGCAAAGTCGCCTGGAAGGATGTGTTGCGGCAAGCCGAAATCCGTTAATCGGATTGTTATGGCCAATTAAGTAAGTAAGTAAGCTGGTCAACTAATGACTTGCGGCTTTAACAGCAAGGCGCTACATGTCGCACAACTCATTCCATATTCCTTCTTCAACTTTTTCTTCCATGGATTTTTTAAGACGCCGATGTTAATAATCTTCAAAACCAACATAATCCCTACCATCTACCAAATTCAGCATGGAAAATTCTATACTTCGGATGGACTCCACCCAGTGAACATTTTCTTATATTCCATACATAATGTCATCAGCAAGTGTTTCGTTGATATGTAGAATGCACTTATCTTTAAAATTTATCGGCTCTTTATATGTTATAATACCGTCGTTTATTGTTACTTGTACCTTGAGTAGAGTGCACTTATCTGCTTTTCTCTAAAATTTCCATTTAACCTTAGGTCATTTATTTTTTTATGTTTTGGTTGTAGTAAAAATTGATCAAGTTATTGTAACGAATATCATGATTGTTGTCATTCATTGAAAGGGTTAAATGCAAGTGAAAACAAACAAAAATGTTATCAATTACATGGTAATGTAACATGCAAAAGTTTATGAAAAACTTTTAAAAATTAAATCAAATTGCACTTACGACTAAAAGACTTCTATGCACGAGGTTTTTAAAACGAATTTTTTTCATTCAAAAACTCGGCTACTGGAAAAAGGGCATATTTCAATGAAGTGAATTTTTAAAAATAAATTTTAAATGTTTTGTGAGACATGCAAAATTCTTTTTTTCTTTTTTTTTTTGTTAATTTCTTTTCCTTCATCTTTAATAGTTAAGCAAATAAACTTAAGGCCTTTTTCACTGTTGCAATGGAATACAAAACTGTTAATGGCTAAAAAATTTTTTTTAATATTTCAATTTTGTTTTTTCCGTTTAATTTTATAATTTTTTTTTTAAATTTTTTTTCCTTATTTTTTCAAACTCAAATCAGCTTATTTTACTGTTATTATTGGAAGCAATTGAAAAAGTTGTTCTTTTATTATTGAGCGTTTTAAAAAATAAATTGAATATGGAAAATAATAACAAAAAAAAAACAATAAAACGAAGAATAAAAAATAATTTTATTTTAAACTTTTTTATTGTAAAATATTTGTATTAAAAATTTAGCTGCCATTGCGTTTTTAGTGATGCTTTTTGTCTGGCTGTCGCTTTTGAAAGCAAAATTAAAATGTTCGTTTCATCTATTGTGAAAGGATTAACTAGTTTTTATTCCTTTTTTTAGTTTTTATTTTTTATGTTTTTTTTTTTTTGTTTATTTTAAAAAGTTATAATGAAAAACAAATATGGATATTAAATGTTGATTCTGTAAATGTTGTTTATTTTAAATTTTTAACAAATAAAAGTTTTTTCTCAAACACATACGTATGTACAGTATGTAGTTAAGAACATAAGTTTTAAATACAATAAATATGAAAATAAAAAATTTAAATGTGTTTATAGAGCAAATGACGAATTTATAATCGAAACTATTTTTTATTTTTTTAACATATTAAAACAAGTGAAGCAACAACATTGTCGGAGTATACTGATACCTTACGCACAATGTACGATTATCTTTAAGCAAAATTATGGGCTTACGAAAGTAATTACAAAGTTCCAAGTTTCCTGGAATTTTAGGGAATTGTCAAAGTATTTCTAAGCGAACATTGCTTTAACAGCAAAACACAAGAACCATTGAAACATTATTTAAGCGTGGCTTGGGATAATAAATCGATAGGATACGTTTACGAGAAAGTCATATGAAATCTTCACATATAGAAGAATATTGTATTCTTGGGTGGGTAAGAGTAAATCTCGGAAAACGAAGGCAAAATTTCAAGAAATTATACTACTACGGAAGGCTCATACATGTATGCTGTTTAAATTAAAAATTGTCCAAAAGATATACAGTCAACCCTCCCATAACGTGGTGAGTGCGTAGGTTCTATGGAAAGCTCTACCGCATTGTATGGAAACTGCGCTATAAGAAACACAGAATTAGTACAAATCACATCATTCGTACCGCGTTATATGGAGACCAAGAAATACAAGATAAATTATAAATTATTTGTATTGAATTAAAGAGTTCATATAAGGGATTAATTAAAAAATTAAATAAAAACTAAACTAAAAGTCTGGTTTCCAACAAAATTAAGAAAGACTTGTAAAATAATGTAATTATGTAATATTTATCCTCATTTGGTTTATCTTCATTCATTGGTTTTTTAAATTGTAAAACCAACTGCTATTGTTATGCACGGTACTGTATCTCGGCTTAGCTTTTGCAGTCGAAAATAAATTTATATTAAAACCTGCTTACAATATCTAGTTACTATTCATTCATAGGCTGTGCGGAAGGAACATATGGATGAAGATGAACGCAAACCGCGCTATTAGAGTATCGCGTTATAGGAGGGCTGTCGCAATTTCACGTTCTGAGAGTACCGCGTTATAGGAGGGTTGACTGTACACAATAATATATACCATAATGATCTGACCAGATAAAATCTATAGGGCCATACAGGACTGACTTGAAAAAAGTTTAGCAGGATCTAAATACGATAAAATGCTTTATAACATATAGAAACAGTGAACCTGCCCTGCAACTGCGTTAGTAGCTCTATCAGGCTTAAGTCTGCTGTATTGTTAATGAACACCAGAGTCAGAACAGCTTATGTTCTGATCATGAGAGCCTATTTAATCTTAACATTCTGGAGTAGCAATCGCTTCCTTAACAATCACGAAATTCTTTAGAATTTCTCGCTTGTCTGTACTCTTAACTGAACCATTAAAGCTTAGAACTTTA
This sequence comes from Sarcophaga peregrina, assembly GCA_014635995.1. Taxonomy (NCBI): domain Eukaryota; kingdom Metazoa; phylum Arthropoda; class Insecta; order Diptera; family Sarcophagidae; genus Sarcophaga; species Sarcophaga peregrina. The sequence goes on from CM025790.1 coordinate 31,132,752, forward strand.
GGAATTGCTATGCAACGAGACTAAGTAATATAAGTGAGTGAAGGAATTTGGAAGCTATACACTGTGCTATATGATCAAGTCGGAAAATCAAAGATTTTTATCAAAACGAAACTTAAATTTAACTTTTACTTTTGAAATAGAAAGAGAAATTTGGAAGAATGAGCTGATTAATGTTTACCCTTCTTTTAATCGAAGTTATTTATTTTGGAAATACTGCCTAATTTTTTATGTCAGTTCAGTAAATTTTAGAACTGACTACATGTACATATATAGAGGCACTAAATTTCACCGTAATCTAGTAGGTAGTGTGTTAGCTTATTAGACGTAAAGTCAGGGTTCGATCCCCAGGCCAGACATTAAAACAAAATACAAAAAAAAAGTAATTCTTCGGCGATTTCCTCTCAGCAGATTTCTAGCAAAGACTGAGAAAAGTTTCTCAAAAATTTGTCGTTCGAAGTCGAAGTTTAAACAGTGGGTTCCGCCACTTATGTATAAAATTAACACACACTACAAAGTAGTGTGAGAAACTAGATCAATAATTCTGACTGAAGGATAGCAATGACAATGACTATTATGTGTGTATGTATGTAAGTATTAAAGGTAATTCATAAAATCGTTTGTTAAGACTTAACATAATCCGTCGTTACAACTCCTCTGTCAGGATTACAATCTAACTTCTCACACCACTTATGTTATGTGTGTATATTTTATACATGAGTCAATTTCTAATGACAGATTTTTTAGAAACTTTTTCTTTGCAATTTTATTTACTCTATCTGCTGACAGGTAGTCGCAAAAGAAATATTTTTTCACTTTTCAGTTTGCTGGAGTTGTCAGACCTGGGATTTGAACCGCAGGCTGTCCAAACTCCAGTCAAATTAAATCAACAATTAATTAAATTAAGTCATTGATCTTTCGATTTGAATCCTGTTAAAAGAACAGATTAGCCATTGTGGCCAGTGGGTAAAATATCATGCTTACCAAAGTTTAATATATGAAAACTAATGTTTACTTAGTTTTATCTTGACATTATAACATATTGTAGAGACAAGATTTACTAGTAAATGGAGTATATTGAAATAAAACAATCGTTCCCTAATATTATCTCGTATAACCCCTGTTAGTATTTTAAAAATAATTCAATCTGTACAAGTTTTGAAATCTTTCCAGGAAAATGTTTACGTTTATAAAAATTTTAATTCTTTTTTTGATGAGAATGTGGTATTAAAAATATTAAAACGAATAAATTTTTATGTCACTCTTTATGTTGTTACGCACAGCAGGCGGAAGTAAGATGCAAACAAGAAGACGGCAACTGAATTTGCCCTCTTGTTGGTAAAAACAAAAAAATTGGAGAAATATTTTTGTGTAGCAGCATAATTTTCCAAACACTTGGCATTATAAATGCACCAAAAGAAATGGAAAATCTAAAATCAGCTTTAAAGATAATGTTTTATTTCGACAATCAACCATTCCCTTTTCTTTTTCTGCCCAACATCCTTTCCATGGGACAAAAGTTATTTGGAGTATGTTGTACTCGATGACTGTTTCTGGTTTTCAGTTGTCTGCATCTGTATCTGTTTGTCTTTACAGTCAGTTAGTCGCCAAGTTAATGGCCCTGTTTATCCCTCTATCCGTGCAATAGTTATTGTGATGACTTTAAGTAGACAATAAAGCTACAGAAAAATAAATCGAAATGAATAAAAAGGAATTCAAAATCAAATACCGGGCATCTTCTTTGGATTTGTGAGCGAGAGAGAGAGAGAGAGAGAGAGAGAAAGAGAGAAAGAGATAGAGTTTGTACTCTGTTGGCAACACAATAAATGTATGAATTGAACTTATTTTTCTTTTGAAATGAAGTCGCATCATCAGCTGTCTCCTTAGACTTTGACTTCTTTTTCTTTTTTTTTTGGGGTATTTGTTGACTTCCGTTGTTTTTAAAATAATTTCAACGTTTTTTTTTCTTCAGAATTTGTTTTCTTTAGTTTCTCATATTTGTTGGTCCTTATAACGCATAAATTTTAGGGTTTCTTTTAACATATTTTTTTCTTGTCTCCCTCCTTTCAAAGCCAATGGAATAAATTTTTGTTTTCTTCCATTGTTTGTTAGTCTCAGCTTGTTTTGCAAGACTTTGGAGTTTTTGTATGGCGCCAGACATTCGGGCACCAAACATCTTTCAGACAGTAGCTGTAATTTGTTTGTGTGTTGAAAATTTTTGCTTTATTTTCGAATTGTTATAATTTTCCTGCTTCTTCCGGCTTGAAATATTTTGAACAGAAGGTTATTTAGTGCATTTACCACATAATTAATGTTTGTATTTAACTGGAGTAACAATTCCATCCGTAAATATTTGTATACTAAGACGATAGAAATGTAAAATAAGTTACGTGTTAAATAGTTTAATTTATGCGGTCAAATTAAATAATTAAGAAATAAAAATATTTGATAGTATTGTTCATTGCAAACCATTAATTAACAAGTTCATTAATATTAGGCATGAAATCCAAAATTGTGCATAGAAGTCAAAAGACGGTAATAGAAAGGAAAAAGTTGGTGCTCGTTATTATTATTTTAAGGGTATGTATTATATTAAAAATATTGTATTAAAGCCGATGTAGAATATTCTTTTGTAATTTATCTTCATCTAGTATTGTTAAGTAAATCATTTATCATGTAGAAGTAAAAACTCAAAGGATCCAATTTGCTTTAACCGTATACACTCCATAGGAAATGCCAATGTATTGGTTTTTTAATGTATTTGTTGTCAAATCAGATAAAAGTGAATAGTTTTACACTTCCGGAGTTGAATAGATTAAGCCTGCTCTTCTAAGCAAGCATTTAAAATACAAGCAATAGTGAATAAGAACAATGAAATCTGGCATTTAAAAACTAAGCTAATGCTGAACTGCTTCTGTTCAGTACTACTATAAGATTTCCTACAAATCTATAAGATTTCCTACTGAAACCTAAACATTTCCAGTCTAATTAAGTCTCTCCCGGTCTGCTACTATTCCTTCTGTTTTTTTGCCGTTTAAATAAATTCGTACCTGCACGACCTCCGACCTAGCTCTCTTTCCACTTTATTCACTTCTAGTAATTACAGCTTATTTTTGGTCCACTTCCAATCCATATCACGCTCGGATACGCTGCTTCCGACCAGTACACATCAGATGTATTGTAGGTCTATAGTATGTTCCCGATGATTATTTTACTCATGCAGTGTATTGTGCAGGTTTTAGGAAAGGTGGAAAGAGGGAAGATGCGAACGGTAAGGAAACGAGTTGCTACTAGTGACTATAAAATGGCCAGTGCCATACCTTCACCATTAGACAGTCTACAGCAATCGTTTCCAAGAAGCCCGCAGTTTCTCACTACCACTTATGTTGTGTGTGTTAATTTTATACAGAACGAACGATAGATTTTTGAGAAACAAGAAGAGAAAGAGAAGAAATCGCCGAATAAATACTTTTTGTATCTTTTATTCTTTTGATGTCTGGCCTGGGATTCGAAGCCTGGCTTTACGTTAATAAGCCAGCACACTACCTACTACACCACGGCGTCCCCAAATTATATAAATTATCTACTTTTCTCTAATATTACATAGCGACTTAAAGGAAATCCTTTCGTCTAGAATCAGAGATTATTTTGGCAAAAGGTTTTTGGTTGGAAATAAGGTATTTATAAGGGAGTCAGTTATTGGAATTGCATTTAAAATTCCCTATCAAAGTAGGTTTGGATTATAACTTAAGTCAAAATTTATATTGAACCTAAATTTGTGAATCATTTTCTCGATTACTAATCCTGACGTCTTAATCGTTAAAAATTCTAGAAAAGTGTTTTACGATATCTTACAATATGTTGTTGTATTTAAAGATTTGAGTTCCTTTATTACCAATTTACATCACTACATCCGGTGGTCAAAGAAAAGAAAAACCCCATTAAAAGAAACCACGATAGCAAGTTATGACAACGGAGGGACTTCTAAATAGCCTGACTTCAGTAACTGAGTTACAAGTAGTCATTATAGAGTGTAATTGTTAAAAGTTAGCATTCCATTCCAAAAGTTGCCATTAGCCTTGTGTTTTGGGCTTTTTAAGACAAGAAGGACTACATTAATTCATTCTCTTTTCCATATGGACTGCGCCAAGCCATCTAATTTCGTCATACATAAGACTAATTTAATACGCCTCATCTTAGCTTATGTCACAACTGAAAAAGCGATAGAAAGAAAGTGTCTTCAAATAGAAAGGGAGCACTAACAACATATATATCAGAGATCAGTAAAGAATTGTTATTCCGCTACTCATAAGCACTCATGCAATTTTGAGTATGAAAGAATCAACAGAATTGAAATTCAACTACTCTGATACATTCGTACTCGCTACAATATTGATTTATAAGTATAAGTAGCAATGAGTATGAGTACAACGTTGACATCAAACTCACAACTTATAATAATAATACTTATAATCATTATAAGTCATTCGAGTGGCTCGAATCATTCATCAAAATGTACAGCCTTTGTTATTGTTGCACATGCAAACAAAGAAGAAATGAAAAACAAAGACAACTAGCAAAGTATATACACCATCTTTTTGTGAGTATTGCAGTGCTCGTACGCGAATCATACTTATTTTGTGCTTCGTGTAAATGTTAAGTAGAGACGAGTCGATGTCAGTAACATCATGCGTATTGTTAAGTATGAATACAACAAGTACTTCCAACTGTGAGTATGAGTAGTATGATTATCATATCAAAATAAGTATGAATGCGTTTAAGTATCTGCAATTATAGGTATGACTCGAACCTACTCATCGTTTTGAATACTTATTGCTGATCTCTAATATGCATCCGATAAACAATTAGTAAAAAATTCTTGTGGCAATTTTTTTTGTGAAGAAATTTGTTGTTGAAACAGATGCTTCTTAGAGTTAAGCGCCATTCGATCCATTGGCTAAATATTTTTAATTTTAAGAATAGTTCTTTATTTTTACTAACATATTCTGTTAGCAACTAGTTCTTGGACTTTTCATAGTTCCTAAACCAAGTCGTTCATCTTTAAATGCCATAAAATGACTTCTTCTTTATATAATTGAGCTACATGAGTTTTCAGATCTTTCAAGTTTATTTAGGACTAAACGTAGAAATCTGAAATCAAATATAATGAAACCGAAAAACCTTAAAGTATTCTTTATATCTGCAACCAAGCGATTAAGTACGCCTCATATGGAAAAGACAACACAATATAGAAGTCAACTTATATCAAAAAACACATTTTTTTAACTTTAATTTTCTCAATTTTCTTTTTTCCATTTTACTACACACTTTTAATAAATTTTAATAACGAACTATTCCATTCGATACATTTGTAGTCATCCCCTTAATTTTTATTATCCCTTCAAAAAGCAATGGAACTAACACAATATTGAACTGAAGCGTAGAAAAAAACTATTGAATGGGTTTTGCATGTAATTGGAACATCAAAAGGAAAATCTTTTAATTGTATTCTCCCCACAGCTATAGAAAACAAAAGTCAAATGACGTCATTGCTAATATCACACATATAATGTCATTGATTTTCTCTTAATGTTTTTCATTCATTCTTAAGGGGTTGGCTAAATGCTAAATCAAAACTAAGAAATTGCCAATAAAGCGTATAGCCCCTCCCCCCATTCCATAAAATCTTAATCACAATCATTACCATAATCATAATCGTTATCGTAATCTTGGCATGACAGATGCTTATCAGCGTTTAAAGATTGAAAAGCATGCATGCATTCAAAAGACAAGTAAAACATTGTCTATTGGGTGTGTTAGGAGTTAAGGAGACAAAAGTTTTGATAAAATTAAACTCATAAAGGAAACAAACAAAAAAAAAACACAAAAATCATTAAGGAATAACACAAATACATACATATATACTTGATAGTATTACTTATATTAGTGTGTGTATGTATGTATGTGTAAAGGATATAAATCTATCAATTCGTGTCTATGGATTTTTAATTAAAATCGATGACATAACGCCACTAATGATGACAATAAATTTGTTTTAGGCGTTGAAAAGCGAAGCCTATTAATTTCACAAACGTCTCTACATATTTGACTGGAATATGTATGTGTGTTGAATGACGATATTATAAATCATATGTTGATGGATGTATACAATGTATACATACGTACATAGATTCATATCAATATTACGATTTCGTACATTGCAAACGTTATAATATATATCTTAAAACAATATCAAATTTGAAATACGGGGTGATGTTTTAGAGGCGTTAGAGATTGTGTAACATTATACGAAATCAATAAATTGAAGTCACATGCTTAACTTTATTGGCAGCCACAAATTTATTTATCTCCCTCTTTCATCTCAATGACATCACTACTCAGAATCAAGTGATTTTGATCTGGTTACAAGGACTTAAGGGGCGTAAAAAACACGAATAGTGAAAATCTATAGCAAAAAAAGCCTGATGATCTTTCTCTGGAGCTAGTAGAGGTCTGTACAAGAAATTCTGCTAGCTTACCCTTCACCGAATGCAACTCTGTACTCTTTTCTGTTGCTCTTGATTTTACGAGTGCACTGAAATGTGAATTTCTTATTTATTCAATGTATACAACAGCACTCGTTTGCCTGTGGAGTAATGGAACCATGCTTTGTGTTGTAAAAGCATATTTTACTACAGAAGCTACATTTTCAGTGTTGCCATATGAATATCAGTAGTGGAAAAAAAGTAGTAGTGTAAAAAAGGTTTTTCCCCAAAAATAGAAAGTTTAAGAAAGTTATTGACAATGCTGGCGTCGGCGAAGATGTTCGGTTGCCGAGAGCAAAAAAAGAAAGGCATGGTATGGCTCTAGTATGAAGAGTACAATATTTTTGTTGTACTCTTCACACAACTCTTTTTTATACTGTTGTACAATGGCTTAGGAGTGGAGTTGTTTTTTGTACTCTATCTTTGCTTCACACTTATTTATATTTGCAGCTACAATCAATATTCGGTCTTGAGAAAAATGCAATAGAGCGCAATTTTATATGTCTTATACAAACCTCTAGTAGCTACTGAATTGTTTTGGTTTCAACACCAAAAGTCAAAGGCCAAAGTATTAATGTGTGAACACTTTTGGTGCCGTAACTGGATGTTTATAGCTGCAAAATGGACATACATGTTAAACACAACCAGCAGACAGTGTTCTAAGGAAAAGGAATAGGTAGACCACTGGATTACTAACTATGTAGCTGTTGGCCAGTGCTAAATGGACAGGAATTGTTGATACTCTATGACAAGAATCTAGTTCGATTACTTGATTATTGACGGGATACGTAACAGATCAAGAGCCATCATAAGTTTTCAGCTTATCAAAGGATTTCAAATACAAATTAATGACGAACCTTATCAAATAGTGTCAGGAGAAAACTATCAGACAACAGATAATCAGCAGTCAGGGACTCATTAAACCAATTTTCGGTCAGTACATACATACATAATTGGTCATTACAACCCTTCAGTCAGGATTATTGACCTAGTTTCTCACACTACTTACGTTATGTCTGTTAATTTTATACATATGTGGCGGGACCTACAGTTTAAAGTCGACTCCGAACGACAGATTTTTGAGAAACTTTTCATGGCAATTTTATTTACTCTCAAAGTTTTTGCCAGAAATCTGCTGAGAGGAAATAACCGTAGAAATACTTTTTGTATTTTATTTTGATGTTTGGCCTGGGACTCGAACCCTGGCTTTACGTTTAATAAGCCAGCACAGTGCGACTTTCGGTTAGAAATTAGCATTATAGTAGCCTCTGATATGAGCATAGTCGCTGTAGAATTTGGCTTCTTCTTCAAAGTCTAGGTGCATTCTTTTTCAAGGCCTAGGCAGCTTCTTCTGCAGGGCCCAAATGACTTCTTCTTCATGGTATGGGTGATTTTTGGCTTCTTGTTGAGCTTTAATTTGTTCAAATCGGCATCATGTTTTGGGAAATCGTCAAAACATTAAGAAACAACCTCCTTTGGTTGATTTATAGTAGATGATAACATTCTGACGGCAAAATGACCATTCATAGGTTTTCTTAAGCTTTAAGGTTGGATTAGATTTAGACATATTAGTGTCTTTAGTCTTGTTTTCTGCGGTATACTGTCGTCTCTCCAGATTAAAATTTCAAAACTTCCATTTAAGATCAGATTATTTCTAATTCTTTTACACTGAATTCGGTATATCGACGCCTCCATTCTATAATATATTTTTAATATTCTTGCATTTTTAAATTCTACGTTCTCTTAAATACTGTCAACATTTGGTGAAGATGCGCCGATCCGTTCAGAAGTTGTAGGGGAAAATCTAATCGCATGAAAACTTTGAGAGTTCATAACTCAAAATACACTTTTTCGACTTAGAATGTTATAGAACGGAGGCGTCGATATGTACATAAATTGTAAAATTTTTTCTATTTATTCTGCTAAATTTGAACTTGTTCGTTTTCGAAGGCTATTGATGCCCCTTTGTAAAATCGTTTAAATATTCGACGCAACTTTTATGGGTAAAGATTGTGACATAAAAATCATGTTGAATTCAAATATGGACATAGAGGGCAAGTGTTAATTGTGACTTATTCCCATACACCTACGATTTAAAAATAAACCCACAAGAAAATGTAGTACGATATATGATCACGTCCTTGAAATGTCCACGGCCTTAATCGTTCAGAATGTCAGAATACCTAAAGTAGCACAACCATGCCCCACACGTTTTCCATTATATTTAAATCCGGCGAGTATGGTGGCCATGGCAACAATTCAACATTTTGTATATCTCTGCAATTGTTGTAAAGAGATTCTCACCCAGAAACTTCAGCACCCCCTTAGTACTCTGTCCGAGTATTTTTGCCAACTGAATATTCACAATTTGTTTATGATTTAACTATGCTTACCACTTCATTTATTAATTTTTTTTTTTATTTTATTTAATTTAATTCTATACAACGAGTCTTAGCGTTATAACCAAAATGTAGAATAAATATTCTATAAATCGAATACTTCTACACGAATAAGAAACTATTGAATTTTAGAAAACATTTTGATGTTTAAATAAACAAAAGGGGGAAATCCAGTGACAATTTATTTAATGTTTATGAAATCTAGGAACAGCATAAATAGCAAAACTACAGATAGTTTCAAGATTTCTTTCTTTTCCAGTTAATTTTATTTGCTTTTTTTAAACTTTGCTTTCAAAGCAATTCATAACGTCTTTAGTTTACTTTGGCGCCAGATTGTCAGACATTTTATTTGCCAAAGTTAAACAGACTTGATGGTGCCATAATATTGATTTCTCTTGCAAAATATAACAGCAGAAGAAAAACAAGTGAATGGTTTTTTAATGCAAAAAAAATAAATCAAAAAGAATTAATTTTTTTACAAATACTTTTAAAGATCTTTATTAAAGTTTCAATTTTTTTTTTCCGAAAAATATTTTTCAGGTGTAAAAGCCAGTTGGGAAGAATGGTGGACATATGACGGTATATCCGGTAAGTTTTTAATGAAAATGTCAATACATTTCAGCTTTTTTTTTGTTTTCTTTTTTTTCCAATTAAAAAACTATTATACACACTGATAATATGTATTCAATTTAAATATCTGCCAACAATATTCGTACATACAGTAACGAGCAGAAGTGAGTGCATGTTCACAATACTGAGTTTCGTCATCCACAAAAACAAAACCATGCAAGCAAATACAAAAAAAATTAATTTTAATTCTTTATTTTATCCTTAACAAATAGCAGTAAAAAATAATAATTAATGAAATGAATTCAATGAGTTTGGATGAAAAAACGAAAATAACCCACATAAACTCAATTTTGCACGTTTCAAGAAAATGCAAGAAACTAACCCAATTTCAATACTTTGTCCATAGACCCTTATTAGAAATAGCTTGATTTACGCGGTTTGAGATGCTTTCTACCAAATGATCAATAACATCTTTCGGAATTCGGCTCCATTTCGCATTTATACGATCCCAAAGTTTGACCATGTTTGTTTGGGCTGTTTCGTACTGTCCGAGCCGGATTTTCACGAATGACCTAAAATTTTCAATCGGATTGAGGTCGAGACTTTGTGTCGGCCATTCCATTAATTGAAAATTTTATTTCCCACCCCATATCTTTAGAATTTTAGCTGTGTGCTTCGGATCACCATCCTGTTGGAAATAATTTCTTATTCGGGATAAGCACATTTGTCCATAAAATTCGGAGGATCGGTTTGCAGAATGTGTAGATAGTCTTTTTTCGCTTGCTACCATCTACTAAATATAGAGGGCCAACATGCCACCATCTTAAGCATCCCAAAACTAAAATATTTTCACCACTATGTTTAAAAGCTTGCTTTTGTGGATGACGAAACTCAGTATTGTGAACATGCACTCACTTCTGCTCGTCACTGTACATACGCGCACACAAAATTATTTCATTTTTTCCAATTTCAACCAATTCTAGTGCAATTGCTACTGACATTGCTACCAATATTAATGAATTTTGATACTGTTAACCAGTAGACCAGTCAGTGGAATAAAAAAAAAGATGAATGCGGGGAAAAAATATTCATAAAATTAAATTATTTCCGTAGACATGTTTCGTTAATGAACTTTAGTTTGTAGTATTCGGGGAATTTATGCACAATTTCCCAAATGTATGACAATAACAAAAAAATAGTAGAGAGACCAAGACCATGACCAAGATAATGACATTTAAAGTCAACTAACGGCTAAAACTCACTATCCTTGAAAACTATTGCATTTTGTATAGGTTGTTTTGAATTTTAAATACATGACAGAAAAAACCCACAGTAGTGTTAACCTTTGGCAATTAATTACCATCTGAGGCCTCAATATCCGAAACAAGTGGAAGAAACTAAACATGATGTTGTTCGACGGAAGATTCTCAGTGAATTCAATTGATCACTTGGGCATGAAAAAACTTTCCATTTGCTCTCAATTGACCAAGAACAAAATGTAGTCATAAATTCGAAAAAATGTTTGGTTATATTGGACGAGTTATTGATATGAGGCAACATGACTGCATCACAGTATAGCAGATATTAAGCCATCAGTAGGTTTATCGGACATTTGAACATTAGAGATGGTCGATAAAGATTTCTCAAGCAAAAAGACATGGCTTTTTGTGATACAGTTTTAAAAGCTCGGATAAATAAAATTAAAATAATTATTTTTGCCTATAAAAGAACACGCCACAGATAGAAGAAGGCGGCAATCAGTTTGTGCCAGATCCAATCTATAAGATGATTGTATTAAAATATGCAAATCATGTTGCAAGAACATAACTTCAGGCATTGTCTAGACATGCACTGATAATGACTCGTTTACAATGAGTTGCTGAAACGTAATTTCTCTTCAATTGTCATAACTAACTGCTTAAGGATGATTGCTTCAGTCAGCCGAAGAAAAGTGTTAAGATTTTGCATACTCATGTTCGTATAAAAAATTCTAAACAAAGTAATAAGAAAACTGTCAAAGAGGTCTATGGTTTTAAGCTTTTAGAACCGCTTATTTGCTTAAACCTGTAACTTAAATAAAACCCTACAAGAACAGGTCTAACGAGGTCTAATCACATGATCCCAGTGATCAGTTAGTTCACCTCCAGTAGAGATGACCACTTCCTCAAAACGCATGTGCAGAACGCTACATTGAAAACCGCATATCGTTGGTGTTCAGATGATTCAATACAGGCCAAAAGAAATTGATAATTATCGATCTGTAATGCTTGCCGTTGAGGTGATAGCCTGACTAACGAATTTCTCAAAGAAATATGGACTGATGACTCATACATACATAATTGGTCATTACAACCCTTCAGTCAGGATTATTGACGTAGTTTCTCACACTACTTATGTTGTGTGTGTAAATTTGATACATAAGTGGCGGGATTTACAGTCTTAAAGTCGACTCCGAACCACAAATTTTTTGAAACTTTTCATGGCAATTTTATTTACTCTCAGAGTTTTTGCCAGAAATCTGCTTAGAGGAAATCGCCAAAAAAATACTTTTTGTATTTATTTTGATGTATGGCCTGGGACTCGAATCCTGGCTTTACGTCTAATAAGCCAGCACACTACCTATTAGACCACGGCGACTTCACTGACTGATGACTCCGCCAACACAAAATTCACACTAAACGGTTGACGCTATTGAATCTTAAGTGGATTGGTATCTTTCCAAATTCAATAATTTTGTTCATTCCCGTACATATTCTCCCAGAATTGAAACTCAACGCTGAACATGATTTTACAATAAAAATAAGGGTCAGTTGCCAACTGATCCAGAGTCCATGCACCGAACTCATGGCATTATCTGTAGTTCTTTGTTTTTAATTCCTGTTTTCTTAAAGTTCCGGTTGCCAATTTAAAAATATTCAACGTAATTATACCAAAGTGATAATACTTACTTACTTCATTGGTCATTACAACCCTTTGGTCAGTATTACGACCTAGCTTCTCATGCCACACAATAAGCGTATATTAATTTTCCATGAATGGCGAGATCTTCTGTCGAAATTCGACCCCGAACGATTGATTTATTGGTAAGTCTCAAAGTTATTCTAAGATAAAGTCGCCGAAGAAGTACTTTATCATATTACGTTTTGTTGGACATGTCTGAGCTATGGTTCGTATATAATATGCCAACACAGTATCTACTAGACTACGGAGATTTTCATACTATTACCATATCTTATTTAAAATCAATCGAAATGTCCTTCCCTTATTTGTCCTAATAGTCTAGTAAATACGATGCTAAAGTTAGATATTTAGTAGTATTTTTAAAATCTTGATAATGCAACTAAATAACTCTGGCAATAAAGCACGATTAATGGTAGATTAACAGGAACCTTTTAAAAAAAAATTTTAATGATTTTCATTGTTAATATTTATTTGATGACATTTCAAAACCATACATTTCCTTACGAAACAGTGTAAATTATTCATATTAAATGTGTGCATAAATAAAAAATCACAACAAATAACTTTCAATTTGAAATAACAGCCGGAAGCAAAACAGTTCGACAAGCGCATACATACACGGCAAAAGAGAGACGAATGAAAACAAATGAAAAACAAAAAGCCCGTAATGGTTTTATCAACAAAACATTTATTGTTGTTAATATGGAAAGTGCAATAAAGTTGCAAATAATGAAAAAAAAATTGTTTAAAAATAAAAGAAATATTAAAAGTTGGCCACTGTCAACCATAATGTCACTGAGCCATCATTTATTTTGACACGAACATTGCAACTTAACAGATACAAAAAAAAAGGAATCAGAAAAAAAAAATTTTTCAATGAAATGAAATAAAAAAAATGTTTCATTGAAAATTTTACCTATTCGTGTACAAAATGTTACACGTTGCACCCCAAAATCAAAAATAAAAATGAAATAAAAAATTAAAAATAAAAATAAAAATAAAAAATAGCACAGCAACAAATGAATAAAATACAGTGTTAAGTTAAGGTAACTTTTTAAATATTTAATGAAAATGCATTTACAATCTCACACATAAGCCCATGCTTACAGCCAGTGTATATGGTGGATCCAAAAGGATACACCGATATACTATACATAGCTGCAGACGGACACATGCATAAATGGACATAGAGACAGACAGAATGGATATGGAAAAAATAGATAAATTCGACAGAACAGAAATAAAATGACTGACCATTCCAATAATAAATATGCATGTATGCAATGGCAAAAGTTTTTCAATTTTTTTTTCAACTTTTTTTACAAAAAAATAAAAAAAGTGAAAAACAATAATTGTTGTTGTTGTTATGAGTATACACATATATCAGAACAACAATAATACAAGACAGACTGAATAAATGAATGAATGTACGAATGAATTGAATTGAAAAGTAACAACAATAACATTGAAATACAAAAAAATGTGAACAAAAAACCAAAAAAAATAAAAATGAAACCAAAAAAATATATGAAAACCACATTGTAAATTGGTAACATGTATTAATATCCTTTGGTTATACCGCTACATAAATGCATACATGCACATCTATACAGACACACACACACACACACACACTCATGTATAAGTATAATTCATCTTTTTGTTTCTGTGTCCTTTTTTTGTTTTGTTTTCTGAACAAAGTTTTTAACAAAACGAGGTAAAAATCAATTTCCTGAATATATTTAAAAAAAAAATCAACAACAACAACTCTTTTTTACTTCAATATCAATTAAAAAGCAGTAAATTTAATTTGAATGATTTTGCCACATGCATAATACAAAATACATCGTGCATCGTACATCGTATATGATGACACATTATGAACTTCGAATGTGATAGTGTTGAGTATCAGAAACAAAAGAAAAAAAACCTGGAATGAATGTATTCTAGTTGTTTATATCCTTTAACATTAAACGTATATGGAATATTACCACGAATGGATATTCAAGAAGAATACATAGCTAGTAGCATTGATATTATATTGAGTTGTACAAATTATTTAACTCTTGACTACAACCCTTAAAAATCATAAATCTTTACCAATGTATTCTATCAGGTGATTTCTTAGCTATTATCTTTTTGGCAACATTGGTTGAAACAGCTCACACTCGTTTCGTGCTTTGTTTCATTCATAATTTAACCATGAATCGTCTTACAAACGAACAACGCTTGAAAATCATTGAATTTTATTATCAAAGAAAGAAAATTCATAGCGCGCTTCTTCCATTTTATGGTCAGTTTAATCGACCCACTGAAGCGGCTATTCAGACTATTGTCACTAAATTTCGCACTAATGTTGAACATTAAACCACCAACCGGCTTACGTAGAGTGCGAACTGTAGCAAATATCGCAGCTGTATCGGCCACTGTTAAAGATAGCTGTTCACACCAATTGGGCCTCTGTTACTCAACAAAGTGGAAAATTATGCGAAAGGATTTACGTGTAAAACCTTTCAAAAGACTTGCATTACATTTGGTTTCAACAAGACGGTGCCACATGCTACACACCACGCGTAACAATAGACTTATTGAGAGGCGAGTTCGGTGAAGATTTTATTTCATATTCGGGCCCGGTCACTTGACTGCCTAGATCGTGCGATTTAACGCCTTTAGACTATTTTTTGTGGAGCTATGTTAAAGCTCATGTCTATACAGATAAGCCAGCTTCAATGGACACATTGGTAGACAACATTGAATCATTTATTCGTGAGATACCGGCCGAAATCTTATAGAGCATATGACAAAATTGAATTAAGCGGATAAACCATTTGAGTTGTGGTTAACATTTGCATGAAATAATCTTCAAACATTAAATTATATGGACCATACTATCGATTCAAATAAAGATTTCATGCATTTTTCTGAATTTTATGTGTTTTTTTTTTTTGAAAAATGTACCTATAGCTCTTAAATTAATCACCCTTTACAAATTCCGAGATATGACCCTCAACACCACCATTTACAAAAAAAAACCTCAGAGACTTAAAAGCAAATACCCTTCTTACAACTACTAAACAAATATCTTGTATAGACCCTTCCTTAAACCTGAAGATAGCAGAAATTTTCTCTTTTATCGCCGTAGTCTTGTAGTAATATGTTGGCTTACGAGACCCTTGAACAAAGCGGCCTCTAATAATAATAATAATAATAATAATTCTAGCTTTAATATAAAAGTAGAAACTTATCATAGGTTTCTCAAAAATCTGTAGTCCAACAAACAAAATTAGGGAACTTCATAGCTGCCAGATAAATGAAGCATCAAATCGTCAAATATTTGAGAAAAAACCGTCAAATACGTTCATTAAAATCGTCAAAAAAATGAATAAATAAATTGAAAGGTTTTTAATAACAAAAACCTATAAAGTCAATGTTAAGAAGCGATAATATTGCATCATCTATACCTATGTGTGGTGTAAATATTAGGGAAGTTCAGAAGATATCAGATGATCTTGACTTTATGGGCATTAAAATTCAGTATGATTCTCGCTAGAACTGATGCATTTTACAGTTCTTAAGACGTTGCAATAAATACTTCACTTCGTCTGATCTACTTACAAATTACACCATTTATAGCCGATCGAAAATGGTATACAACTCTCATGTATGGGTAAGCACTTAAATCCTATTTTGAGGCTTCTACATAGTGTTCTATCGCTTCTACAGTGAGTATTGCTCGAGCGAACACTCGTCTACGTAACACTCGTCTTTCTCGGCAAGCACATCCATATGTGGTCGATTGGCCAGTGTATCGCACACCGCCTTACAGACAAAGTTTGTTTGCTAGACGGACTATCCGACTATTCCTGTTACTTATGGTATAAAAATATTCAAATCTAGTCTCCATAAACACTACTCCCGCTTTCCTCATGCCTATAATATATTTCCCTAGTTCCAAAAACAATGCCAACCCCTGAGTGTTGGTCGTAATGAAAGAAAGAAAATAATTGCACTTGCCTATGTTCTTCCGATGATAATATTAGAAGCAATAATCGATTTTTTAAAATTGATTGCAACAGCTTATGATAATTTATTATCAATTACGATGTTATTTACGAGTTGAAATACAGAAAAATCATCACAGGTATTAAAAATAACTTAAAAATATAATACTTTACACCATTTTATACAAAGCTTAAGAAAGCCTTTAATGTACCAAAACAAGGAAAATTATGTAAATTTTTAATTGCTAAAAATGATATTTTTGGAGCCCAAAATCGTCAAAATGACAATAAATCGTCAAATCTGGCAGCTATGGGGAAGCTAGCTCGTAATGCTGACAATATGTAATCATAATATAATATAATAAACAATATTTTCAATTATCAATTAAGGATTTAATTAAGTGTTCACTAATTTAAGCAAAAAAGGAAGTGGTATGGTGTAGTAGCTAAGCTGATTAGCTGTTCCACCGTAACGGTCTTGAAAAAAGCCACCAAATAATGCAGATTCACAACATTGTAGTAAAATCAGACATACCAATCTATTGAAAAATAGTATAAATTAATAAGAAAATTACATCCTCAAAACTGTATGCAATGCAACAATTAATAGGGCATTATGTTTGGGTAAAACAGATAGCAGCCCTATGATCAAAGGACTCTTAAAGTTTAGATGAAAAGGCTTGAATAGCGGAACAGCAAGAAAATCAAGGCATAAAAGAACATGAGAATACTATTCATCATGCAATCGTAATTTATAGTGATTTCTTGTAGTGTTTAAGTTTCAATGATTAACATTTGCTGAATCGCTTTATTTCCTCAATTTCATCAAAAAAGTTTCCAATTTAATTTCCCTTTTTTTCGTTTCAGGACCAAGTTTTTGGGGCCTTATAAATCCACAGTGGAATATGTGCAATAAAGGTAGACGACAGTCACCCATCGATGTAGTGCCAGATAAATTATTGTTTGATCCTTTTCTACGGCCACTGCACATAGACAAACACAAGGTAAGCGTTTTGAAACAAAAACAAAAAAAAAGAATTAAAAAAGAAAAACTGGAAAAAACAAAAAATCTTTGAACACAAAAAAGAACCTGCTAACAAAAGCACAAATAAAGAAACAAACAACATCAGAAGAGCACAACTAAACAAATTAACAAGTAAAATAGAAAAAAGAAAACTTTATGTTCTGTTGTCTAATTTTTTTTTTTCTTTTTCCCCTATTCATGTGGTATGGTGCCGTGTTATCATTAGGTTTCCGGTACACTACACAATACAGGTCAATCGCTTGTCTTTCGCGTTGACAAAGACACAAAACAACATGTCAATATATCCGGTGGCCCCCTGGCGTACAAGTATCAATTTGAAGAGATATACATACACTATGGCACAGAGAATACACGAGGATCAGAGCACTATATACAGGGCTATAGTTTTCCAGGCGAGGTAAACTTAAATCATTTGCTGTTTTGTTGTTTTTCATGTCTTTTTGTTTTTCATGTCTTTTTTGTCATTTTGATGAATGGAGTTTTAAATGCCATAAAAATAATTCGTTTTTTGTTTTGCAGATACAAATCTATGGCTTCAATAAGGAATTGTATCATAATATGTCCGAAGCTCAACACAAATCCCAGGGCATTATTGGTCTTTCGCTAATGGTACAAATTGGTGAAACACCAAATCCTGAATTGCGCATCATAACGAGCACATTTAACAAGGTGCTATATCGAGGTAAGTTCAAAACATCCACACACACACACACATCTTCTCCCCCCAATATAAAAGAGTATGACAGTGTATTAAAAAATTATTTAGCAAAATATTGATTATTGAGGTCAAAATGCCGCATTGTTGACATTAGCGAGTGTATTCAACACCGTTTTGCGGGTGAGTCAAGTTCGTTGCAATTGATAAATGCAATTGACAGACTTGCTGACTCAATGACTGTCAACAGTACAAGTATGTGTCAAATATTATGGCATTAACAAGTCTTTATATTTCCGGTCATTTAAAATTATTTCCACATAAAAAATTATACGATTTTTTCTTTTTTATTTTGTATAATATCATGACCTTATTTTTGTAGGCCACTAACCAGGTGAAAAAAAAATGGAGGAAAAAAAACGAAAGCATTTTTATATTCACATTTTTCCTAAATTAGGTAAAGTTTATAATATTGCATTACAAAACTACAATTTTTTTTTTGTTGTTGCTCAGTTCCTTCTGAGTTGAAACATCGTCATGCTACTGGTGTTGACGTCTTTACTGCCTATTTTAAATGTTACATACTATACCGTTACGTGTATTTCCTTTTCCTTTCATAATATTAAGCAACAACAAGTAAAACATCATCGGCTATATACATACGTACATACAAACATATAAACCTGCTGCACCTTTGCCACATTTAAACTGCAAAACAGTATCCGCAAGCCCGCCAACTAACAAAAAATATCCGCGTAACTGGTAAATGCCATAAAATTATGCACATTTTCTTTCGTTCTCATTTTGTTTTTATTTTTTTTTTCTTCTTTTTTTTTGTTATTTTACCACCCATTAAAGCCAATAAAAATATTTCATAATATTCCATAAACAAAATAACTAACACGTAATGTTGGGTTTTCCCCATTATATTTTCAAACAATTTCAACGTATTTTTTATTTTTTTTTTATGATTTCATTTCTTTCCCCAACTTTACTTTCACTTGTGCTTGGCAATCAGAGTTTGGTTGGATGGCATATTTGATGGTACAATTGATTTGTTAAATTTGAAATTAAAAATTTAAACAATTAAGGACCATAACTGCAGCACAAAGTTATTACAAGGATCATAGACAACTCCAACATTTAATTAACAGCACATCTGCTCAGCTAAATTCGCAAACTCTGATCACGTCTGATAGTATTCACGTTATAGTTCCGCAAATAGTAAGTTCACATGTATCAGTCGTACCGTTGTAAACAGAATTTTCAATAACCGATACAACATATCGAAAATGCTAATTGAAAATATATATCGGGTCTCTCATTAATTATATCTCATCGAAAAGTTCACTACGGCTTCTCAAGGTAGAGAATAAATCAAACGGAATTTGACCAATGGCACGGGTTATGTTGGCTTTGTGAACCGCTGCATTCACATACACCTGCGACTAAAGACAACGTCATAAGCAAAACACTAACGACGTCATATTGTATTATGCCGATCGCCAGTTTACATTACCTCACAGTGAGATTATCACTTCCTCAAATCGCTCGTGCAGAATATCCATTGTGGCTTGTTGGACTATGTGATAGCGTCGTCCTGTTAAAAACAGTTGTCGTTGGTATCCAGATTACCTAATTAAGGCCAAAAGAACCTATCGACCTATAATATTTACCGTTAAAACTGATGGCCAGGTGTACGCCGTTCTCAAAGCATTATTAAGCGATGACGTTGTTTGCCCAAACGCTCTTGCACTTCATGTGAATTACTATCGTCCAAAATCGTTAAATTTATTTGTCCACTTATCTATTCGTCCAGGAATGGGCCTCATCGCTGAAAATGACTTTTCGAAGAAAATTATCATCATCTGCCAACCGCCCATCCAGCAGACATGCAAATTGTTAAAGAGATTTAGTTTCCTCCGAAATAAAATGACCTTTATCAGCTATGAAATTTTTTAGTTCTTGTTGGAAGACTCTATACTACTTTTTCCGTAGAATCTAAGACTATATGTAGTCGTTTAACAGGAGCAAGAATCAAAATATGATGGGTTTGGTGTATATGTTGTTTTGAGTAGAGAAAAAAGAATTTGTTTTAATTTAATTTAATTAATTTATTTATTAATTACATTACAATTACAAATTATATTATAATTCTATACGAGCTCAGTAACTTCAATAATATGCTCGGTGTAGTGTCACAGACCAGAGCCTCTGGTGGTCTAATAGTCTAGCACACTACCCACTAGACTACCACCAGGGTGCTCTCCTCATTTTAAAGGTCTTTATTGACTCTACAAATGTTAACAACTTTAAATCGTATGTCCCTAAAAACCATGATCTACTTTTTAATGTCCTACTACCTGACTATTTTCTTATTTTTATTTCTTAACGTTCTATTAAGACACATTACAAAACATCTTCCCTACCATCCTACAATCTTTTTACGGTGCTTCAGCATCCGAGATCAGCATCGTTTTTCGGCTCATCATAAGCCCTCATGCAATTTTGAGTATGAATGAATCAACAGAATTGAAATTCAACTACTCTGATTCGTTCGTACTCACTACAACATTGATTTATGAGTATAAGTAGCATTGAGTGTGAGTACAACGTTGACATCAAACTCACAGCATTCGAAATATGTTTGATTTATAAGCCTACTCTTTCTGATTCATAAATTTAGAAAAATACTTATAATACTTATAAGTCATTCGAGTGGCTCGAATCATTCGTCAAAATTTACAGCCTTTGTTGTTGTTGTATATACAAACAAAGAAGAAAGGAAAGACAACAAGCAAATCATACACACAATCTTCTTTTGAGCATAGTAGTGTTTATTCGCGAATCATACTTATTTGTGCTTCGTGTAAATGTTAAGTAGAGACGAGTCGAAGTTAATAACAACATGCGTATTGCTAAGTAGGAATACGACGAGTACTTCCAACGTTGAGTATGAGTTGTATGAATATGATATCAAAGTAAGTATGAATGCGTCTAACTATCTGAATTTATAAGTATGACTCGAACATACTCATCGTTTTGAACACTTATTGCTGATTACTGTTCAGCATCATTACACACATTTTTCTCCTTGAATAGGAGATTAGATTAAAGTATTACGGCTCAAAATGATAGGACTGTATAATACATACATCATTGGTCATTACAACCGTTCGGACAGCTTTGAGACGTACATTCTTACACCACTAATGTTGTGTGTGTTAATTTTTATATAGTATGAGTGGCGGGACCTACAGTTTTTGGCCATTATTGATGATATCGTTTCCAGGGGCTGTAAGGGTTTTCAAATATTTCATGGCTTACATTGTATTTTCTTAAAATCGTGAAATATTGAGTTTGTATGAACAATGAATCATAAATTACATTGTCAGTGATATATCTACCGTAGTCTAGTAGGTATTATGTTGGCTTATTAAGGTCGAGACTGTGGTTCAAATAGTGGGTCAGACATGTTGAATGAAATTAAAAAAAAAATATTTTTTTCTTCGACTTCCTTTCAGCAGATTTCTGACAATAAGAGTAAATAAAAAATCTGTTGTTTGAACTCGACTTTAAATGGACGATGCCACCACTTATCGATAAAATTCACACACTCAATATGAGTGGTTTAAGAATCTAGATTGTATTCCTGACTTAAGGGGTTGTACTGACCAATTGATTAATTTGTATATAAAATTCTAAACTAGTTTACCTCAAATAGCTCTTTCCTCGATTCGTTGTTACACAGAAATGAAAACAAGAGGAAAAAGAAACATTCTTCACTTTCTCTTCATTTTTCTGGCCTTACGATGATGACGATGATGATGATAATGTTGATATTAATGATGATGATGTCGTTGTCCTGTCCTGTTCTGCTCTTTTTATCAACTCATATATTTTTTTTTTTTTGGTTGTTGTTGTTGTTATTTATAGCAGTTACAAATTTTCAAATAATTTCATGCAACAGCCTAGTGAATGTCTAACAATTGTTGTTTCAAACAGTTTGTTGCCACTGCCAAGTTAACCAGCATTTCTATAGAAATTTTATTTCTTCTTCTTTTTTTCGGTTTTCTTTCTTTTTTTTTTTTGTTATTGTTGTTGTTGTGGAAATACAAAAACAAAAATTATACTAAAGAAAAGTTTCATTCAGTCAGCAACGGAAATAGCGCGAAAATTTAAACCAACACTTAAAAAGTTCTTTTATGGCTTATTATTATTATTTTCCTCTCTTCCTTTATTCCTCTAGCAGTGCTGCAGTTTTCAGACTCATTTTTTTCTCCATTCTTCACCGTTGTGTGTTAACGGAAGAAGTCAAGGAAGTGGGGTTTTAAAGAAAATAATGTTGTGTTACGGAAAATACTTTAATACACTCTCGCATATAAAGTTATGTACTTGACTAGATGGATGGATAATTTAAAACTGAACGAAAACAAAAAAAAAAAACTTGTGTGATTTAAATACAGTGCTTAGCTATGTGTTAATGAAAATAGATGGTGATTTATTTATTAGGATATCAGTAAATAAAGTAAACGTTAAGATAGAATACGATACGAATACAACTATTTTAATTTGTTTTTAAGTGGAAATATAAATTCGTTTAAAATTGGTTTCTCCACATGCATTAGCAGGATCCAAGTAGTATCTCAGTAGGAGCACTGCATGAGTTAATGAGTGCTTGACGGCATATGTATTTGTATTATCCCAAATTATATTATTATTCCAGTTAGCTATCTAAGGACAGTTCCAAAGCCTTTGCTCTATCATAAGATAATAGAAGATTAGAAACTAGGGATGCCAAACGGGATCGATTTTTAAAAATCCCGGAATTAGTGATTTTATAAATCCCGATCCCAAAATCCCGGAATGAATCGAGATCCAAAAATCCCGAAAAATCAAGGGAAAAATCGCGATTTTCTCTTAATAATAAAAATATTTTGTTAACAAATTCCACTTATGTATATCAGAATTATATGTCATTAAAAATGAAGCAAGACAGAAAGTAAAAAAAGCGTAAACTAACAAAAATAAAAATTATTCATACGTATGCAAATCCATTAGTTTTAAGTAAATTATTTGGATTCCAAGAAAAATATTAAAGCATCTAACATGTGATCTGATAGTCTTGAGCGAATTTTGTTGTCAACATACGCTGCCGTTGAAAAATAAAGGATCAGCCAAATAACTTTATTTTAAATGCTTTAAAAAAAACTACTGCAGCAGATTGTGTGCGGGTATGTAAACAAGCAAAATTGTCGCATTTAGGGCACAGAAAACTTGCACGTATACATTGAAAAGCCGACGCACCCAAAACGAGTCACTATTTGGTGCGGATATTGATCCAGAGGCATAATAGGGCCATTTTTCTTCGAAAATGAGCAATGAGTCAATGGCGTTACAGTCAATGGCGATCGTTATCGAGCCATATTGAACGAATTTTTATTCACAAAAATTAAAGAGGAGGATATTGGCAACTTTTGCTTTCAAGAGACGGCGCAACGTGTCACACAGCCGAAGCTACACTCGATGTTTTGTGCGTTGTTTTTGAAGATCGCATTATCAGCCGCAGAGCTGATGTCGTTTGGCAACCTCGGATTTGCAATTTGACACCATTGGACCATTATTTGTGGGGTACCTTCAAAGATAAGTGTTACGCCGACAAACCAGAGACAATTGACGCTTTAAAGGACAATATTCGTGAAGCCATGGTGAAATACAACTGCAGACAATCGATAATGTGCTTAAAAATTGGACCGATCGTGTAGGCTCCTGCAAGGCCAGCCGGGAAAGGATTGCACTTTCAAATAAAAAAAGAAATTGGAGAAAATATTCAGTTGTTTTTTTTTTTGTAATAAAAAAAGCTGTTTGGCGGACCCTTTACTTCTCGCAATCAACATTTGTTGGTAAAATAGTTCCGAGATAGTTCCACCTCCTGATGTAATTAAATCTATTTCTTTGGACAGTTGAGTATCTAAATCAGTTAAGCTATTAATTAGTTTTAAAGGGCGCTTGCATTCTTCGATGGCATCAAATAACTTTTCATCAATGGAAGTAGGGGTTTCCTCATTTGAGATGCTATTATCGACGTCGAGTGATAAAGAAAGTTTTTTCAGGACCTTTTGTAGGGTCAAAATACATACGAATTTACGGCCCTGAAAATCCTTAAAAACTCCGGGATAAATTTTAAAAAATCCCGGGATTTCCCGATTGGCATCCCTATTAGAAACTGCCAATGAAACAATTTTAAAATAAAAATAATTATAATTTGTTAATGTACATATGATTTTTTTTTTCATATGCAGTTTCTTTTAATGCTCACTGTATGGAAAAGCAAGCAGTTCAAAGAAAATGGGTAGAATTGACCTAAGCTCAAGAAGTGGGCCATATCTATATATCTTTAATGATAAGGAAGATAATGAAAAAGATTGGTTGAAAGTTTCCGAATACTTTGGACATGTTGCTCGGACCATAAATCTTCACATTAGCATTTGTTTTGATATCTACAGAACTGTCTAAACGGTGTAAATATATATTTTAAAGGATACTATGTACATGCATACATAATTGGTCATTGCAACTCTTAAGACTAGATTACGATCTAGCTCCTTAGATCAGTTATGTTGTATCTTTTAATATTATATGGTTTAGGTGGCAATTTTATTTTGCTCTCATAGTTTTTACCAGAAATCAGCGAAGAAACATTTGTTCATATTTCGCTTTGTTGGAGATGTCTGACCTCACGTCTAATAACCCAACACAGTATCTACAAGACTTACTGCATACATAGCGTAGGTTTCTACGTAGCTGTATATCTGTATGTGCATGCTGCAAAGATTCCAAAAATTTATCGTGCAGATTAGGTACTCATGTATAAAACACACAATATAAGTGACGTGAGGAGCTAGGTCGTAATACTGACTGAAGGGTTGTAATGACTAAGTATGTATGTCAGTATGTGTATATACATAAATCCTGGTTAAGGACTGTTAAATGCTTAACAATGTATATGCAATACGATGATTTTTACCAATCTCGACTGCAATACTAATACGCGATGTGGACGATTATTTATTTCGTTTTTTTTTTTTTAAATATTTTAAAAATATTTTTTTGGTTTGGTTTTATTATATTTCAATTAAATAACATTTTAAGCATTTAAATTAATCTTTTTAAAAATTTCAAAATTGTTTAATTGCAGGCTTTTCAACGCCCATACGGCATTTATCCGTGAGAGCTCTGTTGCCAAATACAGATCATTATATAACCTACGAAGGATCCACCACACATCCCGGCTGTTGGGAGAGTACCGTTTGGATTATAGTTAATAAACCAATTTATATAACAAAACAAGAGGTAAGACAAACAAATAACAACAATAAATACAAAAAAAAAAATTAAATAAAATAAATAAATATTTATATAACGTTCAATTAAAAAATACTACATATGTGAGGTAGATATGAGTAACAAAAAAAAAATTAAATTTAAAACGCAGGCAAATGATAACAAAAATTTCCTTTTTTTTTTATTATTCAAAATTAAAAAGAAAGAAAAAAAAAAATAAGAGAAATTTAATTGTGAAAAAACAAAGCCTGACACAATTTTAAAAACAAAATCAATACAAAGTTTTGATGGCCAATTAATTAAATTGCAAAATTGAAAAGAGAGAAAATGAAATAAAAAAAAATCAAATGAAACAAAAATAGAATAGAATAAAATGAAAATCAATTAGTGTGTAAAATATACAATTAAAATTTATAACAACAACAACAATAATGATAGAGTAATACACCTTTATTTATATATTCACTTATATTTTATATACATATACATATATATATATATGTATTGTATACATGTATGTACATATAACTGCGGTATTTCTGGTTAAATGGTGAAAAACTTTGTATGGCACATAAAACTATTCAAATCTGATGGATATTTTGTTGCAAATAAAATAAATTTTTATATTTTAAAATTTTATATCTACCGTTTAAATGGTTTTATACATTATAACACTATAACTATGATGCAATGAATATAGAACAATAATAATGATTTTAAAAGTAAAACTTTTAACCCACTTAATATGTACATATGTATGTATGTATATACCTATGTACGTACGTACCATAGAAGCAAAATGATAACGCATTATAATTAATATTGATTGAATTCAAATGTTTTAATTATAATGGAAAAATATGGAATATAAATTTTGCATACAAATAGTAAAAAAAATAAAATATTATTGCAATTCCCATGCACTATAGTAGAGCCCCCTTAGGAATTAAAATAAATGCCAGAAACTTTAAATAAATTATGAAATTAAATAGTACGGAAGACATTTAAATTAAAAGCATAAATTACATAAAACTGAAATAACTTTTTTAAGCTCCTCCAATGAAAAATAAAAGCATTCATCTTTTTATGTATACATATATGGATATAATAGGGAGAGATATCTTGCCAATTGGCTCATATCTTAACAGCAAAAGTCTTAGTACTCTAGTATGTAGATACATACATAATTGGCCTTTACAACCCTTCAGTCAGGATTACGACCTAGCTCCTCACACCACTTATGTTGTGTGCGTTAATTTTATACATGAGTGGCGGGACCGACAGTTTAAAGTCGACTCCGAACGACAGATTTTTGAGAAGCTTTTCATGGCAATTTTTTACTCTCAGAGTCTTTGCCAGAAATCTGCTGAGAGAAAGGCGCCGAAGAAATATTTTTAGTTTTGATGTCTGACCTGGGATTCGAACCCGGGCCTTTCGTCTAGTATGTAGATAGTATTTTGAAAATTTCATGAATTTTTATAAAAAAAATTAAGGTTTAATATTTATTTTATTTTTTACTTATTACACACAAACCTCTTTGTACATGGTTTTTTTTTTTTTAAATGAAACCCCATTTTTTAACAAATTTACCATTTTTTTTTTTGTTCGCTCCTTTTTATACGAATAAAATCATTTAAACCCGTTTAACTCCCAGTTTGTGCATAAAAAATAATGTGGCATCATTTTTTTCGATTATGGATTGAATGAAGCATGCTGCTTTAGCCTTTTCAGAAATAAAACTATCAACTTTAAATGCCTGTTAGCATATTTGGCCAGAATGCGTTAAAGACAAAGACACTTGTGCAAATGATAATTCAGGTAGTGAAGTGTATCCAGATATAATTAATTTAGCGCGACAAGTTGGAGGTGAAGAGTTTGATAATCTTAACATTGAAGATATAAACGAAATAATTGTTGTTAAGAGCTTTAAATGAAGAAGAGATATTGGAGGTTGCTGTGGGAAATGAAGATCAAAATGTCGAAACTGATGAGAGTAAAATACAAAGTCCAATAACTGTCAAGTTGATACTTGCCGGCCTTCAAATGGCAAATAAGTTGGCAGAACACTTTTTGAAATGTGATAACATAATTGAAAGAGCTCTATATGACTAGATCCAGAGAGCTCTATAAGGAACTTTCAAAAGCTAAATCACAACGTACTATAACAGAATTTGCTGTTAAAAGAAATAAATCAGAGCCAGAGGCAGCTTCTGAAGATGTAGAAGTAATAAGTATTTCTACTGACGAGACTGATATTAAGCCACCCCAGCAAAAGAGAATTCAGAAACTGATTCCGAATAAAATAAAAAAAAAAATGTTTTATTCAAAATAATTCCGTTTCTAATTGTCTTAAGAGTTTTATAAATTTTATAAATGGAAGAGAATTTTTAAGTTTTTCTTTATTTTTTTATAATCATAATCTGTGTATACTATTGAACTAAATCTGTACGTTTTTATAAAGTTATTAATTTTTATAGGCATATGTCGGCTGCTGCATCAATCCTATGTATATCTTTTCAGTTTGTTTATACACTTACATACATACATAATATTTGTCATTTTTTAAGCGTTTTTTACACGGTATCCCCTGGAACGTATCTAACGTGTAAAAAAAGGTTTGGGTGTATTTAAGAAATATATTATTAAATATTATGTTATTACTTAATAATATTTAAATATTTATTATAAAAGAAATAATTTTTAAATGTTCTTCACAAAACAAGAAAAAAATATGGAAAAATTTCAGATAGGTAACCATAGGTACCCCCAAGGAGAACCCAGAGTAAATTTAAAATTCAAAGGCCTTATATATGTAAATGTTATCCCTTGTATTAAATTGAATATCCCATAAAGTAAAGCACTACATTTAACCCATTTGAAATTGAATTATGAGTTTTCGTGTGGCATCTTGAGCAAGTTTTTCAGTTGAATTTGTTTTGAGGTTTAGTGATAACGTAACCGTTCTCCCAAAAGGATCTCCTAAATACTCTCTTGAAGTCATATCGTGACTTTGTGTAGGAGTATTAAGCCTGTGTTGAAGTTTTTTGTCAAACTATATTGGAGTACAAAGACTTTTGCTGTCCACTTTATACGTATATTTTTAAGAAACATTTTCAATCTTTTCACTGTTTCAGTTTAAATCAATTTTTTCAGCTAAGTAGGCGTACATAAATGCTGGAACAATGTCTTGGTCACAAAATTAAAATAAATAAAATTAAATCAAATAAAATTAAATAAAAATAAATAAAATATATAATAATAAATAAAAGGGCTATAAATATTGTTACAACATTTAACACACTAATTCTAATAGAAGGATGAAATATAATCTGTAATCCTCGTTTCGTATTGGGAATTCTAAATTGAATCAGTTTTCACTATGACATGGTCAACCGTGGAAT
This sequence comes from Sarcophaga peregrina, assembly GCA_014635995.1. NCBI lineage: Eukaryota > Metazoa > Arthropoda > Insecta > Diptera > Sarcophagidae > Sarcophaga > Sarcophaga peregrina. The sequence continues at coordinate 31,161,670 of CM025790.1, forward strand.
CAACCGTGTGATAGCAGAAAGCATAACATTGTTTACGGAAACATGAAATGTTAAAGATCACCACCTATCTGATCGTCCACATTTCGAATGCCAAATATCATCAAGTATTCAGTGAAATCTATTCTATAAACAAAATGTGAATGAATTTTGTACAATACAATGAACGACCTGTGACTTTAGAATTGGTACTTTCAAATGTCGAACACTGATGCGAACTCATACATGTTTGTGTAAAAAATATAAGAAGCGAGCTAGATCAATAAAAGTTGGCACAATGTCTACAACGTCCACATCACCCACTGCTTATATAATCCAAATCGATTACATGCATAAAGTTTTTCGAATCCAAGTAAAATTCTTTAAATTTGGAACACACACTGCATCTAAAACAAAATTAAGATGCATGCCAAGTTTAGTGCCCAAGTGTCTAGCTCTACAAACCACATTAAAGAAATTTCTTAGCGTTCGATGGATTTTGCTTGGTTAAATTTATAAACTATCCTCTCCATTATTTGATTCTTCAACTGAGAAGACGAAAGTAGGCGGTGTTAACTTCTTTATTTTTTTTTTTTTCATTTGAAGTTGTACCAGTTCATATTTCCTTTTACTTGACATGATGGCCATGGGATGGTAACCATGGTTATAATGACCATGGTTATAATGACCATGACTCCTATTGTAATCACATATCGTAAAGAACACAAATAGGCAAAGAACAGCTTATAATCCATCATTTGATTCCAGTAAGTAGACGGAAGTAGACCACCAAGATACCTCTGTAAGCCATAAGGATCATATATTGAATTCATTATAAACGTACATCTGCGACTTAAGGAAACCCCAGAAGAAAAAATCTAACGTGGGATACTCATGCCCTCAAATCATTCGTGTGGCATGAGTGCTGTCCTGTTGAACCACTTTACTATCCAGATCAGCCAACAAATAAAGTAGAAGAGATCTGTCTGATGGTCTTATTAGAAATATATCCGCTGTCCATAGGGTCGTATACTTAGTATCCTTCTTATCAGAATCAGTTTTTGGAACGTGAAACCTGCCAAAGCCTGCTCAAATATTTGAAAATTGACGAATGATACCAAAATACATTCTACACTCTGTCATCTTCCATTGTAAAAATATTTACATGTAAAGCACGCACAATACCTTTTCTTTAATGGATGTTTAATAAGCTAACTATGTAAATAAGGTCATACACATTCCCTTACCCAATAGTTTGTAACCCTACTGGTTTTAAATTAAAATTAAAATAAATTTAAACGTAATAATATGGAATTAATTTGTTAAATAAAATGAGGGGACAGCGAGCTCAGTAGTATGGTGTCAAAATGTGGTTACAATTAAAATTCAATCGGTGTTAACCGACATGCTCTTGTACGTTCAAAAAACGTGGCAGTATCAATGACTTAAATTAAGTTGTTGTAGCTGTAGTTGTTGCTCATCATTTTATTAATATTATTATCGTAGTTGTTGTTGTTGTTGTTTTTGTTTTATTAAATGATTTTCCTATAATGATTATATGATTGGAAAATGGATTTTTTACGTAATTTAACATGATTACGTGTTAAGTATGGATAATTTGTTATTTTTAATTGTTGCCAAGAATAATATTGTAAAAAAAATATCAGAAAAAACAAATCGAAAACAAATTGAAAAAGAGGAAAATTTAAATGAACAAATTATGTTTAATGATTTATGATCATTTAAATGAAAATATACAACACTTACATATGTACATATGGATGTAGTATTCCTCTCTGCAGTATTCAGTATTTTTTCAATACATGTGTTCTCTTGTTCGTTTTTATTAATTTGAAATTATTGATATTTATTGTTTATTTTTATATGATTAATGGCATAAATAATCGATAATTTATTTATTATGTTTTTATGTGTTTTTCTTCTTTTTTTTTTTTAATTGCAGTTATACCAACTGAGGCGACTAATGCAGGGCTCAGAAAATACACCGAAAGCTCCTTTAGGCAATAATGCACGACCGGTGCAAAATTTACATCATAGAACTGTTAGAACTAACATAGATTTTAAGAAAACTAAGGTAAGTTAATGAATACCTGGTTGTTTATGTTTTCGATGTTTTCAAAAGTCAAAAACCATTTAAGTACCTCATAAAATATGAGAAGTTCTTGAAACACGCGGACATTTTCTAGACCACTTCAGAAAACCTGGTTTCAATGCACAAAAACTTCTAGAATGATCGTAAAAACGGCTGTATCTCAATTTCATAGATAGAAACGTGCCATAGTGATTCAGATGTGCTTTAGTCAATGTGTTCACAGCTCTATTCTGGCTAAAAAGGAGTTACAGCAACGGGTTTCGGAATAAATCCTGCCATCTAACCATGGAAATCGAGAGGGAAACTATACTTTAAAAAGATCATGGAACATAATTGTAAGAATTATCATAGACTTGAAACCCATAGGAAACTGAAGGTGGAGATACCCGACATATATGTAGAGAAGGCAAATGGCCTAAAATCTAGAAAAGAGATCGCTGGCTCATACTATTAGTATGTTCAACAAAATTTATGGAACCCCTATGACTATTATAAGATCGACAGAAACAAGTTTGCAGGGTACATAGGCGTTCATCCAAACGGATATATATAGGATGTTTTTTATAGATGTATAAGAACTTTAAGTTGCAATAAAACAACGATGGATTATTCAATTGACATTAATTTTTTTTATCCGAAAGATAATCTTAAATCTTTTAAATATGATTTCTGGAATATGACCGTCACGGCTGTAGTAGTCCACGGCGCGGATGTAGTCCAATCTGGACGTCCTAGTTTTGATGACCTTTATCAACATTTGTAGCCGTATATTGGCAATAACACGGCGAATGCTGTCTTCCAAATGGTCAAGCGTTTGTGGCTTTACCGCATAGACTAATGACTTTACATAGCACCACAGACAGTAGTCTAGCGATGTTAAATCACAAGATTTTGGAGTCCAATTCACAAGTCCAAAACGTGAAATTAGTCGGTCACCAAACGCGTCTTTCAAAAAATCTATTGGGGCACAAAACCACATCTCCTGAACTTCATGGGTATTCAATTCAGGAATGAAAAAGTTAGTAATCATGGCTCTATACCGATCACCATTTACTGCAACGTTCTGGCCACCATCGTTTTTGAAAAAGTACGGACCAATGATTCCACCAGCCCATAAAGCGCACCAAACAATCAGTTTTTCGGGATGTAACGGTGTTTCCACATACACTTCACTCCAAATGCGACAGTTTTATTTGTTGACATAGCTGTTTAACAAGAAGTGCGCTTCATCGCTAAACAAAATTCGCTTATGAAAATCAGGATTAAACATGGTGCGAAAACGTTCCATGGTTAATCGAATTAACTGCTCTGATGGACGAATTTGTCGACGAAAAAACGGACGTAGTACGCGATACGTTTTCCGCACAGAACCATTATTTTCGAAATAAAATTGCACTATTTGCAAGCGTTATTCAGGCGTGAGTCTATTCATGATGAATTGCCAAACCAAACTGAGTATAAATCACTTGACAGCTTTTAAATCGGTCGTCATCTTGAAAAGTAATGCCAACTTAAAGTTCTATATCTCTATAAAAACACCCTTTTATATTTTCGTTATAGTCTAATGCCATTCCGCCTGCTATTTGAGCTCTCGTCAATGAGAGGCACTAATCGTTTAAATTTGTAGAATCGTTTTGATTTCGTCAAATCGACATCCGGACATCTGGAAATTGAAGCGTCTAAAATTTGCAAAATAACATAAAAACTGTGTAATCCTACCGTGACATTTAATTGCTTTCTTTGAATACAAGATAGTCCTAATAGTCGTACAACTGTTAGTAAAATTATTCATTTTTATTCGAACCAAATACACTCACTCAATGATCACATGTAACTCTGTGTGAAACTCCTATATAGTGAAGCAAACGAAAGCGTTGTCAAGTTTCTGATTCTATTATGCAGGTACACAGTCCAGTGCTATCTTCGGATTAGAGCGCTTTGTTTAGCTGCTAGTCACCGCTTGTAGAATCGTCGATTTAGTATCAGAGCGTATAGCAATTGGTTATAATTTATATCATTTTATTTTCCGTGATGATTTATTGATGGTATGCGCCCTACATCTCGTGCTGATTTAATTCCTCATAGTCTAGAGAAAATAGGACATAAAAACCTCACGATATCACACCCGTAGTTCAATTGATTGACCCGAATAGTCAATTCTTTTCTTAATTGTGCTTCAAATATCCACTGTATACAGTTTACTCAAAGGCAAATTCTTTACGCATCCAGTCCAAAATCACAGCTCACTGCAAAACGTCCGTAGTACACCTACTACCATCAATAATTTTTTGAAACTCAAAAATCAAAAAATTTTAAGTCCATTGAACTCAGTACATACAATATTTAAACTGAAGTTGACTTGCATACATATTATCTCAATACAGTTTTAATCTATCGTATTAACCTTTAATTTGCATCTGTTCAACAGCAGACAAATTAACAAACAAATGATCCGTAATTATTATTCCCACACATTAACACTTCCTCACACACTACACACACACACACAATCTTAATGCATTTATCCTTCGTTAACACTTGCTTTTTTGTTTTTCATCAACACCTGTACACTACGCCCCTCCTCCTTTTGTTCAATGTTTCTCCTGAACATATTCAATTTCAATTTGTATGAATTTTTTTTTCTTTTTTTTTTGAATTTTTTCAATTTCAGAATCAAAATGCTTGTCCTTCCATGTATAAGGATATGTATTATAGAGCGAATCGTTGGTCACCTGATACAGGTCTATTGATTCGTTGACCCATTATGGATAAAAGCCGACAGATAAATGACAAAAACATGTACGTGGACGATGATTATGGTAGAACAGTAGCAAAAGCAACAACAACAAAAATAAAATTAAAAAATATAAATGAAAAACACACACAATTAAAATTGGCTACAATTACAAAAACAAAAACAACAACAAAAACAAAAACAAACATAAAAGAATCCAATGATTATGAAGATATTGGATCAGGAAATGGTAGTCTTATGATTGTAACAGCATCAGCAGCAGCGACACTAGTAGCGGAAGCAGCAACAGCAGCAGCATTATCAACAACAACAACTACAATAGATGCGACAGCGGATGTTAAATTTAAATTTAATTTACCATTATATTTTCCGGTTAAAACCAACAACAACAACATTTATGACAACGATAATGATGACATTGATGGCAATGATGAGGATGATGATGGTGATGTTAATGGTATTCATCATGCTAACGTGTTGGATGACAGTAAGTATTTGAGGAATATGGACCGTCATATTGATAATGGTTTTAAATTTAATAACAATTATAATCATCATTATTATACTACCATTGAATCAGGTCTATTATATAAGTATTGAATGTAAACAGCAACAGAAAAAAAAACCAACAAAAAGGGATACAAACACTAAAAATCAACAATTTCTTAGCTTTTTTTATTTATTAATTTATTTTATATTTCTTTTGTTTTGTTTGTTTTCTATTTTGCTAGAAAATAAAAATGCAAACATAAAGGATGTTTCACCATTTTCCTTCCACTTCATTTCACTTTTTTATCTTTCACCATTTATTCTACCAAATTGTTTTAACTTTCATAGAGTAGATCAAGAATTGCGAGTTAGTCGCACAACGAAGCCTAATTAAGAATATTCTGTTGAGTTTCCTTTAATTTTTTTTGTTGGGGGGGACTAGCTTAATGGAGTTGAAAGAAGTTAACCTGCAAACATCAGGCTTTATTTTACTAATTATTACCAACACTATTGGTGGTGAATTATTAAAGTCACTGCTCTGGAGCTTGTTTTTTTAGATACGATCCAATATATTTATAATTTTTATGTACGATTTTCTGTCGTAACTCTTCAATCCAAAACCCTGACCTCTTTCGTGATTGAGGTCAGAAAGAAGTTATATCGACTTAATTACATTAGACATACAGTCAATATCTAAATTGGGTCGGGTTAATAACATCGTTTTCTATATTCAAACCACAATATCAAGGAATACTGCAATTTGGATAATTTTCAAGTTTCAAAAGAAATATTCAATTCTCTTGGCTTCTTAAGAAGTGCAAAAATATGTAATAATGGTCGTCTTGAATTCTACTTTGAGACTTCTCAACGGCGTAGAGGAAAGGTCGATGGTGAGTATCCAACTCTATTGATTTTTTGAAACACTTCCGCAATGTGTCTTTTGTTCCTATAGCGACAACAATTTCGTTTAAAGTGTAATAATGCGACCTGATCCCGAAATTCTCATATTTTACGTAGAACTTCTAGTTATTAAATAAATAAAAAAATCCTTCTTGCGTCTTAGTTTCCACTTTCACTTTCCTGACTCACACAAAATATTTTCTTAAATTCAAAACAATGTCCCGAATGAATTGTAAACACTGACTCACTATTGGGGACACACAAAAATCTTCCAATCTCTACAGGTCTAGGCTTCAGTAGGATTGATTTTTAGAACTTCTCTACTGGTCTAGGTTTTGGCTGGCCTGATTTTTAGAGCTCTCTGACAGATCTAGGCTTTGGTAGGCTTGATTTTTAGAACTGTAATAAGCGAAACCAGTATCGTACTATCTGTTTTGAAAACGCGTGCAGCCTATTGTAGTGCTTCTAATGTTACTTATTGTTCGAGTATTTTTGATTAGAAATTAAATATTTTAGGTAAAAACTTTCGAAAAACTTACGCAGTCAGATAGCTTTTCATATTTTTTTGGAACTTGAAATTTTCGGATTAGACACTTCGGCGGATTAATATGGAAATCCCATTGAATTTCTGTAGTCCGACATCATATCAATATATGAGAAAAGATATAGAGGCGAATAAGACAGTATTCAGGCTAAATGAAAGCTGTGCATATATAGAAGTGATCGTGATCAAACTCAAATGATAAAAATTAGTCCCTTAGGCCTTCACTTTTTAAAAATTGGTTCCTGTAGAATAAATCTATAAACGAGCTTTGGAGTTTAATTAATTCAATGTTTGATTCGATATTAAGTAAGTATAGATAATAATGTTTCTACTTCAACCGTAAAGACTTCTAAAACTTACATTAAATAACTTTACCTACAACCGTGTTGTACAAAAGCTCATCTAAAGTTTATAATAGCTCAGTAAAGTGTATATGTATTGAATATTTTAAGTTCAGTTCTGTAAAACACTGATAAGGTATCAATTTAAAAAATTATTTGTATTTTTAACTAGAATTTCAATTTCTTTTCATCCCTATATAAGCCTTAATAAGGCTAGTTTTTGTATTATCGCCTCCAAACTGTTTACTGGCTTAAGTTTGCATTGTTGATTGAATCCAAAGATTATTGTTAAAAAAAATTAAAAGGAAATAAAATTATTTTAATTTAATTTGATTTGTTTTTTTTTAATAAAAAAAATGTTTATTTTTGTATGTAAACACAAAACTTTTTTCGATTTAGAAAATTCTTCATTATCTGTGTGAAATCTGCCTTAATTTTTATACTTTTTAAGTTCATATTTTTTAATTTTTTGCTTCCTTTTTTCTAAACACAAAAACACATATATTTTATATCTTTTAATTTAAAATCATAAAAATTTTATTAATTAAAATAAAAAAAACATAAATATAATAAAAAAAATATATATAAAAATTAACAAAAAAGAAAAACAAAGACAAAAAACTGGATGGGTGGACAATAACTTTAAAAATAACTATTTAAACAATATACGCATACACTTGATTTATATAATAAAATAAATAAAATAAAAATAAAAAAACTGGAAATAAAATTATAAATAAAATGCTATAAATAAATTTATAAAACAAAAATAATATAAAACAAAAAATTAAAAAAATTAATAGGAAAACTAATGGAAAAAAAATTATATAAAAATGAGAATACAAAATAAATTATGATTAAATATTTATAGGAAGAAACAAAAAAAAACCAAATATGATTTATAGTTATTACAGGCAAGCAAAAAACCGTATATACACTTACATACATAAAATAAAACATATAAATATATACTATGTACATGCATTCATGTACATATGTATCTATTATTAATAAGTTATACACGAGGGATGATAGTATTTAATAATTAAACAAACTGAAATAAAAATTAAACATAAAAAAAACAATTACTACAACAACATGTACTTAATCAAAAGATTATAAATAGATTATAGAAATAATACGATTTATTTCCATTTTATTACCGTACTTTCAATTGATTTATTTGATTCCTAATTTAACTAATCAAATGTAATTTTTCTTCTCTTGTTATTTACATTACTATTGTAATTATTAAAGCAAAAAAGGAATTTTTTTTTAACAAATTTTTAAATTTTTTACATCATTATTACTGAACAAAGTGGTATAATAAAAAGTTTTTTTTTTTCAACGGCTTTTAAGCTTTAAAACAATAATAATTAAATGTTGTTTTAATGACTACTTATAAAAACAATTCACTCATTAAAAGTTCTATTTTGCTAAACTCAATTCAATTCAAACTAAAATGAAAATTTATTAAAACTTTTTTTATTTTATTGTATTTAAATTTAATAGGGAAAGCATATTAAAACGTTCATTCATGGCAAATTTTTTAAGTTGTCCACAGCGTATGATTAATATTTAATAAAATAAATATTTAAACAACCATTTAATTTTTTACAAACCAAAAAAAATTCTGTTTAAAATTTCCAATGTCGATTTCATTTATCCAAGGCAGTGCCTTTTCGTTCTGGTTGATTTAACTTATGCTGGAAAATTATTAACCAAGGCTGGGGTTGGTAGACTAGACCTCAAAACTACCACAGCTAGGCGATTTGTGCTTTATAAGTTTTCTGAAAATATGGCAGTGAAATATCTAGAGTTTAACAAACTGATCCGCCTTACTGCAAATCTCTTGACTTTATTTCTGATAGGTTGAATCAGTTTAAACAACTATTGGGTGAGATCCCCGAAGTTTAGCTACATGAAGATGGATATTGTACTAATCATGGAAACCTGTCTTCTGCGATTGTATGTTCCACAACCTCTACAAAGTAACAAACGTATGTTTACGAATGTTTTCTAATAACCTTCTCCCTTGAATTCCTTCGTATTCCTTCTGTTTTTTAGAAAACTTTAATGCAAAAGGGTTATTTTAATATTCGTCCACATCCAATCTACATGATTAGCACGGTTTTAATGATATTTAATTCCCTGTACATACATACATAATTGGTCATTACAACCCTTCAGGCAGGATTATTGACCTTGTTTCTCACACTACTTATGTTGTGTGTGTTAATTTTATACGTAAGCAGCGGGTCCTACAGTTTAAAGTCGACTCCGAACGACATATTTTTTGAGAAACTTTTCATGGCAATTTTTTTTACTTTCAGAGTTTTGTCAGAAATCTGCTGAGAGGAAATTGCTGAAAAAATACTTTTTGTATTTTATTTTCATGTCTGGCATGAGACTCGAACCTTGGCTTTACGTCTAATTAGCCAACACACTATCTACTAGACCACGGCGTCCTCAATTCTCTATGGTTAATATAAACATTTGGAAGTCAAAATATTGAAAAAAAAGTTAATTTTTCAGAGCATAAAAATAGCAATCCAATGCCTTCGTTCCCTAAACTAATCCAAATGAAAATTAAAATATCTGATCTCCTATTGTAGGAGATCCTAACGTAGTCTTTTTGGTTTAGTTTGTTGCCTTATTAAACGTGAGGCCTCGGTTTAATCTCCAGATTAGACATGTCGAACAAAACAAAGAATTGAAAATATTTATTCAAGGACTTCCTCTCAAGAGATTTCAGACAGTAAATATAATTGCCATGAAAAATTTCTCGAAAATCCATCATTCGGGATCGATGATAAACCTTAAGTCAAGCCACTTATGTATAAAATGAACACAAACAGCATAAGTGATGTGGGAATCTTCACTTAAGGGTTGTAATGACCAATTCAAATGGTTGAGCACCGCGTACAATTAATTGTGGTATCACAATAGGACTAAATAATAAATGGGATCTCTTCACTCGATGGGCTACGTTACTTAACCTAGGCTAATTTAATCCTGAAAAGCTACTTATTTGTATACCAAAAAGTATCAGTTTTTTGAATTTGAAAACATTTTTAATCACTGTAACAGAATTATTAAAGATTTTGCATGCAAAGTCTTCAAAATCAGAGGATTAGTTATGTTTTGTAATGAATATTAATCATATGTAGCCAATTATAAGCAGTTTAATGTAATATAAAGATTATCTGCTGCATTTTATTTCATTAAATTATTTCAATTATCAGCTTTAAATTAATATTATGGATTATTTTTTATATTTAAAAGTATTCAACATTGTATTGTATTTTTTCAATCACACTATTCATGCTTTTCTTAATTTTAATTACAAAATTACGTAATTTTCTTTGGTTATTTTTATCTCAAATAGTATATTTCGTCTTTCTATAATTAACAGACATAAACACATTGTTATACTCAAATTATTTGATATTTGAAAATGTCCTTACGCTACTCATAACCCCATTATTCTATTGTAAATTATTATTCAACGGAAGGGTAAAAAGGAATTATAAGTTATTACAGTGACTTTAAGTCCTCTCCAACAACTAACTACCGAACAACTATTGTAATAAACAAATTATTTTCAAATCGAAATAAATATTTAAACAACTCTCGAGTAATTTCGAGTAACAACTGTTGGCTGTTGTTGGGAAATGCAGCACAGTACTAACCAACAAACATGTTTAATTAGTTGACTTTTAGTTAATTCTTGTATACTATAATCAGAAGTACTCCGTAGTTTATTATAAACAAATATGAAATTAAATTTTATAACTAAATTATAAATGATAACAACAATAAGAACATTGAAACGAAAACCAAACACTAAGTGTACTAGTTGGTGTAATAGCCAGCTTAGATCGACTATATAATGCCCTACATCATTATAAAGTTTTTAAAATACATTCTTCCATACAGCGATATACAATTCTGAATACAATTTTCCCAAATTTGGCAGGGCGTTAAAAAAAACTTTGTACAATGGGTCAATTTCGACCTCCGGGTACTGTACTTGTTTTAACCGACAAGTAAATGTCCCCGAACCTAAATAAACTTTATGCAAAAATGTTCGGACAATTTTCGAAAAATAATCTTTCAGATGTATCCCGTTCAGATGTCTGGCCCTTCTGGAAAAGTGAGAAACTATTTATCACATAGTTCAGACCCATTGTGATACGACAATAAATATTCAAACGGGGTATTCAACATAGGAAATCAACCCGACTCCAAATAAAGATTGCAATAATAGCAACAGTTTAGTCAAAGAATATCTTCCATAGCAAGCACATAGGGTTAAAAAGAATTTCTTCCTAGGTTAGAGGACGTACATTTGTCAATTCTGACAAGTACAGTACTCGTTGGTCGATTTGACCCATTGTACAATTTCTTCCTAATCTTCCAATTCATTGGCACTGCAGATGCTATTTAAAGCATACCTTCAAAGAGAACAAGTGCCTGTGAGAATAACAATTATGTAATGGATAGTGATATGATTTCAATTCAGAACTTAATTAGTCCTCTCCTTAACCAAATCAGTCTGACAGAGTCTAACAATATTGCGTTTACCTACTTGCTGTCAACGAGCAGTGATGTTCTTAGACAGGAACAAATGTCATTAAGGTCAGCAAGAAATTTTCAGGAAACATCTTACCACCTAACAGGCAATGTGCCACTTTAAAATAGCCATGTACTCTGCTTAGAAAACACTGCAGTGGAAAAGCAGACTATAGGAAAGTTCAATATTTGTCTTATGATATCATCGACATATGCCAATGGCACCTTATTTTTCAATGGCAACTCCTAACCTACGCCTAGTATTTTTTCCTTCGATGCATTAATGTCCCACAAGTTTGAAGAATCTGTGCCGACAATTCATTCTCAAATTCATCACCAAAGAATCTGCATACATTTTGGGCTCAAGACAACCTAGCACCTGATATGCACTCAGATGTTTTTCCCTGGAATACATGAATGTCCTACAAATTCAAAGGACCTGTGCCAATAATTTATCTGGTCACTCATATTCTACATAAGTGACATCATACCGAGTGTACAATATGCTGTCCAAAGACCAGTTACCAACCTCAGATTGTTTGTGAATAATCAGATGCTTGACTCAGGTCACCTCTAATTTCCCTCCTTTCAATGGCAATTTCTAACCTGATATGCACCCTAGTATTTTTTTCTGGGATGCATTAATCCCCCACAAGTTTGAAGAATCTGTGCTGACAATTCATTCTCAAATTCATCACCAATGAATCTGCATACATTTTGGGCTCGAGATAACCTAGCACCTGATATGCACTCAGATGTTTCTCCCTGGGACACATTAATGCCCCACAAGTTCAAAGAATCTGTGTCAATAATTTATCTGGTCACTCTGCATAAGTGACAGCATACTGAGTGTACAATATGCTGTCCAAAGAGCGGTTACTAGAAGCAGATTTTTTGTGAATAATCGGATGCTTGACTTAGGTCACCACAAATTTCTCTACAACAGTTTTGATTGTCTCAAATCTAAATTGTTTGAAAAGAAGATTTGTTCCAAAGTCTCATTACGGAATTTGTTTCTGATGAGTTAGCTTGCACTTTAAAAATTCTTACTAACTAGCATACATAATACAATACTTGCTCTAGTATATCCTTATTGGTTTTAGTCCTAGTGTAGGGCTTCATACCCGGGGTGATAATTATGCGACGCATGACCCAATTTCGATTACGATTACGGACAAATAAATTTCGATTGTATGAGTTTTTAATACAATTGGGGTATTAATTAGCCTTCATGCTTTAATGTCATTGGCGTTATAAAGCTACACAGAAAATAAAATATGATCCTATTGCCAGCTAAAAAAATTCAGACGCTTTGAATATCTTAACATTGACTTACGAACGGACTAAACCGTTAAAATTCGATAATGATGTAGGGTATATAAGAACACATATATGCCACACATACATAAATGCCACTGTAGTATATATGCAACTAAAAACTAAAAATTAATTCAAAAAAAATTAAATAAAAAACGAACCTTGTTAGTTAAACTAGTTATTTGTGCAATTATAATTATTTTATAAAAATTAAAAAAAAAGAAATAAAAATAATAAAAAAAGAGAAAATATTATAAATTGTAAAACTAATTAGGTGCAGTAAAATTATGTTGAAATATTTTAGAATACAAAAAAATAAAAAACAATGAAATTAAGAAGAAAATGCTTATAAATATTATAGATAAATGAGTAAATAAATAAACAAATAAAAAGAAGTGAATTTCCTTAGAAATATGTAGACATAGTGTATTGTATATATTGTATGAATGCAATAGTTATTGTATTTACCATTAAGTTACTAAATTAATATATAAATACATATATTACTATACAATATAAATCAATTAATTATTAAAAATACAAACAAAAACAAAAATATATTAAACGAAAGTATTCAAAACAAACAAAAAAAAAAAAATATTAGTATAGTCAACTGAAATTATTATTAAATGATAAAATTATATGTTGTATATGAAAAACCAGAAACAAAAAATGTTAAACTAAATAAGAATAAAAAGGAAAAACGCTGAATACAAAATAATGCAGAAAAAATAATATTAAAAAAAAAAACTATTTAAAAAATAAAAACCATAAAATATATACAAAAACAAAAAAATTCTTTTATTTCAAAACATACCTACTTTGATAGATGATTGCACTTTTCAACAATAATTCTAGGAATTCGTCTTAATTTCGGAAAAACCTACTAAAAGGAAAAATAATCGAATATAAATCGTATTTTTGTAATTGTAACTGGTATTCACTCATTGACACTGTAGACGTTATTTAAAGGACTATTGACTATTGGTATAGGCATACCGTCAAAGAGAACAGGTGCCTGTGAGAATTCACCTAAGATTTCGGCAAAACGATTAAAAGAAAAAAATAATCGAATATAAATTGCAATTGGTATTCACCTGAATACCTCATCTTTGCGACCACGGTCTTCCTCATTTTCAAACCCGACAAATACTCTTCTTCGCTTGCCCTAACGCAAATAAGGTTATTAAATAAATTGTCCCCCATGACACTAAAGAGCGCGCACGAAAAAAAATGGGCCTACTTTTAAGCTTATAACTTTTATCATAATTGAAAAAAATGAATTCCGTTACATTGTTTTTATTAGTCATCTGTTTCAAAATCCACGTGCTAAATTTCATTGCAATAGGAAAATTAGTTTTTTGAAAATGGGCACCTAACAAGGATGTCGTAAAAAAATAATTGAAATTTTCAATAAAAAACCGAGCCGCTTACAAAAAACAGTTTCTAAGATAAGAATAAAACAATATAAGGAGTCTTTGAGTATTGAGAGAAAGCATGAAAGTGGCAGGAAAAAAGGTTTTGCCAACCAAAACAAAGCAAGTAAAATAATACGTATTTTTCTAAAGCACCCTAACATGTCTCGAAGAAAAGTGGCTCAAAAAGATGGATGCTCTGAGATCTTAGTCAGAAAAAAATTTTATACACAAAAGTATACAAATATTATTTACTTAAATTGAAATATAAAACGAAAAAAATTCGCCACTTAGTTATATTTCTATAACGAAAAGTATAAGTCCAGTTTTTTTTGGGCGCACTCCTTAATTACAGATTGGTAGAAGAGATCCAATCATTTTAAGCATATGATGTATAGTATTTGTGCTAGAAATTTGGTAGAATAGAAGCCAGCAGCATTGTTTATGGATATTAGTTTTGAATCTGTTTATATGTAGTTGCCGTAGTCTAGTAAGTAGTGTCTTGGCTTATTAGTTGTGAGGCCACGGTTCAAACACCTGATGAAACATCTCCAATAAAACGAAATATGAAAAAATATTTCCTCGGGAATTTCCTTTCAGCAGACTTCTGGCAAAAACACTGAGAATTAACAAAGTTGTCATGAAAAGGTTCTTATATATACGAAAAGTATAAGTCCAGTTTTTTTGTGCGCACTCCTTAGTACTAATTGGTAGAGAAGATGGAGGAAGATAGAGCAAGACAAGGATGTATGCTAGAAGACGTATTTGAGGAAATTTTGAATAATGTTAAGGCAGTTACTAACACAAACGTGAAATACATCAATAACATGCGCTATGGAAATGATGCTACAATAATATCGCATTCTATTTGATCTGCAATTTATTTATGTACACTGCAATAATTTTTGGTCAAAAAATTGATAATACTTAGGTGTTTGGCTCATAAAAAATTAATTAACGTTGATGTGTTAATCGAAGTGCAAGGACATTGGATAGCAATAGTAGATTAGACTTAATATATCGTTAAATATCGACTTAAGTTTCGTTAAAAATATACGAATCATCATATGCGAAATGATTTATTAACTTTTCTTGATACTGTACTTACATACATACATAATTGGCTATTACAACCTTTCAGTCAGGATTACGACCTAGCTTCGCACACCACTTATGTTGTGTGCGTTAATTTTATACGTAAGTGGCGGGACCTACAGTTTAAAGTCGACTCCGAACGACAGATTTTTGAGAAGCTTTTCATGGCAATTTGTACTCTCAGAGTCTTTGCCAGAAATCTGCTGAGAGGAAATCGCCGAAGAAATATATTTCGTTTTGATGTCTGACCTGGGATTCGAACCCGGGCCCTTCGTCTAATAAGCCAACACACTACCCACTAGACCACGGCGTCTATACTATACTTAATGCCATGAAATAATTTTCCTGTTTTTAAAATAACAAAATAGAATATATTCTATATATTCCAAAAGCATTAGTGATAGAGTGTGTTTCGTTTTAAATCTTTCTATTAATCTTAATAGATATTATACGCAGATATTGCACGTTTAATCTAGGTTTTCTAAACGATCAGACAGCCATAAAGAATGCTTCAACTAGCATGACCCACTAATGGAAACGATACTTCGCTATCCTGTCACCGAATAGGTTAGACAGTTCATTTGAAATCGGACTAAAGTCCGGTAGGAAAATTTATAGATAAAAATCTATAGATAATCTAAGAATACAAAATCTAAGAGTACATAACCTTCCCCGATCTTAAGGGAGCCTTAGAAATGTTTGATTTGCTGAAAGCACGGAATGACCTAAAAATTATTTCTATGCGAAATACTTAGGAGTGCAGATATATTGCCATTGTCGATCAATACATCACATGTTAAGAACTTGATCAGTTTTAAACCGCAATGCTTAATAAGTAATTTCAACAATCGTTTAAAGTAACAGTGCTTACAAGAAGATTTGCAAATCGTGCATAATTATAACTTTTCAAAATCGTAAAGTTTCTTCTGCACTTACTGATATTCTCGAGAATCAGCTCCATTTTGAAAGTGATCAGTGGTTTTTGTATATACCCAACTCCTTTTTTACAAGGTTCCTCAGAAATCCTTGTAAAAAACTGTACAAAAAAGAGGCGTTTCCTATAGTAAAATGGGGGATGCGTTCCATGTCACCTGAAAACCGTGTAAGATAAAATAAAGAATTCTATTAACTTCGAAAAACCCTGAAGAAATGTTGAGAGCAATAAAATTTCTGAATTGCATACAAATTGTATGTTCATATGGTATTTTCATATGAGCATTAAAACTTAAAATGCATAATTCACAAACAAAAGAAATCTGTTAATCCAGAATTAAGAACAGAAAAATTAGAATAGCAATAAAGAAAAAATATTTACATAATTATTCGCCACTACTTGACGCAAGCGCAATTGTTTCCGACGCACTGGATTAAAGTCGGTATCATCACTGGAGATATCTATCAAATTATTCAATTGTGACTTTCGTCCGGTAATAGAGTTTTGAACTGTTGGACTACTTTCCGAAAGGTATTGCGCCGTCGTCTTTTTTATACCAAAATTTTTTATAGAAAGTTGAACTTTTGGTTTTTTAAGTTCTTTATACAACTCTTTATACCCAGCACTACAATTATAAATATCTCGTTAGAATTTCACGTTCCATTATTAGGATCATTTTTTAAGAAATGATTCCCCATACTTTTATCAAATGTTAGGCCGTCATCAATTAAACTAGCAGTTAGTTGACAACAAAAAAATCTTTTTTTCAACCGTGTAACTTCAAATCCGTGTAAAAAGTAACTGTGTAAAAAAGTGTTGGGTGTAATTAATTTTTTTAAATCACTGTGATGCGATGGAATATAACACTATTGCCCAATTCTTTTAACATTGACTTAATGATGTTCAGATTGATTTGATAGATAACTAAATGATATTGGATAATCAATGAAGTTGTTTTATCAATTCATTGGAATTTATTATTAATTCAGGCACGAAAACCTGAAAACTATTCCTTGAGTTTCAACCATGGTTCTTTTAAGGGACATTAGGCTGTTACAAAGCATTCCCCTTAGCTTTGTCGCTTTTAGTCAGAACCAGAAATCAGCAATGAATCTTTTTTCCGCTACTCATAAGCACTCAAGCAATTCTGAGTATGAGTGAATCAACAGAATTGTAATTCAACTACTCTGATTCATTTGTACTCACTACAACTTTGATTTATAAGTATAAGTAGCAATGAGTATGAGTACAACATTGACATCAAACTCACATCCTGATTCATAAATTTAGAAAAATACTTATAATACTTATAAGTAATTCGAGTGGCTCGAATCATTCATCAAGATTTACAGCCTTATTTGTTGTTGCATATACAAACAAAGAAGGAGGGAAAGGCAAAAACAACTAGGAAAGCATACACACAATCTTCTTGTGAGTATTGTTATGCTTGTACGCGAATCATACTTATTTGGTGATTCGTGTAAATGTTAAGTAAACACGAGTCGAAGTCAATAACATCATGCATATTGTTGAGTATGAATACAACGAGTAGTTCCAACTTTGAGTGTGAGAAGTATGAGTATGATATCAAAATAAGTATGAATCCTTATTAGTATCAGAAATTATAAGTAAGGTTTGAATCTACGCATCGTTTTGAGTCCTTGTTGCTAATCTCTAGTCAGCTACTACGACATAGCTTCTTACTCCAAATATGTTGTGTGTGTGTTAATTTTTATCCATTAATCTATTTTTCCCATCAATCAGTGACTCCATACAACTGATATTTGTAAAACTATTCACAGCAATTTTATTTACTGCAAAAGTTTTGGTCAGAAGACTGTTTGTTGACAGGTAGCCGACGAAAGTATATTTTCTTCATATTTCTTTATGTTCAGGATGTCTGACATAGGACGGCTTCACGTCTTATATGCCAACACAATACCCAATAATACCACGGCGAAAGGCTTTGCTTTAGTTTCAATAATTAAATTTTTCTAAACAAATAGAATAAAACTACTAGAGCAAGTTCTAGCCATTGCCGTTTAAACATATTGTTAGTGTAGAGTTTTGTTTGTTTCTTTTATTATCTACTCTGGGGAATCAGTGGCTCTATAATTTTTTAAAAACCAGGATAAAAAAAATTCCTTTTAAAACGTGTATTACAGAAATGATATTCTTGGCATTTAAATACGTAAGATTTGTGGTCATTATCCTCGTCCTGTCTATCCCTTTTACCTACCCCCAACATATTATAGAAAAATTCTTAAATTATTGTTCCGTTCGTAAACAAATGCCTGCAAGATTAATTTACTTTCAAATAATTTTCGATTGAGTG
This sequence comes from Sarcophaga peregrina, assembly GCA_014635995.1. Lineage (NCBI taxonomy): Eukaryota > Metazoa > Arthropoda > Insecta > Diptera > Sarcophagidae > Sarcophaga > Sarcophaga peregrina. The sequence goes on from CM025790.1 coordinate 31,180,459, forward strand.
AAATTAATAAGTTTTTAGTTACGTATTGTAATGTATTATGATTATAATTTTCCAAATAAGAAGAATGAATGAATGAATGATTATGATGTATTCAGATTTTAATTTATTTCCATTTCCGCTAAAAAGCATTTTTAATTATTTAAAATTAAATTTTCCTTTTGAAATGTTAGCTGTGTGCGCTCTTTTTAAAGGAAACGCATAGAATTCATTTGTAGTTGTGTATCTATATGTAGGTCTATGTGTGTGTGTATTTAAGTTTTAAATTTTAATATGCGATTTTAATTTCCGTTTATCAAAATAAACTTAAAATGATTAAAAACAAAAAATTTTATAAAAATTTCAAATCAAACCAGCAAATACTTTAAATTCTTTTAAATTTAAAATTTCCCCAAAACGGGTAGAAAGGCAGGAGTATGATAGAAATTTAGAGGCGATACATATTGAAACTCTATTTATGTAAATATTTGGTAAATTCCAAATAAAACTAATTTAAATTTAATTAAGCCTTAAACAAATTGCAAATGGTATTATTGTTATTGTTGTTGTTGCACATACACATATGCATAGCTACTCATTTACGCGTTCATACTTTATTTTTCTACAATGTTTTAGAGGCTAATTTAAAAGCCGATGTATTGTATTCTTTTTTTCCCCCCTCACAGATGATCCTATTGTATAGTGTGCGTTTTTGGGAAAATTTCAAATTTTTGTTTTCAATTGAGTACCACCACATGACCGCGTGCCTTTCCCTTCGGTAGCATTTTACATTAGATTTCAATTGGCTTGTGCTTGTGCATGTATGGGGAGAGAAATAATCTTTTGTTAATGATTTTCATTTAAACCTCAAACGCATAGTAATTAAATTTTAAACCTTTATACAAGACCGCTGTGGCTAAAATAACTAATTACTACTAAACGTTTCAAAACCACATCAGACAATATTTATCAAAATACATCTCATCTCCTACCATTATACAATGAGCGTACATGTACATAGATCTTCATGGACCTTCATGCATTAAAACATTTTTATAAATGTGTGTGTGTGTGTGCGTATGTAGGACAAACGATAGTTTACCTATATTACACATAAGCATACTCTATACTAGCTATGTCTGTAAAGCTTTAAAATTTCAGTTAACCAATCAATTTTCCCATTGAATAAATTTCTATTGTTGTTACACATAGAAAGTTGATACAAAATATTTTCACAACACCAATAAATATCTAAATATTGAGTGATAAAGGGGACCAACTTCTACAGAAATTTAGACAATCTTTCGTAGAGAAAAATTTGAGAAAATTTTTATCTCGAGCATGTCTAAACAGGCAGTATTTCAGGAAAGGCCAGACATTACTATAATAGCCATAATTCTTCACAGTATGTTTAACATAAGCCTACAGTGCATAGTCTAGTCGGTAGTGTTTTGGCTTATTAAACGTGTGGCAACGGTTCAAACACCAGATCAGATAAATCCAGCAAAACGAAGTATGAGAATACAAGAATGATAAACTAAAGATTACGCCTTGCGCATGATTTCCCGTTAGATGATGTAGTTGAGCTATTTTCATATGTGAAAATTACCATTTCTTTTGAAAAGTGTGTACACTACGTGAAAGTAGTTGGCAGCCCTGCAATATAACTTATATTATCATTAGCCAATAGGAACACAATTTGCGTGACGTCATTCATTCAACATGCGCAAAAAGTTTTAATTTTGTGTGCGTAAGAATATACTTTTTCGGCGACTTTCTCTCATTAGATTTCTGGCAGAAACTCTGAGAGTAAATAAAATTGCCATGAAAAGTTTCTCAAAAACCTCTTATCCTGAGTCGACTTTAAACTGTAGGTCACGCCTCTCATAAATAAAAATAACATGCACAGCATAAGTGGTGGGAGACTCTAGGATGTTATCCTTTCTGAAGGGATGTATCAATGTGTACCATAATAATCAGGCCAATCGTGACTTATGAGTCAATTTTTTGTGTAGACATAACAAATTTGAAAACAGCTCAGCACACGCTGATGAAGATACAAAGACTAACAGTTGATAAAATAATGCAATGAGAACTTGCGCAACTATATGGTAGTAAAGCAGTCTATAAGGACTATGGCTAGGTTGAGGGGAAACAAATCTAAATAAATCTCGTATACCAGGAGTAGCTAATAGTTGCGTTTTTTAATATCCCCTGAACAGAAAAAGTTGACAATGAATTTAAGAAAGGTTTCGCAACAAAACTGAGTAATAAGCAGAATGGAACTATCTAGACATCACATACTCTTTTGAAGAGAGAAATACCATTCTGTGGTACACGGATGACGGAAGTGAATATTAGGATAGGTACCTGGAAAACTTGCATTCATCTACATCTCTAATGAGTATATTATCTTTGAGTTCTAAATAGAAATTCGGTCCTTAGCTTGAATTGCAAACTCTTCTCTATAATGTAAGTTTGAAGTCAATCTGGTGCTACGGAGTGCAGTTATGGGGCACTGCCTCAGCTTCTACCATTGAACGTATTCAAAGGCGACAAAATAAAATATTGCGATTTATAACAAATGCGCCATGGTTGATAAGAAATTCCAACATTCATAAAGACCTGAAAGTGCAATTGGTTAAAAACGAAATCTCGAGGTATGCTGAGACGTATTTGAAGAAGCTGGAGGTCCGCCCGAACCCACTAGCCCGTGTAATTTTGAATGATCCTGGTCACATCCGATTGAGAAGAAGAGACACCACGGACCTCATAAGAAGAAGAGTGCGAACAATGTCAAATTAATTCCGTGAACCATTAATATTTCGTCCCGCGCTGGCTGGACTAAATTAACATAATAGTAGAATTAGTATAGATTTTAAGATTTGAGCTATTAGTTAGCTCACATTACAGTGAGGATACAATTAAATAAAAAAGGGGAAAAAAATTCACATCACTAAATATGTGTTCAATTCCACTTTTAAGCGGGAGTATAGATCATATTACACATAACATTACTACCTGATGATTCGGCAGCCCTTTGTGAATTAAATTCTTAGGAGATTATCCTTGAAAATAGTGTACAAATATCTTGAAAACTTTAAAAAATTAGGCAGAGGATATAGAGTTACCATCTACTGGATTCTAGATTATGTGGGAATTCACAGCAGTGGTCATGAAGATAAGCTTGCATGAAGGCAAATTTCCACGCTGACGATAACAATGAAACCTTTATGTGAAATGGGAAAAGATTTTTGGAAAAGCATATAATTGGTTAAAAAGCAGATAGAGATAAGCAGACACACTTATCCAGCCAAATAAGTTTGAGCCAATCTAAATTCTTGCCGTGTAATTTATGTTCAAGACTAGAGTCTTGAATAAGACTATTCAAGAGAAAACAGTTGGTCTCACTTATCCAAATCATGTATTTATGTGGGCAACACTTGTACTTATTTGATTTCAGCTGGAAAACAAATGCCATTCATTTATTTACATTAGAGACTATAATCTAAGGTTTCTCTGACGCTCGCTCTCGCATTCCTCTGTCACAGTTAACGTCCCTCCCCCCATATTTATTTATATATTCGAATAGAAAAATATGTATAAAAACAAAAACAAATATTGAATTTCTTTTGTCGTTTTTTTGTTTGCATGTTGACTCTACAACACAATTATTTTGTGCAACAGCAAGCTATGCAACCAACAGTTGACGCTCTTAAAATTTAAATAGATTTTAATGAATTTTCAACACCATCATGTGTAAAAATAACAGTTAAAATAAATTCTATAAACTTTATGATCATCAAACAGTAAATATAATATCCCTGCACAAACACATGTACACTAACACATAAACCATGTATGGATGTGTATAAATTTACATGTACGTTTACACATCTACAGTCGATTATATTTCATGTTGCAAATGTTAAGTTGTATCTATGAGTTGTAGGTATGTATGAGTTAGATTTGATTAAAAGTTGAACCTTGTGTATCAATTGAATAGGGAATTGATTTTAATATTTATAATTTAGTTTTTACAAAACAAAAATGTTTAGATTTAAAAATGTTTAGAATTAAATAAAAAGAAATTAATACAAAATATTTTCACTCAATTTTATTTTAAATGTTTGCATTGAATTTTAAAGTGATTACAATGAAACATTGCTCAGCTTCTTATGCCCTACACTCCGGGTATGAAGGTACATAAATATCACCTCTTTTAAGTTGCTAGTGGTCATCTTGTTGAAGTAACATCTGCCAAATTCGGTATTATATACAGGTATCCCTCGTATAACGCGGTACTTCTACAACGCATTTCCGATATAACGCGATTTAGAAAAAAAACAGTTTCATTACAACGCAAAATTTTGATTTGTATAACGCGCCTTATTACGAAATCGAAAAACTGTTAGAAAAAAAGCTAACAAAGGCTGATAACTGATTTCACAATCACTGGAAGAACGTCCAACAAAAGGTTTTTTTTTAATCAAATGACGAAAACTTTTCCGATTAAATTTCTTCTGATGAAGTTATACGCCCACTATTTCGACGTAACACGTTGTTCGAAGTAATGACACCGACTAGTGAATATTTGTGTATTTTCCATTGTTTTTAATTTATTTTTTAATAAAGTATGAATATTGATTTTGAGTTGTAAACGTACATGCCTGGTTAATTGAGTACCTATTTTATTTTGAAAAAAGTTTATTGGAACATAACCCTTATATGAAAGCTAAGTTTTCTATAAAGCAAATTACATAACGCGGAATTTGACTGGAATGAAACCACCGCGTTATACGAGGGATAGCTGTATTTAGTCTTATTTGCCAAATCATTATAGACAACTACAGACAACGTAACGTTTGTGCTGAATCGGCTGTGAAGCAATTGTGCAGGTAAGCAAAGAAAATTCTCAAATTTGTGACGATACCAATTAACATAAGTTCTAATAACAGCCAATGCATCCCAAACTGAGTACTGTTGGATGTGGATGTTAGTTTGATGGCAAAGGTTCATATTTTATTGAGAATTACATTGACTAGCCATCACTATTAATGGCAAACAATACAGTTCAATGATTGCCAACTTTTTTTTTCCTGAATTGAATGATCTTTATCAGAGATAAGAGCAATAAGTATTCAAAACGATGAGTAGGTTCGAGTCATACTTATAATTTCAAATGCTTATACGCATTCATACTTATTTTGATATCATACTCATACTACTCATACTCAGAGTTGGAAGTACTCGTCGTATTCATACTTAACAATACGCACGATGTTTTTGACTTCGACTCGTCTCTACTTAACATTTACATGAAGCACAAAATAAGTATGATTTGCGTACGAACACTACATACTCAAAAGAAGATTGTGTGTATGCTTTGCTTGTTGTCTTTCTCTTTCCTTTCTTCTTTGTTTGTATGTGCAACAACAACATACATACATACATAATTGGCCATTACAACCCTTCAGTCAGGATTACGACCTAGCTTCTCACATCACTTATGTTGTGTGCGTTAATTTTATACATGAGTGGCGGGACCTACAGTTTAAAGTCGACTCCGAACGACAGATTTTTGAGAAGCTTTTCATGACAATTTTTACTCTCAGAGTCTTTGCCAGAAATCTGCTGAGAAGAAGCCGCCAAAGAAATATTTTTCGTTTTGATGTCTGACCTGGGATACGAACCCGGGCCTTTTGTCTAATAAGCCAACACACTACCCACTAGACCACGGCGACTTCACAACAACAACAAAGGCTGTAAATTTTAATGAATGATTCGAGTCACTCGAATTACTTATAAGTATTACAAGTATTTTTCTAAATTTATGAATCAAAATGAGTAGGCGTATAAATCAAACATATTTCGAATGTTGTGATTTTGATGTCAACGCTGTACTCATACTCATTGCTACTTATACTTATAAATCAATATTGTAGCGGGTACGAATGAATTAAAATAGTCGAATTTCAATTCTGTTGATTCACTCATACTTAAAATTGCATGAGTACTTGTGAATAGCGGAAAAACAATTCATTGCTGGTCTCTGATCTGTATACCAACGCGGTTTGAAGTCATCGTATTCTAGTATGTCAAACGTTAGCTATTTAGACGTGAGGCCACGAGTCAAACCTCGAGTTAGACATCTCCAACAGAATTAAATACGAAAAAATGTTTCTGCAGCAACTTCATCTCAGCTTACTTCCTGCAAAAACTCTAAGAGCTATTCTACACGAACGATTGAAGGTTATGGTAATTAGATCCGGAGGTAATAGAAACTGGACACCGATAGCTTTTTGCGACTATTTCTTAAAATACAGTTCTACACAAATTAATCACAATCACAGCGATCCTCAGAACCATCATAATTCATCCCGTCAATTAAATTCAACCTGATTTAATCGCTCTATCCAGAGAAGACATACTAGACATTTGAACAAATAATTACACATACATATACACATAATGGTCTTTAAAATGTATAAGTATTTCGGTAATATCTCTCACACATAAAAACAGAATGCCATAGAATATATTTTGAATTTTAATTCCTTAGTCATAAACATGACACTATAAAATTTGATAATTCGTTTTGTAGTCCGCCATGTAAATATAAAACCATCATCAGCGTGCGAGTGCCAGTATAGTTTTTGTATGTTTAAAATTTCTTTTTTTAAACATTTGATTTAAAATTTTAATTTTTCAAATAGCATCTATAATATATACACACATACATACATACATTATGTATACATATAAAATCGGTATAAAATAAAACACAAAAATAAATACTGCAAATGCGAAAATGCTATTGTTTTAAAACTAAATATTTAAATAAACGTAAAATGAAATATTCATTTTTGTAATAATAAATAAATTTCAATTGAAACACAAAGAGAAATACAACAATAACAACAACAAATCATTTACATTAGAATACAACAACATACATACGTGTATAATAGAAAACTGATACAAATAAAGAATTTGTTGTTATTGAGTATTAGAAAGAGAAAAACACTAAAAATAAAACAAAATTTTGATAGTTACAGTTGTTAAACATACAAATCGCATAACAATTGAATTTTTGATAAAATTCTAGAAAATTTATTTTAATTTTTCAGAATTTTTTTTCTGTTCTTCCTCTTCAAATCTGTAAAAATATTTAAATTGTTCGAGATCTAAAAGATAAATAAATTTTTTAACAAAGTTAAGTTGTTTTATATAAGGAGTGCCCACGAAAAAAAGAATGGGCCTACTTTTAAGCTTATAACTTTAATCACAATTGAAAAAAATGAATACCGTTACATTGTATTTGTTAGTCATCTATTTCCAAATCCACGTACTAAATTTCATTGCAATAGCAAAATTAGTTTTTTAAAAATGGCCACCCAACAGGAATGTCGTAAAAAAATAATTGAAAATTTTCAACGAAAAACCGCGCCGCTTACAAAAAACGATTGCTAGGCTCGCTTGTGTTAACAAAAAAACAGTTTCTAAGGTAAGAATAAAACAACATAAGGAGTCTTTGAGTATTGAGAGAAACCATGGAAGTGGAAGAAAATAAGGATTTACCGACCAAAATAAAGCAAGTAAAATAATACGTATTTTTCTAAAACACCCTAAAATGTCTGGAAGAAAAGTGGCTCAAAACGTTGGATGCTCCGAGACCTTTGTTATTTATTTACTTTAATTGAAATATAAAACGAAAAAATCCCCCACTTAGTATTATTTCCATAACGAAAAGTGTAAGTCCAGTTTTATTGTGCGCACTCCTTACATATAGTTACATATTTCCTTTGTGCGTATTTATTTTAATTTTACAAATACCTATACATACACACTTTACTGTTTACAATTAACAATATCGAAACATTTTGGTCTTTAGTCTGCATTGAATTTTAAAAAATGCTTTAACCGGCTATTTCCACTGGCAGTATATTTTCGCATCATCATCTTTTTGCCTAGGCACATAGAGTCATAACTATGACGATGTAGCCAATCTACAGCCGAAGTTTACCTTTAAGGCGCCTAACTACAATTATGCTCATTCCCTACTCTAATTGACTTGAATGCAGGTGGAAGAAAACCCTTTAGAAAATATGAAACTGCAAAGACTATAATTGCTGATACCTCTCGTACATACATAACTGGCGTTCTGACATCACGACTTCGAACAACGGATTTTTTTGGGAAAGTTATCATGGAAATTTTTATTTATTTCCACAGTTTCTGCCTAGTCGAAGTCGCCGAAGAAATATTTTTCATATTTCGAGTTGATTGAGATGGTTGATCCGAATTTTGAACCGTGGGTTTATGTCTAATAAGTCAACACTCTTCCTAATGGAGTACAGCGACTTCACACATGTAATAAGTCTAGACGTCGACTGAAGAGTCTAAACTTCAATTGCTAATGAATTGGCTTACTGGACGACGTCTCAAATGTCTAAACTTCAATTGCTCAAATTTGTCATTCGGATTCGATGTTAAACTATAGATCTCGCCTAGAAAGGATAAAATTAAGACACTCAATATAGGTTGTATGAAAAACATGGCATGGTTTTAATGGACAAGAATGTGTATTTGTACATACAGCAATAGAGTATCATCGAAACGAACGAAACTTTTCCACAAATATCGATGAACTTAAAAACTGTTGTCGCCGTGATCTAGTAGGTATTGTGTCGGCTTATTAGACGGAAAGCCCGGACTCGAATCACTGGTCAGACATCAAAACGAAAATATGAAAATAGTTCTTCGGCGCCTTCCTTTCAACATATTTCTAGCAAAAATTCTGAGAGTAAAAATTGCCACAAAAAGCTTCTAAAAAAATCTGTCGTTCGGAGTCGACTTTAAACTGTAGGTCTCGCCACTAATGTATAAAAAATTAACGCTCACAACGTAAGTGGTGTGAGAAGCTAGGTCGTAATCCTGACTGAAGGGTTGTAATAACCAGTTATGTATGTAAAAAGTGTAGCAGGCCTTAATAAAAAATTAGAATTGCTACACCAGCCTAACAAATGATGCATGCCAGTTAATTTATATAAATTTCTAGCCACTCACATACTACTTAAGTAGTACTACTACTACTAGACTTAATACATAATATATCTTAATACATAAATAAACACTTTAGACTTCTCGTTATAAAAACTTTAACAAGTCATGTACGCCTTAGTTTCGAACGCCTACTTTAAGCCAAAAAAAAATTTATTGACTTCTTTAGCTATAGGAAAACGCCCAAATGAAATAAAAACTTGTTGAGACAACTAAACATTTAAATTATTTATTTTTTTTTTTAAACAACCACAAGTCTTTGACTATTTATTACTTTTTGACCTTTACTTGGTAAAAGTAAAACCCACTCCGAAAGGAAGCAAAATTCGAATCCATTATAAAGAAAAAATCCTCTTTTCATGTTAAAAACGCCTTAAAATGTTAACCCTACCAACACAGTGAGAAAGGGAAAGAGAGAGAAAGATGAATTAAAATCCACAGACAAATGAAAAATTTTATATTTTCTGTCTACGTACTCTGAATATTGCAGATATGAATATATGAACACATGCACAACCAACTATCATAGCTATAGGAGAAGAGAAATATATGCTGAGTCGTATAAGCGTGTTCGTGTATAGTAAATGAGTGCATTTGTTGATGTTGCTCTAAGTCCTACAATGCATTACACCAAGTACTAGACATCCATATACACTTTGATGGTCATAGTTTATGTTGTAGTAAATGTACAATTTATGCTTATTTTTGTACAATTTGGCAACAGTTAAACCACATTTTATCTCAAAAAAAAAAAAATTTTCAAAAAAAAAAGAAATTAAAAAAGGAACAAATTGGTCATAAACGAAACATAGAAAGTTAAAAGGGCATGAGAATTAAATTTTTAAGACAAAATTTCATACCGGATGTTGTAGAATGGAGGCTGGAAATTAGAATACTCTTCCAACATTTTAAGTAACACTTTCGAGAAAGGTTTGGACTAGGAATGTCAAACGGGATCGATTTTTAAAAATCCCGGAATTTGGGATTTTGTAAATCCCAATCACGAACCCGGAATATTTTGGGATAATTCGGGATCCAAAAATCCCGAAAAATCCCGAAAAATCACGAGTTTCTTCTAATAATAAAAATATTTCTGTAACAAAATCATTTGTACTCCAATTATGTTGTATATCAGAATTATGTACAAGACAAAAAGAAACAAAAAAGCGTAAATTAACAAAAATTTAAGAAAATTTAAGAAAATTATTTGGACTCCAACAAAAAGATTAAAGCATCTAGCATGTGATCTGATAAGCTTGAACGAATTTTGTTGTCAACATACGCTGCCGTTGAAAAACACTTATCGCAATTAACTTTTTTTGGTAAAATAGTTCCAAGATAGCTGTATGCTGCTTGTAAATATTCACCTCTACCACCTCTTGATGTAAATAAATCATTTACCCTATTAATTCGTTTTATAGAGCTCTTGCATTCTTCGATGACATCAAATAACTTTCTATCAATGGAAGTGGGGTTTTCCGCATCTGAGAAGCTATTATCGAAGTCAAGTGATATAGAATTTATTTCAGGACCTTTTGTAGGGTCAAAATACATATGAATTCACAATCCCGAAAATCTCGAAAAATCCTGGGACAAGTTTTTAAAAATCCCGGGATTCGGGATTTTGTGAATCACGTTTCCGAAATTTTGAGATTCGGGATTTCCCAATTGTCATCCCTAGTTTGGAACAAAAAAAACATTATTCCTACAGTTGTATGAATTATAATTATTCTTTTTTATATAAAAATTTTCAAAAAACCAACATATTTTGTTAAAACACACTTGGGTAAAGCAAACTACAAAAGTCAATTTGTAAGAAATACTTACAAAATCATTAGAAACTAAAAAAACACAACAGTTTTTACATTAGATCGAATGGAGAGTGTATATTACATGAACTGCAACTATCAACATACAAAGTTTCTCAAAAAGCTGTCCTTAAGATTCGACATTAAAGTGTAGATCCCGCTACTCATGTATAAAATTAACAAGCACAACAACATGGGTTCTGTGAGGAGCTAAATTGTTATCCTGACTAAACGGGTTGTAATGGCCGACTCGGTAATTTAGGAAGTACATACTATAATAACGTATTTTTAAAGGGTTGTATTTTTGTATACTCGCTGTAATCTAGTAGGTAGCGTGTTCGCTTAGTAGACGTAAGGCCCCGGTTAAAATTCCATTTTAGAAAACATTTTTAATAAAACGAAATATAAAAAATATTTTTTATGCGACTTCCTCCCAGCAGATTTATGGCAAAAACTCTGAGAGTAACAATAATTCTCAAAAATCTGTTGTTTTAAGTTCAGACACCATTTTAATATAAAATTAATAAACGCTACATGAAAATTTGTCTTTCAACAATCGGTACAGTTTAGACAGTTGTTGGGTACAACAAGTAGTAGGTGATACACTTCGTCAGATCTGGTCTGTCATACTTTTAGTCAATGAAACTGTACTAATATCTTTTCAGTTCTGATAACGATTTGTATTGTCCGGCTAAATGCAATAGGGTTGCTTCAATTAAGGTTGGACGACTGGGAAATCTGGGTTTAAATTGATAAAGTTGGTATGCCAAAGTAATAAAATCGTAACAATTAGTCCAAGTTCTTGGGGAGTATAAATTCGTGTCCAAAATATTATTACAAAGATTTTTTACTACAAAAGCCAGGTTGGAAGATTTTGTATGGTAAACTGTTATTTAAAGAAATATCAAATTGCAATTGATTGCAACACCTCTCATTGTTTTATATCTTTTTGTTTATTTTCTTTTTTTATTTGAGTATAAACAGGCGATTAGGATTCATTGAAAATAATTTGAATTCATAATAAAAATCAAAAAAAAAAAAAAAATATTCCAACAGTAAACGTTTACATTGACAATTTTTGACAAACCAAAAATCTCTGTCTTTTTTAATCACCACTGTAATAAATGCATACATACACATACTAAATTTGGCAATAAAAGAAATTATTAAAAACGGGTTCTTGTTACTTTATGAAGCCTAAAAACTTGTGGGTTAATTTTTGCAGCAGAAACACAGAAAAGTGCATAAATAAATGTGGAGTATTTCAATTTTATTTTATTTTTTTTTTACTCCGTTTACGTCTCCATCATTTTTTATTTGTAATTCTCTAAGTAAGTCACAAGTTACTCTTTTCGGTCACGGAATTTTAATAGAGTCATTACAAGTACAATTTTCTTTTCAAAGAAAACAAATAAAAGAAATAAATTTTTGTTCAAAAAGAAAAACTACTGTTGGCAGAATTGTATGCATTTCGATGGAACTTGTATGTAAGCGTGCATATAATGCAATGCAAAAAAAATTTCATTGATTTTATGCCCATAAAATATTAAAGAAAAATACAAAAGCAATATAAATATTAATAAAGAGTTAAAGATTCTATCAAAAACATTATTAATTAAATAAATATTGTAGCATAATTATCTCCCAATACATACATACATACATTCAAATATCAGGTTATGTATCGGATCTTGCGTGCACGTTCAGTTTTAAAAATTTTCAATATCTCATCATCTAAAGCAGTTTATTAGGTAGTTAGTTGACATTTAACATTAACAATTCAATTATTGATTCTCGGCCTGCCTTACCCGTCTTTCCAGACGCCTCTGTTTCTCACATCACATCAATTATTGACAAGGCTTCCTTGTTATGGTCCTTCCAATGCAGAAATGGTGGCCTTCTACATCGACTTTTACTAATCCCCATAATCCCAGACCTTATTCAGCACATTCGCTGGATGTTAATACGTTGCACAACGTGCATGCCATTGAGGAGTTCATACAGCTCATTCGTTGGGTGAAATGCGGAAATCATCGATAACTCGCACTGATCCGAAGATCTTACATATGACTTTTCTGTTGAATACTCTCCCTTTTATTTTTTAATAAATCAGCACTCAGGGGATGACCCCTACTCATGCTGTGCATTGTACAAGTTTTAGGAAAGGTGGAAAGAGGGAAGATGCGAAGGTAAGGAAACGAGTTGCTACTAGTGACTATAAAATAGCCAGTGCTATACCTTCACCATTAGACAGTATACTGCAATCGTCCCAAGAAGCCCTCAGTTTCTCACACCACTTATGTTGTGTATGTTAATTTTATACAGAAGTGGCGGGACCTACAGTTTAAAGTCGACTACGAACGACAGATTTTTGAGAAACATTTCAAGAAAACAAAGAGAAGAAATCGTCAAAAAAATACTTTTTGTATTTTTTATTTTGATGTCTGGCCTGGGATTCGAACCCTGGCTTTACGTCTAATAAGCCAGCACACTACCTACTAGACCATTGGCGACAACGATGGCGCTAAGATTAATAAATGTATAGAAAACATCCAAAGTATACGATACGCCGCATCTCATTGACTTCATTTATTGCTAGATCCATTCTGATAGACTCTCTTTAGACCTATGGAATGGTCTAAAGGCGGCAGCAAGATCTCACTTGATGTTAATGTCGTCGGCGTACGACACTTTTGTGGAAATTAGTGCTACTGCGATGTACTTTCACTTCTGACAGAAGAGGTAGCATGATAAGGAATTGCACTGTCTGAAGCCCCGCATGTTATCAAAAAGTTCAAAGGGGCTCAGCAGCTGTAGAAGTTGCTCAAAGTTATTCTTTATAGTCTTATGAGTTTCGAACTTAGACAGTGTGGCAAAAATACGATTCTTTATAGGGCTATCAAAAGCTGCCTTGTGGTCGACGAAAAGACTGTATCTGTTGAATTGTTTTTAATAGATCTTCTCTAATATTTGACGTAATGTGGATATCTGATCGATGGTGGATTTACCAGGTTTGAAGCCGCACTGATAGCATTTAAACAGTGTTTTAACAAGGATTTCAGTCGGTCTTTCAATACGCTTCTAAGAATGTTGTTTACTATAACGAGTAGGTTTTTACCACTGTAGTTGACGCATATGAAGTAATTTTATATCAACATCATAGAAACATTTATAATGAATTATAAATTATTTTTCATAAATTTTACAATAAAAATTTCTTTAAAACAATTATTGAAAATGAAAACTTTGCTATTTTTTTAAATATTAAACATTGAACTTTTAAGGCTGATTGATCAAAGCAGGGTCATCGTAATTAAATGTTTTATTAATAAATTTTCATAAACAATAAAAATATTGTAGGAACACAACCCACAAGCGCTGTCAAGTGAATTTTTTAGTTTTTGTTTTTTCATTTCTCATCATTATAATGTAATGATTAACACCTATTGGAATACATTTTAATTAGTTTTTCATTTAATACATGCAAACACACGCAAAAGGTGTAGGCAGACATATGGACGGACATGAAAATAGTGAAAATATAAACAACTGTAGAGTCTAGTGTTTTCGTTATACAGGGTGGCTGATATGTATCGCAACCAACTTCAGGTTGTTATCATTTGTAAACCGCTCGCCTGACAGCTTATTATTATTAACAAGCTTACAAAACCATTTTGATCTATTGCATTCAGAAAAAAAAGTTATTCGTGATGGAATTTAAGCGTGATAGTGTTGTTAGAGCCCTCCAGCATTTAAATATGAACAAATCTTTTGTTTCTCGTACCATTGCTCGTTACCCTGATATTGGCAGTGTTGCATCGCATCCAAAAAGTGGATGAAAATAAACGGCAACAACACCAGAAATGATCCGAAAAATGAAGGCCAAATTTGATCGAAATCCACGCCGCGGTGGCAGAAAAATTGTTAGTAAGCTGAACATATCGCGAGAACGCATGCAACACATACTGAAAAATGAGTTTGAACTAAAACCATTAAAGTTCCAAAAAGAGCTAGAGCTCACCGATGGACAAAAAAAGTTAGACTGGAAAGAGCCAAGGAGTTATTTCGCATGCACGAAAGTGGCCAATTCCGAATTTAATTTTCTCCAATGAGAAGCTATTGAGCAGTTTGTGAACAAACAAAATGATCGGGTTTACTTGCCAAAAAGGGCAGCTGAAAATTTACACCTGCGATTGGCCACCAGAACTCAATCACCGCCAATGTTAATGGTGTGGGCCGCCGAACCGGCCGATGGTCGCTCCCCGCTCGTATTCATCGAGCGTGGGGTCAAAATAAATGCCGAATGTTATCGGGAAAATTTCTTAAAGCCAGTATTGAAGCCTTGGGCCGATAATCATTTCGGCCGCTGACCATTGACATTCCAACAGGACTCAGCACTACCGCACTCAGCAAGCGTTAACCAAGAATGGCTTAAAAAGGATGTTCGTCGCTTCATTTCTACCGCATAATGGGCACCAAAGTCTTCGGATCTCAATCCGTTGAATTATTGTGGCTGGGGCATTTTGGGGAGTAAGGTTCTTACTAAAAAATACCAAAGTATCGGTCATCTCAAGACGCCGCTTCGCCGGGAATGGGCCAAAATACTGCAGAGCCACTTTCGTGCAACCTGTGATGACTTTGTCGGCCGTTTAAAGGCCATAATTCGAACAAATCTAAACTGATTCTAAAATTTTATGTTATTTCTAACATATTTTGCTTTTAAACAATAAAATTAAAAAAATAAAGTGCTTTGTTGCTTTATATATCAGCCACCCTGTAGTGTATTTTAAATTTAATATCATACAGTACATGGCGTACACATATTGCATATACATACACTTACACTGATGTTACCAACACATGCTAGACACTAACATGTGTTTGTGTATGTGTGTGTTGCATAAGCAACATGCACATGCAATTGTTGCTAAAAATACTACATTTTTTTGCAAATAAAACTACAAACATTGGCAAAGACATATTCAGCCTGTGAAAATGTTTGTTACATTCAATAAAATAAAGTTTAACGGTTTATAGGGTACAATCGCAACCTAGTATGCCTTACAGTTACAGTCCTTTAAATTTTTAACACACCAATCATAATCATCATCATACCGTAACAAATTGTTTGCCTGGCTAATCGAAAATAGTTCGCATTAAATTTTAAATTTTTATAACCAATTGGCTGTTATGGGCTGTTAGGTGTTGGTTTACGTGCCATGTCCAGTAATATAATTTTCCTGTTCAAGCACATAGAAAGTTTGTATGAATCTCTAGCCTGATATACAATAGGGTAATTACTGTTTGGTTTCATATCTGTGGTTGTCCCACAACGTTTCGCAAAGAAATATTCCGAATGGAAAACACAAAATTAAATCGTAAATGATTTAGAAGTTTAAATTAGAAATTAGTTTCTGTTTATGTTTGACTTTTAAAAATTAAAAATAATAATACGCTAGAATGCAATTTAGTAGCTGATTAAACAATAATAATTAGAGCACGAATTTAGTGGGGTAAATCCAGCAAAAGGAATAATTGGTTATTAGATTTAATTTTATTACACAATAAATAAAAAAATTATATGACATATATGTATGGTGAATATGTAATTAACAAACAGGTGAAGAATTATTAAACAAAACCTGTAGGATTTTTATACATAATCTCGTAGCTGTAGAAGAATTTTTAAAAATATCGTTATGGTCACTAAATTTTTTCATTTACTTAAGGATTTTGCATTTGCATTTGCTAAAATAGTTATGAATTAACTGGTAATACTTCTCTTAAGTTGCCTTATAATAAACAGCCAAGAACTGTTTGAAGTAGCTCAGAGACCAGTAGATGTGCAAGTTTGTTCAAGTCATCAACCCAAAATTGCAAGTTATCAATCAACAAACGCAAGTCATCAAACCAAAATTGGAAGTCATCAAACAAAAAATGTAACTCATCGGTGGACAAAATGCAAGGCATCAACCCAAAAAGTGTAAGTCATCGATTAAAAAAAATGCAGACCATCGGCGCAAAAAATGTAATTTATCAACCAAAAGCTACAAGTCATCGAACAAAAAAGCAAGTCATGGAATAAAAAACTGGAAGTTAACGACAAAAGTTTTCAAATCATCGACAACAAACAGCGCGATCCGATCATTTTATCCGATTTATATAGAAAACTTTATACATACATAAATAATTGGTCATTACAACCCTTCAGTCAGGATTATTGTCCTAGTTTCTCACACTACATAAGTGGTGGGACCTACAGTTTAAAGTCGACTTTAACATCGACAGATTTTTGAGGAACTTTTTATGGCAATTTTTTGCCAGAAATTTACCGAGAGGAAATCACCGAAAAAACACTTTTTGTATTTTATTTTAATATCTGGCCTGGGACTCGAATCCTGGCTTTACGTCTAATAAGCCAGCACACTACCTACTAGACCACTGCGACCTCAAAACTTTATATAGAAAACTGATTGTTGCTTATTTAAAGAAAACAATTAGTTTCGCCGCTTATATCTTCGGTTCTTAATGAAGCTCGTTCATAAGACAAACTGTTTTAGAGGCCATAGCTATCCACCCCACTAAGGTCATTACCCACAAATCCACTTTTACAAGATTTAGCTAGATTTAGGATATTTTTTTTTACTCATTTTAAGAAAACAATTAGCTTCGTCGACTAGATTTCGGTTTTCCTTTTACGTTTTCTTCTATGTATCGCAATTTATCTCCTGACTATAGGATTGTAAGGACAAACTAAGTAAGTAAATAAGTGTTGAGTACATATTTTTTGCATGAGGTATTATCTCACCTTTCTATTTATGTTGATGTGCTCTTCTTTGTGAATATGGGCGACAACATAGCATATGAATTCAGGTTTTTCTCTTGGCCTGTAATTAAAATAAGTTGTTACATCAGCGGAGGAGTCTCCACCAAAAATGTTAGGTTTTTAGTGTGCATTTATATGCCCTTTTAGTGACGAAAAATTACGGATAACCTTTGTAATCGTTAACAAAAACGTTAATTTTATAATACACTGTTTATTTTCCAGTTGAGACATACATAATTGGTCATTACAAACTTTCAGTCAGGATTATAGACCGAGTTTCTCACACTACTTATGTTGTGTGTGTTAATTACATACTTAAGTGGCGGGACCTACAGTTTAAAGTCGACTCCGAACGACAGATTTTTGAGAAACTTTTGATAGCAATTTTATTTACTCTCAGAGTTTTTGTCAGAAATCTGCTAAGAGGATATCGCCGAAAAAATACTTTTTGTATTTTTATTTTGATGTTGGGTCGGTACTCGAACCCTGCCTTTACGTCTAGTAAGCCAGCACACTACCTACTAGACCACGGCGCTCTTCCTTAATTTTAAATCGAATCATATTATTGATACTTGTTTTCATGCAAATATGAGGCATCACACACAAGCAATCAGTTATCGTATACAAATTTAATTTCAACAATTTTTCTGTTAGAAAACGTAATTCAGTACCTTATTTTTCAAATACTCACGTATCGTATAATTGAAGCTGCAAACATTGACTGAATATTATTAAACATCATGCCATGTACTCAACATTACCCTTCGTCCTTGAAGATGGCAATTTTATTATCGATATTCTTTCTCCTTTACATTACAGATCATTATAAATTAAATACAAAATATGCTCTGTATGAAGAAAACGTGAATGTATTTCCTCTTTTCATTCATACTGTGAACACAATAAGAAGGGAAGCCTATGCAAATAAGATCCGTGTACCTACCTAAGAATAATCAAAACTGGTAATCATATGTGTATGTAAAGGTGATTGAATGTGTGAATCACCACAATCAATACAATCATAAGAAACGAAAAAGAAGAAGAAAAAAATACGTTATAAGAAAACAAAATATTATTGATGTACAGTGTAGTATGGAGACGTAAGTAAGTAATAAAACTTTAATAGAAAATATTTTCTTTTCATAAACCAAACCGAAAAAAAAAGAAAAAGAAACCGAAAAAGAATGGAAACAGGGAGTAAAAAAAATAGGAATCTTTAAATGAACAGAATGCAAAGCAAGTTCGAGTATAATTTTAATTTTCAGATTTGCTCACGTCTTTCAATAAACCACACATACACACACACATACGACTACACATTGAATTCAGTCCTACGTTTGTGTAAAAAGTGAATGCATATTGAAGTGTATGTTTATGTGTAGCGGCGTGTGTATTACAAACTGATTTCAAATATGTTTTCATTGCAAAAAAAAAAATAAGGAAAAAGTTCTGAAACAACGTTCTGTTGCTTTTGCTGCTGCTAAACAAATCATGAATATCGTCATCATAATCCTCATCATCATCATCATCATCAATAAGTTCATATGCACAGGTTGGACTTCTCTTGTACATTGCATTTTATGGCAGGACATACCACATATATACAGGGTGGCTGATATATAATGCAACAAATTAAAGCGCTATATTTTTTTAATTTTTTTTTTTATTGTTCAAAAGCAAAAAAAATGTTGGAAATACCATCAAATTTTAGAATCAGTTTAGATTTGTTCGAATTGTCCACCTTTGGTACGAATTATGGTCTTTAAATGGGCGACAAAGCCATCACAGGCTGCACGAAAGTAACCCTGCGGTACTTTGGACACTTTAGTATATTTTAGTGAAAACCTTACCCAGGCGCAAAAGTCTAACGGATTGAGATCCGGAGATTTTGGTGACCATTGTGCGGTAGAAATGAAGCGAGGAACCTCTTTTTTAAGCCATTCTTGGTTGAAGCGTGTTGAGTGCGGTGGTGCTGGAATGTCCATGGTCTGCGGCCGAAATGTTTGCCTGCCTAGGGCTTCAATACTGTCTTTAAGACACTTTCCCGATAATATTCGGCATTTATTTTGACCCCACGGTCGATGAATACGAGCGGGGAGCGACAATCGACCGTCACAGCGGCCCACACTATTACCATCGGCGGTACTTTAGTTCTGGTGGCCAATCGCAGGTGTAAATTTTCAGCTGACCTCTTTGGCAAGTAAACACGATCATTTTGTTTGTTCACAAACCGTTCAATTTTGAATGGCTTCTCATCGGAGAATACCAAATTCGGTAACTGGCCACATTCATGCAAGCGAAGTAACTCCTTGGCTCTTTCCAGTCAAACTTTTTTGTCCATCGGTAAGCTCTTGCACTTTTTGGAACGTTAATGGCTTTAGCTCAAACTCATTTTTCAATATGTGTTGCATCCGTTCTCGCGATATGTTCAGCTCACGAGCAATTTTTCTACCACTGTGGCTTGGATTTCGATCAAATCTGGCCTTCTCTTTTCGGATCATTTCTGGTCTGTGGTTTTCCAGCCATATATAAAGCAATCTTACTATCACGCTTGAATTGCATCACGAATAACTTTTTTTTTGAATGCAATAGATCAAAATGCATTTGTAAGCTTGTAAATAATAAAATAATCGGTTTACAAATGATAACAACCTGAAGTTGGTTGCAATACATATCAGCCACACTGTATATATATATGTATATATATGTGTGTATGTACGCATATGAGTATATAATACCATTTGAAATCATGGCCTGGCATTGTGATGAATGCATTTATTGACGATGTTTTACAGTGTAAAAGACGAAAAAGTTCAACTCACTACCACATTAATATTGGCATTGACAACAAAATCTAAACGAAGAAAAAAAAATTAAATGTTGAAAGCAGTTGTGTTAGAAAAAAGAGCAATATTTATTTACAATAGTTTTATACAATACGATTCAAAAATATGATTGTATTGGTGTACATGCTTTCTTATGGTTTCATCTTTTTAGTAGCAATTATCCACACCAGACATCATGTATCCATTCTAAAGGTCCTTGTATGTCAAATTATCTCCTTGCCTGTGTATGTATTTGAATGCTCATATCGAACTTATCCTTTGCAAATCAAGCGGATGTGAATTGTGTACGTGTTATCTGTTTGAGTTACTTATACGTTTACTCTTATGCTCTTGTAAATAGATGTGAACGTATGCTTAGGCATGACATATCCAAATTTTTATAACTCTTTTGAGTCTTTCTGAGATGTCCTTATTAAAAATTTTGTACGATAAAGAAATATTTTCACATCAACACTTGCAGAAAGATAATTCTGCTTAAAAATTCAAGAGATTTAAACAGCAACAGGTGCTAGTGGCCACAAAAATAAGTCTAGCAAAAAAGATAATTGAATACATGTCATGCATGCATTGTAGAAAATAATGCATAAATTATTTCACAAAATATAGGACTGGGATACCTGTTCCAATGTCTTTCAAATAGCTTCAGCTATGATGACAAGCGTGTGGTGTTTTCAGAAAATTTCTATGATTTTTTTTTTTGCTGCTGTTAACATCTATAATGTCAGAATCGACCACGATTTCAGTCACTGCTTTCAGTGTAATCGTATATTCCAAAGGCTACACAAAATATCAAGGAAAATTAGTCACGGCTTTATATCATAATATTGATGGCCGATTGATAATGAATATTGATTAGGTCCAGAAAATGTTTCTGTATTAAATTCAGTGCCTAGCAATTGGCGGTGTTCATTATTTAGGACACAGGAAAAGTTTATGCCACTTTTTTTTATAAAAACAGAGCTGTTCTTGACTATAATGCACGGCTGCTTTATAAAATCACAAACAATATTCGCGTATTTTTATTCACCATTAAACGAGAAACCCCGATTCAAACCTTGGCTCAGCCATCGCAAACAAAACACTAAAAAATATTTCTTTCGGCGACTTTGCCTTAAGAAGACTTAGCAGTCTTCCGGCAAAAACTCTGACAAGGATACACCATGAAACTTTTCACAAACAAAGTCAACATTAAACAAGAGGCCTCGCCATTTTTGGTAAAATTAACGCAAACAACTTGAGTGCAGTAAGGAGCTAGGTTCTTATCCTGACTGAATGGTTCTAATAACCAATTAAGTAAGTTAAAAGGTAAGTAAGAAGCGATGCATCTTATAATGCGATTGTGTTAAGCGATTGTATTGGTTTCGCATGTATTTTATAGGGATTTTCGGTGCGTTAACTTAAGTAAAGTTCAGTAAGCGAGTGCTGTAGTAGAGGACTATACAATTCATGTCGATTGCTCAACTAAATACATTTCATTTCACATTTATAATTCAAATTTTACACTGCAAAAATAGGATTAACAACAGTTACCACATCATCACCAAAGGTTCCTCATCTTCGCAAATAAAAAGGAAACAAAAAAGATAAATTGTGTATACAATATAGCAACCAGATTTAAGCAGTGCATCAAATAAACTTTATCATATGATTGCGAGAGAAAATTTATGTTTCACACTCGCTCAAAAGTATTTTCTAAACTACTGCAGTGAGGGTTATGGAGTAAATTCATTTACCAATGACCGAAGAAAACCGCTTAAGTATGAAAATACAGTGGCAACGTGGAAACTTTCGGCGTTTCAATATTCAATGTCCTGTTCTTGTCATACCCAGACAAGTAGCTCACGATTAAATTGAAATCGACCTGTTCTATAATATCCAAACTTACCTACCAAGTTCGTAACGTTCTTCATTTCCAAAAATGTTTTTGTACACTGGAACATTAGACATGAATCTCGACTCATCGTTGAATAGGATGTAGGATGAAATAATAATTATTTCGTAAAATATTAAGCCAATATCTGCTGCAGATTTTTTTTAATCCACATTCCGTTCCTTGTTAATTTCTTAATATCTTCGTGGCTTGTTATTTAACTTATGGAATAAAATAGTTGTTCATTTTTAAAACTCTAAGCCCTCAATAGAAAGTTATTAAAGCTTAAAATCTATTCAATAGTGCAAGTTACATTTACCTCTCCATACAAAGTGATAAAAAGAGATAAAAAATTACAATCTGTACTTTGAATACAAATCTTATATATAGTTAGACAAACGTGTCTTAGTCGATTTGGGATGTCATTTTCCTACTCGTCTCTTATCCAATTAAAGCATTTCTCGATGCCCATCCAACGACAATAAAATAATCCATCAATATTGTACATTATTTTGCAATTTACGCAAAAATAATTGCACTTAAATCTGAATACATAAACATTAAACATAAAAAAGTTATACAGAATTTAGATACTCAATTCATATGGAAGCCTCCCAACTGCTAGTAGACCAACAACAGTAACAACACTGATCAAAAAACAAACCAACTTTAAAACTAAAAATGAAGTTGTTCGTTCATCAATCAATTAAATTGTAAGGTTTTTTCTCTTTACTGCAATAACAACAAATATTAAATGTTTTTAATTTTCTCTTTACAATATTATTGTTGTTGTTTTTGTTGTTGTTATAGCCTATTATTTGTGAAGCCCTATTGCAAAAATAAAATTTTGGTCGCAAAACTTAAGTGAAATTTCATGTTCATGCAATACAATATTGGCCACAAAACTCAATGAAGTTTTTTTGTATTTTTTTTTTTGAAATTTTCGTTTTTTTTATTTTATTGTAGTTGTTGATTTTCTTTTTTTTTCCCATTTAAAATTTTTGATCAACTATAATCAAATAACATTCGAGTTGATGTAGTTTTTGGAAATTATTGATATTTAATTGAGATTTTTTTTTTCGTTTTTTGCCTAAAAGCTTAAACCACAGTATTCACAAAGAGGTGTGATTTAACAAGTTGGGTAATCTAACAGGATTTTGTATAATTGATAGACTAGTAGGTAGTGTGCTGGCTTAGTAGACGAAAGGCTCCAGTTCAGAACGAAAATATGAAAATATTTCTTCGGCGACTTCCTCTTAGCAGAATTCTGGCAAAAACTCTGAGAGTAAATAAAATTACCATGAAAAAATCCTTCTCAAAAATCTAACATTCGGACTCGACTTTAAACTGTAAGTCCCATCACTCATGTATAAAATTATCGCCCACAACATAAGTAGTGTGAGAAGCTGGGTCGTAATCGTAACTGAAGGGTTGTAATAGCCAATTATGCATGCAAAGTAATGCTCAAGGAAACTACATACTGTTGAACTAATGGCTGGGCCATCTATAGGCTTAAATTTTTATCACTTGTCATTTCGAATCTGTCTAAACTTTACGCTTGATAAACGTTGATATTTATTAGGTCAGCGACAAATTTTTGACGGTTTTGCGCAAAAAATTCGCCTCTTCGAATGAAGCTCATTTTTATCTTGGTGGGTACGTTAATAAGCAGAAATTGCCGGATTTGGGGTTCAGAAAACTTCCATACGTGGTCTTACAGAAGCCAATGTACATATTAAGAGTTACTGTTCGGTTCAGCTTGCAAAGCAGAGGCATTATTTGCCCATATTTCTTTGAAAACGACGATGGCGCAAACATTACGATCAATAGAGACACCTAACACGCCATGATAACTGTTTTTTTTTTTATACCCGCTCTTCATGGCATTGATGTGAACGAAGTTTGGTCCCAACAGGAGGGACCATATGTATCAGAGATCAGCAATGAATCGTTTTTCCGCTATCATAAGCACTCATGCAATCTTGAGTATGTGTGAATCAACAGAATTGAAATTCAACTACTCTGATTTATTCGTATTTGCTGCAACATCGATTTATCAGTATAAGTAGCAATGAATATGAGTACAACGTTGACATTAAACTCACAACATTCGAAATATGTTTGATTCATACTCCTACTCATTCTGATTCATAAATTTTGAAAAATACTTATAATAGTTATAAGTGATTCGAATCATTCATCAAAATTTACAGCCTTTGTTGTTATTCCATATACAAACAAAGAAGAAAGCAAAGACAAAGACAACAAGCAAACCATACACACAATCTTCTTGTGAATATAGTGGTGTTCGTACGCGAATCATATTTATTTTGTGCTTCGTGTAAATGTTTAATAGAGTCGAGTCGAAGTCAATAATATCATGCGTATTGTTAAGTATTAGTATGACGAGTACTTCTAACTTTAAGCATGAGTATCATATTAAAATAAGTGTTAAAGCGTATAAGTATCAGAAATTATAAGTATGATTTGAATCTACTCATCGTTCTGAATACTCGTTGCTGATCTCTGATTAATTAATTTATTTTTTTAATTAGAATTGGAATATTTTCGTAGGGCGACGTTAAAGAAAACTATTATACCGACAAACAAGGGGCAATTGAGTATTTTAAGATCGCAAATTTGTTCGATCGAATGAGGTACTGAGAAGCTAGCCGCGGCATAAATGAAATAATATTTAATAATAATGAATGAATGAAATAATAATAATAATAACATTTCTAGGCGGAACAGTTGTATTTTACAACACAAAAATCAATTTGACAAAATTTTAAACTATTTTTGTTTAATTGCTATTAAATGGCCCACCATATAGTTTTCGATTTTAAATTGATACGGAACGTAACAGAAAGTACGTTCTTTTTTGGCATATGAATCATCAATCAATGTAAACGCTTACAGGAACTATGTATATTATGGCTCAGTAACCGCTCTCATTTCTTTTTATATTCTAAAACCGTAGGTATCGTAAACGTTTGGCTAACCAGAGGTTAATTTTAGGTTTTGTCGCCTTTCTAAATCGAATGAACTCCACTTGATTTTCTGTGTTTTCACTCACAACTTAGAATTAAAACTAATATCCGTATCAGACTACAGACATGTTATCTACTGACAACTTATTCAACGACCTTCGTACTAACAGAATGTATTCATACAACAGAATGTATTTACAATTGTATCAACATATTGAATATCCATATGCAAGTGATGCTAAAACTCATAATGAAGAAATAAAAAGAAATTATGTCACTCAAATACAACTCCATAGCCTGCAAATCCTTGTAGCATAACAATCAAATACAAAAATTTTATTTGTGATGATTTATCAAATAATATTCGTACAATGTCTGTATTGCATGTCTGAAGTAGAAAATACTTAAAGGAATACTTAGTAATATGGTGCAACAATTGTTGGAATAAATGAAACTTTTAGTTTTTAAACAAAAAAAATTTATTATTAGAGCTGTTCTCTTGTTCTCGACTAAGGAGCGTGCACAAAAAAATGGACCTACTTTTAAGCTTATAACTTTTATCATAATTGAAAAAAATGAATGCTGTTACATTGTTTTTCATCTGTTTCAAAATCCACGTGCTAAATTTCATTGCAATAGCAAAATTACAAAACCAAAAACCAGTTTCTAAGATAAGAATAAAACGATATAAGGAGTTTTTGAGTATTGAGAGATAGCGTGCGAAGAAGAAGGATTTGCCAACCAAAACAAAGCAAGTAAAAAAATACGTATTTTTCTAAGGCACCCTTACATGTCTGGAAAAAAAGTGACTCAGAAAGTTGGATTCTCTGAGACCTTGGTTAGAAAAAAATTTTAAACACAAAAGAATTCAAATATTATTTACTTTAATTGAAATATAAAACGAAGAAAATCCTTAGTTTTATTTCTATAACGAAAAGTGTAAGTCCAGTATTTTTTGTGCGCACTCCTTATATGGTGTGGCAGAAGAAAACACTTTGCAATAATTTTCATTTTTCTCAATTCATCATATGCACACATTCGGATATGAAATGAAATCACAATGCATGTACATAAGTGTTCATACATAAATTTTCGTTTATAGAGAGTTTTGTTGAAATAAAATTGATTTAAAATTTGTGTTTTGTTTTAATGGTCATACACCACATAAATGCATTATTTCAATACAAACTACCAGATTGCTTTATTGTTAAAATTTCATTATGTTACACAAACTCCCATCTACATACACATTTCCACTTACACATTACATAGCAGAGATCAGGAATAACTATTCAAAACGATGAGTAGATTCGAGTCATACTTATGATTTCTGATACTTATATGCATTTATACTTATTTTAATATCATACTCATACTACTCATACTCAAAGTTGGAAGTACTCGTCGTATTCATACTTAACAACAAGCATGATGTTATTGACTTCGACTAGTCTCTACTTAACATTAAAACTTAACACAAAATAAATATGATTCGCGTACGAACACTTCTATACTCATAAGAAGCATGTGTGTATGCTTTGCTTCTTCTTTGTTTGTTTATTGCAACTACAACAGAGGCTATAAATTTTGATGAAGTATTTTTCAAAATTTATGAATCAGAATGAGTAGGCGTATGAATCAAACAAATTTCGAATGTTGTGAGTTTGATGTCAACGTTGCACTCATATTCATTGCTACTTATACTTATAAATAAATGTTGTAGCGAGTACGAATGAATCAGAGTAGTTGAATTTCAATACTGTTGATTCACTCGTACTCAAAATTGAATGAGTGCTTATGAGTAGCGGAAAACCGATTCATTGCTGATCTCTGTTACGTAGCATACGTCTATACAAAATCAAATGACTTTTATTTGTTGAAGCACAAGTGTTATACGTTGCTTGCTTGAGTCCAAGACTATATTAACAACAGAATAAAAGTACAATTACCCTTCTATTCTATAGTATACACATGTAAATACATATGTAAATATACATGTAAATGCACATGTATACATTTGTATGTATATGTTTAACCAATATGTGCATGTATATAAAATGTATGTAATAGGATGTATTCAAAATCAGTGCATTACCAATTTTTGTTTTTATTGTATGTCGTACATACATATGTGCGTTACAAGTGTTGGTCTTGTTGCTTCTTATTATAACAATTCAAAATTATTTCCATATTTATGGTAATTTTTATGCAAGACATTGCCCCTATTAGAGGGAACAAATTTTTATGATTCTTTTTCTAAAATGCCATATGGGCACATATTTAAAAGCACATGTACAATGGGGCACTCTATCCAATGTTAGATAGTAGTTTTGGTTTATCAATCTTTTAAAATTAAAAAACGAGAAAAATTGTTAAAATAATAATAAAAAGAGATCAAATTACTCGTACAACAAGAAAACTACTCAAAAATATCACAAGGGATAGAGAAAAAGAATAATAACGTATAACGGAGACCAAAAAAGGTAGTATTGCAGTACTTCGAATGCAATATGCATTAATCACTCGGACAATGACGTTAAGTGTGCTTCTTTAGAGTCTTTTTAGATTCTACGTGGTCTTTTCATCCATCCTTAGGAAGGTTACTGGGATATCCTGCCCGTATCCAAAGCCATCTTCGCTGCACTTACAAAATTTGTTACTGTATAACAAATCCTGATAATATTGCCAGTGTTCTCTTTGTAGACAATTGACATGAAAGTTTATTCTCTCTGCAGTTTCCTAGATTTCTCTCTTTCCGGAATGGACGTTCTGAACTTGCTCATTAAATCAAAGTGTACCAGCACGCAGTTATAATCCTTAAGCGATAGATTTTGGATCCAAGGACAGTCAGGACTACGACCTAGTTTCTCAGATCCCTTATGCTGTGCGTATAAATTTTATACATGAGTGGCGGGACCTTCAGTTTAAAGTCAACCCCGACCCATGGATTTTACTTTCAGAATTATTATTATAAAACTCTTGAGAGGAAGCTGCCGAAGAAATAGTTTTTCATACTTTTTTTTTTTTTTGTTAAAGATGCCGAAGTCGCCATAGTCTAGTAAGTAGTTTGTTGGCTTGTTAAACGTAAGGCCACGGTTCAAATCCCAAGTCAGGCATCAAAACGAAAATATTAAAAAAATAATAATTTCTTCGGTGACTTCCTCTTTGCAGATTTCTAACAAAAATTCTAAGAGCAAATAAAATTGCCAATTTCTGAAAAATTTGTCTTTCGGAGTCTACTTTAAACTGCAAATCCCTCCACTCAGGTATAAAATTAACACACAACAAAAGTGAGGTGAGAGACTAAGGCTATAATCCTGACTGAAAGATTGTAATGATTAATTAAGTATGTAAAGAAGCCTGAGCCAGGAGTTAAACCATAGGCTCTCGTCTAACAAGCCAACATAGTAATAATAATGCGAGCAGATCTTTGTATGCGTTTTATTTCGCCATACCAGACGTCAATAGGTCTTGATGGGACTGAATACTACTGTATAGATCCAATTAGTCACGAAAGCCGTTTTCATTCTATGTAGTATATCTAAATACGAAGCCAGACCAGGAAATGTGTCTCTTCTTTGCGTCTAAGATTCGTCCAACTAAGGAGACCAAATTTTCTCTTTATTATACAAAGAGATTATCTATCCAAAAATTTTGTGATATAGAGGTTAAAGTTCAAGTTAAATCAAGCATGGTGGGTTTCTCAAAACGAGTTTTCTTTTTAATAACATCTCAGAGTAGACTCAATGTACCCCCGTTTAATTTCTTTAATTCTTCATAAATTAAAACAAGGAAACTTATAAAATTTATGAAATTTCTAAAAGTAGGGCATCTAACGTACCATCTAATATCAATTGTTAATGCTTTTCTTTATAAATAAAAAGATTTGGCCAAATAACTTTCCATCCCTGACATGTCATTTATAAAGACATTCATATTGTATGCTATGCTATGCTATGCTATGCCCCTATACACAAACGCAATAGAAACGTTGTTGGGCCTTTGGGCCACAGGAGTTAATTTCTAAAAGCAAATCTAGAAACGCACAAAAGTCAACAACAAGAACAAAAACAAACCCAAAACAATAACAATAATAATAGAAGTTTTGTTTTCTGCCATTGTTCACTAACTTTTAACCGAACAAATAGGAAACGAATAGAAGAAGAAGAAGAAGAGGTAGCAAATAAGCAGTCTATGTATGTATGTATATACAAATGTATGCATAAAATAATTTCTTTTAGCTCATATACGTTGACTTCAAATACTGTACGTACAATACATACGTATGTATGGATATGAATCATTTTACTTCTTATAAAAAACAGTTCTACGTTAAAAACCAGGAAATGATTTTGAAATTTCATTTTAACTAAGTGTGGAACGGTCCCTACCCTATTGTTTAAGGTGTGCCATAAAATATGTGAGTGAGTGTTTGTACGTACTGAATGGTGTTGCATTGAATTCATACATAAATTTAGGTTTCCTTCAAAAAAAAAAAAAAAATTTGCAACTGACTGACATTCAAATATTCATATGTAGACAGTCATTTCAACGTACAACCTACGTACTATGACCGTTACACGTGTAGACTGCAACACATCAACAATAGAAATGAACAGAAAGATCCACAATTATTGCGCCTGAAAAGTGTCAGGCAATTTTATGTCAACTTCTATGAACCAACAACTACTACCTTAACAGAAATCATTTATTGTACACTCATACTCATACTCATACTCATACAACTCATTCTTGTATTTGTTTGTGTATTTGTTTTGAGTACCAGAGCAGAGATTTTTTTGTTCATCTCTTAATTTTTGGGCATGTGATAGCAGCAGTAGTTTTGCATTTTTCGTTGATGGTTTTTAGGTTTTTTTTTTTTTGTTTTCTTTCTTCTAGTTTTTCTGCAGTTGGTTTTAATTTCTATCTTCACTTTTTTTTTTTTGATGTTCTTTCCTCATAGGTTTTGATTCTTACAGTTTTGTGGCACGTGTTTCATTTGTGTTCATACGCTCTGTTTCAACAAACCGAAACTGTTGGCATTGTGTCCTTTCTTACCTTTTTCTGTGTGTGTGTGTGTGCGTGTGTGCGGTGACAAGAGTGCATGTAAATGTGGTTGATGTTTGACTGAGTGATTGTGTTAGAATAGAGTTCTTACCCACACATTTCCGTTCACATACGTTGTGTACTGGCATGAGTGTCATTAAATTGGCCTCAAAATGAAACTAGAAATTTACATTCAGGTTTTCCTTCATGTTGCTTCGTATGTAAGGTCCGGTTAAAGTGATGGCATGAGTGACAGACAACATCTTTTTGTTTGGTGGAATTTTTAAAAGATTTCAATGGCTTTTTAGATTACGAAAGACTTATAAACACGAAAGTGTCATTCATTGGACGTGTGCGTAAGTAAGTTGATTTACAATTTCTAACTTTTGTTTCATTAATCAGATGGCATAGCATGTTCTTCCCTAGGTTTTTACCGTACTCTATGCGATAATGAAATTAAAAAGTACATATTAATTGTATGATTAATTTGCAATGTTGTCGGTTGATAGCAGTATTACTTTAAGAAAAAGTAGAAAGAAACAACAAGTAAGCAGACTACAGTGTGTAACAATATTTTAATTACAATAATCTGATCTTTTCTGTTATACTCAACAGTACAGGGTGGCTGAAATATATTGCAACCAACTTCAGGTTGTTATCATATCTAAACCGGTCGTCATGACAGCTGACAGATTTATTCCAGTGACAGTTCATTTAATTATTTACAAGCTTATAAAAGCAATTTGATCTATTGCATTCAGAAAAAAAGTTATTCGTGATGGAATTCAATCGTGATAGTATAATTGTTTTATATTTGGCTGGAAAACCACAGGTGGCTATCGTTAGAGCCCTTCAGCATTTAGATGTGAATAAATATTTTATTTCTCGTACTATTGCTCGTTATCGTGATACTGGCAGTGTGGCATCGCGTTCAAAAATTGGACGAAAAAAAAAACGGTAACAACACCAGAAATGATCCGAAAAGTAAAGACCAGATTTGATCGAAATCCAAGCCGTAGTGGTAAGTGGTAGAAAAATTGCTCCTGACCTAAACATATCGCGGGAACGGATGCAAAACATATTGAAAAATGAGCTTGGACTAAAGCCATTGAAGTTACAAAAAGTGCAAGAGGTGACTGATGGACAAAAAAAGTTAGACTGGAAAGAGCCAAGGAGTTACTTCGCTTGCACGAAAGTGACCAGTTACAGAACTTGGTTTCCTCCGATGAGAAGCCATTCCAATTTGAGCAGTTTGTGAACAAAATGATCGGGTTTACTTGCCAAAGAAGTCAGCTGAAAATTTACACCTGCGATTGGCCACCAGAACCCAAGCGCCGCCGATGGTAATGGAGTGGGCCGCCGTTATGGCCGATGGTCGATCCCCGCTCGTATTCATCGACCGTGGAGTGAAAATAAATGCCGAATATTATCGGGAAAATATCTTAAAGACAGTATTGAAGCCCTGGGCAGACAAACATTCCAACAGGACTCAACACCACCGCACTGAGCACGCGTCAACCAAGAATGGCTTAAAAAGGAGGTTCGTCGCTTCATTACTACCGCACAACGGCCACCTAAATCTCCGAATCTCAATCCTTTGAACTTTTGCGCCTGGGGTATTTTTGAGAGTAAGGTTCTCACAAAAAAAAAACCAAAGGGTCGATCATTTCAAGACGGTGCTTCGCTGGAAATGGGCCAAAATACCGAAAGCCACTTTCGTGCAGCCTGTTGTATTATATTTCAGTCGCCCATTTGAAGACCATAATTTGTACCAAAGTTGGACAATTCGAACAAATCTAAATTGATTCCGAAATTTTATGTTATTTCCGACATTTTTTGCTTTTGAACAATAATTAATTGCATTTTATCACAGACTGCTACTCTTATAATCAAATCGTCAAATCAGTATCATAAAAGTTTAACGTTTTCGAAAGATAGTCAAAATTTTTTAAAAAGCTGATAATTCGATTTTGAAAGTAAATTTTTCTGCAATATAAGCGATTCCAAGTCATACGCAGAATGTATGGATTACTCGCTTTCTTTTCCAAAAGGTTTATGAATAATGAGCATATCAGCGATTTGAAATGGACTTGCATTTGGTACCTCTACTGATTAAATAAAAACCGAAAAGGAATATTCATGCATACGAAAAATCGTTTGAGAATTTATGACCAACTATGGGTTGCCAGAGCATTTATGGGGGTACATTTCAATGTATAATTTCGGCATTCAAATCAGTGATGGGTATTGAAAAGTTTCAAAGATAAGATGCATTAATAAATATGGTTTGAAGAGAAAACTTCTTGCAAAATAAAACCGTATAACAGGTTGTATTTCATAGAAAACATAGAAGCTAAACAAATACTAAGTTAGGTTAGGTTGAGGGGTAGCTTGCTGTTCACAGGCAAATTCACGCGGTGGCCCATTGTGCTACCCAGTGTGAGGTAAGCCCCCTTATCATGATCCGTTAGAAGTGGGAGTTCTCTTAGTAGCATGCTCGCCACCCTGTACAGATTCAAACGTTCTATGATCTAAAAACCGCGGACGCCTGTTCTGAAGTGCAGGGTACTCGATTCTGTTTCCTCCACATCATGGCAGGTTCAGTATCAGCGAAACGGCCAAGCACTGTGTCCTGTTAGAATACGATCCGAGGTCACTAAAGTAGGACACAGTAGTTGTAATCTGATTTTGATTCTGCTTTTCCAATTTGGAAAAGAATTTCTTTGGAGTTGTCCTCTATTGTCTCCTTCTCAGACATCTCCGAACCCTTCCGTTCCAGTTCGTCGACGTTTCGTTTGTCTGTATGCCACAGTGACTCGAACCATTTTAGGCTATTTATAAGGTTTATAAAATTCGTTATTGTATTGAGAGACATAGTTGTGGAGTCAGCGCAACTATAACCAGCTCAATATTTTAGAAAGTTATGAGAGGGAAAATATGCTATGAAGCTGATAGAGTGTTATGATGCCAATGTGGCACTGCACAGAGCCTGATGATCTTCTACTAAATCAACTACATTTTTTTCTCAATCTGCATGAGTAAGGCCAACACAATATAACACAGAATGAACTGCTTAGAGTTACAAGTTTGATTAAAGAAATTTTAACTAATCGAAAAAAATAAATTAGGATTTAAATTATGGCCAACAAATATAATAATTCTTGGAAAAAAATCTTGTTTTTTTTAAGTTAACCATGGCAATCCTACCAATCGATGCCAGTAAACTATTGAAAGATAAAGTGCAACTTTCTATCCCAACTAGTTTTCGTTCTCAACTTATTTAAGGTATGGGAATAAACGTTGTGTTCGCTGTGTTAAAGAAAAATGATGATCATTGCGAAAACTAGAGAGAAAAAAAAATATTGTTCATCAATACTAGTGCCATGGTTATCAGAATCCAAAAGAGGAAGTGGATTTCTGAAGTGGAAAATGTTTAAAGCAAACATTTGGCTTTTTGTTGTAAAACAAAAGAAGGAGAAAGAAACAGGACTTACATCTTATAACACCAATATATGCATGCACTTACTCACATTACTCGCTTACTCAAGTATATAAAGCTGTACCCACACACATACATACATACGCGTTATCAAACATACATTTGAAGATATGGTGAAGAGAGGAGAGAAGTTATAAGTGACAATAATACAGAAATGTCGTCAATGAAAATGAGGAAGATGAAGGAATTGAGAAAAACTATGAGTATAATAAGAACAACAACAACAACTACACATAGCTTAAATAATGACAATAATTTTTCTTTTCTACTCAACTGCTCCACACTCCCCTTATTCACTTACACCACTCTGCACTACGAGAATTTTTCTCTCATCTTCATTTGTGTTGTTCTTGCAACAGTCGGCAGGATATAAAAGTTTGTGTATATCTCTCTTTGTGTGTATGTGTATGCATTTGTGAAGGTCTATACGATTATACTTTTGATAATGCATTCAATTGAAAAACCATTGAAAACTAATGGCATGAAAGAGAATAATGACTCTCTACTTTATTCTGTTCTTCTTAAATTTTTACAGGAGCATACTTACACAGTAGAAGTATAAGTTGTAGGACGTTGTCATCATAATCCTGGCATTAGTTGAAATATTAAAGAATAAATTTTATGCTTCTTGTTCTTCTTCTTTAATGAAAACAAAGATATTTTTTATTTCTTTTTTTTTTTTTTTGTTGTAGAATTTCACTTGTTAAGGCTCAAGGCATGATTAAGTGTTTTTCCTTTAGGAGAATATTTCTTCAGTTTTTTTGTTTTTTTTTTTAATTTTTTTTGTTTTTATTTTATTTAAATTATTATTGCAATTGCAGATTAGATTGTCGTCTATTTAAGAGATAAATGCAACAGTTTTGTTGGTTTTTTTTTAGGATAGTTTAATTTATTTTCAATAATATTTCTTGGAAAATTCAATAACTATACGAAATTTTTTAATACATCGCTGTTTATAGATATCCATGTGACTTGGCATATGAGACTAAAAATAAATGAAAGTGAATACGACAGAGGTACCCACTGTTAAAGTTCTAAAATCCTAGTTCAGAGATCCTACATATTAATTGTATTACATAAGTAAGGGTATTGGATAAGCATAAAAGCTATGAAATTTAGACTAAACATTGAAGAATAATTTTAGTATTGTAAAAGGAGAAATACTTAGCCCTATTTTAAGCTTATGATGTCCAAAAAACATATTCATCTTCATCATTCTTGCTGCTATTTTTCTGCAAGCTTGCAATAAAAAATTTCTTGAAGCATAGGGTGTCACCAAAGGTGTTACTTCTTATTGCGAAACGCGGGCCTCTCCTGTCTATTCTGTTTCAGTACGCATTATTGTTTTAAAACTTTCACAGTTCCTTGTTAATGACGATGGTGTGTCACGACATTTTCCATATAATTCTAAGGCACTTACTGATGAATTACTTGCAGATTTTTGGTGAGTGTATTCGAAAAAATGTTTCAGAGCTTTGATATGAATTGATTGATTGGTACTCTCTGGTGCATTGCTTTTTTCACCCCCACCCCCATGCTTTCTGCATAATGTTATAGAAATCTAAGGGTTTCATGAAATCGATGAACATCATTCTACAGATTTCTCTTCTATGGACGTGGAATATTGGTCTAATTAAGCCGATAGTAATTTGTGGGAGACGTGTTCGCAATTATTTTCCAATTCACCTTATGATGTTAAGCCCTATCTTTCTTGTCCCACTACAAAGCCGAATAATCATGGTTTAAATTTTAAAATGGTAATAAAAAGTTCATCATGGTATCAGTACCCAGTTTCCTTGAGACAACACAATGTCAACAAGAAAAGCAAAGCATTTTCAATCATCTTAGGACTCAACAATCTATAGTTTTATGAAACCGAAACAAAAAAAAGAAAATAATAAAATATGATTTGTGAAAGCATTGAATTAATCATGTTAACAATTTCAATTAACCCTATTCTGAAGATTTATTTATCAGACTACATATTTCATCTCATTTAGAATATAGATATTGCTATTCGTATGTAATTTTCGATGAGGTTTAAGTCAATTTTTTTTTTTAAATCATGAAAATTTTTTATTTTTTGCCGGACGAAGTCAAAGTAAACACTGAGGACCATTATTAAAATTTGCCGTTAAGTAAAGGGAGGATTTTAACGAAGAGATAAATTGTTTTTTATTATTACGAGTACCCAATAAGATAGAAGTGAGCGTTAAGCTAAAGGGATGAGATCATTCTACCTTTAACATTTAAAGGTCACTTTATGTATCATAAAGTATCATACATTATTTTCGATATGGCAATTTCAAATTTAAACAAAATGAGCATATACAACAAAAAAAAAACCGAACTCCGATATTGCCACTGCTTTCAAAAAAAAAAACTTGTTTAATTGAGCAGTTTTATCGACTTTGCTCCAGTTAATTTTATTTTATCTGGAAGTTGTTGTTATGGTTTTGGAAATAAAACAAATGTTTTTAAAAATGTTTATTAATGTATTTAAGTTACAAATTCAAAACCAAAAGTATAATGAAAATTATTTTTACATTTTGACATAAAATGTCTTTGAATCATTGTTATTTTATGTTTTCAATATTACAAGTAAAAACGTAGCAAGTGTTTAATTACAATATTTCCCTTTGTTTTAAAAGGTTTTATAATCTTTCATCCAATTAGGAAGTTGACGGTTCCTTTTAGATCTGGGAACTTCTACATTATTCATTGAAGTTGATGGAACTGAGTCAAACTCTATTGAATCAGACGTAGAGTGAAATGACGATTCCTCTTCAAGTTGAATGTCTTCTTCAGTATTGTGATTATTTTCTAAAGATGATTGATTTAGTACATCTAAATTTGAATCTGATTTACAACCCTGACTTATTGGTAAAATGTTGTGTAAATCAAACATTTCCAATAATAAATGTGTTGAATTTATTCGATCTTCGTTACCATACCTTCTCTTAATCTGATTTGCATGCGAACGTATAAGTCTTTGTTTGTTTTTATCATTTACTAATACATTGTAGTTTACAGTTCCTATACGTTCAATTATTTCGCCCGCTACCCACATGTATTTATTTGCTCTGAAAATTTGAGCATATACCTTCTCTCCTGCTTTGAAACTTCTGTCTTTTGCTCCATGTTTTCTGTTAAAAATTCTCTCTTGTTGAACATTCCGAGCAGTATGTATTGGCTGGTGCGGTTTCAATAAGTCCAAAGTGGTTCTAATTTTTCGATTTAGAAACAGTTCTGCTGGAGATTTTGATTCTAATTTTGGCGTTGATCTATAAGTTTGAAGAAAAGTTTCCAAATTTTCCTTACTTGTCCCTTCATTTCCGAGTTTCGCAAGAGCGCGTTTTAACGTTCCAACAAATCGCTCAGCTTGACCATTAGATTGTGGGTGATATGGTGCAGATTTCAAATGCAATATTCCTCTGTTAAGAATAAAATTTTTAAACTGTGCACTTACGAACTGACTACCATTATCTGAAACAATGGTATTTGGATTTCCATATCTAGCGAACATTTCTGTAAGTTTTGAAATAATAGTTGCTGATGAAATATTTGATATTTCAAAAATTTCTGGCCATTTTGAAAAAGCATCAATAGCTACAAAATAATATAATCCATTGCATGGGCCTGCAATGTCTATGTGGATGCGTTCCATAGGTTTACTTGTTAAAGGCCATGATTGTAGAGTATGTTTAACTGGCGCAGAACAAATCACAGCACATTTGTGGCAGTTTCGTACATAATTAATAATGTCTTCATCAATTCCTGGCCAGTAAACATGACTTCTTGCTAGTGATTTCATTCTTTCTTTACCTGGATGCCCTCTATGAAGTTGTTTCAAAATACAATTTCTAAATTTGGAAGGTATTACAATCCTATTGTTATACATTAGACAACCCTAAACTACACTCAATTCCGTTCTTCTTGCATAGTACGGCGCAAGTGCGTTTGATGCCTTGCTGGTCCATCCATTATTAAGCGCTGATATGACTGATTGTAATGTTTTACATTTATTTGTTTCTTGCAGAACCATGTTAAATGTTATTGGAAGTGAGCTAAAGTGTTCAGTGAGCATTTCCGAGCAATCTTCTTCTAATTTAGTACAGGCAATTATGATATCTTCGTCAGGTTTCCATTTTGAATCGATAAGTCTTGATAAAACATCAACACAACCAAAGTCTTTAGTGTTAACGTACTCAATTTTGAAATCATACATCATAAGTATTAATGCCCAACGTTGGAGTCTATTTGCTGCGTAAGCTGGTATACCAGATTTGCTACCGAAAATTGTTAAAAGAGGCTTATGATCAGTACACAATATGAAATGTCGACCATATATATATCTATGAAATTTTTTTACAGCAAAAATCAATGCAAGACCTTCTTTCTCGATTTGA
This sequence comes from Sarcophaga peregrina, assembly GCA_014635995.1. Taxonomy (NCBI): domain Eukaryota; kingdom Metazoa; phylum Arthropoda; class Insecta; order Diptera; family Sarcophagidae; genus Sarcophaga; species Sarcophaga peregrina. The sequence continues at coordinate 31,218,792 of CM025790.1, forward strand.
GAATATTTTTGTTCTGCTGGTGTAAGTGTACGAGAAGCATGGGCAATAACTTTCTCTGACTTATCTGGATAAATATGGCAAATGAATGCACCAATACCTTTACCTGATGCATCTGCTGCAACCTTGATTGGCAGTGAAGGATTGAAATGTGTTAACACCAAATCTGATTGTAATAAGGTCTTAAAATCTTGAAATGCTTTCTGGCATGCGGAATTCCACTCAAATTTTGTGTTTGACTTCAATAAATTATCAAGTGGAGCTCTTAGATTAGACATTTGATGGATATATTTACCATAATAATTAATTGATCCCAAAAATGATCTTAGTTCTGATACATCTTTTGGAGCTGGTAATTTTATAACAGTTTCGATTTTGTCAGGATCGGGTCGTAATCCATTTACTGACATTATGTTACCAAGATATTTGACTTCTTTTGCGAAAAATTTGCATTTTTCAAATTTGATGTGAAAATTGTACTCACGTAGTCGTTTAAAAACCTTGTTGACGTTTTCTATGTGTTTTTCAACTGTAGTACCACCAATAATTATATCGTCAATGTATGCTGCTGCATCGTCTATACCTGCAAGCATTGTATCCATGATTTGTTGAAAAGCACCTGGAGCACTTTTTACACCGGGGGCTAAACGATTGAATGTAAACAAACCCTTATGTGTGTTGAGTGTCAGAAGCTTAGCGGATTCTGGTGTGACTTCTGTTTGTAAATAAGCATCAGAAAGATCAATATGAGTATATAAACAACTATTAGCCACTTTTGCATACAAGTCTTCTGGGCGGTGAAGTGGATATTTATGAGGTTCTAAGCTGTCATTTAATCCAGTTGAATAGTCCCCGCAAATGCGAATTTTACCATTTGGCTTTTTAATAGCAACAATGGGTGCTGCCCAATCTGAGAATTCAAGAGGAGAAAGTATTCCCAATGATTGTAACCGGTTGATTTCGTCTTCTATCAATGGAAGCATTGCATATGCCACTGGTCTTTTGGCTCTAAAAGCGGGTTTAGCATTCTCTTTTAGATGTAATTGTACTTTCATTTTAGTACATTTTGCTGGAGTGTCCTGAAAAATATCTGCAAATTTATTTCTAATTTCGTGTAACGTATTAGAATTGATTGCAGTCTGTGTAATTTGACAACAAATTTTACTTAAGGGTTGGTCCCAGATACCAAAAATATCACACATATCAGTGCCAAATATTAAAAGCGTATCAAATTCTACAACTGACAATTTGCATACCCGTACTTCATCCTTTAGCCTGACCTTGCAATCAAACTCGGCTAGAAGCTTGATTTTATTATTGGAAGCACTCGTTACAAAACAATTTTTAAACTGTTTTCCTGGTTTACCCATTTTTATCCACAGGGATTTACCTATCATTGAGATATCTGAGGCTGTATCCACCTGTAGTTTAACATCAAACCCATTACTGTTTTGAATAGATACTAAAGGGTTGATATTAACTATGACGTATTTGCGTCTAGAAGCATGAGTTATCTTTTTGACTTGAACTACATTCGATTTTGGAGAACTTGACTTATTTTTATATTTCTTGTTTTTCTTCTTATGTGAAAAACTATTTTGTGATGAATTACTTTTACCTGTAGATTTGCAGTACCCTTCCTTGTGACCAAAAATATTGCATTGATTACATTTGTGATTACGGAAAGTGCAAAATCTTGCGTAATGCATGGCACCACAATTCCAACATGGTGTTTTTGGAATCTTTTTGTTGACATCTTGTTTTGATTTTTGAAAATTTGATTTTGTATTAATGGCATTAATGGACACTGGTGTGCTTTCTTCCACCATGGCAGTATCCTTTTTAAGATTTATTAGCCTTTGAGCACTGGTAACCAATTTGTTGATTGTTTGATTTGAATCGTCCTCAAGGATAGCTAATGATTTCATACGAACTTCCGAATCTGAATGAGATTGTAGTCCGCAAACAAAAACTAGACATTTGAATTGATCGGAATTCATTTCGGATAGTTTAAATTGTTCACATACTTCGTTAATGCGAGCCGCGTAAGATATTAAATCCTCATGAGGTTTTTTTACGGTCTGTAGGCATTTGTACCGTAAACTAAACACTGATTCTTGAGTGCCAAACATACCTTTTAGGATATTAATTGATTCTTCAAATGAAATATCCCTAACATTCTTGGGTAGAATGTAAGCTGCATATTTTCCGTAAGCAACAGGATTTAGTTTCCTCATCAAGAGTCTCACACGAGCTGCGTCATTTAAATTTTTTCCATCCACCAGAAATATGTCTTCATGACGGCTATACCACACGTTAAATGTGATGGAATTTTCTGGATCAAAATAGAATTCGGCTATACAATTCGATAATTTATCCATTAATTCCTCTTGATGTGTCGAAACACCCAATGATAATCTTGATAAGATTTCTCCTTGTTTTTGAAGTAATTCAAGAATTTTAGGATCTGTAGCCATTATCCTCGTCGCCACAATTTTATGTTATGGTTTTGGAAATAAAACAAATGTTTTTAAAAATGTTTATAAATGTATTTAAGTTACAAATTCAAAACCAAAAGTATAATGAAAATTATTTTTACATTTTGACATAAAATGTCTTTGAATCATTGTTATTTTATGTTTTCAATATTACAAGTAAAAACGTAGCAAGTGTTTAATTACAATAGTTGTAATAACGAAAGTAAGTTAAAATTAACTTTGCAGTACACTTTAGTTAAAGGTAACTTTAACTGACGCCAACTTTAACGGGAAGTTGTAATAATGACCCTGAGTGTCCTAGAAAGTCTCAAACTAGAAATAAACGAAAACAGATTACAGGAATGCTTACATAAATTGATTAATTCCTTATTTTTATGCTGTTTAATTATTAATTGTAGTATGATTTAATTAATTTACATATTTACGTTTATAACAGGCAATCCCTATTTATAATTAAACCCCCCCGCTTTGAAGCTCTCACCATAAATTAACAGGATTGTTTTTGTGTCGCTTTAACTTCCTTAAGCCATTAACATAATAAACAATAAATGTCATCGTCCCTATTACCATGTTTCTAAGAGTTTATGTTTTTGTTGCTCTTGTGTTGTTGGCTTTTCTTCTTGTTATTGTTGCTGCTACTGTGCTTTTCTTATGCTAAAGAAAAAGCAACATTTATTTACACTGCACTTTATAAAACTCTATTACAAACGCAAAGACAGATTTTTACACATACACATCTAAATACATTTACACATACATAGGAACAGTAAAAGTGGTAATACTGTAGTAGGGGATGTCGGTAGAGGGAGTCAACAAATGCTTGAGAAGAGGCACTTGAGTTTTAATGTGAACTGATTTCATTCAAAACGAGCAGCATAATCGATGTAACAGACACTTAACGCAGGATCATTAATTTACTGTTTATTGCTGCTGTTGAAACACAATTGCAACAAGAACTTGAGTGAAAATAGAGAAAGAAAAAAATAGTTGAAAGGAGAAGGAAAATTAAGAGAAGGGGCAAAATAATTTATAAAATGATATAAAAACAGTGGGTAATAAATATTAGAGCTTTAGAATGGAACGATTTAAATAAACAATAAATTGATACGACATCCGAAGAGTGTTAATAATTTCTTGCTAGTTTTTAAAGTATTGTTTATTTTTGTTATATTTTGATTTAAATACTTCAGAACATATTCTTTCCATCTATGGAACGTAGGTGGTAAAGATGCCAATCGGGAAATCCCGAAATCCCGGAATTTTCAGGATTCACAAAATGCCGAATCCCGGTATTTTTAATAATTTGTCCCGAGATTTTTCGAGATTCTCGGGATGGTGAATTCATATGTATTTTGACCCTGCAAAAGGCCGTGAAAAAAATTCTATAGCACTCGACTTCGATAATAACATCTCAGATGAGGAAAACCCTACTTCCATTGCTAAGAAGTTATTTGATGCCATCAAAGAATGCAAAAACGAACGCTATAAAACGAATTAATATGGTAACTGATTCAGATACTCAGATGTCCAAAGAAATATTTTGATTTTCATTAGGAGGTGGTAGAGGAGAATATTTGCAAGCTGCATACAGCTATCTTGGAACTATTTTACCAACAAATATTGTTGCGTTCGCGTTTGTTGACAACAAAATTCGTTCAAGTCTATCAGATCACATGTTAGATGCTTTAATCTTTTTGTTGAAATCCAAATAATTTATCTTAAAAGTAACGCATTTGCATACGTATGAATAATTTTTATTTTTGTTAATTTACGCTTTATTGTTACTTTTTGTCTTGCTGTTTCTATATTTTATTTTTAATGATGTATAATTCTGATATACATAATTGGAATACAAATGATTTTGTTAATAAAATGTATTTTTTATTTTCATTATTAATGGAAATCGCGATTTGTAGCGTGATTTTTCGGGATTTTTGGATCCTGAATTATTCCGAAATATCCCGTTTGGCATCCCTAGTAGGTAGAAGTGGCGCATTTAGGCCATATAGGGACCTTTGTGATGCCACAGTTTTCATCAACTATCCCCTAGTCCTGTAACCACTTTGAGCTACTAATGGATCGACTCAAACTGCCGAAGTCAATGTTAATTAAATCACCCAGATCATCAATAGTAGACGCCAAGATGTCTCCTTTGACATAGCGCATAGGACAGTCTCATCTTCGTCCTCATTTCTGTAGCTTCTACAGAAATCATTTGCGAGGTGTCTCACAAGTGGCTCCATTTTTGTAAAGATATCCCTTTTCTTCTTCATATTTAAAAATTAACTAATCTTTCGATTATTTAAGCTTTTTACGCATTCCATTCATTTAGAAGTGAATTAATAACATGAACTAGAAAACGATAATAAAATGTTAATACATCATTACATAACAATCCTTACACGCCAGTCCTATTTTAAAATTATTTAAAAAATTTCCATTTAAATGATTGAAAAACTCAAAAATATTTCTTCAATTCATTAGGCTATCAACAATTTTACATTCTAAAAATTCTTTTAATTTTATTATCTAATTAAATTATTGCCTACGACATTGAAAACTTTAATTATTTTTAATTGGATTAAATAACATTTTTTGTTTTTATTTCTTTTTTTTTCAAAATATACAAATATTCCATCTACTATTAGTCTCCACAGAATGAAATAAAAAAAAGAAATCAAATTTCAAAATGCCTCCAGATTAATAAACTTTGAAAATAAATTCCTTATTTAAAATTATAAAAATATTTTTCCTTTTCATTATAATAAAATAGGATATCAAACAAATTAAGTTTAAATTGATAGACTTCCTGTGTGCGTATGCATGCATGCCATATGTAAACAAATTTGTTGTACAGCTAGAAATTGAGAACAACTAATTAGGTATACTACACAAATAACAAATTCAAATGATTAAATTATTAGAAATTAATCAAATTAAAATATAGGTTAATATACATACAACAATGACACATAAAACTGATTTATTTCAGAATCGAAATTGGTGAAAAAAAATGTTCAAATGGCGTCTTAAAATATTTTCTATTTAAATAACAACAACTGTAAATATATACTAAATATGCATATTTTAATTCACAAATAGATGTATGCATATATGTAAATATGACTTTATATATTTAATATATATACACATACATATGTATGCATATGTAAGTAGGTTTAAAACTCATGTGCATATTTGACTATTTGAGACATGCAGCGCAGCAGTCTTTTGCATTTCCTTTATGAATTAGTTGATCATAATTTATTGAGTTTATTAAGAGTATAATATAATTTACAAACACACACACACACTCAGGCACAAAGAAAAATATTTCTGAATTTAAACAGCATTACATACACACAACACACGCATATTTGCAAACATGCCCTCAAATTCAGTTAAAAATATATATTCATGTCTCAGACTATGTTGGTTTGTAAAGGAATGCTTTCATGGAAAGAGGTTTTCGGGTGTGTGTGTTTGTATTTTATAATAAAACAATAGAAGTGAATTAGACAAAATGTCATAACCCTCTGTTGAATTCTGTTGAGACGAGTGTGAATTTAATAAAGTCCTTAGAAATTATCATAATTTTAATGATACTTAATGTTTATTAGCATTTTAGAACAGCTGCATTGGACAACAATAGCAATTTGTCAAATCATATTTATTTCCATATACTGGACATCGTATTTAACACTGAAGAATTAGAAATATGATTATGTTCATATGCATTTGGTATGTACATACGAATTATGAAAAATTACACTCTGCGACAAAACTAAAAAAAAATTAAATACCATACCGGCTAATAACTTAGTGTAGGTTAGTAAGTTTTGTTAAGTAGATCTTAAAAACATATTTTTTTTACATTTCTCGAACCCTCCAAACTTTTTTTATTTGACAAAAACCGTTTTTTTTTTTAACTTCACGCACAAATTTCTTGATTTTAATTTCAGTCCGATTTGATCAAACAAAGTGTTAATCTCTTCGAAAGATATGTCAGAATGCTACCATTTACTTCATACTTTTTTATTAAAGTTTGCTCCTATGAATGGGCAAACTTGAAAAATATGAAAAAAAATTCGAAGTTTACCAAGTTTACCTTGCATCGCCGTTGTCTAGTAGGTAGTGTGCTGGCTTATTAGACGTAAAGCCAGCGTTCGAGTCCCAGACCAGACATCAAAAATAAAGAAAAATACAAAAAGTATTTTTTTCGGCGATTTCTGCTCTTTCTCTTCTTGAAAAGTTTCTCAAAAAAATCTGTCGTTCAGAGTCGACTTTAATCAGTACGTCCCGCCACTTCTGTATAAAATTAACACACACATCATTAGTAGGTGAGAAACTGCGGGCTTCTTGGTGACGATTGCTGTAGGCTGTCTATTGGTGAAGGTATAGCACTGGCCATTTTATAGTCACCAGCAGAAACTCGTTTCCGTTCGCATCTTCCCTCTTTCCATCTTTCCTAAACCTGCACAATGCACTGCATGGATAGGGGTCATCCCCTGAGTGCAGGTTTAATAAAAAAAAAAATTGCATATTACGAGGAATATAGATATTTGTTCTTGTACCCTTTTAAAGGTCCATCTCTACCCATTTCCAATAAGATTTAAATTTTGGAAATCGGATCAGAAATGTTTGAGTAATCCAAAATTTTGTGCGTTAAGTAAAAAAAACTGTTTTTGTCAAATAAAAGAAGTTTGGAGTGTTCGAGAAATATAAAAAAGATATTTTTGAGTTCTCAACGAACTGAATAACGTGGAATATGTAGTTACTCGGGTGTATTTTCACTGTTGCACCGTGTTATTGATCAAAATCTATGATGGAATTTATGTTGTATGTATTACTCTGAAAAAAATTTTATAAATTAATTCACGTATACACAAGTTTTGAAAGTATTGTTCACTTATAATTTGGGTTCAGTAGCGACTTCTCTTTGAGCAATAAAGTCCTACTTTGGCTATGTTTAATCATTGGAATGATATTAATATCAAATCCAGGATTCAAATATTCCCGTTTGAATACTCACGAGACCTCGAAGTTAATATGGTTATTTACCCTATATTTTATCCACAACTAATGCAGAAATCTCGTCACAGATTATAAACTCCAAAAGGCTTTGGCCGATTCATCAGCCTTTTGAAATTTACGACGATATCCATATATCCCTGGAACCAATGATAAAAGTTGGCCTTCTAAGATACCTTAATTTCCCTGAAGATCTCCTCGACTCAAGAACGGGAGACAAACATCGAAGGGACGTTCGCTCTATCAAGATTATCAATGTAGGTCTTGCATTTCCTAATACTTGAATGAAATGATATCCTACATATTCTTCACATTCTTTAAATATTCTTCAAACACAAATTTTTTTTTTAAATTTTTTCTTAATAAAGAAAATTACTACTACAATTCAATTAAAATTAGTTTTTAATTTCCCACTTAAACACGTTTTCCTTATTAATTAAAGAAATGCAAAAATTTTAATTAATCTACGAAATTTAAATAAATAGAAACTATAATTCCGTGACATTTCCCGTAAATACATTACCACTTAACTAACTATTGGTGCCTCTTATCTGGCGATAAACAGTTATTGTGTAGTAAAAAATAAATTCTCAATAATTTTTGACAACAATTTTTCATTTTTATTTATTTCATTTATTTTTAAAAACTAATTCTTTTTATCCTTCAAAGCATATTCCTTCTATTTTTTGCAAATACACTTTCTTTTGTTTCTTGTTTTTCATTCACTTGACTGAGTTCAAACTAATTATAGGAGAAGGTTGTACATTTTCCATACGATTTATGTTCACGACATGAAATTTAATTATTACTGACGTGCTGTCGCTAAAGCTGAAATAAAATATAACATGCAGTGAACTTGATATTAATACAACATACATGTGTACACATACATAACAATGAATAAAGTCAGCATTATTTTAGAAACTAGACATCATTATCAACAATGTACATAAGTAATGTAAGCTAACAACAACAACAAAAGTAAACCTGATATACTGCTAACATATATCAAATGCAAACGATAAAACTTAAAATGTTACTGAAAAATTAACAGAAATGCTTAAACTACTGCAAACTACAGAAAAAATTCATTCACTTTTATTATACACTAGCAGATTGTATGTACCCAGCGTTGCGCGGGTTATAAAATAACCGGCTTCTTAAAAAATGCAATTTTTCAAATAATTCGGAAACCGGTTTATCAAACAACCCAGTTTTTTGAATTCTTTAGTCCTACATATAAATGCATGCAATTTGCCCGTTTTTCGCCCCTGACCCGCTCCTTTTGAACCGCTTTTTAAACGGAACACATCCAATAGCTATTTGGGAAACTTAATCAAGCTAAATCGTATAGAATTACCTATCACCATTTTTTCCCCCTTTGTCCCATTTTTTCTCTCCTTTTGGTCAAAAAGGGGAAAAGATTTATAGCCTATAACCTGCACCGGCAAAAGCCCGATCTATATTCCAAATTTCAAGAAAATCGGTCCAGGCGTGCAGGCGTGATTGGCTAACAAGCAAAAAACAGACTTACAGAAAGATTGGTCATATATATACAGTCAAACTCAGTTATAACGAATTGCGTTGGACCAGAAAAAATAGTTTGTTATGTTCAAAGTTCGTAATAAACGGGTGAAGTCTTAGAAGAAAATATAAAATGCAAAGAATTTTCTTCATTTATTAAAAACAAAAAGTACTTTTTTATTAAAAACCAAAAATATGTGCTAATTCTTTTTACCTATCAGCTGATTAAATTTGCTGAGTTATAATTTAATGCTGCAATATTAAATAAAAGTAAAGACTATTGGGATTTTCGGGATTGTGAATTTAAATGTATTTTGACCCTACAAAACGTCCTGAAAAAAAATTCTATATCACTTGACTTCGATAATAGCAACTCAGATGAGGAAAACACTACCTCCAGTGATAAAAAGAAAACGAATTCAAAGGGTAACTGATTTAGATTTAGGTAGAGGTGAATATTTACAAGCTGCATACAGCTATCTTGCAACTAGTTTACCAACAAATGTTGATTGCGAGAGGTGTTTTTCAACGGTAGGGTATCTAGACAACAAAATTCATTCAAGCCTATCAGATCACATGTTAGATGCTTTCATCTTTTTGTTGAAATCCAAATAATTTGCTTAAAACTAATGCAGTTGCGTACGTATTAATAATTTTTATTTTTGTTAATTTATGCTTTTTGGTACATTTTGTCTTACTGTTTTCATATTTTATTTTTAAAAATAATTGGAATACAAATGATTTGGATTTCGGGATCGGGATTTACATAATCCCGAATCCCGGAATTTTTAAAAATCGATCCCGCTTGGCATCCCTAGTACGTAATAACCAAGAATTCGTTATAACCGAGTTCATTATAAACGAGTTTGACTATTAAAGTTACCTCTTCAGGCGTATGAGTAATATTATTAATTGGGTATAAAATATGTATACTATGAGATAAGAAGCAATTATTCTTAGAGTACTCTAACTTAAAAAGTCTTTGTTTTAAAACTAAATTGACGATAGCTTTAGCTAGAAACAACAGCATCACTTGATCGTGGTTCATATAAACTTCTGTTATGTAGTGGGTTAAGTATATTAAGCGCAGATGAGCAAGATAACAAATCACTTGAATAGTAAAATTAAGTTGAAAAATTCTACAAAAAAAACAATTGAAAACACTTAGCACCGTATAGGTTTTATATAATCTGTAGGGATTGTACGGAATCGTTCTGAACTAAAATAAAATAGTAGAGGAGCAGAAGACACCAAAGTGTAGGTTCACTTGAAGGTAATTATACAAAAACACAAATTCATGAAATCATGAAGTTATATTTATCAAATTTCACTTTTTAAACCATTAGGAGTACGTTATATATATTTTCCTTTAGTAAAAGTCTCCGAATTTGTAATTCTTTTGATATTTTCAGCATCTGTAAAATGATTTAAGTGATAACAAGAACATAAAGTTTATGGGGTTAGTATTTAGACAGATGCGCTATTGTTCTTCTAAATATAGCAGATCTGATAGATTATTTAATATGAACCATTTCCATAGTAACCATACTCTATGTCTTTACGAGGAAGGGGAAGTAATTGATGATGCGTTACACACTGTGTTCGAATTTGCACGCTGACAGTAGCTATCGTTCTGTACTGACATCAATGATTGGAACGATCACGACCGCTAACATTGTCGACCGCTCATATAGGCACAAGGGCATAGATGACACTAGCTCACGTGTCAAACGAAACCCCAGTCGCGAACCTGGACGACGGAATAGTGGAGACACTTAGAAGTCTCGTCAACCTTCAATACGCAATCCGTTAGCGGATATGAACATCAAGGTGGTCAAAGGGCCAAAAGGACACCTTCTCGGCGTAAAAAAAAAACCAAAAAAAAATAGTAACTATACTCTAGTGAGTAATGTGTTTAAGGCAAGAACTTGAGTAATGCGGAAAGCCACACGAATTTTATTATTCCATCCCATTTCAAAGCGACACCTTGGTGACATTGTCATGCCTTCACTAAATTTGTGCTTGAAAAGTCATATGTTGGTAGTTAGTGCAATAGGCACTGCACAGCAGATCTTCTTTGAATGCAGTACTTTCTAACTTTGAATATTGCTAAGAAGAAACTGAAAGGCGCTATATATAACCTTTTAAGTTTCTCTATATGGGAAACCCCTACAAATATTCTAAGAAATTGGGATAGAACAGCAAAAATAATCACTTGATCTGGGCTAATATCACAGTTATCGGAGAAATCCAGAGCATAGAACATAAGTCAGAAAGATATCAATCCTAAAGTCTTACGAAAATTTTGATATCATTTCATGACTTACAAATCAACCATGTGCAGACAACATATTTCCTCCAGAAAAAATAAACGCCTGTTAGCATCGACTAAATTCCAAAAGGTGGAGAGTTCACCTACATTTTAGGGACAAGAAAAGTTTTATGAAACTTATTTATTTGGTCAATATAACCCTTTAGACAGGATTCCGACCTAGCCTCCCACAGCACCCATATTGTGAGAACCTACAGCTTAAAGTCTATTCCGAAAGAGAGATTTTTATGAAACTTTTCTGGAATATTTTGTTTAAGCTCAGAATTTTTGTCAGAATACTTCTAAGAAGAAGTTGTTTTACAATTCGTTTTGTTCAACCCTAAGCTGAGATTTAAACCACGGTCTCACGTCTAGTAAGGCAACACACTATGTACTAGACTGCGGTGATGTCAATTTTGCAAAAATAATGACATACAAATACCTACCCCTAAAGCTTCTTTCTCATAGTTTCAATGCCGAAATAAAAAGAAAAATCGCCAATAAATAAAGTACCCGATGCCTCACATCAAATTAAAAAAAATTTTTATATGCCTGAGTCACACTATTTTAATAATTTTTTCAAAATGTTTTACTCAGTTTTTTTATTTGAATAACCCTATAAAATTGTCATCATTTATTTTATAGTTCTTTATGAAACATACCATAAGTTTTTAAGTGTATAAATATAAATTTAAGAAATTTAATTTTTATTTTTTTTAGATTTTCAAAATTTTCTGTAAATAAAATTTTTTAAAATGGAGATTGTCATAACACCAGAACCACATTTAATACCGGGGTACGACCGGCTAATATCTTAAACCTTTTTTTTTGTGCTTGACAATGATAATTGTTTCTTATTTACAGTTATACCGGTCATTGTCCACAATATCGTTTTCGTGCGGGTAAAACTTATGGTAAATTAACGCATAAACTTTTACTTGACCCCTGTACGAAACATGCCTGTCGAACTTATTGTAACGCCGCCCACACAACCGGCACTGATGGATTATCCCACTGCCAAAGAAGTGAACACTTTAAAAAAACGTGCCACCTTGATTGATCCTGTATACCAGTATCCCATCATACCCAATTATGATGGTTTTGTACCGAATATTTTAAGTAAAACGGGTAAACGATTTATGGCTGCCGCTACAGCCGGTGTGGCACAACATGAAGATCTTATGGAAATTTTACGTTGTGAAAAGCGTTTCTTACAGCATCATGATCTATTGGAGAGTGGTAGAGGTAGATTTCGATGCTAAGCTAAGGGAGAGAATGGTATGTGGAAAGAAAGTTTGTCCTTGAAAAGCATTGTTTTATTAGTTTTTTTTTATGGTAGATACCAAGAACAACTTATAGATCACCTTTGATACCAGTTACGCAAAGAGGACAAGCCATTAAGATGGAAAAGTGTAAGGGCGATACAGTTAAAGTAAGTTATTCCAAGTTTACAGTGCCTCATTTCATGGAGAATGAAGACGAAGAGAAATATATTATGAAAGGTAAGTAAGGCCCTACTCCTACCCCTTTAACCTGTCGTTAAGCTTAAATTTTTCAAAAAAGCACACTCCATTAGAATTTATTTTTTATTTTCATTTTCTAAGTAAATTTGAAAACTTCAAAGTTTGATTAGTTTTCTAAATTATTTTATTTCATTTGATTTGATTTGTTTGAAAAACATCACACAATAAATTTTTTGCTTTTAAAATCATAACTTATTATAATAAAAAGAGAAATTTATTTATTTCTGTGTTTGTATTAATAATACGTCCGCCCCCCATCGTGTTTCTGAAATTAAAGGTTACGCTGGTCACATACCCATGGCCATGACACGTTTCGGTCAAAGTAATAAAGCGCTGACCAACAGTGCTCTGTGTGAATTTACCAATAATTATCATCATCGCAAAAGTGCCGAATGGTGTCCCATGGAGATGAGTGGTGTGGCATCGTCCACACCTAATGACGGTCAATTTGTCGTCTATCATCGCATGACTGGTATGGTGCCAAAATATGCTGGCCATGTGCCGGGTGAATTATTTTCGTTCGGTCGCACATACGGTAATTCAACAATTGATGCTAAACGTTGGATTGCACTGCACAAGGATTGATGACACAATGCTAATGACGATGACGATGACGATGATGATGATGACGTTGTCGTTCATGCTGGCAATAATGATGTTTTGTCAATAACAACAACAACAACAAAATGAAGATGAATCAACAACAAAAAAGAAAAAAAAAATTTTTTTTATTTGTTTTATGGTCACTGTATGTTTGCGTTTCTTTTAATTTTTATTTTTAAGGACATGATGTATATAAATTTTAGTTTATTGCAGTCCTCTGCTGTGTATTTTATTTTTTATTTTTATTTTTTTTATTTTATATTTTAATGGTGCAAATTAATTTTTGTGCATGCAAATTTAGGTTTATTTAAATAAATTGTAGTGTATTTATTTTAAAATGAATGCATACAAAAAGAAATTATATTTAGCGTATGCAAATCGTTATTTAATACAGTATCAAAATTAACGATTTTTATAGAAAACAGTACTGTTCATGATAATGGCAGATTTAGTGCATTAGGGTGACACAAAATTTATTACCATTTAAAAGCAATGCAATGCAATGCAATTTTCATTTGTTTATAATAATGATTACAAAGCGTTCATTAAGTTTATGACGACATTAAACAACAAATTAGGAATTCCTTCCAAATTGAATGAAGATGATAGTTAAAGCAAATGCCTGTGTCATTGGTTGCTGTTGCAATGTCACTTTAGGTTCATTACACACTACAGTCCGGACTGTAGCGGATAAGGGAAAAGTTATGGCAACGAGAACATAAAACAGCCTAATCACAAGCTGAATAAGGTAACAATAAAACGGAACTATCTAAGGCAAGAACAAAAATACATTTTTATACAATAATTTATAAATTAATGCCAGCATATAAGCTACGTTTTATATTACAAACACTACAATTAAAATCAATAAAATCATAATGTAAGTTAAAATCGTAGCATAATCTATGAAAAGGAAAATTACATCCATAGTTCGTTCAATAGAAATCCAAAGAAGGAGGACGATAGTGCCGTGAAAATCTTGCTGGAATGCTGAAATTCAGGTTACAAAGTAAAAACTCAAAATCGATATCACCTTTAATCAGGTTAAAAACAAAACAAACCCCTAAAACAGCCCTTCTACGTTCCAAAGTTGGAAGTTTTATCAAAGCTAATCTATCCTCGTGTGACGGAAGCCCATTCGCATAATCCCATCCTAAGCCACGTAAATAGAATAATAAAAACTGCTTCTGCACAGACTCAGTTGAATCACTATGACAACGATAGTATGGATTCCAAATAACAGACGCATACTCCAAAATACGTCTAACAAGTGAAATGTACAGTAGTAGTCTTGTTATATAAGAATCAATGAATTCCCTAGTCTATCTTTTCACAAAACCAAGAACAGCCCGAGCCTTGCCAATCATCAAACTAATATGATCAATAAAAGACAATTTAATATCCAATAATACTCCCAAATCAAGAAATGTAGTCATAGTTTCCAAAGGGCAAGAATTAATCACATAACTGGACGTAATTACACCCCCGCGAGATAAAACCATGCATTTACACTTTCTCAAATTAAGATCTTTTAAATTAATCCTGCACCAAGTTACAAAGAAATCAATATTTCGCTGAAGAACAGCATGGCCATGATCATCATCAAAAATATAAAATAATTTAACGTCGTTAGCATACATCAAAATATTACAATAAGAAACAGCAGAAGGAAAATCACTCAGAAACAAAAAAAAACAGTAAAGGACCCAAATGGCTACCCTGCGGAACACCAGAAGTAACATATACAGTCTTAGACAATACATTCCTAAACAATTCCCTCTAAATCCTAAGGGAGAGGTAGGAGTCTAGCCAACGGTGAATAATATCAGGAATACCGATTAGTGAAAGTCTAAGAAGCAAAATTCTATGATCAACCCATGTGTAGCAAATTCAAGAAGATTAGTGACAGTCGAACTCCCTTTCAAAAAACCATGCTGGAAAGGAGATATTAAAGATCTCGTATTAAAAAAGATATAATCCGTCATGCATAATATTAATACACGCAACAAAGGTGGTTTGGGATGTAAAACCCTTAAAAGAAAAGTTTACTTAATATTTAATCTTTAAATTATATTTACTACGCTTATATTTATCCAATCCTTATTAAAAATGGATGATGTCTCTTTGAAAATATTCTACAACCAGGTATTGGAATTGAAAGTTAAGTTTTCATTTCAGTATATGTTAACGTCCTTTCACTTTTATAATAGCCTTGAGCAATTCTGTCTAAAAATTCCAGTGACCCCCAACTTAATCCCATTTGCTTTCATTTATAGCTATTTAACATGGTAATTGCATAGTTATCATCCATAATATGCGATTAAATTAATTTTAACAAAAAGAGGCTACAGAAATTCAAAAGACTATTTGAACTCTTCAATGATTACTCAGAGGCTTTTGTAAGTCTTAGAGAGATAATATTTGTTTAAAAGCTTCTTTCAACATGAGCAGTCTGTTAAGATACTATCTCGGACACTTTAACGAAACGTTTGTCCTTAACTAAGCTGCTTCTGTAAAATCTACCAATTTAAAAACGCTTAGTTTCACTAGATTTGCGTATTACAGTACCGCATATTATTTAGTGCAGCCTTATGTCGAATGAATTATCCGAACGTTCAAAGCAAAGTTAAAGTAAGTATCACTAATAGTCAGACTCTACTATCAGAGTACTTTAATGTTGTAATTACGACTCTTGCTGTATCCCTCAGTATGGAAAATATAGTTATACATAATTGGCCATTACAACCCTCCACTCAGAATTATGACCTAGTTTCTCACACCACTTATGTTGTGTGTATTAATTTCATACATGAGTGGCGGGACCTACGGTTTCATGTCAACACCAAACGACAGATTTTTGACAAGCTTTTCATGGCAATTGTAGCTACTTTGTGAGTTTTGGTAGAAATCTGCTGAGAGGAAGTCCTTGAAGGTATATTTTTTCTTATTTTCTTTTTGATGTCTGCCAACACTCCACTCACTAGACAAAAACGTAATCAATACCGTTAAAATAGTTACAAAAACTTACTACGCATTGTTTTACCAATAATGATTAACTAATTTTATTATTTTAGTTACCGTTTACTCTCTGAAATCGCTCCTTTGCCAACTGGCAACCGAACAAATAATATTTTTGTTCTTCATAATCGATCGAATATACCACTAAAATCCAATTTAAAAAATTTTTGGAAATTTTTAAGAATCAGAAAGAAAGTAATCACAATAATAACAACATGACTTTATTAATAGCGAATAGCTCCATTTGCATGATAATTTAAATTTCAGTTCATTTTCAAACAAACTTAACAACCGAAAATATCCTGCAATACTATGTAAAGTATTTAAGCTTTACACAACTAAATTAAGCGTAATTCCTCAAAGCTACCACCAAATAAATTGCAAATGAAAATAAATCAAAATGTTCTTAAATCACATACAAATATGCAACCGCCAATACACACACACACACACACAATATAAATATTCACCAGTAGCAAGAAGTAACGAATTTCTAAAACCAGCCTAACTTTTACTCTCTGGCTGGTAGTTACAGCTTTTAAATATTTAAAATGTTCATTTGTATGTAAATACCAGAGAAAAATTGAGTAGAAAAAATAAAATTGGAATAGAAATGCTATTTTCTTACTGTGTGCATTGCTTTTCCAACCCAGAGCTGTTAGTTGGATTAAAATGATTGCATGACATTCATGGCTGCAAGGATTAAGCAACAACATCAACCGGAAAAAAAATCAACAACAACAACAAAATTACACGAAACCAAAGTAAACATCAAAACAAACAAACAAAAACAAAATACATGCTGGCAACAAAAACAACCAAATATTCTAAAAACGAAATTTAAAAAAATTCACAACAAAAACAAACCAAAAAACTAAAACGTACACCAACACAATGGCGGCAGGCAGGAAGACTATGAAATTTCATGGAGGGAAAATACAATTCATACAACACACAGTGACATGTTTTCTATGAAAACACATGAGAATCAATGAGTAAGTGTATGTGTGTGGGTGTGTGAGTGTGAGTGAACGGTGATGTTCAAATGCCTATATTTGTTCGGCCGAAAATTTGCATGCGTGTGTGTGTCCACGCAATCTGGCATGAAAAGCAAAACGGAGGGGCATAAAATGAAAGCCGGAAATAACAACGGAAATCGAAATGGAAAATTGCGTTAACAACATTTTAAATGGTACAGGAACAACAAAATTTACACCATCACACAACAACAACGTTAGCAGCAATTGTAACAGTAGCAGCTACGAAAAAATAGGCAACAAAAAAGTAGAGCTGTAGCTAAACAACAACAAAAACCTGAAACATCAATGACTGTTGAACCAACAATATCGAGTTAAAACAAAAAAATGGGGGGGTGGGAAGGTAGATGTGAACAGAATAGAAAAAAATCACTCAAAGTACACACACACACACACACACACGCACCAAAAAAAATCTGTTTCCTCGCTCTCTCTCCCAAAACATATACATTTACAGACGCTTACACAGCTATTGACACATGCATCGTTTACTGTGTAAATATTTACAGGCAGTTAATGTTTATATGTTGTGTTGCCATTTTTATTACAAAACAGAACTATTGTATTGGTAAAGGTGTGAGTGAGTGATTGCTTGTAAATGTAAATAGGTATTGGCTTCCTTCCCCCACCTCGCACCCCATTGAAAACTGATATTATTGGATGATTGATATTGTAGCCGTATGATAAATATCTGTGTGTGGGTGTAAATGTATGAAATTTAAATGAGATTGAATCTCCTCATCCAATTGATATATTAATACAGTGGAACGAAATATAGTTCATACAAAAAATTTCTTTGGTCTTTTTCAAAGCATATTCTTTAGTTAATTTTCAGAGTTATTTTAAATAGCCTTGAAAATTTTTCGTCTTCTTCCTTCGTAGCTTATTTGATTCTTTGAACTAAATTTTAACAAATGTATGAAATGGTCAGGCATTGTACAGGGTGGCTGATATGTATTGCAACCGCTTGTCTGACAGCTGACGGATTTATCCCAGTAACAATTTATTTTATTATTTACAAGCTTACAAAAGCATTTTGATCTATTACATTCAGAAAAAAAGTTATTCGTGATGGAATCCAAGCGTGGTAGCGTGAATGCTTTATATTTAGCTGGAAAACCACAGGTGGCTATCGTTAGCGGCCTCCAGCATTTAAATGTGAATAAATCTGGCAGTGTTGAATCGCGTCCAAAAAGTGTACGAAAAAAAACGATAACAACACCAAAAATGATCCGAAAAGTGAAGGCCAGATTTGATTGAAATTCACGCCGCAATGGTAGAAAAATTGCTCGTGAGCTGAACACATCCCGAGAATGGATGCAACACATACTGAAAAAGGAGCTTGGACTAAAGCCTTTGAAGTTCCAAAAAGTGCAAGAACACACCGATGGAGAAAAAAAAGTTAGACTGGAAGGAGCCAAGGAGTTACTTCACTTGCACGAAAGTGGCCATTTACCGAATTTGGATTTCTCCGATGAGAAGCCATTCCAAATTGAGCAGTTTGTGCACAAATAAATTGATCGGGTTTACTTGCCAAAGAGGTCAGCTGAAAATTTACCCATGCGGTCGACCACCAGAACTCAAGCGCCGCCGATGGTAATGGTGTGGACCGCTCCCCACTTGTATTCATCGACCGTGGGGTCAAAATAAATGCCGAATATTTTCGGCAAAATGTCTTAAAGACAGTATTGAAGCCCTGGACAACAGACAAACATTTCGGGCGCGACCATGGACATTCCAATAGGACTCAACACCACCACACTCAGCACATGTTAACCAAGAACGGCTTAAAAAGGAAGTTCCTGGCTTCGTCTCAATCCGTTGGACTTTTGCGCCTGGGGCATTTTGGAGAGTGAAGTTCTCACTAAAAAATACCAAAGTGTCGTTCATCTCAAGACCAAAATACCGCGGAGCCACTTTCGTAGCAGCCTGTGAGGGCTTTGCCGGCCGTTTGAAGGCCATAATTCGTACCAAAGGTGGCCAATTCGAACAAATCTAAACTGATTCAAAAATTTTATGTTATTACCAACATTTTTTGCTTTTGAACAATAAAATTAAAAAAATATTGCGCTTTACTTTGTTACATTATATATCAGCCACCCTATACAACCATGAAACTGTCCGGTAAGCTCACTACGTTGGGAATCCCTTTGAAGAACTCGCACCAATAAAAATACTTTTTAATTTTTAAAGTTCATTTAAGGCCACACTATTATTTCCTAATTATTTTGTGTTTATTTAATTCTTAAAAATTTGTCAGAATTATTATTTTTCCCATTGTGGACGTTTCATTTTGCTGTATAAAGTGCACGTTGATGAAAATGAAAATGATCAGTTTTAGTTTTTTCAAACATAAATGAATTCATGCATTAACTTTTTATAGCTGAAGGTTTCTAAACATATGCTCTGAGTATGCTGAAGTAGTCAGATGTTGGATATAATTTTTGATATTGAAATTTGTTTGTGGACAACATCCGTTGAATGGAAGTAATAAATATTCATGTGCACTTATTTATGGAAATGCAAAATGATTTTGTACTATTTTTCCATGCCACTATCATGTGATAACTTTTATGCTTGCAACTATAGACAGGGACCAAACGCTAAGAAATTGTACTTTAACGTTAAATAAAGCAACTTAAAATATGATATTCAATTCAAGGTATATTAACCAAAGTTTTTATTTAGCTTTATTCTTTACGCCTCATTTGCAAATCAAATCTAATCGTTTGGAAACATTCGCTTTCTAATTGCATATTCATAATGATGCCAGATTAATACGATTCGAAAAGCCGCAATTGAAAATATTTCCATCGATATCAGGTTCACAAATATGACACCCAACTCACGCCTAGACAAGCCAATAGGTTCGGTTTGTAAATTTGCGCCTTGCTTTGCATTGGCATATTTCCAGACAGCTGCCAGTGATAGGAAGTAGCGACGATTCCATAGAGTAATGAAACCATAATAATGGGATTCGGCAATTTGGGTGTTTAACACGTGTATTAAATATGAATGGTCAGTTGGTGTGTGAGTAGGCGCTCCCTTACCAGATGCAAATGCTATCATTGACTTGCATTCACTTCGGCAAAGTAGCCAAAATATGCTACCTATTCGTAAAGGCCACCAATATGATTGTATTAAATATTCGCAAGCTTTTAACATCCGGTAGAATGGCCAAATAACGACATTTTCCGGTGTCATGCTAATCAAATAGTTTTGCTCAAATACATTTTCAATTGTATGCGGTGGATTCTATTGTATATTGTCACGCAACATTTGATACATGCCCGATTGATAGGCAGCACTGCGTAGTATTAATGTTACCAGCAGCCAGCAGGTAAGCAGGAATCGAGCGAAACTTACATTTTGGCATACGTTTCGTTGTCATATTGGCACCCACCACCAGTGTATAGAAATAGTAGTGAGGTGTTGTATTAGCGGAACCAATTAAAAAATTTCGATAACCCCGCCATTGTCGTCGTCCACCACAGATGCATATGAGCAAAGAACCAAGAGGACAGATGATGCCTAAAGCAAACCATACGATATAATGAAATGGAAATGCCAGTTTTTCATATTTTCTATAGAAATTGATAACGTTGGTAACAATATAGATGTGACTAAGGAAAAAGTAATTAGTTTGGGAAAATGACGACAAATGATCCAAATCTTTGCGATAACTAAAGCCACCTAATGCAAAATTACATGTTTCAGCAAATAAGCACAAGTGGATTAGATTGGTGTATGCGTATGTGTGTAAAATAGAAAAAAGAAAACGGAAATAATTTAAAATAGGTTGACTGTCATTAACATAAAGAATAGATTGGTAGAGAGTAAGAGTAATTTCAATTTTTCTACCAAAAACTTTACTTTTTCTATGATTTTCAATGCACCCGAAAAGTCACGAATTATGTAGAAGCCCCTGCACTTACAATTTATAATTTTTAAAGCTAAATTTCTTTTTTTAATACCCAAAGTTTCCTTCATTTCAGAAGAAAGTTTTTATTTCGAAATTACTTTTACCCATACACAATATACAACATTTCCAAACACCATATAACCATTCCGAAAATAGTTGCCTCCTCATTAGCATCGCCATCAATCAAATGTATTTGAATAGAAAAATTAAATTTTTCCGCAGCATATTTCAATAGTTCCGCTTCAATGAATGTACTCGTATGGTCGGTAAAATTTGTATCCTGCTTACATACATACATAATTGGCCATTACAACCCTTCAGTAAGGATTACGATCTAGCTTCTCACATCACTTATGTTGTGTGCGTTAATTTTATAACATGAGTGGCGGGACCTACAGTTTAAAGTCGACTCCGAACGACAGATTTTTGAGAAGCTTTTCATGGCAATTTTTACTCTCAGAGTCTTTGCCAGAAATCTGCTGAGCGGAAGTCGCCGAAGAAATATTTTTTTCGTTTTGATGTCTGACCTGGGATACGAACCCGGGCCTTTTTGCCTATTGGACATTAAACCAAAATACGGCATCTCTGGGCAAGTACAGCAGATAAGTGGACAACCATAAATATTTTCTAGTTTACTAGGGAAATAATTATTATTGGCCGAACGATTCGCGCTGGCTAAATAACGATTTATGATAATCGGCTCACGCCACTTGGTGGCCGCAAAGAGAATGTACATACATACATAATTGGTCAATACAACCCTTCAGTCAGGATTATTGACTGACTTATGTTATGTGGCGGAACCTACAGTTTAAAGTCGACTCCGAATGATAGATTTTTTTTTTTTGAGAAATTTTTCATGGTAGATTTTTTTTTTACACTCAGATTTTTTGTCATAAATTTGCTGAGAAGAAATCGCCGAAAATATACTTTTTTTGTAGTTTATTTCGATGCCTGGCCTGGTACTCGAACCCTGGCTTTACGTCTAATAAGCCAGCACACTACCTACTAGACCACGACGACTTCAATGTAGGGAATGTAGGTAAGGAAAACAATATTGCCTTTTCCTAAATCAACTAATAAAGCAGCGGTTATTATACTCATCATAATCCACACATCATAATCCATAGACTTATTTGGATGTATAAACAATAAAGTACGTGACAGGTTAAGATTCGCAGCAATTTTATAAAGATTGGCAAAAAAAGTGTCTGAAACTTACCGGAATGTTTTCAAATCATCAAGTAATACGATTTCATTGTGTCATAGATTTTTAAAATTTTTTTTGACGTTGAAATACAATTTTGTAGGTGGCATTTGTTACATTACGTACCACAACATTAAGAAAATCATTGACTGAGTGAAATAAACGTGACTACGTTTCATCAGTGTAGACAGTACAACAAGCCACTACTATTCTCAATAAAATTGTGTTTCACAATCATTCTTAAGGATAATCATTCAATAACGGATAAGTTCTATTTTCCCAGCTTAATTTTACTATCAACTGCTATAAACATGGTCAACATTAATGGCACAATCAGTTTTAAACAATGCATGTTCTCATGCAAATAATCGAAAAGGGACTAAGAAAATTAATATTTGATTTTCATTTATAAGTTAATTTTATTGCTCTTAATTAATTTTATTGAACAGACATACACAATTACTTACGCATATGATGATTATTTTATTTAATTATTATTGAACTGAAATTTCTGTGCATTATAGGCATACATTACTTAAATTAAACCTTAAAATACAACAATATTTTCCAATAATTTTGAATTACTACTGTATACCATACATACATACATACCAACATACATGCATACATGTATGTATGAAGGTACAATTCATTACTAGGGTTTCATAATTGAGTAAAAGCCTTGAGGAATTCTTTGAAATTTCGTAATGAAAAGTTATCCTATCGCCTTAATAAAATAATAAACTATTGGCTACTGAATGGAATAGTAGCCAGGAGTCGATGACTCTTAATCACATTAAATTTTATTTGTTTCTTTGATGTCACTTATCACATCTAATTAATCATTAATAAATAAATTGTATTAAAATTTTTTTATTCTTTAATATCTCATGTACACCAGTGCTAAACAAGACAAATAATAAGATTCACAATGGCAAGTTTAAATAAACATCAAGAATTTCAACGCCCATTACATTTACATTTCATTTCAAATTTTTAAATTTGCTTTCGATTTTGGAATCACTTAAATAAGTTCAAATCTCTACTTTTAACACTCATTGTATAGAGTTAATACTCTGTCACATACATACATAATTGGTCATTACAACCCTTCAGTCAGGATTTCGACGACACCATTTATGTTGTGTTTGTTAATTTAATAAATGAGTGGCGGCACCAACAGTTTAAAGTCGAGTCCGAACGACAGATATTTGAGAAGCTCCCCAGGGCAATTTTATTTACTCTCAGAGTTTTTACCAGAAATCTGCTGAGAGGCAGTCACCGAAGAAATATTTATTTTTCATATTGCGTTTTAATGCCTGAGCTGGGATACGAACCCAGGCTTTACGTCTAATAAGCCAACACACTAATTTCTGCACTACAGTGACTTCCCCAACTCATTACAAGAAAAGATCAACGGAAATTAATTAAAACTCAAAATCCCTTAGCAATGGAGTTTTTTTAGGATTCATGGAAATTATTAAGTATTCGTAAAAGTTCGTTTTTAAATTTAAACATGTTTGTAACCCATACAGTTCATTCAAAATGGTCGATTTGCCAGGACTGTTAGCTGTCTGTTTGATTTACAAATATGGATCGTTCAATTAATATCATCAGTTTTCTAGTGTTAAAGGGGGATAACTATACTTTCGATTTAGTCAATGAATTTGCTTCACTCTAGCTCCGCCTTTGCCCCTAAAAATAATGACAGTCCGGAGAGCAAGTGTAGGATCACTCTTGCCGTAGAATCACTCTTGCCGTATTATGGTGTCGAGAAGCATGGACACTACTAAGCACTGATGCAGCAGCCTAAAGAGTATTCGAAGAAATAAGGTCTTTAGTACAGTTGGCGATGATTTCCGCATTCAATCCAACAATGAGCTATATAAGCTTGTCAAAGACATGGACGTTGTGCTGCGTATTAATATTCACTCGGCTGCGTTGGTTCGGATACGTCGTTCGAATAAGCGAGGATGCTCCTGTTGGAAATTTATTTGATATCTGGATTTGCCGAAATAAGCGAAGAGGACAATCTTGTTTATATTGGAAAAATCAAATCGAAGAAGCTAAGACAACGATTGATATGAAC
Source organism: Sarcophaga peregrina (assembly GCA_014635995.1). Lineage (NCBI taxonomy): Eukaryota > Metazoa > Arthropoda > Insecta > Diptera > Sarcophagidae > Sarcophaga > Sarcophaga peregrina. Next base: position 31,243,552 of record CM025790.1, read on the forward strand.
AACTGGCAAGGAAGCCCAAGATGCAAAAGTGTCTGGAAGGTTTTGGTAAGGCAGGTCGAAATTCTATCATAGAGTTGTAAGTAAGTAAAGGGTGATTATGGGCTTCAAAATTTATAAACTACTGTGTAAGGGCTACAATGGTAGTCTTACACTAACTGCCTTAGAAGAACCTTACTTACTTCTTGCTTAATTTATCATGACAAACCTTTATCCAGGATTACAAACTAGCTTCTCACATCATCCATGTCCTGTTTGTTAATTTTGCCAATGATTGGCGCGACTTGTAGTTTAACGACGACTCCCAATGATGGAATTTTTTATGATTATTTTCTCTCTGAGTTTTTGCTAGAATTTTCTAGAGAGGAAAATCTGAAAGAAATATTTGTTTATATTTCACTTTGTTCGAGATGTCTTGCCTCTAATCAGCCAACACACTACTTACTAGCCTACGACGTCTTCAAGAACTTTGTACGAACAGTTACTAGCAATTCAGAGCCCAATAATCATTTATTATGTGGTTACAGTACAGATGTTAACGTTTGGTAGCATCAGAGAGAGAGCTAGATGCTAGCAAAGGTATTGCATAGAGTGAGATGAAATGTGCCACAATGGATGAAATCTCGTGGAAAGCATGCTCCTAATTCCATTTGGAATTGTAATTTTATTTCTAACATTACTTGTCAGATAACTTTTGGAATAACGAGCATACAATTAAGAGGGGCCTTTGCACTTGGCAAACATTACCGGATTTCATTATGGCATGATAATAAGAACTGTTTAGTCTTATTGTATAGTATTCACAAGTAGTTGCTATGTATTATAAGAGATAATCCATTATTAAAATTATCTTTTATTTTAACTTTTTTTAAGATGAACACGAGATTATCTATGAAAATATTATTTTAAATATTGCTAAATAAAACAGGAAATTCTAAGAGGATCTTAAAATTTTTCATTTTTAATTAAAACCGTTTCGATTTACATTAAAACTTAATTAGTTGAACTAAAAATCTCAATATAAGTTACATCAGATTACATCTAGTGATGTCAACTAATTGCACGAACATTTCAATCGACAAGTGTATCACGATTCTGGAATTTTGCATCCGCAATAAGTTGTAGTTAACATTTCCACTGAATAACTAAGCAAAACCTTTACAATTTATTTATCTCTTTAATCTGGTCTATAAGTATATTTGCTATGTACGTATGTGAGTTTATTTTATTATTTTTCTACTACATACGCGGTACTAATGAATAAATGGATATTGCCTGCCAAATATTATAGCTTTCAAACGAAAATACAGGACTTCTAAGCAAAAGACAACCACGCTGACTAAATTCAAGACACCGCAAATCATTAAAATTCCATCTAAATCATCGACTGTCACCGGCTTGTATTCCGATTCTCGTGGTCCTGTCAAATATGCGATGTCCAAACTCTTTAAAGCCCAAAAGTTAATCAAACCCATGCTGCGTAAATTCATAAGCAATTCATTGAAACGATTTATGAAACAGGAATGTTTCGTAAAATACATGGTAACGTGTTGAGTAAAAATTTTTTCAGGCAACACATAGTACACGCCTCTTTTGCCCTCTTTAATTACATGATACGTAAGATAGTCGGTTGGCGAAACTGCAGCCAAGCAACGTTTCGTCTTGTCCTCTTCTAAATACACATACGAACTCATTTCGGAAGCGTTTTCTAACTGGATAACATTAACACTTCCGTTTTCAATACGCGGCACGGTATTAACTGTTTCATATGTAGTCACAGTCATGACCAAACTACAGTCATTATCAATAAGATCTGTAAGGCTTTGAGGCGGTTCATGATACACATTTAGTTTAAGCAATTGAAATAACAACGATTGATAAGCGGTGCGCAGTAAAAGGCCATAGATATGCCATATTATTATCGCGGAACGTGTTATACTCGTATGAGGTATATCCATCACAGGCTGCCCCAAAAACATTCTTATTATATCCTGCATAGGTGTACGCATACGAGGATATCCTACGGCTATTTGCACCAAAATTGATTTGTCATAGAAAAAGATGACGGTAAACGATACAATCATGCCAATTATTACACTTAAAAGTACACAAATCCAAGTTATAATATCGAACGGGATACATTAAAATTTCCAGTGATGTATAGAGTTGCGTTGCTTTCATTATCCCATATGTTTGATAGGTTTGATAGTACGGTAAGGTAGCTGTTCAGCAAGCTGGCACGTTCCAAGCTGTAACGAAATGCACCCAGACTTAGATCCGCTGTGTCTTCTTTAAGCTATAATGGGAGCGTAAAACAAAATTCAATCAAGTTAATGAACATTATTGCAGTTGAAGAGTAAAATAAATTGAAATTTGAATGAACGGGAAAAGGAATTTGATGAGATAATGTATTAGAAGTATTGGCGTGTTTTCTGTGCAAACTCTTGGACTCAATTCTACGCTTAAAGTGTAACAAAATAACTTCTGGGAATTGTTATTGCTCAGGGGCTGGTTCAGTTTCGTTACAATACTTCAGTCAGTCTTACAACCTAGTTTTTCACACCGTCTGGAAACTGGTAGTGATAACTGACTGATTTAGTTTCATTACAATACTTGGGTTAGTCTTACAACCTAGTTTGTCACACCACTTATGTTAGGTTATGTTAGGTGGAATTGTAAGCTTTGATTACCAAAGCTCATTTGAGTAGAGCATCTTGTTGTTTGGCAACAGCTAAGGGCAGTCCTTGTATTGTCAGCAATCCACCAAACTAGAGAAAAATTTAGTCAGTGCAAGGGCTGCACATTAAAACCACGATACCCTGGGCTGGAAAACCAGCCTGACAACAATACCTTAACATTAATGGATGATAAATTTGTTAAGCAAACAAGGTATGGAACGACAATTAATCTATCCCTACACATCGCAAGAGATGGGCTTTGACAAAGATCTACACCTACAGCAGAAGTTGTTACCCAGAGATCAGCAACGAGTACTCAAAACGATGAGTATGTTCGAGTCATACTAATAATTTCTAATACTTATACGCATTCATACTCATTATAATATTATACTCATACTACTCATACTCAAAGTTGGAAGTACTCATCGTATTCATACTTAACAACATAACATGATGTTATTGACCTCGATTGGTCTCTACTTAACATTTACACGAAGCAAAAAATAAGTATGATTCGCATACGAACACTACTATACTCACAAAAAGATTGTCTGATGCTTTGTTTGTTATCTTTGTCTTTCCTTTCTTCTTTATTTGTATATGCAACAACAACGAAGGCAGTAAATTTTGACGAATGATTGGAATACTTATAAGTATTTTTCAAAATTTATAATTCAGAATGAGTAGGCATATGAATCAAACATATTTCCAATGTTATGAATTTAATATCAACGTTATACTCATACTCACTGCTGCTTATACTTATAAATCAATATTGTAGCGATTACAAATGAATCAGAGTAGTTGAATTTCAATTCTGTTGATTCACTCATACTCATAAAATTGCATGAGTGCTTATAGCAGAAAAACGATTCATTGCTGATCTCTGGTCGATACATTAGTTGATCTAGTCTTTCTGCGTGTCTTCCCATAAGGCATTGACTTGATCAAGATGATATTGCAATCAAGGCAGAGTAATTGGTTGGTTGGTCGTAAGCCTAGTGAGTCTGGTAGTAGAACAAAATGCTGTATGTGTGAATTTTGTAGATGAGTAGCGGGACCTACGATTTACTCCTCCTAACGACAGATTTTCGAAAAACTTTTGGGTTTGGGACAGACTATCTATTAGACTACAGCGTCTTCAATATAGTAATAGCTGAGCCCCCGTTTCATTTGAAATCACTTTTCATAAACTTCTTCACTCTTACCATCTTCAAAGCACCAGTTATGGTGCCATTTGGCAGCACTTTCCCACGTTGTTCATTATTCGGTGGTTCAAACAAAATCAATGAAAAATTAAGTTTTCGTGCCAAAACCTTTAACAGTTCAGCCTCAAAATATTCGATCTCATACAATCCGTTTTCGTTCTCCTTAAAACTAAAGTAAGGTGGAGTATCCCATACGGCGGCAAACAAAGGGCATCTATTCAGATTCACTATTTTCTCCGGAAATATCTCATCTATTGAGTTCATCCAATGGCCAGAATATAAATTGACAACTTTTACTGTCGGCTTGTCACAGTTCAAATAGTTAGCGAATGGAAAATAAGTCAACACTTCTAATGCCCTGTCGATGTTGGTTCTCATTATGGAAACATTTATAATCGAATTCTTCCAGAAGTAGGCGAATATTTCATCTACCACTTCCGTTATATTGGAAAATCTAGTGGCATGCATTAAATACAACACATAGTATTCCTGTATATCATAATGCCGGGTGAAATTAGCTGGATCTAATTCTCTGCAAGAGACACACATTAAAGATATTGATTTGCTTAGTGTTCTTTTCTACAATTTGTATTACCTTAACGCATCATAGCTATCGACAACAATTAGATTGTATTTGCGATTATACGACTGCTCACGCATTGACATACTTGCGCTCTCGATTTCCACTTTGAGCAGTGTCAAATTGAGTAAAACGTTATTTATAAAGTCTTTCGCATGCCATTTTAAATGCCTCTCTCTTACATTCATGCTAACCATGAATTTATTCGAACTTGGTGCGTAATATTCACGTATTATACTGCAACAAGCGGCAATAGAGTTCTTTAACAGTAATGGCATATCCGAGGCAATGACATTTTGCATAATTGATATATTATGGTATTTTGATTGTTGTTGTTGTTGTTGTTGTTCTTGTTGCTTCTGTTGCGTCTGCTGTGTCTGCTGCTGCTCACAAGTCCATGTTACTAACACAATTAATGCTACGACAAAAATCGTTGAACGCATCGTTATGGCAGCGACGGACGTTAAGAGTTTACAGAGTCTAAACGACTTCCGTTAAGTTTGTTGTTTAACATCGAACTGAAAACAAAATTTTCTCTCATTCTCAGTTATGCGACTTTTCCGTTTTTATTTGTTTGCAAATTATTGTAGACGTAATTGTGCCAAAAAGGACAAAAGTATGGGCATTGTTATGGCAAAAGGTGGAAGGTTTTGCAAGGATTGCTATATTGTTGCGAAACTAAATTAGGGGTATTCACGAGAATTCGAGACAAAGAAATACAGAAACAGAAAACTTTAGGAATCAGTTTTCTGCTTTTACTGAAATTATATTGAGATCACTTCAATGATTTAAGTATGGGGAAACCTTTCGAGATCCATTTCTTTTAAAATAGAACACAAAAAATTTAATCTTGTTAAAGATATGTCTGTGAAACTAATTATCATTTATTCAGTCTGTTTGCAAAATACACGCTCGTAAGTTGCAATGTTCAACACTTGGTACAGATATTAAAATGTATTTAGCGAAATAGGTGTTCTGTTTGGACAACGTAGCAATCTCTACGCTCATTTTATGATCGTCATAATTCTGTCTACTCACAATACACATACAGACATAGTTGGTCATTACAATCCTATAATAATATGGATTACAACCTAGCTTACTACTTATGTTATGTGCTTAAATATTATGCATTAGTAGCGAGACCTACAGTTTAAATTCGACTCCGAACGACAAATTTTGGAGAAGCTTTTCTGGCAATTTTATTTTCTCTCACAGTTTTTGCCAGAAATCTCCCAAATAAATATTTTCATATTTTCGTTTCACGCTACCTACCAGACTACGGTGACTTCTTCTCCTACGACTATTCACATGAATTAATTAATTAATACGACTATGATGAATTAAATCGAATCCACTAGCTTAGTAATCGATCTACCAACATACATACATACAATGACTAAAGAAAAAATCTGTCGAAAACAGAGATCGTTCGAAAGAGTCTGCATGAGAATTAGTTTTAGCCGATTTCGCAGACTCTAACTAGATGTATTTTGCATAGTTAACCAGAAATCAGCAATAAGTATTCAAAACTATGAGTAGATTCCAGTCATACTTATGATTACTCATACTTATACGCATTCATACTTATTTTGATAGGATACTCATACTACTCATGCTCAAAGTTGGAAGAACTCGTCGTATTCATACTTAACAATAAGCATTATGTTACTGACTTCGACTCGTCTCTACTTAACATTTACACGAAGCACAAAATACGTATGATTCGCGTACGAACACTACTATACTCACAAGGAGATTGTGTTTATACTTTGCTTATTGTTTTTCCTTTCTTCTTTGTTTGTATATGCAACAACAACAAAAGCAGTAAATTTTGATGAATGATTCGAGCTACTCGAATCACTTATAAGTATTATAAGTATTTTTCTAAATTTATGAATCAGAATGAGTAGGCGTATGAATTAAATATATTTCAAATGTTGTGAGTTTGACATTGTACTCATACTCATTGCTACTTATGCTTATAAATCAATGTTGTAACGAGTACGAATGAATCAAAGTAATTGAATTTCAATTCTGTTGATTCACTCATACTCAAATTTGCAAGAGTGCTTATGAGTAACGGAAAAACGATTCATTGCTAATCTCTGTAGTGAACTAGGCCCGTCCCCGTATCAAATTCAACTTGAAACTGAAGGTATGAGCATCATTTATAGATGGATCGATTGTTGAATTTCGGATGATACCAATCCGCATGCGAACCTGTAGAATAAAACACTGCAGAAAACAGCCATTTGATACAGGAGGGGTCTACTATTTTTCACATAGACATTGTAATAAAATTATTGAAATATTTTGTTGCCACATTTGTGTTTCGCATCAATTTACAGCGCAACGTCATAGCTTGCATGTTGCACAAAGAGAATGTGTGTAAAATGTACGCTGCTGAATAATTACATTGATGAGTTAATTTGTCGGTTACTGTTCGTTTATGTCTATCACCAGACATTTGAACAAAATTACTCTTACAGTATATAAACAGACAAATATAGACACACTCACAGATTACAATGTATTGAAAGCATTAATATTAATACAGTCAAACTCGTTTATAACGAACTCCGTGGAACCAGAAAAAATAGTTCGTTATAGACAAAGTTCGTAATAAACGGGGTGAAGTCATGGAAGAAAATATAAAATACAAAGAATTTTTTTCATTTATTTAAAACAAAAGTACTTTTTTTATCTACCAGCTGATTAAAGATGCTGAATTATAATTTAATGCTGTCATATTAAATATTATCACACTTTAAAGTTATTTTTGAGGGTTCGTTATAAAAAAAAGTAAAATGTATGAAATTTAATTACTAGAACCATTTAAAATAGTTCCTCTTAACCGAGAATTCGTTATAAACGAGTTCGTAATAAACGAAGTCTTTTATATGAAAATCGTTATTAAAATGTTAGCACAGTAATAACCAAGAATTCGTTATAACCGAATTCGTTATAAACGAGTTTGACTGTAGTAGTAAATTGTAATAAAATTTACAATTTATTCCACATCATTTTGTTAACAAATTGTTAATTTCTGTACGCTATACGTAGTCGTATAAAACTATTTTTTATTATTTTTTTTTTCCAAACATTCACGTTAAATGAAAAACATGCGTAAAATAAATATAAAAATTAAATTGAAAAAGAAAAATTTTCTCTTCTATTACTATTAATTCTATTACTGATTAATCATTGTAACCTCTTTGATTAAAGCTATTAATATACCATAGGTTTTCAAATGGCAGCAGTTTTAAACAATACAAAATTCCCTTATCCGTTTTGGCTTATTAATATTATTCTGTGTTAATGTCCGTTCCCTTTGACTAAACAAGGTAAATAAATGACAACTCAAGATGACCATTATTGAATATCAAAGTGCAGAAGTTTCTGGTAATTAATCTATTCTAGTCTGATACGGTTCCCTAGTAACAAATCGATAAAATCGATAAGGTTATTCGTATACAGGTTCCGGGACATATGGATATCGGTGGAAATTGAATTATTGATGAACTAGCTGGCGCCTGTACTGACAAGTTACAGGGCTTGGGCACTCCAATTTTCTCAGTTGAATTAACAGTTATTCTCTCAATTTACGAGGTAGATCAACCTGACAGGCGCAGCAGAGGCTTTGTTGATACTTACGGAAAGAAAGAGGACCGATTCACTTTTATTCTTAAATTCCGAGGCCAATAGCGATTCTAATTTGCCACTATCCTTATGTAAAGCGTACTGAAAAACTTTGCATTCCGGAAAAAGACTTCCACAAGAGCTGTGGATCTGAGGAGGACGAAGACACTGTCTTTCACATCGTGTACCACTCCCCATACCCGAGACATGAAAAAACGTAGCTTTTTTTATCCCTTATTTTCTGATATCCTGGACACATATATACATAATTGGTCATTACAACCCTTCAGTCTGGATTATTGACCTAGTTTCTCACACCACTTATGTTGTGTGTGTTAATTTTATACATAAATGGCGGGACTTACAGTTTGAAGTCGATTTCGAACGACAGATTTTTTTTGAGAAACTTTCCATGGCAATTGGTTTTTACTCTCGGAGTTTTTGCTAGAAGTCTGCTGAGAGGAAATCGCCGAGGAAATACTTTTTGTATTTTGTTTTGATGTCTGGCCTGGGGCTCGAAACCTGGCTTTACGTCTAATAAGCCAACACACTACCTATTAGCCTATGGCGACTTCAATATCCTTGACTAAGCTTTTTAATATATAAATAGCATAAATAGCAAAATTTATTGTGGACACCAGTTGATGTTACGCTAGGTAATGTTTGACCCCACTTTGCATATAAATTCTAACAGCATATGGACATAAATAGTTGACCAAAGGTGGAGCGGGATAGTGGTTATGATAGTTGTCTACCTCAATGACTCTTCAGAAAGAGAAGGACTCGATGGCGAAAATTCTCCTAACCACTCTACCCAACACAACTCATTTAATTTTGAAAATGAAAACTAAAAATAGGAACTGATTTATCCTATAACATTCAGTTAAGCAATTACCTGATGAGCTGTAGAAAACTCGGGGGTTTGAGATGCATTGCGTCTTAATAGCATAGCTGCCAGATTTGACGATTTATCGTCATTTTGACGCTTTTGTGTAATGTAACAATTTATGCCCTTATTTTGACGATTTTTGGAAATCAAAAATTTACATCATATCCCTTACTATAGTACATTAAAAGCCACTTTAAGGTTTGAATTTACTTTGCAGTTATTACTATTGCTAAATTTGTCAGTATCTTATACCCTTAAAAGCTAAAAACTGCAATCTCTACACGAAGGGAGTTCTACACACAAATAGTTCGACTCAAAAACGAATTTTGCCTGTAATGCAGTGATCGATCCTCTGGTCAATCAACCACATACATATGTATGGGCCCGCCAAGAGAGGCAAGAGTTGCGTAGGAATACTTAATTCTCGGGGACAAGTCCCTTATTTCGCTTGAACAAATCCGTTAAAATTTCGATACAACAGTGAAACTAGATCACATTGCAACGATGCTCCAATGAATTAATGGAGTTTGATACCATACCGTCACTAACAGGCAACTTCATTATTTCTTCTAAGCGGTCGAGAAGTTTCAAAATTGTCGTTGAGGCACTGCCCTATACAGGAGAGTTGTATTCCAATCGCTTTGGGATATAAGAGGTGAAAATAGAAAGAAGATCAGATGAAGGAAAGCATTTCTTACACTCTTTTAAGAAACTAAGACACTAAAACATGTGTCGCTTCTAGCGTACATTACACTGAATTTTTGTGACGATTAGTTTGACGATTACCAAGAACGTGTTCGAAGATTTTGACGATTTTTTTCTAATAATTAACGCTTTGAAGCTTTATTTATCTCGCAGCTATGCTTAAGAGGAATGTAAAGGAATGGAAATCTTTTAATTCAGCAATACTTACTATACTGCATATCATTGAAAATCTTCTCAATTTAGGAACTTTCCCCTAAGACTACTTCTTTATTTAGGTTACTTAATGAGTCAATAATTGGCATTCTAAAAATTTCTAACGAATTTTTTTGAATATCCATTGTTTCGATATTTTTTTTGCTTTTAGAATGATAGGCCATTTAGAAAATAAAAAGCGTATATTTAAAATCAGCCTATCCAAAGCATTGAAAGTATGTATTCCTTTAAAATTTTAAATCGCTCTTGCAGCCATCAGGAAATATTATGAGAAAAAACACAAAATAAACGTTCAATAAAATTTCATGTCGATATTTGGCATTAAATTCGGTTCAATCTTTGTTTCATGTTTTTTTTTGTTCTTTGCATGCTTCAAACTTATTTCTTGTTTATATTTCTTAGAGATTTCCTTGAACTTTTTCTTTAGCTTCTCAATACAGCTGAGTTGGTTTCTTTTCTTCTTCTTGTCGTTTATTATTATCACTTTAACTATGAGAAGATATTTTAACATGTAATGGGCGATGTGATAAGCCAAACTACGACGACGTATTATAGCAACAGCCAAGCACCATACCCAATAGCAACAGCAGCAAAAAAGGAAATCTTTTTCAGAACAATTCCAGCCATAAGCGCAATATTTGTTTAAGAGTTTAAGCTAGGAAGGATGAAGACAGCAACTACAGAAAAAATAGAGAGAAGTGAAGGAGAAGAAAAGCACAAGAAGCTGTGCAAAACATCTTCGAAATAATCTATTCATTTTATTAAAGGGAAAAGTTTTTTTATGACACAACATTTTCGTTTAAATAAAATCGTACGATAATGTTTAATTTTTTCTTTTTTGTGGAATTTTTTTCGCTGGCATTCAATGTTGATGGTAGTTGGCAGTGGTTGGTTCTGTTTCTATTACGCTGATAACGCTGGTAAAATTAGAGCTTTACAAGTCTAAACGAGTAGAAAAGAAGTGAAAAAACATTCATAAACATTATACTTAAGATTTATAGTTTTTATCATAAATCGATAATGGATTTTATTGGGCAACTCAACTCTGTGCGTTCAATGGCAAACAATTTTCAAAATATCGGAAGTGATTTTGAAATAATTGTGTGTGAAAGAAAAGTTTTAAATTAAAAGACCACTTTGTCTTGAAGAAGAGGAAATAATTTAAAATTCTCTAATTATTTTTTTTTTCTTTTAAGAAATTGGAGAATTTTTAGTTGGAACAGATGAAGTTTATCCGAAAGGCAATTTTCAAATAAAATGGTTTTAGCAAGAAGAAAGGAGAACTAAATTTAATACCATTTGAAACCTCATATGATATATTAACTATTAATATTCTATTTTACAAACATAAATGGTTATTACAACCCTTCAGTCAGGATTATGGCCTAGCCTGTGTTAAGTGTGATAATTTTTTATTCATAAGCGGTGAAACGCACTGTTTATTGTCGTCTTGGAACGTCAGAGTTTTTGTCAAAAATCTACAAAAGAGGATGTCTGATCTGGGGTTTAAACCTACTAGACTTCGGTTTTAGTTTGTTGAGTTTTTAAATTCTCTTTGATTTCTTTTTTTGTACTAAAAGCTAACATACTGGCAGCTTGACTAAACTGCTAGACTATAAATTGAAGTCTGACAAATTTATTAAAAGACCATTAAAAGACTTCATTTCCTTTATAAATAATCCTTATAAACCTTAACAGAAGTTTCATTATGGGAAGATCAGGTAGCTACATCTCGTGGGGAAGAAGTAGAAGTTCCTCCATCATGGCAATTGATACCCTTCCAAATAACAACGGTCAACTTGTTGGGAGCTAAATTTGTCCAATTAATAATAAATAAAAAATCCCCATTAATGGATAAACATATGTTCATCAACATGTGTAAATAATAAAATCGTTTAAACAGAATAAGTGTTCTGTTTGAGCAAAATAGAGTGAGTTTCGCAACTATGTGCGTGTGACGAATGGGCACTAGAGTAATTGGCAATTTGCCATAAGTTGAATCGAACAATTATCCACAACGGTGGAGCATGTTTCTGGACGAATGGGAACGTGAATCGAATTTGGGACGATACTAATCCACATGATATAGAACAGCATCCTATGCATGATGAACAAGTCTCACTTTGGTGTCGGTCGATGTATATTTATTTGGGGACTACATAGGCCAAGCCTTCACTGCCAACGGCGAGCCCTATAAATCAACAACTATCAACTTCTTTTGGCTAAAATTGGATTACATGCACACCAACATCATATGGTTTCAATAACTCACGCCCCATTGTGCATACTGTATGGTACGTACATGTAGAGGTGATGTGAACTGACCATCTGATATCAACTGCGGATATCATTTTTTAGTTGTATATGCTCATTCTGTTTAAATATGAAGTTGCCATATCGAAAATAGTGTATGATATTGCAAGTTCAAATATAAAGTAAAGGTAGGATGATCTTCCCTTTAGCTTAACGTTTTTTCAAATGCAACATATTTTCAGTTTTGCTAAACAGAAACAGAACCTGGCCAACATATCTATTGAAATCAATAATAATTTACAGAATTTTTTCAACAGATCTAGGCTATATTTTCCATACATTGAGGCGACGTAATTGAATGTCATATGTGGACTTTTACCAAAAAAATTAATGTATAATATGTACGTATTAATGTATAATAAACCAATTGTAATGTCATGTCCAGTGATGCCAACTTAGCCCTCCTTGAAGTACCTTTAACGCGAAAAATAATTTTTAGCCCTAAACTAAAAAACTCGCAATTTCATCGCTTTTCAGTATTTAGCCTTTTGTTTAGCCCTTTTTGCCCGTTTTTCCTTTAACTCTGTATGGCAATATTATCTTATGTTTGTCCGACAATGTCGAATTGTAAGCCTATGTGGCAGAACTTTTTTCTTCTATTTCTTGTTTTTTCTTTGTCATTTACATAGAATTACCAAAATGACCGGGAAACACAAGCTTTGCTGAAAGTTTAAATTGTATTTACCTGGTAATTAGGTGCAAAAGAAATGCCAGGCTGCGCTATCGTTCACCATCATTTCACTTGACAGAGACAAGTCTCAATACCATATAGAAAGTGATTTATGAATGAAGAAGAGGATGACCAAGAAGTACAAATCGTATTTAACAATGACCAACTTTGAAAGATTGTAATGTAAATTCTATTTGAAACAAATCTAGTACCTTAATTCAATTGAATGTAAAATAATCTCAAAAGCAATAATACCTATTAATTAATTGTCTTGTTTAAAAATTGTGGTGTTTTTATCTGAAAATACTTTTTAATTTTAGCCCTCTTTCTGCGCTTTCTTGAAAAAAATTAAATTGTATTGTACTAAATACGTATATTTCTCAATTTAGCCCTTTTTAGCTCGGTTTTAATTTTTGTTCACGCGTTTGGTGTCCTAAAAGATCGCATCACTAGTCATGTGCATCGTAAATCCTCCGGTGACATGTGCAAGAACACCTTGGATTTCAATCCTCAAAGAGTAAATAAAACAGACCACAAAGCGCACGTCTGAACTTTCAAGCATTTTAATTAATATATAAATTATTTATAATTATTTAAAAAACTACTATTATAAATGATTACGTTTCAATAAAAACTTTATACAAAAAAAAATATTAAAAACAACATCTTATAAATTTCTCAAAAAGATCATCACATTCATTAGAATTTTTGTTCATCGCAAAATTTTGTGTTTGATTTTATGAAATTAATTTATTTCATTGATAATCGCATCATTAGATTAAAACCTTTACATACGTCATAATAGTTGTAAAATATTTATATTTTACGTTCTATAGGGGAATTTCTCCTTTTCTAAAAATTAAAAAGAAATTCAACTGGTATTAATCACACGCTGGGAAAAAACTGAATACCAATAAAAAAAATACCAAAAATAAAAAACAACACTTTAAATAATGTTAAACACAACTTAACTACTGTATGATTTACTGTTGTTTTTGTTGTAATAAAAATTTTACGCATGAATAACTCAGGTTACAGAGAAACAAATATGACAAACTTCTTGCTGTGAGTGTATAAACAAATATTAGTTTCAATACGAGCGCTGTTAAGCTTTCTGTTAAGTCGCAGAGATACTCTTTTGTAAATAAGCATTTAAAAGAGTAATAAGAGAAATAACTTATGGCTAAGAGTGTATGGTTATGACTCTCTCATTTGGCCTTAAACGTTGATGATCGTGAAATCAAACTGAAAATGTGTTATTAATTTTATCAGCAATTGTTTGTTTTTTCTTTTGCTGGCGCATGTAGCTCATATATCAGCAATTAATTATGTTAACAACATAATTAGCAGCAATTAACGTTTGCAGCCAGCAGCGCTATGCTTGTCATATTGTGTATTGTGTTATCTTTTAGCCTATTCGGTATAGTGTGTTATTTCAAGCTCATATATTGGAAAAAAATAAATAAAATAACAATACAAAATGACAGTCATTTTGTTGTCACTTATAATTTGAATTTTTCTTTACTCGTCGCAATGCATTTGTTTAGAGCAACATGTATGAAGAAGATAAAAATGAAATCTGATAGTTAAACATTATGATGCCGATGAAATAATATGTACGTGTAAACAAAATAGCGGTAATAACATTGACAATGACCCATTTTTAGATAATAAAAGTTTTCTTTTCCTATGACTTAATATTTGTTTATTAAAAATTGTTTTTTTCTACCTAAAAAAATTTTTTTTTTTAATCAACTACGTACAGTTTTTAGATCGTCAATAAGGAAGTCTTTTCGCATTAATTTGTAAAGTGATGTGATGTAAGTTTTTTAATCAAAATCAATGCAAATATTTTCATTTAGATTGACTATATTAAATCATGATTAATATGGAAAAATATTTCAATTAATCAATATTGATAGTTTATAGTTCTAGGGAATATTAAAAAAAAAAACAAAAAACGTACTTCTACTTCATTCCTCGTTATCGATACATTTTGTTACTTTATTTACCAACAATTTTTAACATCAACCTTTAATTAAAAAATGAAAAACAAATTAAAAATGGGGAAGCACTGCTTGACAATCAGAAAGAAGCTCTTTCCCGTCATATGTTAATTTATTGATTGAAAAATATACCAGCCTCTTATTTGTTTAACGCTACCTTTTAGTGGTGAAATATTGACTTTAGAAAAATAAAGTAATTGATTCAGTGGTCTTTCGATTGTGAATAATAAATTAAATAATGAAATTACAAAAAATTATAATTTAAGATATTTATTAAACAGATTTCCTTAGTATCAATTTCTTTAACTCTCAATAAAGATTTCTAATAAAAAATCGGTGAATAGATTTTTGATACAGTTTTTAGGATTTATTTTTATTTGTAAAGGAAAAGCAACGGAAAAAATTTAAAAGTTAATAAATATTTTAAATGATTTGATAAAAAGAAATATTAAAATAAATTTAAAATACAATAAAAAAAATTGAATTGAATTTAAAACGTAAAACTTTAAAGATTTTTATCTGCTCAAACATTTATTTGATTTGCGTATCTTGTGACAAATTTAAAACAATTGCCAGATAACAGATCTTATAAAATTTGTTATAGAAAAAAAAACAATATTTTTATAAACTACCATAAAAAAATCGCGAAAAAAAATGTGAATAAATTTCACAACGTGCTACAATATAAATCATATTTTTTATGAATATTTTTTGTACACCAGCAAAAACGTGTAATAGTGTTTTATAAACGTATGAAAAAAAACAAGCCTGTCAAAAGGACAATAATTCAATTTTGGCTCGCTTCACAACCTATCACTACTTGCTATTTAATTGCATCAGCACATCAACGTAACCATAATAAAAACTATAAAAAAACAAGAAATAAAGAACCAATTTACTGCAACCAGAAAAAAATAAACAAAACCAAAAGAAACCCAACAAAAAATATTCTTGTGCAACAGGTATGTATGTATGTACAAACCATATGTGCCCCCATATTGTATGTATGTTATCCTTCACTATCTATACGTATGTCTAAAACTACATTTTTTTATTTTCTTTAATTGGTTTTGGTCAATATAACGACTATATATACATGGCAAGACAAGATCTAGTTTTTTCTCGAACCAACAGAAAAATGTCCAACTAGATTTTTAAAATTTTTGTTTTTTTTTCTGGTTCTTTTTTAATTTTGATAATAACCATACGAGAAGAACTGCTTAAGGCTTAAAACCAAACAAACCATAACAAGAACTTAATTTGTAAATAAACAATACTTAGCAACATTTCAATGTTTAGATACATGTTGCTAAGTTAAGAAATATTTTATTTTTCATTTGAGTTATGCAACAATATAGTATTGGCATTGAATTTGAAGGCCGTTTCAAATAAAATCCATTATACACTAAACTTTGACTTTTCTGACAACATAGATAGACACATTTTCTTATAGCTTTGTTCCAATAAATAGTTCTACATGAAGGCAACACATAAAGTTTGGCAATGCTTAACTTTTGGATTGCGTTTATTAATTGGACAGACGGTTTGTTTAGCTTCAATCTTTAGATTTTTTTTTTTTTTATCGTTAAGAGGCACTACTTGCGGCAACTTTGTACGATTGAAAAAACCTTACAAGAAATGTCTAACGGTGTCAAATCGCACATTATCGTACATCCACCATGGCCTTAAACTGCATGTGCAGAATATCTAATGCGGTACAAGCTGAGATCAAAAGAAGCTGTTAATCGTCGGCCTATAGAATTCACCGTTGGCAGTAAGCCTTTTCTCCCTGGCTCCGTTTATGAGTTCAATTCGCGTTTAATAAAATAATAATAAAAACAAAATTAATTTATTTTTTTTTTCTTTATTAGTTCCTACTTTGAATCAAAGAATATGACTATCACTAAATACAATCATTTAACTTAAATACAAGTTTTACTTTATTTACTTTATTCCATTCAATTCTTTTAATTTTGTTAGATGCAAAATTTAAAATAGGACAGATCGCATTTCTTGTCTGGGAGATAAGAAATACAAACGTAAATCAAAATTATGCTTTTAAAAAATAATAGATTAGGTTGCACTTGTGCCAGTGTGGCAGGAAGTCCAAATCAAAGTAAAAAATTTAAAATAACAAGTTTTATTTCGTGAAATATGTTTAAAAGATTTCTAAAAGAATTCATTGGATTTCACAACTTTATAACATTCTAAGAAGTGCACACGAAAAAAAACTGGACTTACACTTTTCGTTATAGAAATAAAACTAAGTGGCGGATTTTTTTTCGTTTTATATTTCAATTAAAGTAAATAATATTTGAATTCTTTTGTGTATAAAATTTTTTTCTCACCAAAGTCTCAGAGCATCCAACTTTTTGAGCCACTTTTCTTCCAGACATGCTAAGGGTGTTTTAGAAAAATACGTATTATTTTACTTGCTTTGTTTGGTCGGCAAATCTTTTTTTTTTTTTTCTTTCACTTCCACGCTTTCTCTCAATACTCAAAGACTCCTTATATTGTTTTATTCTTACCTTAGAAACTGTTTTTTGGTTAACACCTGCGAGCCTAGCAATCGTTTTTTGTAAGCGGCGCGGTTTTTCATTGAAAATTTCAATTATTTTTTTACGACATTCTTGTTGGGTGCCCATTTTCAAAAAAAACTATTTTTGCTATTGCAATGACATTTAGCACGTGGATTTTGAAATTTGAAAGTTTTCACGCGACATACGACTATCTGTGTATTCTAAGTGGATTTTTCCCTATAACATCGAAATGGATCGGTGCATCTTGACAGTATTTAAGTTAGAGAATGTAGAATGCAAGAACATTATAGAATGGAGGCATCGATGTAATCACTTTATTAGGGATGACAATAACTTTTAACATGAAATCATCTGCCCTTGATTCTCCAGCATGCTATTAAGGACAGTGGCAAAGCTTTTGATATAGGTATAGGTAGATCGTTTACTAAGCAAGCGAACTTAACTGTCATATTGTATTCGTATGTTCTTTACTACTCGCCGTAGTCTATTAGGTAGTGTGTTGGCTTATTAGACGTAAGGCCCGAGTTCAAATTCCAGGTCAGACATCAAAACGAAAATATGAAAATATTTCTTCGCTGACTACCTCTCAACAAATTTCTGGTAAAAACTCTGAGAGTAAATAAAATTTCCATGTAAAAGCTTCTCAAAAATCGGTAGTTCGGAGTCGACTTTAAACTAGTTAATAAGTCATGAGAGTTAGTCATGAGTTATCTGTTAAAGACTGGTGACTACACTTAATGAAATCTATGGAATTCAATATTTTCTTGATTGCAATTCAAGACGCTAGAGTCTAGTAGATAGTGTGTGGTATTATCATACGTGAGGCCATGGTTCAAATCCCAGGCCACACTTTTCCAATATATGAAAAAAGATTCCCTAGGCGACTGCATGTTTCTGACAAAAGACTGAAGAGTTGTAATGATCAATTATGTATGTATGTATGTAAGTTCTTTACAGCACAGGATCAAAAACAGGATTACTGGATATCCTGGTAGCCTTATAAGTATGAAAGAAACTTTTGGATATACGGTTCAGGTACCCTCATATTGTATTGCATTGGTCGATCGAAGATTAAAATCACAAGAGACATCCTAATATTTAACGTTATGATTTTTGTATCTTTTCCATATATATTGACTATGATGTTATTTATTTTATATCTTTTGGAGAAGTGTTTCCGTTTCATAAGTCTTGCATAACGGTTATAATAAAAGCTTATCTGCTCTACTAAATCGTTACTTTTACTTTCAAAGTTATGTACACGTTTAGACACAAATCATTAGCTTATCTGCACAATTGAAGTATTTTATGATGATTTTATAAAGGCTTATATTTATACGTGTTACTCTCCATATATCGAAGTTTAAAATAATGTGATCATAATTTAACTGTAATAAAATATGGCAATCAAAACAATATATTGAGGACTTTATCATAAAATATAAATTATCACACACAAAACAAACAAACAAACTCATTATAATTATGATGATATGTATGCAGTTTAAAAGAAATCCACTATGTGGAGGCATTTAGTTCGATAACATTTAGAGAGTAATTTCGTTATGCCTCTGCAATAGTTTCAACTGGAAAAAGTTTGAAACATTAGATTTGCACAAATTTCTTTTCAACAGAATTGTCTATCAATTGTCTACAGTGATCGAATCACCCAATCATTAGACTCTTATATTGTATATGGTATATACTACGCCTCTTAATTCACAAATGGATTCTATACACCAGTACGTATCTGGATTTTTAGTGTGGTTTTTTTTAGCTCTATGAGGATTATCGATGTCCCTAATATTAACAAATGTATTGAAATTTCGGTTCAGTAAGGTTTGGCAAATAGAAATAAATAAATTTGTTCGAGCAATTCATCCGCTTTACAGTCAACAGAATGGGCTCACTATGTACTAGGGATGCCAATCGGGAAATCCCGAATCTCAAAATTGCGGGGTTTTCGGGATTCACAAAATCCCGAATCTCGGGATTTTTAAAAACTTGTCCCGGGATTTTTCGGGATCTTCGGGATTGTGAATTCATATGTATTTTGACCCTACAAAAGGTCCTAAAAAAATTCTATATCACTTGACTTCGATAATAGCTTCTTAGATGAGGAAAACCCCACTTCCATTGATAAAAAGTTATTTGATGCCATCGAAAAATGCAAAAACAACCCTATAAAACGAATTAATAGGGTAACTGATTTAGATACTCAGCTGTCCAAAGAAACAGATTTATTTATATCAGGAGGTAGTAGAGGTGAATATTTACAAGCTTCATACATCTATCTTACAATCCCGAATCCCGGGATTTTTAAAAATCGATCCCGTTTGGCATCCCTACTATGTACATACATACCGCAGAAAATATTACCTCTTGGCTTATGTGCTTACAAAGCGCAGTGAATAAAGTTCATCAACCTGACTACAGATGAAGATTTTTATTAGCTGTTTACATGTTGACGTCATCATCAGTGCTATTTTCTTTCTATATTATCAAATAGCTGCTGTTGCAGTGAATGGCGGACGGTGTCGACCCATGCTAATTGAATTTTTATTTTCCGGAACTTAATCAACTGAACATCAACAACATTTGTTACCAACAACAGAGCACAACTTATCATACACCGCACTTAACTATCGAAAAATAAGTTTGTGGACAACTCCCTTTCTAAAACAGTGCCTGTATAATGGTCCGCGATTCCGTTCTATGGATTCCGTTCTATGCGATGACATACCAATAAATCTTAAATCATTAGAAGAGGACAATCAAGTCGCCAGATTTATTGGAAATAGAAGTCAAAAATTAAACCGATTGATCAGGCCATGCAATCATTTCCAAAAAATATAAATATTCCGTTTATGGATTATTAAAGATTAATATTGGATACAAGCAAAACAACATCAGCACTCAGACTTTGTTTTTAAAAATAAACTTTAAAAATACTATTCAGCATTTTTTTGCCTACATTGCTTGCAAGCACTGTTTCGTTTCATACCACTGTGCCTTCTATAATAATTATAAACACTTAACAATTATTGTTTAACAATTCTGATTAAGTACATTTCACTTTCTATTTTATTTCATTGTTAACAATCAGCTGAATAAATTGTGTGAATTCTTTATTTTTGGAAAAAATTAAAAATAAAAAGTCTGGAATATAATTCACATGACCTGCAAAACCAAAAAAAAAAAACAAAAACAAATGCAATAAAACAATTTTTGGTATTTATATTCAAATACGCATTTCAAAAATAGGCTTTTAAACCATAATAATTTTATGTAAATACTGTGTTTATTTCTTCATTAACGAATGTGGTCAACAAGTATGGTCACACGTTTGTTTAAAAATCCTCCATAATTTTTGTTTTACCATGAATTATTAATAATTATTGCATAATATTTGTTAACATAACTGAATATATTTTTGGTTATTATTATTAATCGTTTTGTATTCGCACAAAATGTTTTGTGCATTATTATGAATTGTTTTTGTTTTGGGTTTATGGTGCTGACCAGCTAATAGCACTTCAATATGCATTTTGAATAATAATTTCAAAATTTAAAATTTTTTATTTAAATTGGAAAAAAATACTTTGTGAAATATAATAATAATTGCAATTCTAATCATATGTGTTATATATTCGAATTTAAATTGATTTAATTAAAAAAAATTTTTTTTTTGGTAATTTAGTCATGAGTTATCTGTCAAATTTGAGCGCCCTGGTAGTCTAGTGGGTAGTGTGCTAGACTATTAGCGTGAGGGTCGTGGGTTCGATTCCCACCAGAGGCTCTTGTCTGTGACACTACACCGGGCATATGGTCGAAGTCACTCAGCTCGTACATGAATATATTATAATTTGTAATTGTATTGTAATTCTTAAATAAATAAATAAAATATGTGTTAAAGACTGGTTGGTGACTTCACTTAATGAAATCCATGGAATTTAAGATTTTCTTAATTGCAATTCAAGTCGCTATAGTCTAGTAGATAGTGTGCGGGCTTATTACAGGTGAGGGCATGGTTCAAATCCCAGGTCACACTTCTCCAATATTTGAAAAAATATTCCCTAGGCGACTGCATCTTTCTGACAAAAACTCTGAATGTAAATAAAATTGCAATTAAAAATTTCTCCAAAATCTGTCGTTCGTGGTCGACTTTAAACTATATGTCCCTCCACAAATGTATAAAATTAACACACACAGCATAGGTGATGTGAGAAGCTAGATCGTGATCTTAACTGAAGGGTTGTAATGACCAATTGTCTATGGATTTGTGTATATTATGGTTCAAAACCCGGCTTAGTCATTCTGAACGCAAATATAAAAGCAAATATTTCGTTCGGTGACTTTCTCTCCGCAACAAAAACTCTGAAAATAAATAAAACTTAAGAATTTAATAACAAGAATTTAATACTATTAAGAATTTAAAAACACATACAATCAAATTCGTTTATAACGAACTCTTGGTTATTACGTACGTATTTCCAAGTCCCTACGTTTTAATAACAATTTTCATACAAAAAACTTCGTTTATTTCGAACTCGTTTATAACGAACTCTTGGTTAAAAGGAACTACTTTAAATGGTCCCAGTAATTAAATTTCATACATTTTACTGTTTTTATAACGAACCTTCAGAAATATTTTTGAAGTGTGGCAATAGTCTTTACTTTTATTTAATATGGCAGCATTAAGTTATAACTCAGTACCTTTAATCAGCTGATAGGTAAAAAGAATTAACACATATTTTTGGTTTTTAATAAATGAAAAAAATTCTTTGTATTTTTTATTTTCTTCTATAACTTCACCCCGTTTATTACGAACTTTGCCTATAACGAACTATATTTTCTAGTCGCATGGAGTTCGTTATAACCGGGTTTGACTGTACATAGCTGGTGGAAGAAACTGACTAGGTTGTAATTCTTTCTAAAGCGATTACCAATTAAATAAATCCAACTAAGGTAGCTAATTCGTAATAACATTAAATACATATTAAAACATTTTAAATCATAATTTTTAATTGCAAAGACTATGAATGCCATTCCCTTCCCCTATATAAAAAAAACTTTATAAAAAATAATCATTTTTCTCCTCAATAAATTGCAAATCAAATTACTTTTTTTTCTTTAATAATTAAACTGATTACAACGATTAAACATAGTTAATAGTGCTAAAAGTTATGATTAAAAATCCCCTTAAAGTTAATAAAAATATTAAAAATCAAAAAATAAAGAAATAAAGGCCGCATATATGCAAAATCAAATATTGAAAAAAATGCTGCTCAAACAAACGATTTAAATTAATCTGGGCCATAAAATTTTAATTAAAGCAGCAATATTTTCATGATTTGCATTTAATTAAATTTTAATAGTGTTTGCAAAAAAAAAAAACGAAACAAAATATAATTATATTGTATCATAATGATAAGAAATAAAAGGGTTCACAGTAGTGTACGTATTATAAACAAATAAAAATATCGCACAAATAATTGGTAAATGTTTGCAATAAACAAATATTGTAAGAGATGTCTATGAGAAGATTTTAAAGGCGAAATATCAATTAAAAAAATTGTTTTAAATATCTTTCCAGTTTTGAAGTCATTGAACATGTATTTTACAATTAAAATTTTTAACAAATAATTTCATTGTTTTTTGCATTTTTTGTTCACACCATTTCTCTTGACATCTACAGAAACATTTTATTTAAATAATTAATTAAGCCTGCGGCAAGAATTTAAAATCAATTTCCCCATTTAAATTACCAACAACAAGGCAGGCAAATGTAAAAAATGTGTCATTTAAGATTGTATTACGATTTTAATTGGCTAAGTGAGTTGAAGAGTTTGACTCGTTGAGTGGTAAAAAGAATATCATTAATTTACTTTTGTTTAAATGGAATTTTTTTATACACTATAGCGTTATAGATAGATAAGTATATAACTTATATAAATTTTAAAAGATTTATTTGCCTTATATGCCTTTGATACCCCAGAGCAAATAGCGTTTCATTAAAGCAGAAGGAGTGTACCCACTGAGCAAAGTTTCTTGCTACTACAGTCTATTCATTTTCCCAATTTACATAATAGCTAAGCGGGGAATTTGTTCCGAATTCATTTAATTTTGATTAAATAAGACTCCTGATGAGCCCACATTTTCTTTAATTGATTAACCCGTAGACTTAGATGCACTCGAAACTAGTATGAGATCCTCTGCACGAACTAAATAACAAATCATGTAGAGCTTGAAAGCAGTAAGTATTTTACGGTGCTTATGAGTATGAATGTATACTCGTTGAAGAGAAATATTGAGAGTGGTGAAGATCAACTTCCTTGAAGCTGACTCGGCTTTATTATGACACTCTTTGGGCAACCCGAATCAATTAAATAAAAAAAGCAAATTTATTTGTATTCCAAATGAACTGAGAATTTACACTGCCAAATGGGTACTATTCACACAGTTTTTGGGATCAAAAATTCTGGGTAGTTATTATAAAAAAAAAAAGCGGAAGTGGTATGTTGGCTTATTAGACATAAGGCGACGGTCCAAACCCCGGATCATATGTCTCAAATAAAACGAAATATGAAAAAATATTTCTTAAGTGATTTACTCTCTGCAGATTTATGCCCTGAGCTTTAATAAAATTACTATGAAAAGTTTCTCAAAAAGCTGTCGTTCAGAACCACCATTTATGGAATAAATTAGCACACACTAGAGGTTTCCACAAGACATAAAAATATTGCACATTGGATTTTTCTCAAGACCGAATATTGATTGTAGCTGCAAATATAAGTAAGTGTGAAGCAAAGATAGAGTACAAAAAAAAAAAACAACTGCACTCGTAAACCATTGTACAACAGTATAAAAGACAGTTGTGTGAAGAGTGCACCAAAAATATTGTACTCTTCATCGAGCCACAAATGGGAAAGAAAAAACAACGAATATTAACATAGCACTATGAAGAGAAATTGTTGTTGTAAAGTTTATGGGGAAAGCAAGAATGTATAAAACAATACTATATGACAACCCTCATAGATTACACTATTTCACAATACAATACTGAATCATTATGGCAATGCTGAAAAATGTAGCTGAGAGGAATCGCCGAGAATATTTTTTCGTTTGATGTCGACCTGATGAAACACTTATGTACACAATTTTCAACGAATACACCCAAATGGCATGCTGAAAAGTTCATAGTAAATACTTACCACAAAGCATAGTTCGCAGGCAACGAGTGCTGTTGTATACATTGAATAAATGAGAAATACACATTTCAGTGCACTCGTAAAATCAAGAGCAACAGAAAAGAGCACAATTAAGTATTACACTCGGTGAAGGGTAAACTAGCAGAAGGTCTTATTCACACTTCTAGCACACATAATATGATTGAATCCTGACAGAAGAGTTGTAATGACCAATTATGTACGTATATAGTGGTAGGGCAATAAAATATATGGTTTACGTAGTGCACTAAATTAAGACAAATTTTAATCCAATTAATGACCAACACTATGAATACTGAAATAGTTTTTATAACGCAGTACGTAAATGTCATTCTTAAAACTAAAAGACAATATGAAAAAAAATGAAAAGAATATTGAAATGGTTTTTGGTAAGCAGCCTAGTGGGAAGTGGGTAGTGTATTGATTTTTTAAACTAGAGATCCTTAACTCTAACATAAACTTAGCAATTGTTATGAAATATCTTCTTTTAGGCATCAAATGAACACAGCTCCATGAAAGGCTATGTAAACTTTCATACATAAAATAATTTCAATCCAATATAGGATATCACACAGAGTCCATGTCGACTATCAATAATTTACCCCCTTTTGTTTTTTTTTTTTTTCGTTTTTCCTTTCATTGTATCCTATTTGAAATTATTATTACTATATTATTGTCAAATTAAATTATATTGTAGATTTTTTCCAATTAATTTAAACTTTTAATGACAAGTTCCTGGTATTTTTTTCTTTTTTACGAAAATAAATATTTAAGTATGTACAACAGCAGCAATAACAACACTAATAACAGAAGCAAATATAAAATAAACAAAAAATTAATAATAATGGAAGAAAAAAAGCAGCATAATTTCATAACCATATAATTAATTGTGTTTTTTTCTTCAACAATATTTAATAAATACCATAAAATTCAAGCGGTTGTTTATTTAAAAAAAGAAAAAATTATAAAAAATTTAATATTTTAAAAAAGTACCGAAACACATAAACAAAAGCAAAAAAAACCAAAAATTATTAAAATTTAAAAAAAAAACAAACAATATAAGATAATATCTCATAAAATCAATAAAAGAAATTGATAGCGTTAATTAAGTGGTGTTACGGTTCCATGCTTAGCATAAATAGGCCTGTTTAAGTTTTGATTTATAATAGGCCACAGGTATAGTTTTTTTAGCAGCAGTTGTTTAAAACCCACAGGCTGTGTCATCATTTTAAACAAAAAACAAAACAGAAAACTGCTCATAAATAATTAAATATTCAATAAATATTAAACGATTTAAATGTTTATTTTAACAGCATTTTAATAGACAAACAAATTATGGTAACACAAACCGTTTAATATATTGTAAAAACAAAAGAAATATTGTAATATTTACAAATTATAAATAAATATGGAAACGATTTAAAAGATAATGAAAGAAATTATGCGATATGAAATTGGTTCATGGCTAAAATAACACAATATTATGAAGGCATCTTTCTTTTGAGACCACATGGGTCAATCAATTATCACCAAACCCTATTGAAAATACTCTTTTAATAACACATCGTTTCGGCCAAACAGAAGTAGTTGTTAATTAATTGGTGAATGCAAAGTTTAGCATGAGTCTCTCTACCGCTACTAAATATGTATAGTGTCCTTGCATTGCTTCAATAAAAAAACAGTTCCTTTCGTGTAGGTTCGATTTGAAAGTCCTTTATTGTATTGAAAGTCGCCATGTGCTAGTACGTAGTGTGATGATTTAGTTGACGCGAGCCTATAGTTCAAATACCAGTTGGGAAATATTGACTAAAACGAAATATGAAAAATATTTTTTTTATTTTATATAAAACCAGCACTCAGGGGATGGCCCCTACTCACGCAGTGCATTGTGCAGGTTTTTTAGGAAAGGTGGAAAGAGAGACATAAGATGCGAAGGGTAAGGAAACGAGTTGCTGCTGGTGACTATAAAA
This sequence comes from Sarcophaga peregrina, assembly GCA_014635995.1. Taxonomy (NCBI): domain Eukaryota; kingdom Metazoa; phylum Arthropoda; class Insecta; order Diptera; family Sarcophagidae; genus Sarcophaga; species Sarcophaga peregrina. Next base: position 31,270,195 of record CM025790.1, read on the forward strand.
TGGCCAGTGCTATACCTTCACCATTAGACAGTATACAGCAATTGTACCCAAGAAGCCCGCAGTTTCTCACACCAGTTATATTGTGTGTGTTAATTTTACACAGAAGTAGCGGGACCTACAGTTTAAAGTCGACTCCGAACGACAGATTTTTGAGAAACAAGAAGAGAAGAGAAGAAATCGCCGAAAAAATACTTTTTGTATTTTTCTTTATTTTTAATGTCTGGCCTGGGACTCGAAGCCTGGTTTTACGTCTAATAAGCCAAAAACTAATGGAAAAGAGCTAAGTTCCTAACAAGCAATAAAAATACAAATTCACAAAGGGCAAAAACACTTGACAAACCTAACATCATTAAACCCTCCCATGTACATCAGTCATCTGAAAAGTAACAAAGCAATGGAATAATAAGAAGATAAGAGAAAAGTTTTGTGCCAGCCCATTGTTACTTAAAAACAGAAAAAAAATCGTATTACTTCGTATCTTCTATTCTGGATATCTTACTTTTAGTTGCTATTAGTTTTTATTACAACTTTTAGCTTAAAGGCAATCGACATAATCAGTACCCGGCAACTGATTTTCATTGAGCCATCAACATTTTCAATACTTGAAAAAACTACAAATACCAAAAGTGAACGTTTCTGGCTGCTTTGGATTCCAAATATTATTAAAATTCTTATTTGATGTACTTTATAGCCGAAAAATTAAAAATTAATGTCATTTTTCCTCTGTGTTATTCATCTTTTTTTGGTTTCCAAATGCAAAACACTTTGAACACATCATTCGTTCATTCAGTTCTACAATTCTAGATAAAAAAAATTTGAAAAACACTTTTTAGAAAACTTTTTGACTCCACTCCCGACACTTCTGAATAGAATTAACACACACAACATAAGTGGTGTGAGAAACTACGGACTTCTTGGAGACGATTGCTGTGGACTGTCTAATGGTGAAGGCATAGCACTAGCCATTTTATTGTCACCAGCAGCAGCTCGTTTCCTTAACGTTCGCATCTTCCCTCTTTTCACCTTTCCTAAACCTCCACAATGCACTGCATGAGTAGGGATCATCCCCTGAGTGCAGGTTAAAAAAAAAAACAAATCGCCTAAATATCTGTATGTTTGGGTTAATTTGTCACTTTTTTAAAAAAATTTTACACGTCTGATTGTCTTTGCTCCGCTTTATTTTCTCCATACATGACTGAGCGTTTCCTTCCTCTATTCTGTTACCAATTTCAATCTAAGGCAATACGTATTTAATTAATTGATCAGTCATTGCAATCTATTAGTTGGGATAATTAATTCAACTTGTTACATCACTCAAGTTGTATGTTGTTAAATTTATCGGCTACCTAATCCCGATGATGAGAAACCTTTCATGACAAATTTATTTTACTGCTCAAAGGAAGTTAGCGGAAAAAAATTTTTTTGTTCGAAATCTAAGGCTGTTCTGCTACTTTTATGCAATCGATTTTATTAATAATTTTAAATTTTAATAAAACTACACTAGATTTAGATAACATATAAACAAAGTGATCTAATATTTTCACGATTTTTTTTTTAATAGGAAACCTTAAAAACATTGTAAAACATTTAGTTCGTGATTTGGTGCTACAAAAACAAATTTTAAATTTTAAATTAAATCGAATGTAAATGTTTTTGTACGCTCGTTTTATATGCAATTTTTTTAAATTCTTATTTTCTTTTTTTATTTTATAAAAAAGCAGTAATTCTCCAGTTAAGGTGGCATACGTGACAAAATTAAAACACAAAAATAAATATTTTAATTAATTATTCAAAGCTTAGAAGAAAAAAAATACTTACAAAAAAACATTTAAACAGATTTATTATTTTAGTTATTAATTATTAAATATTATAAAGAAATTAAATTAATTTTGTTAAATTTTGTTTTTTTATGTCTTTTCAGAAGTTTTAATAAATCTTTTTAAGAAAAATTAAAAGTCATTTGACTGTCAATTGCTGTTTATACGATAATTACTTTCTATTTTATTGTGTTGTGAACTATGTCAGTATGTTTATACTAAAAGAAAAACAAATTCAAAACAAACAAGACCAAGGCAACCTTACGAACGGTTCAACAAATCGATATCCAAAACAATATCGGAAATGTTTTGATAGCCATTGGCATGGTGGCCGATTAACTGGTTTCACAAATCCTATACTTTTGTTGGTACTAATGCTTATCTCTCAGCAACCATTGCAGGCAAATGGTCAGAGTACAACACCAAATATTTTATTATTACTTAACAAAACAGGTGAGATAACCACAATTTATTTTATTTTACTTCATCTTTTTTTTTTTTTTCTTCTTCCCTGTTTGCATTACAAATTCATTTAGTTTTTATTTTTAAACTATTAAAAATTAATTAAATTTTCATTTATTTAAGCATACAATTACTCAATTTGTTTAATTTCTATTTTATTAAATTGAATTTCTATTGTTAATTTCACATTAAATGAAAGGGTGACCAGTTTACTAGTTTGCCATAAAAATTCAAAACAAAATAAAATCCATCAAATTCATCCATCATGCGTCATTGCTTGCGAATAACATATTTTTCTAGCATAAGAAAGGGAATTCCTGCTCGTTAATTTTAAAATTGGGGGGAAAAAACAAGTCAAACAATGTTTTTGTAATTGCAAATTAATTCATTCCATTTCAAACGTAGATTGTTTGAATATATTATTCAGACTTTGCTTCAATTTTAAGTCTTGTTATCAATTAGCATTTAAAAACACAAACTGTAATTCAATAGGTTTGATTGAACGACAAACAAGTTTTTTGGTAACAGCTTTTCAATTGTTTTAGAATAATATCTCTGGCGAATGAAAAAGTTGATGACCTTTCTCAATGTATTTTGTTTATTTTTTCCGTATTTTTTTATTAATCAAGAAATACATACTCTACGTATTAGAATAATAAAATATTAAACAAAATCCTGGTTAAGACAGCGTAAAGATGCAGACAACTTAACGTCAATTGATTGTCATATAGCTTCTATACAACAAAATATATCCAGACTGACAACATAATATTACCCTTAAGGGAGTATTACGATCTAACTTTTCACATCGTTAGAGATGTACATTGTATACATATATGGCGGCACCTACAGCTTAAAGTCGACTGCGTACATCAGAATTTTTGAGAAACTTTTCATGGCGGGTTTATTTATTCTCAAAGCTTTTCCCCGAAGACTGCTAAGAGACAACAGACTACCTACTAGAGTATGGCGATTTCAAACTAACATCCTATTCGGGAAGAAGTGAATTTTTTTCCAAATAAGTTTTGTATCGACAACGTCAGTAGCCTAGAGCAATTAGACAAATTAAGCTCGGTTTTATATATAGTCTCCGTGAGGTCATATGCACTTTAGTGGATTACCGTAAAATAATTTTTTAATTGACCATTACAACCCTTCAGTCAGTATTACGCCCTAGTTTCTCACACCACTCATATTGTTTACGTTAATTATACACAGTTTAACATCGACTACGAACGATAGATATTTGAGAAACTTTTTCATGGCAGTTTTATTTTTACTCTCAGAGTTTTTGTCAGAAATCTGCTGAGAGGAAATCGCCGGAGAAATATTTTTTTCATATTTCGCTTTGATGCCTGACCTAGGATACGAACCCGGGCTTTAAGTCAACCTACTAGACTACGGTGACTAAAATTAATACGGCCGTAAAATTAATATCTCTTATAAAAGCTAGATATGCGAGCGCCATGAGTCGTATTCTGCAATGCAACTGCCTAAGCAGAAAAATTCATTCATTGAATACTTATGTAAAGTAACTCTGTGAATATGGTAATAAAGCATGTCTTAGAATAGAACGCATATTAGCTAACAGCCGTTGTTGTTGAAAAAAAACAGCTTAGCTAACTGCTATAAAATTCCTTTGTAATGTCTAATCTATTCCATCATTCTATAATAGCTCTAGGTTTACATTTTTAAACTATTCTGAAAGTCTTATGAAATCAACTTTGACTAGTCACTTTCTGTTAATAAATTCTGGGTGTCCAAAAGAATTTTCTTATGCTCCTGAAAAGAATTTTCTTATGCTTCCCTACGTACTCGCCATTACAGATCCTGCAGAAGACGTTTTGAGGTATTTTCTCAGTCTTTAGGTGAAGAAACTTAATGTCCAGTGTCCCATTATAATTAGGACGGGTTCTGGTTTAATGCAACAGTTGTTCTGCATGCATCCAAGTGGATTCTTTCCTTTGTAATTGAGTAAAGTTTATTTACCCATCTTTAGAGAAATGCCAATCTTATTTTGACATCACTTTATGCAAACGTCCGTATTTAGGAACCCATATGAGGATAATCGTAACACGTTGCTTCGAAAACATTTCTAATTCATGGAAATACCGTTGACAATAGCGAATATCGCAGGCTGAAGTGATATAGCAAAATGAAGCATATGACTTAACAACGTATAACAACTTCGGTCAGAATTACGACCTAGCTTCTCCCACCACTTATGTTAAATATGTTAATTTTATTCCTAACTGTCGAATGCAAAACCGAGATTTATTGAGATACTATTCATGAGAATTTTAATTATAGTACGAGTTTTTTGAAATATTTTCATATTTTCGTTTTGATGTCTGACCTGGGATCTGAACTCGGGCCTTTAGTCTAATAAGCCAACAGTAGACTTCAACAACATTAGCCTGCGATATAAAAATTACAAAATGCTTTGGAATTAAGAACCTGACGTACAGCACGTACTAGTGTTGTAGGCGGATTAAGAACGAAGTCAAGAATGACTATGGAATGTTAGCATCTATTTAAACGTTTAAGTGGGCATACTTTAATGATATCAGCAATCACATAATATTAGTAGACAGGATTACTTAGAAAGCGGAGTAAATTTAAGAATTTTTATAAGACCCTTTAGTGTTTTTCACTATGTAACGTGAGCTAAAACGACAAATAATAATTTTTAAAATTTACATTCCATCCCTCTTATAAGATTTTTACAAAATATTTCTTCAATTTAAATTTAAACTCTAAATGCAACAATTGTTCTTGACCACCCTAAAACGACCTAAACTTGACCCTAAAAACATGATGATAATTATTGTAAAATTAAAAATCGAAGCATTGTATTAAAAATTAGTTTCTTTTATAAATAAATTTAATTTGCCAGCAACATACAGTGATAGAGGGAGAGACTATAAAAACAAAAAAAAAATTAAACAATAATTTAATTCCCACAAACAGTGAGAATTTCATGCTGGTGCTATAAAAAAAAACTATAGAAATAAAATAATCATAAAAATTAAAAAAACAAAAAAAAATAATAAAAAGTATTCACATTCATAATAAGTGAACAATTAATATTCAATTCGCGGCAATGCTTGATCAACCAACTGGCCGGCTGACTGGCTGAGTGCATCAGATAAGACAGGTGTTGGGTTGTGATTAAAACACGTGCTAGACAAGATGAACCGCAGCAAAAGTAATAAAATAATATACAGTAAGTGTGGAAGAATACAAAAAAAAAACCAAACAATAAATTGTAACAATTAAGTTTTAGTTGGTAGTAAAGGGTTTCGGTTTCCCATAGCTACAATGCAAGATTAAAAATAAAAATTTAATTTTTGTTTTTAATGGCTATTCATTGCAATTCAATTAAAATGAATTTAAATTTAAACACCTTCAAGAATTGACCATAGTAGGGGAAATTTTTTAAAACAATTGTTTGTACGTGAGTGTTATGTATTCCTTTGCAATTGCATTGCACATACGATTACGTCCACGAGTTGTGTTTATTTAATAAAAGCAAAAACCAAAACGAAAGAAAAATACATTTAAATTATTTATTTAGTTAATAAATTATTTGTGATTTAACAAAAAAAATTAAAAAAAAAAATTCAAAAGACATACAATAATTTCACACAAAAGCGGAATGCTGACAAAAACGAAAAAAAAATTAACAATAAATAATTATTGTTTATCCAGGCATAATGATGGGATTGAATAAGACAATGACATCTGTCAGTCTGTACAATTTTTTTTTTCATTATTTTTTTTTTGACCATATGTCTGTCCACATCAATGAATATTTTGTCTGTGTCTACATCAATCACATGAATATGTCTACATGTTATTGTCACTTTAAATCAAATAATACGAGTACACATAACGACAAGAAAAAACCTTTCAACACATATTAGATGAACTGTGAATACGCTACATAAGCTCATACTTTTAATTTGTTTTTAAATAAAAAGGACCCAAATATTCATTTAAAATCACGCATAATTGTCCAATCAATAGCCATGAGGCCCTAGACAGACATCTTCAGCAAAACGAAATATGAAAAAATATTTTTACGGCAATTTCTCTCAGAAGATTTGTGGCAATAATTCTGAGGGTAAATAAAATTTCCATGAAAAAGTTTCTCAAAAATCTGTCGTCTAGGTCCCGCCACTCATATATAGAATTAACACTTACAAAATAATTGGTGTGAGAAGCTGGGTCGTTATTCTCACTGAATGGACGTGATAACCAATTTCGTATGTATATACAGTGAGCGTCGAAAGAATGTGTACACTAATCAAACGTCTTTCATTTAATATGAAGAAAATTCACTTATTACAAAATATCCACTTACTAGTCTACTATCCTACAGCTTTGTCAACTTCCCGCAAAATTTAAAATGCTCACCCTACTAATTGAGTATACTGCATATGTTAGTGCCATATAAGGTTTAAACGTTTTGACAAACTTAAAATATCTACAAAATGATGAAATAAATAATTGCTCAAAAAAATTGAACTCACATGTTAAAATTGCCACAAAAGTGTGGGTTAAAAATGTGATCCGCTCGTGTGATGTTTTAAGTTTTTTTTATTAAGTTCTCCTAGAATTAAAAAAAAAAATTCTTAACCAGAATAATTATTGTTTGATAGCGTTTTCATTAGAAACTGTTTGAAGATGAGCAAAAACAAAAAAAAAACAAGTTAATGTTAAAAATAATTGCATTTATAATAACTATGTTAATTACAACGTGGTGGACTGATGTCATCAGAGATTACATTTAATAGTATTTAGCATATTTGCCTTCGAATTGCTCATCTAGTAATCTAAATGTCTTCAGTAAATCATACATATATGTGAATATTTTAAACTTAATTAAAGATACTTATGAAAATTTTATAAATAAAATATTATTTATTACGTGCGAAAATATTAGCTTGAAATATGTAATTAGGAAAAAGCCCCTTTCATACTCGTAAGTGGTATTAAAAAATTATTCAATTAACAATAACAGAAAAAAAATAATAAAAGAAGATGATCACCATTATTAGTAATTCCCCAATCGCAAGAAATTAAAACTACGCAAAACTTTACCAAGTGGGATTCTTAAAAAAAATCTCCATCAGCCATACCACTTAGCATTATAAAAATCCCCTTTTAAAACAAAACCATTGTAACCCAAAAAAAAAAGTTTTATTTTTATTTAAATACCCGCACATTAACACTTTTTGAAGTTTTTATTTTTATTTTTCATTTTAAGTTGCAATCTTGTGTATGGCATACAGAATGATAATTAATAATGACAAAAGATGATAATGATTTAAATGTACTAAATGGCATAAATGTTGAAGTCTATTGGCATGCGAGGTTTGTGTGCAACATTTTTTTTTTACCTTTTTTCAATACACAAAGCAATTTTCTTGAAGAATTTAAAAATTTCTTATATTATTTACAAATGAATTAATGAATGAAATGAATCTCTTTGTAAAGGAACTCAGTATCAACAATATCCTAACAACGTATTATGTGCTTACTAGGGATGCCAATCGGGAAATCCCGAATTTCGAAATCCCGGGATTTTCGGTATTCAGAAAATTCCGAATCTTGGGATTTTTAAAAACTTGTCCCGGGATTTTTCAGGATTTTCGGGATTGTGAATTCATATGATCACTTGACTTCGATAATAGCTTCTCAGATGAAGAGAACCACATCCATTGATAAAATGTTATTTGATGCCATCGAAGAATGCAAAAGCTCTATAAAACGAATTAAAAGTGTAACTGATTTAGATCCTAAACTGTCCAAGGAAATAGATTTATTTACGTCAGGTGGTAGTAGAGGTGAATATTTACAAGCAGCATACAGCTATCTTGGAGCTATTTTACCAACAAATGTTGATTGCGAGAAGGGGTTTTCAACGACACTGTATGTTGACAAACCTATCGGACCACATGTTAGAGGCTTTAATCTTTTTGTTTGAATCCAAATAATTTTCTTAAAACTAATGCATTTCCATACGTATGAATAATTTTTATTTTTTTTAATTTACGCTTTTTTGTTACTTTTTATCTTGGTGTTTTAATAATTGGAATACAAATGATTTTGTTAACGAAAAATGTTTATTATTAAGAGAAAATCGTGATTTTTCCAGTGATTTTTCGGGATTTTTGGATCCCGAATTATCCCGAAATATCCCGGGATTTCTTGATTGGGATTTACAAAATCCCGAATCCCGGGATTTTTAAAAATCGATCCCGTTTGGCATCCCAAGTGCTTACCAACAAGAGCGTATATTGCCACTATACCTTTCTATTCACTCCTCCCAGAAAGATAATGTCAAGCGAAGTATAATTCTTCAGATATTACGAAACCACGTGTTAAAGAGCACAAAAATGACTTAGTTTTGGTTAAGTTAAACCGGCAGTCGTCTTAATACATACATAATTGGTCATTAGAACCCTTCAGCCAGGATTATTGACCTAGTTTCTCACACTACTTATGTTGTATGCGATAATTTTATACATAAGTGGCGGGACATGCAGTTTAAAGTCGTCTCCGAACGAATGATTTTTGAGAAGCTTTTCATGACAATTTTATTTACTCCCAGAGTTTTTGTCAAAAATCTGCTCAGAGGAAATCGCCGAAAAAATACTTTTTGTATTTTTTATTTTGATGTCTGGCCTGGGACTCAACTTAATTGAGTCCTATATGGCACTATTGTATCACTGATGTTACTTATTCCGTCATATAATCACAGCACCTGATTGGCATCTTAGGTAAATGTGAAGTTTTTTCAAATCGCCTTTGGCTAGACATATTTTGTTACTAAATTCTGGATGTCCAAGAATTCTCTTTCTGAGGTTTCGAAGCCTCTTGCTCTTCCTGGTTGTTGCAGCAACTTGTACAGACATAGCTTTAAGATTTTTGCAGTCTCCTGACATGAACATCAATTCCATTATCACTGCTAAATGGAATTTTGCAAATTCTGTTCATAACGGAGCAGCTTTATTTGGTGGCACTACAAAAGTCTCTATTAACCCCTCTTACTAATGAATGGAGGTTTGCGAGGCCATTTATTCACCTTTTTACAGAGAAATGTTAATCTCTTATGAAAATTCATTTGCGTATTCCATTATGCCAGCTTAAGTCGTGTCCAAGGACCCAAATGAGAATAGCCATGTAATGTCTCACCATCTCAAACTGAAACGCCCAGCAGCATTCTTGAACAAACTTAGATGATTGACATAGAAAGACTTCCATTGTTCCCATTTGCAGATATCCAAGACTATCTGTACAATCGAGTGCATTTTGAGAAGATCATCTGCATGCTCTTGTTGTGTCACAACAATCTGTTGTAAGTTTTCACTATATCTAGAACACCGCTAAGTGTATCCCAGTGATTTTACCTACTGTGTCGTAATTTTTAGAGTTCCAGGTGATATGTTAACCAACTCAGGCACTCTGCTTTTGATATCCTGGTATTATGAATTTTGCTTTAGCTATTACAGTTTGCCGCTTTTCATCTGACAAGACTTTGATGACCAAGTATTTTTTTTTTATTAAACCAGCACTCAGGGGATGACCTCTACTCATGCAGTGCATTGTGCAGGTTTTAGGAAAGGTGGAAAGAGGGAAGATGTGAACGGTAAGGAAACGAGTTGCTGCTGGTAACTATAAAATGGCCAGTGCTATACCTTCATCATTAGACAGTCTATAGCAATCGTACCAAAGAAGCCCGCAGTTTCTCACACCAGTTATATTGTGTGTATTAATTTTATACAGAAGTAGCAGAACCTACAGTTTTAAAGTCGACTCCGAACGACTGATTTTTGATAAACTTTTCAAGAAGAGAAAGAGAAGAAATCTCCGAACAAATTCTTTTGATGTCTGGCCTGTGACTCGAACCCTGGCTTTACGTCTAATAAGCCAGCACACTACCTACTAGACCACGGCGACATTAATAAATAAAGCACTTGCTAACTTAGAATAGTTCTAGAATTACAGAAAAATATCGATGAAGCCATCAAACCAATAAGTTCGATGAAAATTTTGTACTACACCTCGTACAATGATTGTCTTCTTTATAAATATTTACAATAAACAACAGAATTCAGAAATTATTTAAACTGCCAATTTGTAAATCCGTTTATACACAAGTATTAACCGGATTAATTTTTGTTTTGTTGCTTTTGGCTTTACTTTTGTTATATTTTGTTGTTTAATTCAGCACTTAAACATTTTGTTTTAAAAAGAATTTCTTTTGTTTTTTATTTGTATTTTTATTTATATTGTATGTGTTTATTTATTACAAGCACATGGCATTTATGACCCTAAAACCATAAACAATATTAACAAATGAAACAAGTGGAGTTTTATATTCTATGACTTCAAACCGGTAACCGGATAATCATTTGAAAATATTTAACGCCATCATAAATAAAGCACAAGACATTGATTTTCAAATGCTACAGAATAACTATACGAATGCATATAAAATAGTCGTAGTATTTCAAGCACGCTATTATGAATAGCTAAACTTTTTAATTGAATTGTTCATTTCAAATTAGCAAATAAATCTCGTGTGATTCATTAACAAGTGAATTCCTATGCGTTTAAATATGGTATACACAACAGGGGTGATTTTATTGGGGAAATTAAAACCTACATCGGTTATAGAATTAAAGGAAATTCCAATATGAAATGCTTTACTTTCAAATGCTTTACTTACGTGAACTTAAACTGGCGCTATTTTATAATCAATGACAGCGTTAACAGGTAAGTAAATTGTGAAGCGGATTTGAAATGAACATTAAGATTGCAGTCAGTGAGTGAAACATTGAATTGCGGTCTGAAAGTGAATGGGAAAAAATTAAAAATTCTAATTTTTCACTTAACAATTATAATTTCGTTATTATTATTACATATTGTCATCCGTATAGTTTGTATGTACTTTAATTAGGTTAGAAGGAATTAAACAAATTGTTTGTAATTAAATACACAGTAAATTACTTTATAAATAACATTTAATCATGACAAACATATGGCATCATTAGATTTCCAATTTAAATTTAAATGCAATACGTTTTAATGGATTTTATCAGCTGAAATTAGTTTCAATCTCAAGAACAATGCTTACCTTGCTATATCACTGAAAGCCTGAAACAGATGTTAACCTTTATCAGTAATAGACTTCAATGTTTATGGACAGGTTTAATTGTAATTATTTAATCGAATAAATTAAAATATTTAATGTATTATATGCTTTAAATTCTATTGTAGTTTTTATTTTTTTTCTTTCAAATGCTAATCACAATCAAAACTAAACTTATGAATAGAGTAAAGTTGTAAAGTATCTTTTACGAAATACAATAATTCGTTTGAAAAACAAGAAAACTCATTTATTTCATCTAATCTTACACAAAAGTTTAAATTATTGTAGATCAAAAACATTAGTTATTAAAAAATTTTGAATGATAATTTTATAAATTTGATGAATTTGTATTACTTTCCTAAAAAAACTCCAAAAACTCTTTTTTTTTTTTAAATCTAAATTTGAAAAAAAAACAATTTTTACCCTTCTAAACCTTCTAATATTAGGGATGCCAATCCCAAAATCCCGAGATATTTAAGGATAATTCGGAATCCAAAAATCCCGAAAAATCACGGGAAAAATCGCGAATTTCTCTTAATAATAAATATATTTTGTTAACAAAATTATTTGCATTCCAATTATGTACATAACATACATAATTGACCATTACAACCCTTCAGTCAGGATTACGACCTAGCTTCTCACACCACTTATGTTGTGTGCGTTAATTTTATACATGAGTGGCGGGACCTACAGTTTAAAGTCGATTCCGAACGACAAATTTTTGAGAAGCTTTTCATGGCAATTTTTACTCTCAGAGTCTTTGCCAGAAATCTGCTGAGAAGAAGTCGCCGAAGAAATATTTTTCGTTTTGATGTCTGACCTGGGATTCGAACCCGGCCTTTTGTCTAATAAGCCAACACACTACCCACTAGACCACGGCGACTTCAAAGGATTCCAATTATGTACATCATTAAAAATAAAATATAAAAACAGCAAGACAAAGTGTAACAAAAACGTGTAAATTAACAAAAATAAAAATTATACATACGTATGCAAATGCATTAGTTTTAAGAAAACTATTTGGATTCCAACTAAAAGATTAAAGCATCTAACATGTGATCTGATAGGCTTGAACGAATTTTGTTGTCAACGTACCCTACCGTTGAAAAACACTTCACGCAATCAACATTTGTTGGTAAAATAGTTCCAAGATAACTGTATCCAGCTTGTAAATATTTACCTCTACCACCTCCTGATCTAAATAAATCTTTTTTTTTTTTTGACAGTTGAAAACAACCAGATTTTTTTCTTTTCAAATGGTTTAACGCTTCACAGAATCCAAAAATTGAGCATTTGTAATGCTGTACCTTGAAACGACTTCCAAAACGTAAAAATATTCTTTGAGCGTTCAAAAGTGCAATAACTAATCTCAGGCTATACATGGGTAGTTTGAAAAACAAATGCAATTTCTTCGCAAGATAATTACTAGGCAAAAGCTTTCACTGTCTCCAAACAGTCTAGCTTATGAAAATTCTTTGCTAACATGTACAATCAACCTTCCTAAAACGCGGTAAGTGCGTACCATGTTATATGGACACTGCGCTATAAAAAACTCGGATTTCATGTACAAACCAGGCTAATTCGTAGCGTGTTCTATTGAAACCGTCCATTTAACACAGTATTACTACAAATCACATCATTCGTACCACGTTATACAGAGACCAAGAAATACAAAAGACAGGATAAATTATAAATTATTTTTATTGAATTCAAGAGTTCATAAAAGGATTGATAAAAAATGAAATAAAAACGAAACGAAACGAAAAGTCTGGTTTCCAACAAAATTAAGAAAGACTTGTAAAATAATGTAATTTTTTAATATTTATCCTCACTTGGTTCATCTTCATCCATCGTTTTTTTTAAATTGAAAAACCAACTGCTATTGCTTTGCACGGTACTGTATCTCGGAAGAGCTATTAAACCGTCCTGCAATATCTAGTCAATATTCATTTATAGGCTGGGCGGAAGGAACTTATGAGATAGAATTGAACACAAACCGCGCTATAAGAATACCTCGCTATAAGAATACCGCGTTATAGGAAAGCTGTAGCAATTTCAGCTCCGCGTTATATGGAAACCGTGTTCTGAGAGTGTCACGTTATAGGAGGGTTGACTGAATTTCTATCTTAAGCGATGGCCTCTTCAAAACTCTTCTTCCTATTTCACTAAAAAGTTTTTCCCCATCAGCGGTATGGAAAAAAGTTATTCTTGCAAAAAAGTTACTCTCTGTTCTTTGACCTGAATTTCCACATAAGCTATATGAGCATAATTTCCCTGTCTCACTGATTCAACTCATCTGTATAGCCACGTACTAATCTTAAGTCAACCTCATTTAATTTGTTTGCCTGGGGATTTACTGCAAATTTTGGTCATTATTTGGACGCTGTTCCGAACTTTAGGTGGATATACGAGTACAATAACCTTACAATCGGAGTTTCATGTGTATGACATGAATTTCAATAGAGACAAACTCTCTCTTTGGATAGTTGATTTGTGAATAGTGTGGGAATAGTTATTAAACATGAGCCAGTATTCAAACCCTAGGTCAAACGTCTCCAACAAAACGAAATGTGAAAAATTAAAATTAATTTCTTCATCGACAATCTCTCAGCAAATTTCTGGCAAAAGCTCTGAACGTAAATAAAACTGTCATGAAAAATATTCTGAGGACTCTGGCGTTCGGAGTCGACTTTAAGCTGTATGTCTTGCCACTCATGTATAAAATTAAGAGACACAACATAAGTGGCATGAGAAGCTAAATTGAAATGCTGACTGTTGGACGGAGTCGACTTTAAGTCCTGGTGATATGAGAAGCTAAGTTGTAATGCTGACTGATGGATAGTAATGCATGTATGTAGATCTGAACAAATTATCAGACATAAACAATAGACGTTAAACCTTGATGTTTAACTGAAACCTTTATGCAGATACAGAAGAAGAAATTTTATTTTAACGATACAGTCTGCAATGAATATAAAATCCGGCTGCTCTCTCTCTCTCTCTCTCTCTGAAATTATTGAAAATTCTGTACTATATTATTCTGTACTGTATATTATCAGTAAATGAGAACGTTAAACTTATTTATTCACATTTCAATTTGCTTAACTTATTATGTAACCTGAAGAAAATATTTAACCCATCGGTTAAGATTCCAGTTTTTCACAAAATTAACGCTAAACTAGATAAAATTTTAAATTTCTTATAATTTTTTTAGTTGGTTTAAAAACAAAAAATAAGTAAAAAAAAAACAAACCACTAAATAAATCAATTCGATTCAAACGAATACAATATTTAAAATAACCGTTAAAACGTTTAAATTAAAAAGCTTTTAGTATTATATGGTTTAAGTAACAATGTATACAAGCAATGTTTAGATACATTTTCTATAAATTTAATAAAAAAAAAGCTTTTGTTAATTCTAGTCTCAACATATTGATTAAATATTACAATAAAAACTTAATATATTTACAGCTAAACTGCCTCCAGATCATTGTATAGTTCTTATAAACAACAAAACTGTTTTCAAAGAAGTCGGCTCCCTATGGATATCACCACAAGATGCGTGTGGTCTGCATTCTTGCGAGCTAAATAAATTAGGTGAGCCGCAAGAGATGATCAGAAAGGATAATTGTGGAGATTTCTATTGCGATGTGGTAAGTTAGCATAAGCTAATGCGAAATTCATAACAACAGAAAAACATAATTTTTTTTGTATTCCTTAGGATTCCGAGGTGCGTCCTAAGGTGGGCACCTGCTGTGGGGAATGTGTGCGTACAAAATGTCGTTTCAAAGACAAAGTTTACGATGTCGGTCAAACATGGCATAACGCGGCTGATTGTACTTTAAATGAATGTGAACTGTTGCCTAATGGCCAGCCCATGATAAACTCTTATAAAAAATCCTGTCCTCCCTTGCCTATCAATTGTCCTGCTGATCAAATTTATATTGAAAATTGCTGTCAATATTGTAATTCCTCGACTGCAGCTAGAAATTTTTATCGTAGTAATGAAATTGATAACGAATCGGAAGAAATATGGACCGAAGAGTTCTATAAAAATCACCCCTGCAATAGGGACTGCCAAACTAATGAAGTGCCCAAAAAGTGTTACTACACGTTTGTAGTGGAATGGTATGAGACCTTATCCAAGGCCTGTTATAACTGCCCCAAAATATTACAGATTGCACACGACCTCATTGTATAACCGGCGATGGCATAGCTAGATCTATAACTGTGGTTAATCGCATGATGCCCGGTCCTACAATAGAAGTGTGCCAGAATGATTTAGTGGTGGTAGATGTTAAGAATCATTTATTGGGCGAAAGTACCACAATACATTGGCATGGCATGCATATGAAAGAGAATCCTTATATGGATGGCGTACCACATATAACTCAGTGTCCTATATCGCCACACTCAACATTCCGTTACAGCTTTAAGGCTGAGAACACCGGCACTCATTTTTGGCACTCACACACTGGCATGCAAAGGGGAGACGGAGTATTTGGTGCCTTGATCGTAAAAGTACCCAAAGCACAAGAACCTCATGGTCATTTATATGATTTTGATTTGCCCGAACATAAAATGATTGTACAGGATTGGGTACATGTACCCGGAATTAGTATGTTTGCCTCACATCATCATTCGAACGGTGATAACAAGCCCTTGAATTTACTGATTAACGGCAAAGGACGTTACTACAAGGCCATTTGGGAAAAGATAAAAAGTCAAGCTAGAACTGCCAATGTTAGCAACTCTTATACAACAACTACTAACAAGTCTACGACTACCACTACTACAACAGTGACTCCTACTCCTTCTACCACCACCACTACTACTACTACTACAGAAACTGTAGATGATATCAATCCACTTACTACGGAAACTCAGGAGGAAGTTATTTTTTTACACCCCTACGCTGATGCCAATCTGAGCAAAATGCGTATAAAACAAAATGAGATTTCACGCTTAGCCCGTCTCGCCCAATCTGAGCAGTTCAAAAGAAATGTTCCTTTAGAAACAGAAACAGACAAAGAAACCGAACCAAAGAACGAATCTAGTGAGCTAACTGAAGAGAAATCAAATTTGAATAGAACTCGTCGTTCTTTAGATGACAATGTACCCTTAGATGCGATACCTTTGCAGATTTATAATGTTAAAAGAGGCTTCCGTTATCGTTTTCGTATAATAAATGCCGAATTCCTTAATTGTCCCATCAAAATCTCTGTAGATAATCATACCTTAACTGCCTTTAATTCTGATGGTTATGATTTTGAGGCAGTAGATGTCGGTTCGATAGTTACATATGCTGGAGAACGTTTTGATTTTGTATTGAATGCTGACCAACCGGTTGGCAATTATTGGATACGACTTAAGGGTTTAATGGACTGTGATGAAAGATTCACTTCAGCCTTCCAGGTGGCTATTCTACACTATGATGGAGCTGCTGAGGAAGAACCCGCAGGCGATTTGGGCTATGAACATCAATCCCAGGGCATTGAATTGAATGCCATGAATCAGGGTCCCGGTCATGTAGATTCTCTAACTATAGCTGAAATAAATGCTCTGCCAAATTATGATAAAGTGCCAGGCATAGATCGTGATGCCCTTAAGCCTGTGGCTGATTACAAATTTTTCGTCTACTACGATTTCTATCGCAAAGATCATCCCGAATTTCATCCGGCCGAATACTATGGCATGAATGCCAACATTACAAATGACAATCGGGTATTTACGCCACAACTTAATCACATTTCATTGAAATTTCCCTCTGTAGCGCTGTTGCCAGCTAGGGATTCAGTGGATGATGCTTTGTTTTGTAATGAAACAAGTTTGCAACAACAGGGCATAGACTGTCGCAAGGAATTCTGCAAGTGTCATCATGTCTTACAAGTACCACTCAATGCGATTGTGGAATTTATTGTCATTGATGAAGGATTTACATATGATGCCAATCATCCGTTTCATTTGCATGGCAATGCATTTCGTGTAGTAGGCCTGGAAAGATTGGGTGCCAATGTTACTGTAGAAATGGTAAGTCTTACTTTACAATTTTCTCCTCTTTTTTCGTATAATAAAAATCTTGTTTTCGTGCAGGTTAAACAACTTGATCGTTATAATCTGCTTAAACGTAATCTAGTCAGGCCTCCAGTCAAGGACACTGTCACAGTACCCGATGGTGGCTATACTATTATACGCTTTGAGGCTCATAATCCTGGCTTTTGGTTGTTCCATTGCCATATAGAATTTCATGCTGAAATTGGTATGGCATTGGTCTTAAAGGTGGGCGATAATGATGAAATGGTGCCAGTTCCTAAAAATTTCCCCACTTGCCATGACTATATGCCCAACGATAAAGAAAGCGAAAATAGCATGGAGCAAGACACAAATGGAGATTCCACATCATTACCCACGGATGGAAATGGAAATAATGCAGCTGCTAACCGAGAGTATTATAATTTAAGCCTAACTTTAGCTATGTTTTTGACATTAACAATGAACTTTGTTCGCTTGTATTAAGGCTACAAAGATGTAAGAGTCTAATTTTTATTGTATTGGTAAAACCACTGTGATTTTTTTTATTTATATTTTGTAAATATATTAATTTAGTTAAGGCCATAGGAAATAAAATGAATGAAACGTACTGTTGAAATTTCTTTAAAACAAAATTAAACGCAACTCAAAGAAAAAAAGGGAAAAGCGTACTTGGATTCAATTTGTTCAGTTATTGTGTGGGGTATACAGATGTCCTACTCTGTCTCAAGGGATGTTCTTTAAGTATTCGCTGGAGTTGTGAGCAAATGCCAAAGGACTTTTGAGGGTAAATAAACGTTTGTGGTTTTTGTAAATTTCGTACCATGAAATAAAATTTTCCAAACGTACAATCCAGTAAAATTTGCCTATTTATAAGACTAAGATCATTAAAGTACCCAAATCACAAGAACCTCGTGGTCATTTACATGATTTTGTTTTGCCCGAACAGAAAATGATTGTACAGGATTGGATACATGTACCGGGAATAAATATCATCGTTCAAACGGTGATAACAAGCCCTTGAATGTACTGATTAACGGCAGAGGATGATAATACAAAGCCGTTTGGGAAAATACAAAAAGTCAAGCCAGAACGGCCAATGCTACCAAATCTTATGCAACAACTACCAGCAATTTTACTATAACTATCACAACAAAAAGAGTATTCAATAACATTCCATTATGGAACAGTATTTATTTTAATAAGCCTTTCTTTCAATCTTTGTTAACACTCTCAATTGTCCCTTGATTTAGGGAAAATGTAATTTGTTATCATTAGAAGTAAAAAACATCTCCTACAGCAGAATTCAAAGTTTAAACCTATTCTAATATTCTATCATAAAAAGACAAACTCTCCCCCACTCTCCCTTAAGTACGTAACCATAATTTTTCTGTAACTTTTGTAATTCAAATTAAAAGAATCATATCAACTCTAATCACAATGCTAGCACAATCAAATGTTTATAAACAAGGAGAGAAGCTTTATAAATAAACTCAAATTTAATTTCATTTCTAACGATCACACAGCGTGCAGGACAAAGGCCACCCTCTCCGTCATAAAAAATATAAGCAAAAATATCACACACAACCACATGCAAATAATTTCCATATTAAAGTTGACCCAACATAAACCAAATAACAGCAATAACAAGAACAAAGAACAAAAGAAGAGAAAAAAAAGAATCACATAAAAGCGAATTAAAGGCGAAAACCCCAAAATACACTTGCAGAATGAAAAGCAACCCATGCTGATTTCAAGTCTGATATCTGGCTGTGAATATGACAAATGAGAAACAATACACGTTGATATTCACTCTCCTGTTGTTATAAAACAAATTTTATTTTGAGAATGTGTTTCTGAAAGATGAATGTGAAGACTCAAATAAAATGGAGTGGTGTGGTGTCGTGTGGTGTACATGATAGAGAAGGTAGTTGGCAATTGTATACTGTTTGTTCGCAACTCAACCAAGTAGAAGGTTGTTTACAGGAGGTCACAATAACACAATATACACAAGAGCACACACGCGTACATACACGTTTGTATTGTAGGATAAATTGAAAGGATGTTTGCTTAAACAACGAATACGTCTATGTAAGTGTGAGAGTAAAAGCATGTTAAGGCATAGCGAGTGTTTGGTACTGCAACATATTTTACACGCACACACAGACTCCTGCAAAATCACATCAAAAATATGTTCGCGCTTCACAAAAACGGATGTGACAATGAAACCATCTTAATAACAATCACAATGGCAATCATCATAATAAACATGACAGTATGGTGTCGGAAGTTGAGCTACTTATTGTTAAATCTCTCTTGGTTATACGTATGTATGTATGTACGTTTGTTAAATACAGTTGATTTTTTCTAATTATAAAAACTGAAATACAATCAATATGATGTCCACTGGGAATATCAATCACCATAATTCAATTTTAAGTTCTAAAGAAAAATTAAATATTTACGAAAGAAAAAATGCTCAAAGAATTGAAATATTATTAATCAAGTCCGTAATTTCTCCTGTAAATATTATTTAACAGGTATCTCGGTATATTGATTGACTATAAGCTGAAGCAATCTAGGTTTGAAACTGGAAAAAGGCATAAAAGGTTGCAATTTTTAAAAATTTAAAATATCTCTGTAATGGCATGAAAAACTTGGTTTCACTAAAAACCATACAGAAGTACCCCAGTACGTCAGTATTAATGTAGTAAAACGAAAATATTTTAAATTAACTTTGGATTAAGACAAGATGGTGAAGGTTTTACCTATTGCCTCAGTAACATCATCGAATTTAGAAAAACAACTCAGAGATTTCGCAAATTACATACAGTATTATTCGAAACCTGAGCAACTTTTTTCCACTAGGTAATAATAGACTCATATCTCCTCTTTAAGTAAATTTATATAAAATATTTTTTTTATTTACTATTACACAATGTGTCTATAAACTAAAAATAACAACAAAAATGCAATGCCATTTCTTTGGAAGTTATAATAAAATATAAACAAAATTAACTTAAAAATTCGCTGTTCATAACCTAAGCAACTTTTAATATTTGTTATGATATCCTTTGTTGCTTATGACCTCAGCGCAGCTTTTGGGCATAGATTTAATAAGATTTGATAGAATAGATGTTGGTATAGCTTCCAACTCCGATTTTAGACAGCTCTTCAACTCCTAATTATTTTTAAATGGTCGAATTCCAACTCTTCGTTCTACAATGCTGGAGAGGTTCTCTATGGGATTCAAGGCGATTGCGGTGGCCAATCCAAGACTTGAACTGCATTAGTTGATAACCAATCCTTGAGCAGCTTCGATGAGTGTATTCGGTCATTCTCATGTTGAAAAACCCAGCGAAATGGCATTTCCCACTGTGTAAACAAAACGGTCCATATTTGTTTGAATTTCTGCAAAG
Source organism: Sarcophaga peregrina (assembly GCA_014635995.1). NCBI lineage: Eukaryota > Metazoa > Arthropoda > Insecta > Diptera > Sarcophagidae > Sarcophaga > Sarcophaga peregrina. Next base: position 31,291,089 of record CM025790.1, read on the forward strand.
AGACCAACACCACTGGCCGAAAGGAAAGTCCAAACCATCACATTGCCAGCCCTAAGCTTTAGTGTGGCTTTTGAGTCCCGAAGATGTAGTCGCTTTCCCTTTGGTCTTCACACGTGGTAAACTGAAGTCGCCGTGGTCTAGTAGGTAGTGTGTTGGCTTATTAGATGTAAAAGCCAGGGTTCGAGTCCCAGGCTGTTTCGGCGATTTCCTCTCAGCAGATATCTGGCACAAACTCTTAGAGTAAATAAAATTGCCATGAAAAGTTTCTCATAAAATCTGTCGTTCGGAGGTCCCGCTACTCATGTATAAAATTAACACACACAACATAAGTGGTGTGAGAAACTAGGTCAATAATCCTGACTGATGGGTTCTAATGCTAAACTCCATCTGAATTTAGTAAGTTAAATTAAGATTTATCACTCAACAAAACAGTTCTCGATTTGGATATAGTCCAATCCAAAATTCAGTCAAAAACAAACAAAAAGTTGAGAAAATCAAGGACTACGTTGCAATCAGTCAGACAACCCACTTTTTTAAAGGCTTATTAGTCAGCGTAGGCTTCTTAGATGGCATGAAGTTCTTAAGGGATGGTAATGTGATGGTTTGGACTTGTTTTAAACAACAGTTTTAAAAAGCTCTTTGTTGCAATTATATTCACCTTCAGAGTTTTTTCCAACATTCAGGAACTGAGAGAAATTCACTTAAAGAAATATTTCATATTTGTTTTCCGAGATAGATTAAGAACTAAAGAAGAAGGTAAAAACTATAAAATAGAAATTAAGAAAGAATTGCAGATTTTGCTTTATAAAGTTTATACAGCTCTTTTTGAGTTGAAATGTAACATTTCTTATCACATTTTATCAACTGTAATTGGATACATGTGTCTCTATAATTGGCTATGTAGAGGGGAAAAGGATATTTAAATGTACATTTGTACAGCAGCGGCATATGTTCATGTATGTGTCAATGGATTGTTCTCAAATTTGCGTACAATTTATAAACTGATAAAAAAGAAAGGACCTTTTTTAAGAAGCTTTCTTCTCTGTTTCTGCTTGAAAAAAATAAAAAAAATTCCTTCTTGTACACCATTCTATGTAGCACAATAAGTGCGTATAGTATTGTACAGCTCTGAACTGTGTAAGAGTAATAATGAATACTAATTAAACGTTGACAACATAAACTTTTCTTCTTTACGTATACAATATAGAGTATAATTTACTTTTTTTTTTAATTTTGTTTATCATTTTTATAAATTTTCTTTTATTTTATAATTTTCTTTTTTTTTTTTCTGTTGTACACTGTCAAACAGTAAAAGATAAACTTTGATGGCAAGTAAAAGAAAATACACAAAAAAAAAAATATGAACCAACAATTGGAGTGAAATCTTTAACCAAGACACAGCAGCAAAAGCCGCATGTGTTTTATTTTTGTTGAAGCTGGCAGCACAATCAAAATGGCAAAGAAAAGAGAAGAATTAAAAATAATCGTAGAAAGAAAGAAAATTCTTATTAATACCGGATGAATACAAAATGAAATAATAATGACGTTGGCATTAAAAATGAGACTATAAATACATGAATGAAATTATCAAGCACGTGAATGTATGTATGTACGTATGGAAGGATGAATGATGGTGGAGCATTTAAAAATCTACGAATTTATTTGTACATAAAAGGACATTAATGAACTTCACACTGATAAATTGAATTGAAAATTATTCATGTCTCTTGCGATACTTTTCTTATTTTATTTTATTTTATCAATAAATTAAGTATGCTTCTCTCTCATTGAAATTTAATTGAGTAAGTGAAAGTGAAACATCGGGAAACTTTTGATTGTAATGTAATATTGTAAAAAGAAAGTAAAAAAAAATTAATTGATTTAAATACTGGGTATTTTGTACACCTTAAAGTTCACTAATTAAGGGAAATACTCCAAAATTATATGAAACGTTTGAAAAGTTTCGATTACAAATGAAGGATCAGACGATTTTGATTTTAAATATGCAACCGATTACTAGAAAATTTTGAAAAATTTGAAATTTAAGTAGGACATCAAGCAGCGTGAATGTTGCTAAGGAACTAGACCCATATTACATACATGCATACATAATTGGTCATTACAACCCTTCAGTCAGGATTATTGACCTAGTTTCTTACACTACTTATATTGTGTGTGTTAGTTTTATAAATAAGTCGCGTGACCTACAGTTTAAAGTCATCTCCGAACGACAGATTTTTGGGAAACTTTTCATGGCAATTTTATATACTCTCAGAGATTTTGCCAGAAATCATGCTGGGAGGAAATCGCCGTCTGGCCTGGGACTCGAACCCTGGCTTTACGTCTAATAAGCCGGCACACTACCCACTACACCACGGCGACTTCAATTCGACCTATGTTACCAAATATTTAACAACCATTTAAAGAGAGATGGATAAACAAAGTATCTCAATATTATCGATCAAAGGAATTCGTGACATTGCATTGCGCTAATTGCATCAGCACATGCTTAAACAACTGTAGAAACAAACTGGATAAATGCCTGTAAACACCGAAATCCCATAGTGACAATATGGTTGCGTATATGCTGATATTTCACATGAAAGTGGAAGTCCCAAGAAGTACAACGCAGGGGCGGAGAACAGTTTTTTGTGAAGTTGGCATTAAAAAAAATTAAAAAATAAACTTCAATTTAATTTTTTATGTTTGCTCAAAAGCTAATCTGTTTCGTTTTTTCAAAAAAAAAAATGAGTTTCAACGTGTAAATAAAATGTTTTAATTATTTTTATTGTGTTATCATCACATCACTTTCTTTGAAATATTTTCTTGTGGTAACAAATAAATTTAATTTTACAAAATTAACAAAAAAAAATTGGAATTATTTTTACCTGTGGTGGCAATTTACCATGACATAATATCGATTTAAATGAATTTTATTTTATGATCTGTTCTCTCAATTTCTAATTAAAATTAACATATTCATTTATTTTATAACACTCTCTATACATTAATTATTTACTGTTGCCTATGTTTTAGATAGCACGGCAACAAATCAATAATAATAAAATTTCATTTTCATTTGTGAAACTAAATTTTATTTCAAATTTACGACATGCAAACCTACACATATTACTACCACATATTTTTATATTTTGAATTGATAAAATGTTAAAATGATAAAATTAAATTATATGGAAAGTCAAATAACAAAACAAAGAGTCATTGAAAAGTTAAAATAATATTGGAGATGCACTTGCAATCATATTTTATTTAAATTATTTGATTGTTTTTCGGGTTACTACATCTAGAAGTCAAAATAATAAAAATTAATGCTCATATGATAGTACTCTGAATTATTATTATTTCGGCTCAGAAATGTTTGAGGAAACAATCAAGAAATTCGTGCTTAAATTAAAAAAAAACTCCCAACCTACACTATGTCCTTAGCCGATGGTATTTAATTTTTTTTTTTATTTTGTCGCATAGTGTCATCAATTAAATATAGATTAAAAGAATTATGAATTACGTTAAATTTTTAATTGGAAGGATAGAAAATGAAACAATTAACACTGTGCCTAACAATATTCAGAGTGTTACAAAAAGCCAGTAAAGTTATAATTCGATACTCTTTTTACAGACTCTATATTCAAAAAAGGATTAGCATTGTATGATAGACATGAACCAAGTGTGGACTAATTTTAAAGCCTCAGAAAAAAACATATAACAATAAAACAAATTTTATTAATTTATTTATTTATTGCAATACACTTACAAATTATATTCTTATTATATACGAGCGGAGTAACTTCGACTATGTGCTCGGTGTAGTATCCCAGACCAGAGTCTCTATTGGGAATCGAACCCACGACCTTCACGCGAATAGTTTAGCTCACTACCCACTAGACTACCAGGGCACTCACAAATTTTAAAAAAGTCTCCTTAGAATAATAAAATTGTCACAAATTAAAGAAATATTTAGAAAATAGAAGAAGATGCTTTACGACAACTCTATTTCCTTAAAGGAGCAAAGAGAATAAGAAAAGGTAACATATTCGAAATTATAATCAAAACTACAGAAATCAGTAGATTTCGATATACCTTTAGACATAGACTAATATAAGATGTCTAAAAATTAGATTTAAATTGATCGCAATTGTTGGGGAAAATACCGCAATATAGCCTTTTTTATTTATTTCCTCTAGGCTTTTCTTGGGTGTTTCTGCCTTTGGCAACCTAACGGATCCTGCTCCAATATCTCGCTCGTCATAGGTCCTCTTGCGTTTGCGATCAACATACATAACATAATTGGCCATTACAACCCTTTAGTCAGGATTATTGACCTAGTTTCTCACACCACTTATAATGTGTGTGTTAATTTTATACATAAATGGAGGGACCTACAGTTTAAAGTCGATTCCGAACGACAGAATTTTGAGAAACTGTTCATGGCAATTTTATTTACTCTCAAAGTTTTTGCCAGAAATCTGCTGAGAGAAAATCGCTGAAGAAATACTTTTTTTTTGTATTTTATTTTTGATGTCTGACCTGGGGCTCGAACCTTGGCTTTACGTCTAATAAGCCAACACACTACCTACTATACCACGGCTACTCAAGCCAATTGTATTTGTATCTACTCTTCTCTAGCAAGTTATAGTAAAATCTCATACGACATTCGGGCCGGCCGTCTATATACGTACATAGTTGTTCATTACAATCCTTAAAACTACGAACTACTTTCTCACACCAGTTGTATTGAAAATAGAAATTTACAAAGCAAGTGTTAATCTATGCTGCCTTATAGCTCCGAAACATGGACATCAGAGTAGATGCTTCAAATGTTTCGCAAAGTTAGATGGCCGAGCCTGAAGTCATCGTAGTCTGGTAGGAGGATATTATGTTTATTTGTTAGACGTAAAGTTACGGTTCAAACATTTTTCCAGTGACTACTCCTCAGCAGATTTCTCCCAAAAACTCTGAGAGTAAATAAAATTGTCATGAAAAGTTTCACAAAAATCTATCATTCCGAGTCGTCATTAAATGTAGATGCAGCTTATAATCCTAACGAAATTAAATTAGTAAGTAAAATCTCTCATGCTATCTTTTAAATAACATATAATGCTGGTAATTGTATAAAAACTGCAACTAATGTAGATAATTTACAAAATACTGCAGAACATGTCTGGAACACAGTTTACTACTCTACATTGCATTAAACATTAAATTTTTGCTAAAATATCGATTCTCTTTCAACATATACTTTCAATAATTAAACGTCTGCAGCTATTCATTCATATCTTAAATGCAACCTAAAATTATTAACTATCCAGTGTATTATAAAATCAAGGATTTCAGTGCTAGCAAATTTAAATTGAGTGAAAATTCAAAATATTAACAACATTCATAAAACAAATACGGACGAAACATGTTGCATATCAACATCAATTTAATTTTTTATTACATCGCTTTAACAGTAGCTTGGCCAGAACAGGCCCAAGAAGACTATCTCTTAAGTGGCACTTTAAACGTAATATTCGAAAATATATTCAAGCCGAGAACAATGAGTGTAAGTATTATAGGGAATATAAGCGATCATGAAAATTATGAATTTGGCCAGGATACAATACAAAAAGTTATGAGTATCAATAAGTATATGGAAGTTCCAGTGGCAATCAATCAATATACATCAACTGAATTAGCGCATTACATACATGTAAAAATGGTTTTTACCAATAATGCTCAAAATATAAGGTTAATAAAGGCATTAAAATTATTACGTTTTTATTTTTTTTTTTTAACGTTAAAATTTTCTTTCACAGAATACGTATGGAACAGATTTTTCATCAGAATGAAATTCAAACTGACAGCCTTAAATATATAGTCATTTTAAAAGCTAACACAACATACAAGAAAAAACTGTATGAAATGCATAAGATTTTTGAGGATTTCTTCAATTTCTATATCATTGATGTGGTCATTTTGGTGCCTATTGACCACTCATTGCATATGTACACCTATAAGCCATACAATAAGCAGCACTGTGACTTTATTAAGCCATTACTACTACAAAGATTTGATAAGATACCCAATTTTCTTTCGTATGGTGATTTGTATCCCAACAAAATTGGAAACTTCTATCAATGCCCAATTAAAGCAGTCCTTTGGAATATACCACCATTTATGGAATTAAAACGACATCAAAATCAAAGTGTGTTGCTAAAAGGTTATGATGCTAGAATTTTAAAAGATTTGGCTACTTTTTTGAATTTTTCTATAGAAGTAATGCCAAATGAGCCACCCAATTTACTAAGTGGCGAAGTTTATCCCAATAAAACAGCCAAAGGAGTCTTTAAAATAGTAAGTTATGCTTATTCTAACTGTTCTATTCATTTGATTTGTAAGTCAAAACTTTCCTTTTCAGCTATTTCAACGACGAGCCAATATAACAATCGGTTCCATATCGTGCCTACCCAGACGTTTACAATTAACAACCGGTTCTATACCATATTTCGTTAGCGAATTGGTAATCGTTTTAAAAAATTTCAGAAATTATACATCCATTCAACTGTTGTTGAGGCCATTTAAAAAATCTGTCTGGTTGTTTTTCCTCTCAATTATAATATTGAGGCCCATTGCAAAGCGTTTATTACGATTAGCCAACAAAGTTTTTTATGATAAACTGCAGCATCTTTTTAGATTCCAGTGGCTATTTTTAATTTTCTTGCTACGCGCATCCTATGAGGGATCCATGTATCAAGCCATACGCAATTCACCATTTCAAGCCTTGCCACAAACTTTAAATGAAGTAGTGCAACAAAACTATACTCTGATAACTGATTATGCCACCGCACGTCTTATATATGATATCAGTTTTCTAAAGGATATCACACAAACTGTAAATGGCAGTCATTTAAGTGTTCTGGAATCCATTGATAACTTGCCTTACAACTATGGTGTCTTAACCTACGATTCGGCAGTGGCCATGTTTATGAAAAAACGTCTCCAAAATCACAGTCATTATGCCATTGTACGCGATAAGGTAGCAAATACTATGAAGTGTATATTCTTTCCGCGCTTATCATATATGACTGGTCCGGTGAATTTTTATATCAAACAAGTTGCTCTGTTTGGTATTTTGCAAAAGTACAAGAAAGATTTAGAATATGAAAATTTGCCTTACACAACTGATCAGCTAAGGAAGTCCAAAACAAATACACAAATTCCTTTGGATTTTCAATTCCTTAAAGCCGTATTCACTAGCATGGCGATATTACATCTAGTGGCCGTGGCCATCTTTATTCTGGAGATTATAAGTGAACGCTATGAGTTATTGTTGAATATTTTTCGTAAATATTATAGACATTAAGGACTTGGAAAGTTCTTCAACAAACAATTACGAATATGATTAATCGAAATTTTTACATAAAAAAAATTTTTGTCACCTTATATCACTCGCAAAAATATTTTCTTTTTTTTTTTGGATAATAAAAAATAATTCTTTAGTCAAAAGAAATCAAGAAGGGAAGGCCTCATTCCGTTAATAATAATACAACTTATCCTTAAGTTAGAATTAACTGAACGTTAACGGAACATACTTTCGCATGTGAACGGCAATGAGAACGATTACCCAACCATAATGGAATTTCGCTAAGGATTTGCATTGCTCTCTATTATGCTATAAACAAAACGTATTTATGTCCAATAAACGTTCCACTAATTGCCGCTTTAGACACTCTTGAAGCCCTGTTTTTGTCCTGTTTGCACTCATTTCCGTGAGAAACTGGGCATATGACATTGTCACCATTAATCGTAACCCCATTGGTCCACCCATATTATGACTTTTGTAGAAGTTATCAAAATGAGAATAAAACCTCTTTAGTGACTTCCCCGTTCTATTGATGATTAAGATTTTGACTGTCGAGGCAATATAAGACTGACAAATGTGATTAATTTTGTCAAGATTAGCAGTTGGGGCTCACGAAAATCATTTGGGTTACACTCATGATTTATTATTTCTCTTGGTAAGTGAATACAGATCATAATGTTTTGAACTTATCTGGCTGGGAAAAGACTTCAGCACTTTTAGCACTTTAGCCTATAAACTGAATTTGAGCAAACCTGAGGCTATTTTCAGGAACAGGACTGCCTTGAAAATCCGTCACTAACAAATCTCATGGGATTTATAAGGAGTATTAGTTAATACTCAAGAGAATCACATGGAGTGCATACGAGAAAATTGGTTATTATTATTAATTCATGTAGAATCGTTAAAGTAATGCCACCGTACGATCTATTACACTTTAAGTGCTATAATATCTCTTTCAATCCTATGTCCTCTCAAAGTTGAAGTATTCCACAATTAAATATTTTAAAGTTTAAAGTTTTACGACTAGACTAGGAAGAGAGAATTTTCAACATTAGGAGTGCGCACAAAAAAAAATGGGCCTACTTTTAAGCTTATAACTTTTATCAAAATTGAAAAAATTAATACCGTTACATTGTTTTTGTTAGTCATCTGTTTCAAAATCCACGTGGTAAATGTCATTGCAAAAGCAAAAATAGTTTTTTGAAAATGGGCACCCAACAAGAATGTCGTAAAAAAATAATTTAAATTTTCAATGAAAAAACGCGTCACTTGCAAAAAACGAATGCTAGGCTCGCAGTTGTTAACCGAAAAACAGTTTCTAAGGTAAGAATAAAACAATGCAAGTGAGTATTGAAGGAAAGCGTGGAAGTGAAAAAAAGGATTTGTCGACCAAAACAAAGCAAGTAAAATAATACGTATTTTTCTAATGTCTGGAAGAAAAGGGGCTCAAAAAGTTGGATGCTCTGAGACCTTGGCCAGAAAAAAATTTTATACACAAAAGAATTCAAATATTATTTATTTTAATTGAAATATAAAACGAAAAAAAATTCGCCAATTAATTTTATTTCTATAACGAAAAGTGTAAGTCCAGTTTTTTTTGTGCGCACTCCTTAATTCCATGCAATTGACTATAGAGCCTCCTAGTGTGTACTCACTAAATAAGATTGTAATAAACTCATGTAACCTTATATAACATTTACGTTATTTTTTTATGTGCCTTGTTCGATAAAAAACATTTGATGAAACTTATTTATGATAACGTGTTATATCGACTTATTTTATTTCCTTCCGGTAATTTTGATATCAACGGCAAATTATCATATGGAGACCCTATTCTCGAAAATGTCAATAAAATAATGAAAAACGCTGAATGCATCCGAACATCATTTAAAACACTGCATTATACCGAATGTGTCTTTTATTCTTCCACTTGGAATTCTTAATTATTTAATGTACGTTATTTCCACTTATGAATAGGTAATGAATCGAAATAAAATTAATAAATTACTTCAGAAGGTAATTTGAATCTGTGCAAGGATATCCATGTGAGAGACTTTCTTAGTAGAATTTCTAATATGTTATGGGGGTCAAGAATTCATGTTTGTTTTTTTTTGAATTAAGTGTTCTGAGTTTTTGCTTTCCAACCTGAATTTCAGCATTCCTGCAAGATTTACACGGCACTATCGTCCTCTTTCCTTAAATGTTTATAGATCGAATTATGCATGTAATTTTCCTTTTCGGAGATTATGTAATGATTTTAATTCGCATTATAATTCTATAGATTTTAATTGTAGTGTTTGTAACATAAAACGTATCTTGTATTCTCGCAGTAATTTATAAATTATCGTATAAAAACGTATTTTTGTTCTTGTCTTAGATAGTTCCGTTTTTTGTTTTTGTTACCTTGTTCAGCTTGTGATTAAGTTCTGTAGCTGTTTTATGTTCTAGTTGCCATAGCATTTCCCTTTCCCGCTACAGTCCGGACTGTGGTGTGTACGTGTCCCTGCGTAATGGGGACGAGCCCTCCGCGGTCGGGTGAGGGTGGGTTAGTGTGTGGCCGGGGACGTTCGAAAAAAAAAAAAAAAAAAAAAAAAGCATAATGAAATTATGACAACAACAAACACTGGGAAACAGTTGTTAACAAATTTTAACCTCCATGGGAAAATAATGGGTTTGTTTTATTACACCTTAGACTTACGAACAAACTTAATTTTATTATTTTTTTTTTTATTCACAAAACCTTTAGTTTTGTTTTTAATAACTCACCACTCAACCTCTATTCACATTTATATTTTTTCTAATTTTTTATTTTTGTTTAAAAATTAATTTTTATTATTAATTTAGTAATTAAATTCTATTTTAATAGCATGTAATTAATTACATTTCTAAATTTAACTTTTCAAATTAAAATGCAATTAATTTGTAAATTTTGCACGTGTTTTATTGAGGAAAAAAAAAAAACTAAAAAAAAAATAAAACCTAACAGATGAGGCAACTGGTTGATGTGAACAAAACAGTAATTATTGCAACTACAATAAAAAAAATAATATAAGTGTAAGAGAACAAAAGAGTATTTTACTATATTTTATAAATTTAAGAAATTTACAATAATTCTACACCAAACCGACTTTAGACTGGCCAATTCTATTAAAAATATTAAAAATGCAAATGCCAGTAGTACAGCATAAATACAAAATAAAGCAAATAAAAGACTAAATGACAGTTTGACGGGTTCTTTGTCGTCACGTAGAGATTGACTCGTAGAATACAAATAATAGGATTCGTAACGTTTTATTAGACCAGCTGAAAGAATGCGTAAAATTAATTCATCTGCCTGATGACCAATATAACTATAACGAGGCATAAAAAACACTATGGGTGAGGTGAGTAATGGTTCATTCAATACCTCTACTCTACGTTGTGGATTATTTTGATTGTAGGTTCTAATAGAGTATTCCAATAAGCAAAGAGCAATTTTCTCATTATTATGCGCAATACGTTCATATAATTTAGTTGTTGGATTATTGCTATCAATCAGTGCAGTGTGAGCCTGTGGCTTAGCCAATCTAAGAACTCTCTCTACCGCTGGAAAGGCGTAAATCGTATAATTATTCTGAATCACTTCATCTATACTGCCTAAAGTATTGCGTGCTCTACCATCCTGTAGCAGTATATATAAAGCACCTGAATAAGCTGACCGCAAGACAAACGTATACATTAACCATATCAGTAAGATGTAGCGTGCAAAGTTTCTATGTGGTCCAGTTTGTAACGTTGAACCACCAAATAATATCGAAAGAAGATTCGTAAAAGGTATACGATTTTCTGAGCCAAATATAAAATGACTTAATTTTGAACGTCCCAAGAAACGTATGTAGTATATAAATACTATGCCAAATAGTAGAATAGAACTGAAGCAGGACCATAAAATATAACGAAATGGTTTTAAAATACGCTCGAACGATGACATTTTATGACCCTGGGGCACTGCTAGAACATAAGGTATTGTTAAATAACTGTAACTTGGTTGCATATACCTAGCTCGTATCTCATTATACATAAGCGAAATGATCGTTATATTCGCTTCGGCATCAATTATCTGAAAAATAAGTAGAAAAAATTAGAATTAAAATAGAAAAGTTTCAGTTTGAGAAGACTCTCTTTATTCTGCATTTCAATTCTATTTTACTACGTTTTTATTCATCCATTTTGGTAACAATAAAAGCTCGCTATGAAATTGTAAATGACAGCGTCTGGAAACAGTGGAGCAGAATAAAATAAATCAGCCTTACAGCATCTCAAATTCAAACAATATAAGCTGAAACGATAAAAGAGGCCGACTTAGGCATGCCACTAAGATAGATGGACAAAACGGCTACAATCGCGGATATTAACATAAATCATCACCTGTATAGAATAGCAAATGACATATCTGATACCAAACAATCAATTTCGTAGTCGTTAAAGTACTCAGCACGTGATTTATACCAGTAAAATGTCAACATGGACCGACTTCTATACCAACATTTTGCCAATATCTGACTCTTGTTTTTCTACCCTTAATACTATGAGTGGTCAACGAACTAATGTTCTGATAAATTGCAGATTAATATACCTATTGTAGCACACAAAGGAACAGAGCACCACCTGCGGGCAGTGGAATCTATTTTTAACGCAAACCTCATACAGCCCATTATTGAAGTCTTCTGGATCAATGTGAGTCTAACACATAATTGGTCATAACAAATCTTCAGTCAGGATTGCGACCTAGCTTCTCAAACCGCTTATGTTGTGTGTGTTAATTTTATGAATGAGTGCCGGAATCGTTAATTCCAAGCAACAGATTTTTTAGAAACTTTTTCATGGCAATATGATTTACTCTCAGAGTTTTTGCCAGAAATCTGCTAAGAGGAAGTCGCCGATGAAATATTTCTTCATATTTCGTTTTGTTGTAGCCTAGTAGCTAGGACTACAGGACTTCTGATGTAATAATAAAATAATAATAATAAAATAATAATAATAAATTAAATAATAAAATGAAATAACAAACTGAAGGGACATAAATCTTATAAGATCCTACGCGATGGAGTGTAAAAATTGCTATCGAATAATCGATTGCATGGCATGCTCCTTTGTATACTCATTGACTTGGCAAAAGTCTTAGACATAACTACCTCAGCAAAGATAGAAATTAATATGAGTTCACCATAAAAAAATACTATCACACCACCTACTTAGTTGTGGTGAATTACATAAGTGGCAGCTACTTAAACTCCGAACGACAGATTTTGCGAAACTTTTCTGGAGTTATTACTCTCAGAGCCCAGAATCTGCTGAGGGAAATCGCCGCCCAAAATATATTTTTTTATTTATGAAAGTATGGCCTAAACTGTAAATGATATGACGCATCGAAGCCTGTTTACGCTATAGAAGCACTTCTCGTATATGCTATTTTAAAAAAGCTAGCCAGGCATGTGAGGCACTAGAAAGGATTTCGAAATCAGCACAAAAAAATTCTGTTTTTTGTCGTCAATTTTGAGGTCTGTGCTATCATAATTCTTCGAACTCTGGAAAATTTTAAAGAACGTCTTACAAAAGCCACTGGCAATGCCATTACCAGTACGTCATTTCACAAAACGTAGAGCTATTGACTAAAGTATATTAATAGTCAGGCCTGATGGATGACATGTAATAACTGAAGAAAAACACAGATAGAAATTGATGAATTTTTCCACTCTGAAAAGTTTGTCCAGGTAAGCAGAATATTGACTTTTACCTGACAACGACAACAACTCTTTGTCTAATAAAATAGAAATAAAATGTTTCCTTTTTCTCTATTATTTCGTACTCACCATTTTTGCTGCCCCTGTTGCCGTGCCATTCGGATAAACATCTCCTCTGTCCAATGGATCTGGTGGTTTTATTTCTATTTTGAAATTCATCATCTCCGCCAATGAGCTAATAATTAAACCTTCAATGCCATGTAATTTTAACAATTTTCCATCCTCTGGATCCTTATCAATATATATGTAGGGTGCATAGGTCCAAGTTGACACGGCTAACTTACAACCGTACATGTTCTTAACTTTTTTAGGAAATATCGGTTTGTTTACTTGAAACTGGGCATAATTTTCGCGAATATCACGAAATGATAAATGAAATTCAGGTAAAGAAGAATGACATTTCTTGGGAGCATATGGAAAATAAGTATACATATAGGGAGACTTTCCCACTACCAGCAGTACATTAACATTTATACAATACAATACAAAAAGTCGTCGAAATATTTCCTTAACATGAGCCAAGCGATTTGATTCAGTACCTGTATAAACTAAAATGAAATAACCATCACGTTTGTAATAGCGTCTGGGATCCAATAGCTCACGTTCAAAATTCCTATTGTCATAATATTTTTTATTAGGTATGTATGCATGCGTGTTTATTGATTTAAATAAAGTCAATCGTACTTACTCGTATGAGGTTAAGCTATCTAGAAAGCAAATGACTCTATCACGACTAAAATAATTTTTTATTGATTCCTCTTTATTAACCTCATTTTCTATTTTATTTATATCAAGTTCTTCATCGTCACTGGTGTCCTTAGTTTCACTTTCTGTAAAAAATCTTGTATGCGGCGTAATCATGGCTCTCTTCAATATTTCATTTATTAAATCATTATGATACAATCGATATCTCTCATTGACGGCATATTGTCCAATATTTACTGCGGATGCTGTATACTTGGCGAAATCATTATTAATTATCCATAGCGTGGCCAATATTAACGATAAATTCACTGTTGGTTCTATGCCATCCAATACCAATTCCGTCAATGGCGTCATAACACAAAAAGTCTTTTAGGCATTGATTATTTAAAAAACGTGATGGTTTTTCTTTAACATTTTAAATTGAACTTGCAATAGCCGTTCGCATTGTGTATCTGTACGCTTTGAAATTTATTATTAAACTGCTTTTAGGTTGTATTACAATTTAATTACAGTGTCTATTTAAATCCATTTAACTTGGGTCATTTAATAAGCCGCATAACATCCTGCAGAAGGGTCGTAAATTAAATCAATCAAAGGCTTTGTAACAAAGTTTGTATAAGCCTTGCAAAATGAATTGTGAGATTACTAAAGGCAGTTTCTTTATAACTTGTCCGTAGTCTAGTAGGTAGTGTGTTGGCTTATTAGACGTAAAAGCCAGGGTTTGAGTCCCAGGCCAGACATCAAAACGAAATACAAAAAGTATTTTTTCGACGATCTCTTCTCAGCGGATTTCTGGCAAAAACTCTGAGAGTAAATAAAATTACCATGAGAAGTTTCTCAAATATCTGTCGTATCTCATAAAATCTGTCATTCGGAGTCGACCTTAAACTGTAGGTCCCGCTACTCATGCATACAATTAACACACAAAACATAGGCGATGTGAGAAACTAGATCGATAATCCTGACTGATGGGTTCTAATGACCAGTTACGTATGTTATGTATATGTTTAGAACATATATGCAATGGAAATGGTAAGAATACATAGCTAATAGGGATGCCAATCGGGAAATCTCGAAACCCGAAATCCCGGGATTCACAAAATCTCGAATCCCAAGATTTTTAAAAACTTGTCCTGGGATTTTTCGGGATTTTCGGGACAGTGAATTCATATGTATTTTGACTCGACTTTGATAATAGCATCTCAGAGGAAAAAAAACCTACTACATACATACATACATAATTGGCAATTACAACCCTTCAGTCAAGATTACGACCTAGCTTCTCACACCACTTATGTTGTGTGCGTTAATTATATACATGAGTAGCGGGACCTACAGTTTAAAGTCTACTTCGAACGACAGATTTTTAAGAAACTTTTCATGGCAATGTTTACTCTCAGAGTCTTTGCCAGAAATCTGCTGAGAGGAAGTCGCCGAAGAAATATTTTTCGTTTTGATGTCTGACCTGGGATTCGAACCCGGGCCTTCGTCTAATAAGCCAACACACTACCCACTAGACCACGGCGACTTCAACCTACTTCCATTGCTAAAAAGTTATTTGATGCCATAGAAGAATGCAAAAGCCCTATAAAACGAATTAATAGGGTAACTGATTTAGATACTCAACTGTCCAAAGAAAAAGATTTATTTACATCAGGATGTGGTAGAGGTGAATATTTACAAGCTGCATACAGCTATCTTGGAACTATTTTACCAACAAATGTTGTTTGCGAGAAGTGATTTTCAACGGGAGCGTATGTTGACAACAAAACTAGTTTGAGCCTATCAGATCATATGTTAGTTGCTTTAATCTTTTTTTAGAATCCAAATAATTTTCTTAAAACCAATGCATTTGCATATGTATGAATAATTTTTATTTTTATTAATTTACTCTTTTTTGTTACATTTTGTCTTGCTGTTTTTATATTTTATTTTTAATGACATATAATTCTGATATACATAATTGGAATACAAATGACTTTGTTAACAAATGTTTATTATTAAGAGAAAATCGCAATTTTTCCTGTGATATTTCGAAATTTTTGGATCCCGAATTATCCCGAAATATCCCTAATAACTAATATCTTAAGTTTGGCTTTAGATATATGTGGAACTAAGATTATTCTATTCTAATCAAATATTTCGATTGATAGCAAAAATGCTGTCAGAGGACAAATCTGATAGATAGATAGAAGTTAACAAAGACCACCAATTTAAAAACTTTCCACTTCAATAAAATCTTGCGAACTATCATCCACATTTTTGTAAACCCGTTAAATTTTTTTATTAGGAGTAATTGTTTACCTTGTATAGGACACTTAATATTCGTTTATACCGATTATCGTGTATTGTTTGCATGAGAACAAACATTTAAATCGCAAAAATATTGTCAGAAATAGAAAAAAAGAATTCAAACACATTTTACGTCTGTTTTAACATCCCTATGTAAATTCATACACGTTTACGTTTGCTCCAAACTAAATTCCAATGTATTTAATAATTATTGAAATAATATGAGAAATTCTTACGTTTTTAAACATTTTAATTATCAATTCGGTTGGACAAGACAACATCGTTAAATTATTTACTCCTGCCAAATGACAACAAAATTATCTCCAACAATGTTTATAAATTTATCATCTTCGACTTTGTCAATGTTTTTCGTATTCGTATGCTGATACGCAATCTTTAGCTTGATGCATAGCTCTACAGAGAAAAGTTGCAAGGCTCGGATTATCAAATACGTCGTTACAGAGAAGTGGAAGTCTTTTCAAACCCAAACAAGGAATGTCTTTTATTAATGTATTCGAAATACTGCGCACCACCTTGGTATATGTAATATACAACAGTTCATCGAGAGTTAGAATGTTATAGGACAAGTGACTAGTTAAACGATTGATACCAATTAGCACCAGAGATCGAAAGAATCCCGCCTTTATTACTACGTCAAATAATTAAAGAAAAGTACCGCAAGTACTAGACCTGGAAATTCATAGCTAAAGTGTATGATTGTCTCCCTCTCAGAATTGTCGTTAAGGCTTTTGAAATGGAGTTAAAAAGGTAAAACTGGATACTACATTGAACATAGAAATCCTAATCTTATATGATTCTTCCCTTTCAGAAAACAAAAATCTGACGTATGTTAAAAATTTCAATTTGTTGACGACTAGGTCTTTCTATGTTTAGTGCCCAACACCTTTAATCCTAATGTAATTTGTATGATGAGCAATAAAGTACGTGCATAATGACTTTCGAGAACAGCATAGGGATAAATTGTCCGGTGCAAGCACCAGTGATGCACGAGGTTGTAAACCTTTGCGTTATTTGCAGTGGTGACAATCCTTTTATTAACAGCTCTCCGTTACTCCAATAATGTAGAGCATACGATTGAAGAACTACTATATTCTACATCGCGAGCATCTATGATGATTTTTAGAGAGAATAAAAATCAATACGGAACCCGCTCATCTCCTTCTAATAGCATACTTAAATTATTAATTGTTAATGAAAGTCATAGAGATTGATTACACCGTGCGGCAGTGAAAATACACCACGATATTCAGTTAGTTGAGTAGAACTCAAAAACACCTTTTTTATATTTCTCGAAACCTCCAAACTTATTTTATTTAACAAAAACAGTTTTTTTCGACTTTTTCGCACAAAATTCTAGATTGCTCAAACATTTCTGACCCGATTTCCAAAATTTAAATCTTGTTGGAAAGGGGAGAGATGGGCCTTTAAAATATTATACATATATATATTCTTCGACTTAATATGCTATGAGATTTGATGAGGTTAACTTGGAAAATACGAATTTATTTCATATTTTGTCACGTTTGTCCATTCATAGGAGCAAATGATAATAAAAAAATATAGGATAAGAGATAATATTCTTAAAGTCTGTTATCGTGTGGACAGATTGATTATATTATATATGTAAAACGTTTTAAAGTTCCATATCTCCCCTTTCCAACAAGATTTAAATATTGGAAATCGGGTCAGAGATGTTTGAGTAATCCAGAAATTTGTGCGTGAAGTCCAAAAAAACAGTTTTTGTCAAATATAAAAGTTTGGAGGGTTCCAGAAATATAAAAAAAAAATATTTTTAAGATCTGCTCAACAAAACTCACAACCTACACTATGTCATTAGCCGGTTGTATTTAATTTTTTTTTATTTTGCCGCAGAGTGTTATTTAATTGATGGACTCTTATATTAAAATTAGGCTCTTATATTAAAATTAGGCTCTTATATTGTAGTGAAATGGGTTCTTATATTGTAATTTTTAACGTCATATATACTTATACATATACTTCTATTGATTAAGACTGTTAACATTTCGTTAGCATACATCTCTGGTTTTGTCTGTGGTAAGATCTGGCTGCTATAATCTATTCCTATGAGATAGTTTCTTGGGTGTCTATTTATAAAAGTAAATTTTGTATTTGGCCAAGATCTGTTAATACATGGACTTATAGTCACTCATGCTACCTATAAGTGATGTTTATCCTGATCGAACTGAAGGCTTAAATGTTCGTATTTTATTCAGAAGCATTCCGGAAATACCATAGAGCCACATTTGTTCTAAACAGCCTATAATCTGGTCCCTCTGTTGACCAGACTTTTTCCAGTTAACTCACATTTGCTTCGAGTTATAAACAACAAAATATTTTCTAAAAGAAAAACTTGGTACTCTTTAATGATTTTCTTTTTTACAATGTAATACAATCTCTAATAAAATACCATTTTAATACCAGAATGTCTTACTTCTCCTAAAAAGAATATTCAAAATTCGCATTATCGTTAAAAATAAATTTTTTAAATCAAAAATCTATTCCTTCTGCGCTTTTTCATCATCTTACGCCATTTGCGTCTTAAACGCCTGTAGATTTTCTTCGCTACAAAAACAAATATTTCCATCAAAAATATCATCAAACTAATAGCCAGTCCAATGAGTAGTAAATTGAAAACACCCAATAAATGTGACATTTCTGTTGCTTTAGGACTTTCATTGAGGCGTTTATGTGCGGTGTTAGTATATACCAGAAAACGTTCCCAGCCTTCCATTAGGCCTTCATTAATACAATTTTTTATGTACATATTGAAGCGATTCAAATATGGTGAATTCTTTTTCATATAAATACTCAACTGTTGGGTGAAGAGTTTCTCAGGAACGATATAAAAATCTCGATTAATTGGTGTGAATAGTTTATAGTGACCAAAATACTCATATGCCGTTAAGATGGCCAATTTATTAGGCATAAAATCCTCCGGATGGCGTAACATTTCGAAAGCCTCCACTTCAGATACATTTAACAATTCAACTTTGCCATAAAGGTAAGGTAAATCAGAAAGGGCTGTGTAGACCGCTTCAGATACTAAAAGACGATATTCGGATTGAAATAAATCTCTTATTTGTTTGGGCGGTGATCTGTGTAAATCCGAACGTATAAAATGATACATGAAACCCTGGTAAACCGACCGTAATACAAAAGTAGACAACAGCCACAGCATTAGTAGAAATCTTGAAAATGGTATTTTCGGATCTCTAGTCACAGCTCCGCCTAAACTAATAATCAGCATATTGTAGGTGGGGGTATTGTTATTTCTACCCAACAAATAATATGTAACTTTGCGATCCAAATAAATTACCATAAACACAGCTATGTTGCCAAATATGAAAATAAATATCAAAATTATCCAGATATCGGCATCAAATGGCAGCAAAAGTTTTGTAAATGGATCATAAGCTTCAGTACGCGAAGAAACAACAAAAACATAGTCGCTCATATAGTAAGATGTGGTCGGTGTGTATTGAACCTCCAGCGAAGTCGGTTTGTAATGAAAAGCTCCAATTACGAAATCAGTGCCACTTGAAAACAGCTGCAAGAGATGATAAATTATTTTAAAATGTGATAATTATTATTATAATAAGATCTTGATAAAAACCAAAAATATTCTTGACCAAATGCAAAACACTTCTTTTTTTCAAATCTTTATTAAAACAATAACCTTGACTTTCTTAGGTTCTAATTCATTAACATTGCGGTTGAACAACTTCAATAATACCAAATTGTCTCAGGTTCCCTTTGTGGACGATTGGAGTCAATCGCAGCATCTGTCTTAGAGAAATTTTCCCATACTCAAAAGATCATTCAAAACTGTAATTACTCAGCGATTAAAGATGCCTATGGCTTCTAATATTCCCTACACTTTTAATACTCCGAACGATTAATTTTTTTTTTTTGTGAAACTCATGGGAGGTTTATTTAAATTATCTACAGAAATCTGCTTAGGAAATCCCGAAAGATTTCTTTTTTTCGTTTGATTCTGACCTGGATACGAACCGGGTTTACTTCTAATAACGAACACACTACCTACTAGACTACGACGACTTCATAGCCCTTTTAATTAAAAGACGAGATATCCTGAAACTTCCAAACCGCACAAGTCAAATTTTAATATCTGGGAAGCAGATTAATATATCACCTTGCAGATGGTACACACAGTCATCGTATTATAACAGTAATCTGCGTTGTCTTATACCATAAAATCATTTCTCTTTCTTTTTAGCAATTGCACTATAAATTCGAGAGATTAATCTAATATATAAAATCTTCGTACCACGGTGTAAGTGGATAAACTCCTCCGAAATGGATCGATTTTCATGAAATTTTGTATGCAAATTATTAAAATTTAATAAATAAGTACATTTTGTTCGTAGATGAATAAAATATGATGGGTAAGTTCATAGAGTCGATATCGACAATTCCATCAAAAATGTGCGTGACAACCCCCTACCCTTCCAGTGACATCTATAATTCTTAAACTACTGAACGGATTTTAACAGTTTTTTTTTGTTCGAAAGCTTAACAGGTTTAGATACATTCGATATAGTAAAAAGTAGGCGTGGCAAACCTTTAAAATTGAATATTTATTTGAATATGATCGTAGACGAATGCAATTTAGATAGATAGCGACAAACTCAACAAAAATGGGCGTGGCAATCCGTCCCCTTCAAGAGATACGTTTCGATGGTTTATAACTACATACCGTTGGTCTCATGTAAATGCCCTAACTCGCATATTTTTTTTTTGTGGAGGTGTATGTATTTGTGTTAAATGTATTGGGACCACAAGAAAAATAACTTAGAAAAAAGTGTGTGTTAAGGCCTTTCTACATGAGACCGACGATATAAACATATAGAACATGTATGTGTGTTAGTTTTAGTTTTGAAGCGAGTGCAACAACTACAAATTCGCCAGCGCTTTATGCAGCGTATTACAATAAATATATAATGTGACCTGTTTTGGGCAATAAAAACTTCAATTTTGAGCGGGTTGAAGCTCGTCAGGTCAGCTAGTTTTATATAAAATATCACATTCTGTTGTAAAGTATACGACAGAATTACAAACATATTTAAACCGATATTTGTTTTAATTTATAACATAACTTACCTTATTGAAAATGCCATCCTCATCATAAATCGTTTGATTTATTTCTTCATCATTTAGCCAACGCATTGTAACGGTAAAATTCATTTTCTCTGATAAATATTCCAGTAATTTCCCTTCAAGACCCTCGTATTTGCTTTTACCTCTATGCGATTTGCGATTGACTTTAAAATAGGGAAAATCTTCCCAAGTGGCACAGACCAGCGAGCAACCGTATAAATTTACAGCCTTGGATACAAAAAACCTCTTATGCGACCAACGACCATTTACAAACTTATTATGAATGGTGGGTGCAACACCTTTACAATGAAAGCGATTAAATGGCACACTATGAAACATTATAATGTTTTTGTCCACAGCATGTATCAGAACATCTGCATGGATTATGCCAACACGCCAATTTAATTCAAAAATTTCATACAGTTCATCATAATAATGATGGATATTGGGATAGGTTAATAGAATTATAAAATAAGAGCCCTCCACAAATAAATGATATTTATTGAGGTCCCTATACAAGAATCTAAAACATACAGCAAAAAAAAAATTTAATTTTTTACATTTTTTAATTTACGTTTACTTACTCCAATGATTTACAAGAGTCCACTATAATAACAGCAAAGTGACGTTCATTGTCTGCAGGTATTGTTAAGCCATTATTTAAACGTATTGAAATGCGATCTTTCAGTAAATGTGCTGTCTTATCGACTATGCTGTGAAATATATGGGAATATTTCTTATTTCGTGGCTCAAATTCTATTTGAAAATTGAACACACGCCGTTTAAAAGTATCCACAAAGACGGTATTGACTATTTTCTCCAAAGCCTCTGAAAAATCCCGTGTTATTTCATATTCATGCCGCCAGTCAATTAAACTATTGGATGTTTTTACCAGCAACATTAAAAATATTATAAATAAAAGGAATTTATTTTGATTAATTAGAGACATCTTTACACGATGATTGTTGGTCATAAACTGACTGACATGTCGAATTGACGCTGAATATTTTTAAAGTTATGCAGACAATTACAGAGTAGGTATGAAACGAATATTGGTGGAGAGCTACATTTTTTTTTTTTTTATTTATTGTCATGGAATTTTAATAAAATTTTCTACGGCAGTTAATTTTAAACACGTTGTGCTCAAAGATGATATAATCCGTCCTTATGTGTCCCAAAATATATTGAACTGTAGTACCAACTGTAGTCCTTTACGAGTTTTTTGGCACACTTTTTGTTGCTGTTATTTTCCTCGGTGTCTCTGGAAAAATTATTGATAAATGAATTTAAATCCCAGAATGATCTGCTGGATATTCATTGCATATGTAATACTCAAAATTGACTTAACGTTTCTTGTGTGATGGCTTTAGACTGAGTAAAAGAAAAACTGGAGACGTTTTTAGCAAACGAAAAAGAAATCTTTGCCAGCAAATGCTCTTTGGTACCCAAACACTTCAACTATTATTGGAAAGTACTTAATAGTACCCTGAGAAAAAATATTTTAAAGTTGAAAAAGTAGAACCATCACAAGGCGTTTGAAGATCTAGTGGGGTGCTCTTTATATAATCTCATTCTTCATATTGCTACGGCTTTACCAATTATGGTTCCTTGCAGAAACCACAAAGTGAGTATCAATTTCAGACTGGAATGTTAATAGGCTAAGGTATTGAAAATAAAAATGACTATTTACCAAACGCAAAACCATATCGCTGAAATAAATGTGAGAATGTGTTTCTTTTTAAAAGTTAAAAGTCCATTGTGATAGGATGGTATGTAGACTTCCCCCACACATTAGGAAATTTAAAGCCTTCGCATTCTGCTGGGTTCCTTAAAATGTGCTCTTAATAAAGTCCCCAAAATGTTCTGCTTTGGAACTAGCGGTTTTTGATTCCTAACGATTTAGGGCCATTATTACAACTTGGCGTTAATAAAAGGGAGAATTTTAACGTGCAGATAAATTATTTTTCATTATTATGGTTATTAGAAGATTAACTTTAAAAGTTAACTTTTAAAGTTAATGCTTAAACTTGCCATATTATATATTATTTTTAATATGGCAGCTTCAAATTTAAACAAAATGAGCATATACAACAAAAAAAAACGAAACCAGTCGTTGCCACTTGTTTATTTGGGCAGTTTTATCGACATTGCTCCGGTACTGGCATATTTCTGAAAAAAGGTAACTTTATTCATAGGTAAGTTGTAATAACGAAAATAATTTAAAGGTAACTTTTCTGTTCCCTTTAGCTAAAGGTACACAGGCCCACAAAAGTGTGCATACGATTAACAAATTTTACAAATTTCTGAACCAATGCACAAGACCGAGAAAAGTTCTCAGGCAATTATAAATTATAAATCACTAATCCGAAAACGGATTAGTTAAAAAATTTCTGAAATTTGTTAACCGTATATATACTCTTTTGGCTGAATATACAAAGGTACAGGTACAAAGGTAGTTAAAGAACTAAACCCAAGTTTAAGTTTTAAGCTTATCAAAGAGCCTTCGGCTATATTACCCCAACCAAATTGGTTTCCCAGTGACCAATGCTTGTCCACATTGAAAAAGTTATTCTGGGTGTTAAAGCACGTTTTTTGTTCTCATGTACTTGGCAGACACAAGATTAAGTATTTTGAGGTCTACTTGGTAGTTGCTTTCACATAAGTAAAGGAACAAAAAATCTCAGATATTGACTGAATTCCTTAAAGGCCTTAGATTTCGAAGTTAATATAATTGCATTTGCACAAGTAATTTTTTTTAGTTAATCGCAGTTAATAATAGGAATTAACTAATAATACCTCTTAATTTCTTATAGTTCCGTAAGGATTTTGTTCTCTTCTGTGTGTAACTAAATACTGTTACGTGCATATTACACAATTACACGATTTCATTCCCTACAAACGCTTACAACACCAATAAATGTAAAAATTACACCAAAAAGAAATAAAACAACATTTTTAGTCACGTGAATTTATACGTAAACGTCACGTAAATAAAATCTAGCAATTGCCGGTAAATGTTTGCCCACCAAAGGTTTCGTTCGTAACGCATAAAACGTTTACGAACACATAAATTGTACTCCAAACCCAGTGCCAGTTCTAGTGTCACCAATACAATGTAAATTATTAAATTCTTGTTATAAATTTCACTTAACACAATGGCCAATTGTTGCTCGATACTCTTTATTCCGTACTGTAGAGTATGTAAGTATGGATATATGTACTAATAATTGTTAAGGTGACCATATTGTATATATTTTAGTACACGCAAAACTCAGTATTTGTTTTTATTAATTACTTACTCTAAACATGGGTAACTGTCTATTACAAAAATATAATTATTTGTTGATTTGTTTATTAAGGTGACAATAATTAAAATTATTTAATAATACGTTACATAGTCTAAAAGTATGCCACGCTATTAGTATAAACAATATGTAGCCATAATGTAGGCTATAATTTGTTACGTAGAACTTTAAGTTTGTGACAAATTGCTTTATTCGATATTCAAAATTTATAGAATTATATTTTCTTTCTTTTCTTATCTTTTATAAATTCTTATGTGTGAATTAAGTGTAATATAATAAAAAGATAGGATTTTTTAAACATACCATTAGTAGCCTTTAACTTTTAACCCTTTTAATCCCCTAATGTATGCAACAAAATAATTAATAATGTTATTAGACAGAAACTTAAAAGAATTGTTGAAATTACAGGGTGGCTGATATGTATTGTAACCAACTTCAGGTTGTTATCATTTGTAAACCGTTCGTCTAATAGCTGACAAATTTATTCCAGTGACAGTTCATTTTATTATTTACAAGCTTACAAAAGCATTTTGATCTATTGCATTCAGTAAAAATTTATTCGTGATGAAATTCAAGCGTGATAGTGTGATTGCGTTATATTTGGCTGGAAAATGGAAAAAATGTGGAATTGGAAAATGTGGATTTGGAAAAAATGTGCATAAATCTTTTGTTTCTCGTTACCGTGATACTGGCAGTGTTGCATCGTGTCCAAAAAGTCGACGAAAAGAAACGGTAACAACATCGGAAATGATCCCAAAAGTGAAGGCCAGATTTAATCGAAATCCACGCCGTAGTTTTAGAAAAATAGCTCGTTAGCTGAACTATCGCTCCTTCATTGCAACATAGTCATGTCTCAAAAAACTTAAACTTGGTAAAATGCGATTTAAGTTTTCAAGACATAAGTCCTATGATCTAATTGTCGCAAACACTTTTTGCTATAACTTCGGTTCAGCTGTGGATATAAAACTGATTTCTGTGTGGAATGTGGATATAAAACTGATCAACATGTACAGAAGGTCTAAAAGAGCAATTTTACTTAAGTAACTACAAATTTTTAATTTTTTGAGATATGATTATGTTGCAATAAAGGAGCGATATCCCGAGAACGGATGCAACACATATTGAAAAATGAGCTTGGACTAAAGCCAATAAAGTTCCAAAAAGTGCACGAGCTCACCGATGGATAAAAAAAGTTAGACTGGAAAGAGCCAAGGAGTTACTTCGCTTGCACAAAAGTGGCCAGTTACCGAATTTGGTTTTCTCCGATGAGAAGCCATTCAAACTTGAACAGTTTGTGACAAGCAAAATGATCGGGTTTACTTGCCAAAGAGGTTAGCTGAAAATTTAAATCTGCGATTGGCCACCAGAACTCAAGCGCCACCGATGGTAATGGTGTGGGCCGCCTTAACGGCCGATGATCGCTCCCCGCTCGTATTCATCGACCGTGGGGTCAAAATAAAGGGAGAGTATTAGCGGAAAAATGTTTTAAAGACAGTATTGAAGCCTATGGCGGACAAACATTTCGGAAGCAGACCATAGGCATACCAACAGGACTCAATATTACCGCACTCAGCACGCGTCAATCAATAATGGCTTAAAAAGGAGGTTCCTTGCTTCATTTCTACCGCACAATGGTCACAAAAATCTACGGATCTCAATCCGTTGGACTTTTGCGCCTGGGGCATTTTGGAGAGTAAGCTTCTCACTAAAAAATACCAAAGTGTCGATCATCTCAAGACGGCGCTTCGTCGGGAGTGGGCCAAAATACCGCAAAGTCACTTTCATGCAGCCTGTGATGGCTTTGTCGGCCATTTGAAGGCCATAATTCGTACCAAAGGTGGCCAATTCAAACAAATCTAAACTGATTCTAAAATTTGATGTTGTTTCCAACATTTTTTGCTTTTGAACAATAAAATTAAAAAAAAAAATTTAAATATAGCGCTTCACTTTGTTGCGTTATATATCAGCCACCCTGTATATGATTTGCTCAAGTAGTCCAGGTTTGAAATGGAATGAAAGCGGAGAAGTTTTGGAATTTGTAAAATAAAGATACCTGATAAATTTTTTTTTATGTAAAAATGAATTTATTCTAGAAAAATGTTCAAATTCACAGTTTTATTGTTCTTAATTTTGGTTTACTTAAATCTAGAGAATCTTATTGTAGACTTTAAGTTCTACGTATCAGTTTCAGAAAACCCGTTCCTCAACTTATTTGTAAACTATACTCCTTTACAGCTCTGCTATAGAAGCAGCAAATTGTCCCCTGTAATTACATTTTCTTTTTAATTTGGGTATAAAAACTCCAAAACATTTAAATAAATAAATATTTTCTTATCGCCATTCGTAAATCTACAACAAATTCACATCAAAACAACTAAACTTTCAGCTGTAATATGTTTAATTTATTAAACATTCTCAACTTGTTATTAACATTTGAAATGAATTTGGCATACAATTTCAATCTCAAACCTATCAATGTGACAGAAATGGCTTTATACGTACAACGTTTCCACAGGGAATACTTTTCTCATGAAACCTCCGAAGTGTTAATAGTACAGAGTGTCAGCGATATAACAGCCCAGTACTATTTTCATGAATTGCTTAGTAAATATTTGAAATTCATAGATGATATGAAATATAAATTAGAAGATGTTGACAGTGGGCACGAACATAATTATGCGTACTTTAATGTGGTTTTTATTGATTCCTATAAAAGTTTTCGGTAAGTAAGTTAGAACTGAGTGAGAGTGTATAATTTTAGTAGTTGATGTTTGAGTAGTTTTGTTTTGGAAAACTCAAAACAACAAAAGTGGAAAATCTTAGAAAATTATAAGCCAGTTCAGTTTTGCAAATGTTTTCACCAAGCAGTTTGTGCTAATGAAAGTCCATTACCCGTAATGCGAACTGTTAGTGATACAGTGTTCTAACCATTACCTAATCTAGTTTAACATTTTGTTATATACAATAATTCTCACTTGACTTTTTCATATTATAATTTATGTAAGACACACCCCATATCAAAAGACATCAGGAATTGCATTGACTCTGTACACCATATACGCCACCACAGCAGCCGCTTCTACTGGATTCCAGGTTATTGTGCCATAAAGAAAAACGAAACGGCGAACGAGCTGAAATGGAAGTGATCTGAGATGCCTGAGAAGAAGACGATAGAGGGGATATGTGTTCCTCAAGAGGAATACTTTTCCAATTAGAAAAACCAGCAAGAAATTCAACATAACTGGTTGCCAAAGAACAAAACTGCTTGGACAGCAGGAAGACCACGCACATAATTGAGTTCGACAAGAGAACGTTTCGCACTCTAATAGAAATTCTAACGAAACACTGCGTTTTTTTTTATAAAACCAGCACTCAGGGGATGACCCCTACTTATGCAGTGCATTGTGCAGGTTTTTTTTTGGAAAGATGGAAAGATAGAGGGAAGATGCGAACGGTAAGGAAACGAGTTGCTGCTGGTGACTATAAAATGGCCAGTGCTATACCTTTACCATTAGACAGTCTACAGCAATCATCCCCAAGAAGCCCGCAGTTTTTCACACCACTTATGTTGTGTGTGTTAATTTTATGCAGAAATGGCAGGACCTACAGTTTAAAGTCGACTACGAACGACAGATTTTTGAAAGAACAAGAAGAGGAGAGAAGAAATCGCAGAAAAAATACGTTTTGTATTTTTTTTATTTTTGATGTCTGGCCTGGGACTCGAACCCTGGCTTTACGTCTAATAAGCCAGCACACTACCTACTACCTACCACGGTGACCCCCATTGATCTGGTCGATTTTTGTCTGACAGAATGTTTGAAGATTTGGGAACTAAGGGAACTGGCCAGTTTCATCCACCCGCTCGGGGTGGTTAAAACCCACTACTAATGGTTCATGACAAGGGGGATTATCTCACACTGGGTAACACTATGTCTCATATGGCCCATGGATTGAACTTTCGTGTGAACGCCAATTTGCCTGCTAACCTAACCTAATCTATCCTATGTCAAAAACATGACTAAACCATCACGTATAGCAAGAGTATCTGGTGAACATCGAACCTACGACTTTAGCACATTACCAACTAGCCTATCGGCTATTTATGGAGCGATAATCTTAAAAGCTTACCGGTTATATACTTCACTTTAAATATAGTGTCTATGCTTGAACAGGTTGGGTTTACATAATTTTTCCCGTCAATCGTAATAAAGAACAGCGAATAAATGTTCATAAGGTTTTCCATCTCATCTGCTTAGCTGCATCATAAGAACAAGTATTGAAACCTCGACTTACTTTATCTGCATAGCCAAACACATACACACAGTTTTCTTAAACAATTGTTTATGCTGACCACATTAAAATCAGATATTTAGGGCCTTATTTTCATAGTCGAAGTACAACGTTCCTACTCATAAGTCTGGTTCATGTAGTTTATTAAGAATTTTTGACTTTTTAAAAAAATAATTATTATCAGCTACTATTAGCTATTAACATTAATTAAATTTTCTTTCTAGTAAAATTGATCCAGGACCAAAAACTGCCAGCAAGGACTTCAGTGAATATTATCTTATAATATTCTATGCCATTAATAACAACACTGAAAATGAAATGAAAAGAATTTTTAATTATTGTTGGCATTATTACATCGTAAATGTGAACGTATTGTTAAAAAAATCTCAAGAAAATGAAGCAATTTTAGCATACACTTATTACCCGTTTACCTCAAAATCTTGCCATAAGCCTCAAATGCAAATAATGAATCGTTATAAGTCAATATTAGATTTCAAACAGGCGGAATTATTTCCTGATAAATTTAGAAATTTTCATGGCTGTACCATAAGGGCGGCTCTTTGGAATGTGCCACCCTATATAACTTTACCAAAAAGTAGCAGAGATCTTAATAAAATGCAGGGTATAGAAGGATTTCTATTGATAGTGTTGGCACAGGTACTACATTTCAATATCGACTACAAAATACCACCCAATAATGAGCAGAGAGGTTTGGTGCGAAAGGATGGTACATTGACAGGAGCAGTAAAAATGGTAAGTAAAAAAATTGTTTGAAAGAAATTTAAAAAAAAAAAGTTTTTTTTTTTCGATTTTAACCTACAGCTATATGAACGAGAAGCCGATTTAAGTTTGGGTTGCTTTCGCTGTACTTTAGAACGTTCAACGACTTTAAGCCCTTCCATGACTTTCTATCAAACCATGCAGGTTTTCACGGTGTTGTCTCGACGCGAACCCTGGTCTAGTTTTGAAATTATTACCTATCCTTTCGATTTCAATATATGGCTTGTGTTGTTGGTCTTACTGCTCTTCATCTTAAGTTCAACCCATATTTTGATGTATTCATGTCGAAATGTTTTAAAATTTATTTACGGCTACTCATCAGCAACTTTTATTAATACTAACATGATCGCCATTGTTCTGGGGCAAACGACCCATTCAATGCCCAAACGCAATTTTGCACGTTACGTATTTCTTATGTGGATTTTATTAACATTGATATTACGTTCCATATACCAGGGATCTCTATTTGATTTCCTTAAATCACAAAAAACATTGGCGCTACCCGACTCAACCCAGGAGCTAACCGAACGTAAATACAAACTGATAGTCAATATGGCCACTGGAGACTCTTTCTCCGGTGTGCCAATAATCAGAGACAATAAAATCGAAGTACTAATTATGAATATAAGCGATGCTGGTGGTTATCCTATTTTGGAAGCAAATCCTGATAAACGTTATGTTACTGGCACACCTAAGGATTTTCTTACATATTATGTCGACCAAAATAACAAATATGGAGTGTTCCATGTTTTGAAGGAGACCATTTTCGCCCAACAGTTGTGCATATATTATACGAAACACTCGTATTTGGTAACACCTTTCAATCGTATTTTGGAATTCTTAGGCAATTTCGGTTTAATAAATTTCTGGGCAGGTCTGCTACTGGATGATCGCTTTCTAGAAGAAGTCGATGAGATAAACACAAAGCACACACCGCTTACATTTACCCAGTTGTCCGGTATTGTAGAAATTTGTTTGTATTTCTACGGTCTGACAACTGTTGTATTTTTAAGTGAAATTTTATGGTTTAAATATCGAAATAAAAAGATTTAAGAACAAAGAAAAGAAAAATAATAAAAATCATGTGAAGCTTGTAATTTATAGAATTTTTAATAAGTTTTATTGATTTTTTAATAAATTTACTCTTTAAAATTTCGAAAAAGTTTCCAATTGACAAGGACATACAAAGAAGTAGGCTGTTAACGCAGAAACTTATTTTATTGACTAAAAATCTTGAAATAAATTAAGTCTAAAGATGTAACTGTAGTCTCCGATTTTCACTATAATCATAGCCTTTTTCAAATATTTT
This sequence comes from Sarcophaga peregrina, assembly GCA_014635995.1. Classification (NCBI taxonomy): domain Eukaryota; kingdom Metazoa; phylum Arthropoda; class Insecta; order Diptera; family Sarcophagidae; genus Sarcophaga; species Sarcophaga peregrina. The sequence goes on from CM025790.1 coordinate 31,322,076, forward strand.
AAACTTTACGTCAAATTTTTCGAAACTGGGTCTATGAATTGCTCGCCCATTACGTGCTGTCGTTCGCAATAGAGTGATAGAAGAGCCGCCAATCTGGACGCATGATCATAATCGAATGATGTAATGAAATTCTGATAAAATCTATATCTAATGAAGCTTCTCCAGTTCTAATAATAGAAACATAATAAACGTAATTCACTTATGTTTGTAAAAATATTTTTTAAAAGACAGCATTTTTAAGCATTTTTCTTAATATTTAAAATCCATAGGAAATTATTCCACACAATTAACAGCTTCCTGGGCCAAATCCAACAATGAAACCATGTAAGCATTAGTTCCACCAGGAATACAAATGTTGCAACAGTATAACCTAATATCAGCAACTTAAAAGCCATTTCCAGTTTGCTCAAATCCAATGTATGATACGGTGTTGAATATGCACGGATAAGGAAGTCAACATCAATTTCCTGTCGTAACCAGGCATTCAAAAGCCCATAGCTTCTGATAAACTTTAAAATGTCATTAAATTGTTGAATGAGATAAGAATGTTTCACCAAGTACATGCATATCCTTAAATTCATTATACTGTAGGGCAACACCTGAAACACGTGCACTTTCTTCATGTCCTGCACATAATGGCGCAGGAACACTTGTGAAATAACTGCAGCCATTCGTTTAGCACTGGTTGGCGGCAAGGCTTCCAGATACTTTAAAGGCATTACGTCCAGAGAAGTATTCAAAATGATAAAATTCGTAGACTCAATTAAGGCAACTTTTGACACACCATCCATTGTGGGCGCATCCAAGATTAAAGTATAATTTTGTTGCACCAACTCCTCTAGACTGCGCGGCATGTTACGTATTATATTACTACGTATCAAATGAAATAATAACGACTGATAGACAGTCCTTAGAATAAACGAAAATATAATCCACGTTAAATTTAAAATGCGACCGGTATTATACTTGGGCGTATATACAGCTGGCATGCCCAGAAATATTAGCAAAACATCCCAAGTAATATGATCTAGATTTTTCGATCTAGTTCTACGTACAAGATGTCTTAACAGTATAGCAATAAGGATGGCTGTCATTATTAAAAGTACTAGTAAATACCAAGTAGCGTTACTGTATGGAAATAATAAAGTTTCCCAAGAGTTCAAGATAAAACTATCACTTAGTGTCACTATTTTCCAACTTGTTTCGAAATAATTTAATGTTGGTGTTGCCACTAAATTGCGTCGTCGATTTTGACGAAATGCGCCCAAGATTAGGTCAACCTCATGATTGTGCAACTGCAAAAGAACCAGAGAGAAAAGTTTGCATTAGGAATGGCAAAAAGGGTATAATAGGGATATAACTTGATGTACTCGTGTCAGCTATATATGGTTGCAAGTGTTTTTATATCAAATCGACGTTTATTGCTTCAATAAAAAAAAAAACTAAAAAACAGGAACAACAAGTTTTATATCAAACTTACCATTTTGAAGGCTCCCGTCAGAGAAGTATTTTCACCTAATACGCCACGTTTACTCTGATCAGGCGGTATTATGATATCCAAAGAAAAATTTAATTTATTGGACAATGTCAGCAAAAGTTTGCCTTCAAAACCACCTGCTATTGTGGTAATATCATTAGCGTCGGTATTTAAGTACAAGAACGGTGGAGCATGTCTTAAGGCTGCCTTTAAAGGACAACCATAAAAATTTCTCAACTTCTTAGGAAACAATTCTTCGTTAACCAGAGAAGTACCATTGTATTCATTAATCAATATGCTTTCCACTTGGCCACAATATCTAGCCGTAAATGGATAATAGGTATAGATTAGCATACGACCATTAGATTTTTGTATTGTAATAACACAATTGATGAGATAATAATGCCAACAATATTCGAATATTTTTTGCATTTCACTAGCTTGTAAATGATCCCTGGTTTGCAGAAATATGAAATAATATTCATTGGTATCCGTATTAGAGCCAAAGGTATGTATTTCGGTTTCCCTATAATTTAAATACAAAATTTTATGATAAACAGAATGAAAATAATTTTCAAAATAAAACACAAAAATTTATTACAAAAATGCCTTGTAAGAATCCGTAAATATCATGTTGTACTGTCTAAGACCTGGCACTGTTTTATGCTCCTTCCTGTTCAAGTTAACAATTTGCAATGGCCATTCTTCCCATTGGGCAAACATTTTATAAAAGATGTCATTGTAGAAGTTGCAAGTATGATTATTGCGACAACACAGAATCAATACAAAAAAGCTGGACCATTGTGCAAAATAATGTTCAATGATATGAATTAGGCTGTTGGCTACAAATTCATTTATTTTATTCTGTTGTTCACCCGATTTATCAAGATAATCGTTAATTAAAGCGCTTATATTCATTATTCTTGTGCAGTTCTTTAGCAACTTAATAGAATTGGCCCTTAAACTCACTTTTTATTCTTTTGAAAATGATTAATTAGAGCCAAGAAAAGTTTTCTTAAGTGCTTTAATATGTTTGTCTTGTAAGAAAAGTTTTGAAATACATTCTATAAATCTATTGATTACTTAGAATTTATGACCTCATCCAGAACATTAATGAGTGAATGGATTTATTACTAATACTATTTTTTAGTTATCGATTATATATACCTATTTAATGCATGGTAAATATTTTAGGTAATTAAATGCATATTTGAAAATATTTTGATTGATTTGCATTATTTCAAAATTGATTATATTTATAAATGAAAATGTATTTATAGACATTATAAACAGTAAATACAGCTCATTAATTGGTCATTATAACAATATAGCTTCTCACACTACCAATATTTTATTCATAAGTGGCGTAACCTACTGTTTAATGTCTACTCCGAACAGCATAAAATTGAAAAATTTTGTTAGATTAGCATATGGAACACAGATGTATATAGCAGGCTACATACGTTTTCGAAAGATCGGTTGAACTCTTTCTAACTCTAGGATATATACAGATCAGCAAAAGAATTTGAAGATAAAAACGATGAAAGTTTTGTTCACGGAAAGAGGAATACTGTTGCTAGTCTTTATATATACTGGCCTCAGTCGATATAGAGTATCTCTATAATGACACCCTGTTTGTCCTCAATTCGTAAAATCTTTTTTAATATTAGAAATAATTTTCTATTGGAAGTAACATTTTTGTAATTAAAGAACGAGTTCCTGTGGCTTTTAAAAGCTCACAACAAGTGCAAGCGACATATCTTATCATCATCCCACTGTCCTACAGTGTTTTCTATACGTAAAAACATGCACTTGAGAAAATCTGAAATTTATTTATTGAAATTTGATTTAATTGTGTATTAAAAGGTCTTTACATTGAAACTAATTGATACCAAAACACCCATTACTAGCCATAACGTAATATAAACTTTCTTAATTCATCAGTTGTGGGCCTGTTAACTTACTTACAAACATAAAAAATTTTGTACATTGTTTGTGCACAGTTATACACATTTTTTTTATTAAAACAAAAAGTTTTCCAATAATTTTTTCATTATTTAAATAACAATTAACTTTGATTTATTTTATGAAATCTCCTTAGGTATTTAACATTTCCTTTACGAAATTTCCTTAGGAATTTACCATGCGAAAAAAATTGTTTATAAATTAATTCCAATACAAATACCACAGCTGCTATAAAATATCCAATCAGCAGTAATACGAAGGCCATGTGTAATTGTTCAAGATCCAAAATATGATTTGCCACGATATGTTTACTGCTGACATAGTCTTCGTCAATTTCTTCACGATACCACGCATCCAGAATACCACAATCGTTGAAAAGTATTAAAAGTTCATCAAACTGGTTAATAAGATATGAGTGCTTCGTCAAATACATGCACATTTTAAAGCTCATTATGTCTTTGGGTACAACCTTAAATACTCCAGCCTTATCCATAGCATCGGTGTAAAATTTGTAAAATACTAAGGGCAAGAGAATCGCCATATTTTTAGCTCTGCGCAAGGGCTGTTGTTCCAAATAAATTAACGTAGAAAAGTCTCCTACGGCATCTATGCCGATAAAACTTGTTGCGTTAAATAAAGGAACTTCCACCAGAGCATCTATGTTCATTGTATCCGCAACCAAAGAATAATTTTGTTGTACTACATCTTCCAGACTCTCTGGCATATTACGTCGTACATGGGTCCGTATTAAATGGTATAACAAGGCCTGATATATAGTTCTTACTATCAGTGAAAATATTATCCAAGTAATTTTTATGATTCGGCTTGTATTATAAGTGGGAGTATATTGTGCTGACATGCCCATTGCTATTAAGAACACATCCAAGAAGACATGATCTATATATCTACGGTGACGAAATCTTTTGTAAAAAATCCATTTTGGTATTGCCACAATTCCCATTAACAACATAATGCTTAAGATCAGTAAATACCAAGTGAATACGTTAAATGGGAATGTTATAGTCTCCCAAGAAGTCAAAATGTAAGCTTCACTTAAGGTAATTATTGAATAAACTGTTTGATAATAACTCATTGTGCCAGTGACTACTAAACTACGCTTAGCAGTTAGTCGAAACGATCCTATGGTGAGGTCAGCTTGTCGATTCTGAAGCTGTAAAAAATAAAAAATAAATATTAGAAATTAAAATAATCATTAAACAAAAGTAAACTTGCAGTCGGTTAAAACTAGCTACGAGTTATCATACACTTTATTGAATAAATTCCTTTCCTAAATCAAAAGTTTAAGTACCCCTTTTGGCGAAAAGGGTTCAGTTGATAATAATTGTAACTTAATCTCCAAAATAATACATTTTTATTAACGTTATTAAAGATCTCTTAGATAAAGACAATCGGTATGATTAATGTTGACATGGATTACTTATATAGTTTAGAACTATTTTCTTAGTCCGCCAGCAATAGAAAAGAGTTTAATGAATAAAATGGAATACAATATTTGACGGCAGAGGTTTTGAATAATATTCCATTATAAATATGCTTATAGCGTTAAATATAGACTATTTGTTTAACCAGTGATGGCTCTACTTGCTAGTCATGACAAATATACAAAATTATAAAACTTGTCACGCGATATTACTAATACCACTTACCAATGTTAGAGATCCAGTTACAGAGTCATCATCTAAAACTTCACCTCGTTCACTGAGCGATGGAAGTATGTCGATAGAAAAATTTAACTTCTTTGCAAGTTCCAATAATATTTTACCCTCAATACCACCAGTTATAGTTGCATTTTTACCTTCTCCTTTTACATACAAAAACGGTGGAGAATCATATAAAACCGCTTTAATTGGACAACCATAGAAGTTTTTTAGTTTTTTCGGAAACAATTCTTCATGCACCAAAGATGTGCCATTAAATTCGTTTATCAAGACGGCTTCCACATGGCCGCAAAATTTAGGCGTAAATGGATAATAAGTGTAAATTAATACCTGCCCATTAGCTTTTTGAACTTCTATAATGCAGTTAATAAGATAATGTTGCCAACAATAATTGAATATTTTTTTCATTTCCCTATCGTGTAAGCTATCATAGGTCTGTAGAAATATGAAAAAATATTCATTCGAATTAGATTCCGCCACATAGGTGTGAATTTGTGTTTCCCTAAAAGAAAATTGTTTTTAGAATTGACTTCAAACATTTAATATTGGACTTACTCCAATGACTTATAAGAATCCGTAAATATCAAATTAAAATCCCGCATTCCTGGAACTCTTCCAAAATCTTCTTTGTCAACAACGACCATCTGCAAAGGCCATTCCTGCCATTTGGCAAACATCTTGTAAAACATATCTCTATAGAAGTCGCAGGTCTTTTTCTTGCGACAACACAGAGTCAATACCAGGTAATTGGACCATTGCGAAAAATAGTTTTTAATTATATAAAGCAGGCCAGCAGCTACAAATTGATTGATTTGCTGTAAGTCACCGCTCCTTCTATTGTAGTCGTCATATAATGCGGTAATATTCATTTTACCTTCACAGCACTTTAAGTACTAAAGCAATTTTTGAATTCATATGGAATCTTAACTGAAGAACTATGATTAATGATGACACAACTTGACTCTTAACCAAGTTAAGATAATTTGTTTGAGTTCAGCAAAGGAATTATTTGGAATTATTTTAATTGAATAAGTTTATTCATTACTATGCTATATTTGTTATTATAGATACACATAGTATGTATGTAAATAAATGTTTTATATGCCACAACAAGCAAAAAAAATATCAGAAGCATAAAGTCTTCATGGCCGTTTTTCATTAAAGAGATATGAATCGTGTTGATCATCCTTGTATAAAATGAAAAACTCAGAAAACATTAATGCTTGGTTGTTTATTTGGGACATTCGTTCATACCGAGAGGACTATTCCCAATGTGGTTGATAAATGCAAAACCAATACAATAAACAATCGACCAATAATTCACATGTAAAAGACGACTCGAGTAAAAAGAAGAGAAAAATTTTTGGAAAATATAAAAAAAATTAAAAACAGGACAACAATTTTTAAATCAAACTCACCATTTTAAGTGATCCCGTTAGAGAGCCATTTTCCAGAAAATCTCCACGTTCACTGTTATTCTATGGTGTTATAATATCCAAAAAAAATTTACTTTATTCGACAATGTTAGTAAAAGTTTGCCTTCAAAACCACCTGCTATAGTGGTGATATCATTAGCATCGGTATTCAAGTACAAGTACGGTGGAAAAATTTCTCAACTTCTTAGGAAACAAATCTTCATTGACAAGAAAAGTGCCATTGTATTCGATAATTAACTTGCTTTCTACTTTGACACAATATTTAACCGTAAATGTATAATACGTTTACGACTATTCGATTTTTGTATGGCAATAACACAATTGATGAGATAATAATGCCAATAATATTCGAGTATTTTTTTCATATCACTTAATGTCACTATTTTCCAACTTGTTTCGAAATAATTTAATGTTGGTGTTGCCACTAAATTGCGTCGGTGATTTTGACGAAATGGGCCCAAGCTTAGGTCAACATCATGATTGTGCAACTGCAAAAGAACCAAAGAGAAAACTTTGTATTAGGAATGGCAAAAAGGGTATAATAAGGATATAACTTGATGTACTCGTGTCAGCTATATACGGTTGCAAATGTTTTTATATCAAATCGACGTTTATTCCTTCAGTAAAAAACTTAAAAATGCGAACAACATGTTTTAAATCTAATTCACCATTTTGAGGGCTCCCGTCAGAGAACCATTTTCACCTAATATGCCACGTTTACTCTCATCAGGCGGTATTATGATATCCAAAGAAAAACTTAATTTATTGGACAATGTCAGCAAAAGTTTGCCTTCAAAAAAAAGTACGGTGGAACATGCTATAAGGCTGCCTTTAAAAGACAACCATAAAAATTTCTCAACTTCTTAGGAAACAATTCTTCGTTAAGCAGAGCAGTACAATTGTATTCATTAATCAAAATGCTTCCCACTTGGCCAAAATATCTAGCCGTAAATGGATAATAGATATAGTTTAGCATACGACCATTAGATTTTTGTATTGCCATAACACAATTGATGAGATAATAATGCCAACAATATTCGAATATTTTTTGCATTTCACTAGCTTTTAAATGATCCCTGATTTGCAGAAATATAAAATAATATTCATTGGTATCCGTATTAGAGCCAAAGGTATGTATTTCGGTTTCCCTGTATCACGGTTTCACTATATCACAAAATTTTCAATGAAAATAATTTTCAAAATAAAACATAAAAAATTATTACAAAAATACATTGTAAGAATCCATAAATATCACGTTATACTGTCAGACACCTGGTGCTGTCTTAAGCTCTTTACTATTCACATTAACAATTTACAAAGGGCACTATTGCCATTGGGCAAATACTTTATGAAACATATCATTGTAAAGGTTGCAAGTATGTATGATTATTGCGACAGCATACAGTCAAAGCTTAATAACTGGACTTGAAAGCTTAATAACTGGACTCGAAATTTATTTATTTTATTATGTTGTTCACCCGATTGTCATAATAAAATCGTAAAATAATGCGTTTATATTCATTGTTCTTATACAATCACTTAGCAACTAAATAGAATTAGACCTTAAACTCACATTTTATTACAATACAATTAAAATGCAATTACAAATTTAACTTCAACCACATTATTTCTGTAGCGTCACAGACCAGAGTGGGAATCGAACCCAAGACCCTCACGCTAATAGTTTAGCCTATTAACTTTTCTACTTAAGAAAAGTACTTTAGTGTAATCTGTTTGTGTTGTAAGAAAAATTTTGAAGTGAGTTCTGAAAATCTTTGGATTACTTAATATGTATGACCTCATTCAAAAAATGAATTAATAAATAGATTTATCAATACTACTTGTTAGATATCCATTGCATTCTTTAGAATATGATAAATATTTTAAGTAATGAAATGGATGTTTGAAAGCATTTTCATTATTATTTCCTATGCACCGAAAATATAATTCCGATTCCTTTTAATTTTTCCTTAGTTCAAATTTGCTTATATTTGTGATTGGTGATGGATTTGTAGGGTTATAAACATTAAATACACATACATACATACATAATTGGTCATTACAACGCTTCAGTCAGGATTATTGACCTCGTTTCTCACACTACTTATGTTGTGTGTGTTAATTTTATACATAAGTGGCGGGACCTACAGTTTAAAGTCGACTCAGAACTACTGATTTTTGAGAAACTTTTCATGGCAATTTTATTCACTCTCAGAGTTTTTGCCAGAAATCTGCTGAGAAGAAATCGATGAAAAAATAATTTTTGTATTTTATTTTGATATCTGGCATAGGACTCGAACACTGGCTTTACGTCTAATAAGCCAGCATTCTACCTACTAGATAATGGCGACCCCGCCGCTAATTGGAAAACATTAAATTGAAAAATTTTATAAGATTAGCTTGAAAATATGATCTGATAATGCAGATATGGAATTTAAGGACAGGAAAATGGGTTCTCATAGAAGACATGGGTTGTACAAACATACACACCTTCGGATCTTCGTCTTAATCCTGAATAGGTTCATTGCCATTCAGAAAGTTTCTGAGGTCAGACATAATCGCCAACATCTCTCGTGCATACCATTATAACTATTAAAACCATATTCATTCCGAATAGTTTCCTATGGAGAGCGCCCTGGTAGTCTAGTATGTACTGTGCCAGACTATTAGCCTCTAGTCTTTGACACTACACCGAGCATATGGTCGAAGTTACCCAGCTTGTATACTACAATTTGTAATTGTATTGTAATTAATAAATAAATAAATTGATGATTGAAGAGAGCCTTTGGTTTAAACTTCAATTCAAACAACTCAAACAAATGGAATATAAAAAAGATGTTTTTTCTTCAACCTTCCATTAACAGTCTTCTGGCAAAAAAGTTTGCGTTAAACTGTAGTTCCCGCTACTCATGTTCAAATTAACACACACAACATTAGTGGTTTGAGAAAAAGATATTTTATTGCTGCAATCTTTTTATTAATAAACGCATGAATAACATTTAAATGCAATAATTTTTCTCTAATTTCTTGCAATTAACTTTACTAGGAATTTTCTTACCGTGAGAAAAAAATCGTTTATAACTCAATTCGAATACAAAGACCATGGCTGCTATAAGATATCCAATCAAGAGTAATACAAACGCCATTTGTAATTGTTTAAGACCCAAAATATGATTTGCCACGATATGTTTACTGCTGACATAATCATCGTCAATTTCTTCACGATACCAGGCATCCAAAATACCAAAACCGTTGAAAAGCATTAAAATTTCATCAAACTGGTCAATGAGATAGGAATGTTTGGTCAAAAACATGCAGAATTTAAAGTTCATTATAGCTTTGGGTAGAACCTTAAATACGCCAGCCTTCTCCATGGTGTCGGTGTAAAATTTGTAATATACTGTGGGCAAAGCAACCGCCATATGTTTAGCTTCATGTAAGGGTTGTTGTTCCAGATACGTTAACGTGTAGGTGTCTCCTACGGCTTCTATGGGTTTGAAATTTATTGAATTAAATATAGGAATCTCTTCCAGAGCATCTATGCTCATCGTATCAATAACCAAAGAATAATTTTGTTCCACCAACTCCTCCAGGCCTTCCGGTATATTACGTCGCACATGAGTGCGTATTAAATGATATAATAAGGCCTGATATATTGTCCTTACTATCAGCGAAAACATTATCCAACTTATTTTTATAATTCGGCTTGTATTATGAGTGGGAATATATTGAGCTGACATGCCCATTGCTATTAAGAACACATCCAAAAATACATGATCTACATGTCTACGATGTTGATATTTCTGGTGAAAAACCCATTTTGGTATTGCAACAATACCCATTAACAACACAATCATTGAGATCAGTAAATACCAAGTGAATACATTAAATGGGAATGTTATAGTCTCCCAAGAAGTCAAGACATAAGCTTCACTTAAGGTAACTATTGACCAAACAGTTTGAAAATAACTCATAGTGCCAGTGGTTGCTAAACAACGCTTAGCAGTTTGACGAAATGATCCAATAGTGAGATCAGCTTGTCTATTTTGGAGCTGTTGAAGAATTAAAAAAAAATAGAGGAATAAATTTATTCTACCACAGTGTTGCTTATCACACTTACCAATGCCAGAGATCCAGTAACAGAGCCGTCATTTAAAACTTCACCTCGCTCACTGAGAGCTGGAAGTATGTCAACAGAAAAATTTAACTTCTTTGCGAGTTCCAATAATATTTTACCTTCAATACCACCAGTTATAGTTGCATTTTTACCTTCTCTTTTTACATACAGAAACGGCGGAGCATCATACGCAGTCGCTTTAATAGGGCAGCCATAGAAATTTTTTAATTTTTTCGGAAACAACTCTTCATGCACCAAAGACGTGCCATTAAATTCGTTTATCAAGACGGCTTCCACATGGCCACAAAATTTAGGCGTAAATGGATAATAAGTGTAAATTAATACCTGGCCATTAGCTTTTTGAACTTCTATAATGCAGTTAATAAGATAATGTTGCCAACAATAATTGAATATTTTTTTCATTTCCCTATCGTGTAAGCTATCATAGGTCTGTAGAAATATGAAAAAATATTCATTCGAATTAGATTCCGCCACATAGGTGTGAATTTGTGTTTCCCTAAAAGAAAATCGTTTTTAGAATTGACTTCAAACATTTAATATTCGACTTACTCCAATGACTTATACGAATCCGTAAATATCAAATTAAAATCCCGCATTCCTGGCACTCTTCCAAAATCTTCTTTGTCAACAACGACTATCTGCAAAGGCCATTCCTGCCATTTGGCAAACATTTTGTGAAACATATCTCTATAGAAGTCGCAGGTCTTTTTCTTGCGACAACACAAAGTCAATACCAGGTAATTGGACCATTGCGAAAAATAATTTTTAATTATATAAAGCAGGCCAGCAGCTACAAATTGATTGATTTTCTGTAAGTCACCGCTCATTCTATTGTAGTCATCATACAATGCGGTAATATTCATTTCACCTTCACAGCACTTTAAGTACTAAAGCAATTTTTGAATTCATATGGAATCTTAGCTGAAAGACTATGATTAATGATGACACAACTTGACTCTTAACCAAGTTAAGATAATTTGTTTGAGTTTAGCAAAGGAATTATTTGGAATTATTTTAATTGAATAAGTTTATTCATTACTATGCTATATTTGTTATTATAGATACACATAGTACGTATGTAAATGAATATTTTATATACCACAATAAGTAAAAAATATCAGAAGCATAAAGTCTTCATGGCCGTTTTTCATTAATGAGATATGAGTCGTGTTAGTCACCCTTGTATAAGGGTCGCATAAAATGAAAAACTCAGAAAACATTAATGCTTGGTTGTTTATTTGGGTCATTCGTTCATTTTACGCTCGCCATAGTTATCGTACCGAGAGGACTATTCCCAATGTGATTGATAAATGCAAACCCACTCGTACGGTATACAATCGGCCAATAATTCACATGTAAAAGATGACTCGAGTAAAAAGAACAGAAAAATTTTTGGAAAATATAAAAAAAATTAAAAACAGGAACAACAATTTTTAAATCCAACTCACCATTTTAAGTGATCCCGTTAGAGAGCCATTTTCCAGAAAATCTCCACGTTCACTGTTATTCTATGGTATTATAATATCCAAAAAAAATTTACTTTATTCGACAATGTTAGTAAAAGTTTGCCTTCAAAACCACCTGCTATAGTGGTGATATCATTAGCATCGGTATTCAAGTACAAGTACGGTGGAAAAATTTCTCAACTTCTTAGGAAACAAATCTTCATTGACAAGAAAAGTGCCATTGTATTCGATAATTAACTTGCTTTCTGCTTTGACACAATATTTAGCCGTAAATGTATAATACGTTTCCATTAGAACACGACTATTCGATTTTTGTATGGCAATAACACAATTGATGAGATAATAATGCCAATAATATTCGAGTATTTTTTTAATAGCACTTAGTGTCACTATTCCAACTTCTTTCGAAATAATTTAATCTTGGTATTGCCACTAAATTGCATAAATTGCGAAAGAATCATAGAGTAAATTTTGTATTACGAATGGCAAAAAGGGTATAATAAGGATATAACTTGATATGCTCGTATCAGCTATTACCGTTGTAAGTGTTTTTATATCAAATCAACGTTTATTGCTTCAATAAAAAAAAACCTAAAAACAGGAACAACAAGTTTTATATCAAACTCACCATTTTGAGGGCTCCCTTCAGAGAACCATTTTCACCTAATACGCCACGTTTACTCTCATCAGGTGGCATTATCATATCCAAAGAAAAATTTAATTTATTGGACAATGTCAGCAAAGGTTTGTCTTTAAAACCACCTGCTATTGTAATATATCATTAGCGTCGGTATTCAAGTACAAGAACGGTCGAACATGCCATAAGGCTGCCTTTAAAAGACAACCTTAAAAACTTCTCAACTTCTTAGGAAACAATTTTTCGTTAACCAGAGCAGTACCATTGTATTCAGTAATCAAAACGCTTACCACTTGGCCAAAATATCTAGCCGAAAATGGATAATAGGTATAGATTAGCATACGACCATTAGATTTTTGTATTGCCATAACACAATTGATGAGATAATATTGCCAACAATATTCGAATATTTTTTGCATTTCACTAGCTTGTAAATGATCCCTGATTTGCAGAAATATGAAATAATATTCATTGGTATCCGTATTAGAGCCAAAGGTATGTATTTCGGTTTCCCTACAATTTAAATACAAAATTATATGATAAGCAAAATGAAAATAATTTTCAAAATAAAACACAAAAATTTATTAAAAAAAATGCCTTGAAAGAACCATGTTGTAATGTCTCGGACCTGGCACTTTTTTTTATGGTCCTTCCTGTTCAAGTTAACAATTTGCAATGGCCACTCTTCCCATTGGACAAACTTTTTATAAAAGATGTCATTGTAGAAGTTACAAGTATGATTAGTGTGACAACACAGAATCAATACAAAAAAGCTGGACCTTTGTGCAAAATATGTTCAATGATATGAATTAGGCTGTTGGCTACAAATTTGTTAATTTTGTTCTGTTGTTCACCATATTTATTATGATAATCGTAAAATAACGCGTTTATATTCATTGTTTAATTTATTTATTTTTTTATTACAACACAATTAAAATGCAATTACAAATTGAATTTAATTACGTGCGATCTAAATAACTTCGACCACATGTTTGCTGTAACGTCACAGACCAGAGTGGAAATCGAACCCATGACCCTCACGCTAATAGTTTAGTCTATTAACTTTTCTACTTAAGAAAAGTACTTTAGCGTAATCTGTTTGTGTTGTAAGAAAAATTTTGAAGTGAATTCTGAAAATCTTTGGATTACTTAATATGTATGACCTCATTCAAAAAATGAATTAATAAATAGATTTATCAATACTACTTGTTAGATATCCATTGCTTTCTTTAGAATATGATAAATATTTTAAGTAATGAAATTGATGTTTGAAAGCATTTTTATTATTATTTCCTATGCACCGAAAATATAATTCCGATTCCTTTTAATTTTTCCTTAGTTCAAATTTGCTTATATTTGTGATTGGTGATGGATTTGTAGAGTCATAAACATTAAATACACATACATATATACATATTTGGTCATTACAACGCTTCAGTCAGGATTATTGATCTCGTTTCTCACACTACTTATGTTGTGTGTGTTAATTTTGGAAAATTGGAAAATTTTATAAGATTAGCTTGAAAATATTGCCTGATAATGCAGATGTGGAACTTAAGGACTGGAAAATGGGTTCTCATAAAAGACATGGGTTGTACAAACATACACACCTTCGGATCTTGGTCTTAATCCTGAATAGGTTCATTGCCATTCAGAAAGTTTCTGAGGTCAGACATAATCGCCAATATCTCTCGTGCATACCATTATAACTATTAATACCAAATTCATTCAGAATAGGTTCCTATTGAGAACGCCCCGGTAGTCTAGTGGGTACAGTGCCAGACTATTAGCCTCTGGTCTGTGACACTACACTGATCATATGGTCGAAGTTACCCAGCTTGTATACTACAATTTGTAATTGTATTGTAGTTAATAAATAAATAAATCGATGATTGACGAGAGCCTTTGGTTTAAACTTCAATTCAAACAACTCAAACAAAATGGAATATAAAAAAGATGTTTTTTCTTCAACCTTCCATTAACAGTCTTCTGGCAAAAAAGTTTACGTTAAACTGTAGTTCCCGCTACTCATGTTCAAATTAACACATACAACATTAGTGGTTTGAGAAAAAGATATTTTATTGCTGCAATCTTTTTATTAATAAACGCATGAATAACATTTAAATGCAATAATTTTTCTCTAATTTCTTGCAATTTACTTTACTAGGAATTTTCTTAGACTTATACCATGAGAAAAAAATCGTTTATAACTCAATTCTAATATAAAGACTATGGCTGCTATAAGATATCCAACCAAGAGTAATACAAACGCCATTTGTAATTGTTTAAGACCCAAAATATGATTTGCCACGATATGTTTACTGCTGACGTAATCATCGTCAATTTCTTCACGATACCAGGCATCCAAAATACCAAAACCGTTGAAAAGCATTAAAATTTCATCAAACTGGTCAATGAGATAGGAATGTTTGGTCAAAAACATGCAGAATTTAAAGTTCATTATAGCTTTGGGTAGAACCTTAAATACGCCAGCCTTCTCCATGGTGTCGGTGTAAAATTTGTAATATACTGTGGGCAAAGCAACCGCCATATGTTTAGCTTCATGTAAGGGTTGTTGTTCCAGATACGTTAACGTGTAGGTGTCTCCTACGGCTTCTATGGGTTTAAAATTGATTGAATTAAATAAAGGAATCTCTTCCAAAGCATCTATGCTCATCGTATCAATAACCAAAGAGTAATTTTGTTCCACCAATTCCTCCAGGCCTTCCGGTATATTACGTCGCACATGAGTGCGTATTAAATGATATAATAAGGCCTGATATATTGTCCTTACTATCAGCGAAAACATTATCCAACTTATTTTTATAATTCGGCTTGTATTATGAGTGGGAATATATTGAGCTGACATGCCCATTGCTATTAAGAACACATCCAAAAATACATGATCTACATGTCTACGATGTTGATATTTTTGGTAAAAAACCCATTTTGGTATTGCAACAATTCCCATTAACAACACAATCATTGAGATCAGTAAATACCAAGTAAATACATTAAATGGGAATGTTATAGTCTCCCAAGAAGTTAAGACGTAAGCTTCACTTAAGGTAATTATTGACCAAACAGTATGAAAATAACTCATAGTGCCGGTGGTTGCTAAACAACGCTTAGCAGTTTGACGAAATGATCCAAGAGTAAGATCAGCTTGCCTATTTTGGAGCTGTTGAAGAATTAAAAAAAATATAGGAATAAATTTATTCTACTTAGTGTTCCTTATCACACTTACCAATGCCAGCGATCCAGTAACAGAGCCGTCATTTAAAACTTCACCTCGCTCACTGAGAGCTGGAAGTATGTCAACAGAAAAATTTAACTTCTTTGCGAGTTCCAATAATATTTTACCCTCAATACCACCAGTTATAGTTGCATTTTTACCTTCTCTTTTTACATAAAGAAACGGTGGAGCATCATACAAAGTCGCTTTAATAGGGCAACCATAGAAATTTTTTAGTTTTTTCGGAAACAATTCTTCATGCACCAAAGATGTGCCATTAAATTCGTTTATCAAGACGGCTTCCACATGGCCACAAAATTTAGGCGTAAATGGATAATAAGTGTAAATTAATAGCTGCCCATTAGCTTTTTGAACTTCTATAATGCAGTTAATAAGATAATGTTGCCAACAATAATTGAATATTTTTTTCATTTCCCTATCGTGTAAATTATCAGCGGTCTGTAGAAATATGAAAAAATATTCATTCGAATTAGATTCCGCCACATAGGTGTGAATTTGTGTTTCCCTAAAAGAAAATCGTTTTTAGAATTGACTTCAAACATTTAGTTCTCGACTTACTCCAATGACTTATACGAATCGGTAAATATCAAGTTAAAATCCCGCATTCCTGGCACTCTTCCAAAATCTTCTTTGTCAACAACGACCATCTGCAAAGGCCATTCCTGCCATTTGGCAAACATTTTGTGAAACATATCTCTATAGAACTCGCAGGTCTTTTTCCTGCGACAGCACATAGTCAATACCAGGTAATTGGACCATTGCGAAAAGTAATTTCTAATTATATAAAGCAGGCCAGCAGCTACAAATTGATTGATTTGCTGTAAGTCACCGCTCCTTCTATTGTAGTCGTTATATAATGCGGTAATATTCATTTCACTTTCACAGCACTTTAAGTACTAAAGCAATTTTTAAATTCATATGGAATCATAACTGAAGAACTATGATTAATGATGACACAACTTGCCTCTTAACCAAGTTAAGATAATTTATTTGAGTTCAAGAAAAGTTTGAAATTGTTGTTAATTGAATAAGTTTATTCATTACTATGTTATATTTGTTATTATACATACATGTAGTATATACATAAATATTTAATATGCCACAACAAACAAGAATAATATAGCCTTCGTAGTCATTTTGCAACAACTTGTCTGAGGTTCGGATAAAATGAAAAAATTCAGGATCTAAATCATTTATTGTAGAATAATGCAACAATATTTCCTCTTCCTTCAGCTACCCGGTAAATGATATTGGTCAATTATTACGCACCATATCTGTTGCTCATGAAGAATACGCCTATATTTGCTGATTCTATCAGGTATTACAACAAGAATTCGATCTTTAGCGGACCTATAGAGTCTTTCAACAGGTTCTTACCAACTTAGGTAATTGATAACTGCAATATAAGAAGACGTATAAGGCCATCTCTTGAGACAGAGCAGGAGTGAATAATCAAGCAGTTAATGTTTGTTTCCTTATGACTTGGATATTCTGAGTGTGTTTATTCGAAAAGTATTTTATTGAAAGAGTTATGGTGTACGGCAATTCAATTTTCAGCACTTATTAAACGTTAGATAAAATGAAAAATTCACAATCTAAGTCAATTATTGCAGAATATTTTTCAAAAACTGATGAAACAATATTCCTTTTTCTTTGCACCATATCTGTTGCTCATGAAGAGCATGCCTATAGTTGGTGATTCGATCAGGTATTACAACAAGAATTAGATCTTTAGCGGACCTATTGAGTCTTTCAATAGGTTCTTACCAACTTAGGTAATTGATAACGGCAATATAAGAAGATCGTATAAGGCCATCTCTTGAGACAGAGCAGGTGTGAATAATCAAGCAGTTAATGTTTGTTTCCTTATGACTTGGATATTCTGAGTTTCTTTATTCGAAAAGTACTTTATTGAAAGAGCTATGGTGTACGACAAATCTTTATTTTCAAATCTTTATTTTAACGCCGAGTGGCTAGAAAAATATCCAAAAAAAAAGAAGTTTTTTTAAAAAAATCTATCTTGACCCAACTAAACGAAAACCCAAACTTTTTTAAGAACGAATAAAGAAGACATTGGTTGATGAATGAATTGATGAATCGCCGTGGTCTAGTAGGTAGAGTACTGGCTTATTAGACGTAAAGCCAAGGTCCCAGGCCAGATATCAAAATAAAAAAAAGTATTTTTTCGGCGATTTCTTGTCTTTCTCTTCTTGAAAACGCACGCACTCGAGAAAAAGCCACGTGTAACTGCCCATGTGAAAAGACCGGTTCTGGTAAATACAATCCTACCTTTTGACGGGTTTGACCTAGTGCTTTGTTTATCATCATAGCAAAATCAACTTTCACAACGAATTGTCTTCGTGTCATTCGGAAAGGCACAGTTGGATCAGAAGGTGTAAAGTTGATTCGGGGTATGAGTACAGTCTAACAACTACTGCAAAGTATTACCAAAACAGCTTTTTACAACTTAATATGCATATTATATATAACTGACTTAGTAACAAACGGCATTATAGTAAATAGCAGTATTGCCAGAATGGATTTTAATACATACTACATTATGTAGAACTGCATTACTATTAAGCTACCCTGTATTACCACACTTGAACAAAAACATATAATGACAACAGTATTGTCATGCAGTTCTATATAAAATAGAATTTTTATCAATGAAAAATTAATTTTTCAATTTCTAATTATTTTTCGCTATTAGTGTTAGACATAAGCTTTAAAATGAGATATCATTCATTAAATTTGATGCGGTGATATGGGAGATATTTGCAACCGACAAAAAAAGTACTTTAGAAATAATATATATGATACTCCAAATACTGTTTGTGCCAAATTTTACTGAAATCGGACCACGGATTCTGGTGCCAGGTGTTAATAGGTTAAAAGTTTTTCTTGTTTTACAACCAGGCAAAAAATTGTATGAACTATTTCCAGAATTTATTAGCTATTCTTCATGCCACAGGCTCGAAATAAAAACTTTAAAAATATTTCTATTTAATTTTTCTACTACAGACGGATAAACGAGAAATTAATATTAGCATGGGATAATGGTATACTGTTGACATCACCGATATCAAAAGTCAAAACGGCACGCTTAATTGTATCACTTTTTTGTAATGCTATTGCAGAATTCCAATACGTATAGTCTGAACATATTACTCAAAAAAAATATTTTCTTCATATTACATACTGAAGAATTAAAGTATTAATTAATTTAGGCTATTACACATATCGCTCCTTTATTGCAACATAGTCATATCTCAAAAAATTTAAAATTTGTAGTTACTTAAGCAAAATTGCTCTTTTAGACCTTCTGTACAGTTTCAGTTTTATATCCCAAGCTGAACCGAAGTTATAGCAAAAAGTGTTTGCGACAATTAGATCATAGGACTTATGTCTTGAAAACTTAAATCGCATTTTACCAAGTTCAAGTTTTTTTGAGATATGACTATGTTGCAATAAAGGAGCGATATATTCTTGATAGCGTCATATAGTTTTAACTTTTAATTTAAGACACCATTATACAGACGAATGACGTCACTTATTGTTTAGTAAATAATAGTAACCCGAATGATATTTTTATCATTGTGTACATCAATTCATATCAACAATTGTGTTAGTAGTTAAACAAACCCTTTATTAGCGGTTAATTAATGTATAATTTTACAATTTTTCACTTACAAATATGTAATGAAATAGAAAAATTAAAAGGACTTTTCAGTTAGACACCAACATGAACGTTACATTATTTCAAGACGCACATCTGCATAGGATTGGAGCTTTTATACAACCGGAGGAGATTAACTTACGTGTAAGGAATGCTTTAAGATTTGTTATTGAAAATATATTTGCCAGTATTTCCAACGAATTCTCTTTGACACTGTCTACTCGGGGTGGTGCAGTGGAATTTTGGCTAAACGAAATAATGGCCAAATTATTTGTCACCTGGGGTTTTATGGCAATACAACTCTTAATATTGAATAATAAAAATGAACATCTGAATGTACCTGTCAAACATTATTGCAATATGATTATGGTCGATTCATTAGCAAGCCTAGAAAGAACCAATATAGCCGCTAGTAGTCGTAATGCGGATAGTTTGGAATATTATTTTATTTTCCTGCAAATGCGTGATCATCTGCTCAAATATGAAATGACAAAGATTTTTCGTTATTGTTTCGATAACTATTGGATAAACTGTAATGTAATGGTGCAGACCGCCAAGGGTGAAGTGTTAATTTATACGTATTTTCCATTTAAAGAGAAACAATGTCATCAGACTCAACCGGAAATGATTAATAAGTTCTTAGGAAATAATTTTGTAAACGATGTAATGTTTCCAGATAAATTGAGGAATTTGAACAAATGTTCACTTAAACTAACCACATGGAGTATACCGCCATTTGTTATTAACGCCACTGATTATTATGATTCAGAACGCAATATCTCAGGATTTGAAATTGTTACTATGATGGTGATAAGCCAGGACATGAATTTTACTTTAGATATCGATATGATTTCAATTAATACATACAATTTAAATCAAACGCCGGAACTTCAGCCCTTAAGTCAGGTAAGCTTTATTCTAGATTCCGGTTTTTGCAAAATTTTCTAAAATAATTTTCATTACAGTTGATAAATCGAGAAACCAATATAACCATGGGATATTTTCGACGCACAGCGGCTAGAGATCAAATGGCCACGCCCAGTTATGTTACTTACTATTTACCCTTTATAGCTGTAGCATTGCGTAAGAAAACTCAATTCGGTTCTATGGCCATCTTGACTTTTCCCTTCGATACGCCTAGCTGGGCTTTAATGTTTTTGTTGTATGTCCTTATCGCACTGATAAATATATTCAACGTCAAAAATCGTATTGTAGAGAATTCCCAAATTCATCAGATTATCTTGGGTCTGCCTATAAAAAATGTACCACAAATGTCTTCGAAAAGAATACGTTTTCTTACGATGCTATTCAGTACCTTCATTTTACGTTCGGTTTATCAATCATTATTGTTCCATCTCTTTCGAACGCATTTCTATGAAGCTCCACCACTCACCATGGAAGGTTTAATAGAAAATCGTTATAATGCCGTATGTTCCGAGTTGTCAGTAAGTTTTTTAATGGATGTACCTCAAATTAAGGATAAATCTTTACCTTTAACAGTCATTTATAATGCAAATGAAATGTTCCCTTTATATTATCTGGAACTAAACAAGGATAAGAAGTTTGTGGCCATAACCAATTTTGAATTTACCATGTTTTACACTTTGCTTATACTAGACATAGGTAATGCTCTACAGTTACTTCCCATCAATGTTAATGAACAACAAATCGGTTTCTATTTCGTTAAACACTCCTATTTGGTTGATCGTTTTAATAATTACATATTATCCTTCCAACAGGCTGGCCTCTTGCTAAAATGGAAAGAATGGTATAGTTATGAATATTTTATTACAACATCAAAAAGTGTAACTGCTTACGATAAAGTATTGCTGATAAATCTGGAGCATTTAAGGGGCTTTTTCACTGTCATGTTATTATTACATGCATTAGCAGCTGTATTATTTGGATTAGAAGTGTTATCGAAAAGATTTAAAAGGTTGCAAAGGTTCTTTTAAAGAAATTATTACAAAATAATGAACATGGATTGTAATAAACTTTGCTGAAAACAGTTTTTATTGGACATTTTTATGTTATGACAAGTCATCGAATAATTAAATAATTTTTTTCCAAAATGTATGTAGTATTCTTAGCATACTAAAAGTAGAGCAGAAATCATCATCTAAACCTGCTAATTCTGAAGCAAACAAATACAAAATCCACATGAATAAAACATTAATCTCTATACCCTGTAAAAATGCAAAACAATTGTTTTACTTCATTGCGTATTAATCCACCAGATGGACAGAAAATGTTCTCAGGCCTGAGTAGGCGCTGAACAGGCGCTCTATTGAGAACAACATCTCAGCTATAGGATGTCGGAAAGGCCCTAAAAATAGACCAAACAACGGATTACGAAGTTGGACATTACATAGCGGTATTTACAGAGAATTTTGGCAAAATATTTTTTGACGATTTTTCCTTACAAAATGCATACGAAGCAATTGAAATCTAAGCTGAAGCCATCTTAAATCTTAATCTAGAGAAAAACAACTTATCCTAGAAAATTATCATGAGCAATCTGCCTTTTTTATCTTAGTTAATATATGAATAAGTAGAATTTTCACTTCTGGCGCATCGTACAACACGTGACGAATCACTTGACATACTCAAATTTTGTGCATGTTTTGGTGTTTACGCGAAAGTTGTCATCAGGCTTTACCTTTCACAGAAAGTCTTTTTTTTTATAAAACCGGCACTCAGGGGATGGCCCCTACTCATGCAGTGCATTATGCAGGTTTTTAGGAAAAGTGGAAAGAGGGAAGATGCGAACGGCAAGAAAACGAGTTGATGTTAGGTGACTATAAAATGGCCAGTGTTATACCTTCATCATTAGACAGTCTACAGCAATCGTCCTCAAGAAGCCCGCAGTTTCTCACACTACTTATGTTGTGTGTGTTAATTTTATACATAAGTGGCGGGACCTACAGTTTAAAGTCGACTCCGAACGACAGATTTTTTTGAGAAACTTTACATGGCAATTTTATTTTACTCACAGAGTTTTTGCCAGAAATCTGTTGAGAGGAAATCGCCGAAAAAATACTTTTTGTATTTTATTTTGATGTCTGGCCTGAGACTAGAACCCTAGCTTTACGTCTAATAAACCAGCACACTACCTACTAGACCACGTCGCGAAACAAACGACTACTGTGAATGGTGAGCGCTACAAGATCATGCCTAAAAGTTTTCTTCCACATCAGCCAAACGAATTGGTACTGATAGTAACTAGTATTTTTGGATCGCTCTTTTTTGCTAATTCGTATTGGCCGGCATAATTCCTCAATTGTCCTGTTCTATTTATTTATTTATTTATTAACTACAATACAATTACAAATTTTATTCTAATTACATACGAGCTGAGTAACTTAAACCATATGTTTTGTGTATCGTCACAGACCAGAGTCTCTGGTGGGCATCGAACCCACGATCCTCACGCCAATAGCCTAGCACACTACCCACTAGACTAACATGGGCATTCTGTCTTGTTCTAATATTTATTTTCGTTGGGTTTCCTAAAGTTAGGTGACCACGTTAAAAAGTCTTTAAGGAGAATATCCATCAAAAACCGCTGAAAGTTATGCATTTAAGCTCATTAACTGTGGCGGAACCCACACAATTAAAACCAAAAATTGCAGTAAAAGAACGTCAGGTAACCTTTGCACCCTTTAGTAAATGCTTTGCTAACCATGTCTTCGTTAAACCGGTTTATAAGCTGCCTATAAAGGTAAAATTTTGAACTAGCTTTTCGCAAGCAGTCCCTAACTGGCGGTAAATAATCAGCTCGTGGTTATCCATACTAAAAAAGCAATCGGTAACAGTGCCCGGTATAGCACTATAAGACCATGTTTTGTTTATTTGGACCTAGCATTAGGAGCAGCATAATTGAACATGAAAAAAATTTCCCGACACAATTACTTTTTTTTGTGGAGTTAATCTTTATGTATCTCTAACATTGTATGTAATGTGATGAAAGTGAAAGACCAACTGCTCCCTCATTGGCACGGAGAACTTGGTCAGTACAGGGACTGCGTTCCCCTGTGGCGCCACTACGGGCCGCTGTGCGTGCTTAAGTGATCTTTTGGTATAAAGCTACGACACCAACCTAACCTAGCCTAAATTTATTGTAAACACCAATTTATAAATAAAATTTCATTTATTTTTAACATTTATCTTGTATTATGATTTAAAAGTATTTCTGCAACCTTTTACATTTAATCGATAACATTTCCACAATAAACAATACAATTGATGTCGTATGCAAAATTGCCATCAGTGTTAAAAATCCAGAAAACTGTTTCAAATTTATGATCATCGCACTGTTATACTCGTTACGAGAGACTGTTCGACGTTGAACCTTAAAATCAGCATTGGTCCATATCTTCCACATTTCCAATAGGCCTGCGGCTTTTAGACGTAGAATATAATCATCGATACGATCAATTAAATATGAATGCTTTGGCAAATAGAAAACTATTTGTTGATCCGTTACTCTAACCGGCAGAAGTCGTAAAGCGGCGCCAAAGGTTAATTCTTCTTGAACATAGCGTAGACCGAATTCTACAATAGACATGGTAACCAATAATTCGTCACGATGAAACTCCATATAACGAAATGGAGACATTTCACTCGAACTATTGGTGATTATCAGCGGTAAAGTGCTATTGGCTAGTTCTGGTATTTGAAGTAAAAATGTCGCTGTTACATTTGTGGCCAATGCCTTATAGCCCTCATCTCCCAAACCATTTAAACTATATGGCGGTGTCAAATAGAAATTTGTACGAAAAATATAAAACAAAAGCGATTGATAGACGGAACGTAAAATGAAAGATGAGACAACCGTGGTTATGAAACGTAAACGACTTGAAGACTTTTTCGGTAAAGTCTTAACGGCACTACCGATTACAATTTCGAAAGTTTGAAAGATCCCCGTTTTAATATCTTTGGTTTCGAAAACATTTAAAATCCCTATAGCACTGTACACAACAAGCAATAAAAGCCAGGTGGAATGATCGAAGGGAAATGTTAATAGGCCTATAGACTTGTGTGTCGATAATTTGCGTAGCACAAACGGTATGATTGGCACATTGTAGGTTACAATGGTTGATGTGGCCACAGCATTGCGTTCAGTAGTAACGCGAAAGACACCCAATGTAATATTAGTTTCACGATTTTTCAACTGCAAAATATAAAAATATTATTCACTGGTTTATTTTATTTAAAACACTTTAAAAAACTTTATACCTTTTCTAAGAATATTGCTTCTGGAGACTGAGTTTTATTAAACGGTATCCAATCCAAATCCATGGAAAAGTTCATAGTTTTACCAATTTCACTTAATACGATCATTTCGAAACCGGTTGCCTTAAGTCCTGGATATTTCTTATTCGTTCCATTTTTCACAAACGGTGGTGTATCCCAAGTGCTTACTATCAGCGGACAGCCTTGCATGTTATCCAATTTATAGGGAAATATCTTCTTATCTACAAAAGCGTTATCCTTAAATTGATTAATCACCTCAGGTTGTGTTCGAAAGCAATTATTTTCTTTGAAAGGAAAATAGCTGTACATCAATATCTCGTTATTTCGTGATTGAACCATTACATTACAATGTAACCAATAATTGTCGTAGCAATAACGAAATATTAATTCCATTTCTTGATCACGCAATTCATCAAAAGTTTGTAGAAAAATGAGATAATATTCCAAACTGTGTGAGTTTTGATTAAAGCGGGCAATATTAGTTCTCTTCAAACTCTTAAAGGAGTCTATCAGTATCATATGACAGCAAAGTTGACTTGAAGGCTCAACATTATTTGATTTGTTGTTCAACACTATAAGCTGGAGCGTTATGAATCCAAAAAGTGAAAATAATCTTCTTATGACATCGTTAAACCAAACTCTACAGCCTTGTTATTGGTTGACATAGTCAAAACAAATGTGTTCGTCTGCTTGGCAAAGGTATTTTGTATGACGCATTGTAGAGCATTGGCCACAAGTAAATGTATTCCTTCTGTTTGTATGGGTACTCCATTTTGCCGTAAGTACGTGTCTTGTAATGTTGTAATGTTCATGTCGTTGAGTTATGAAATTAAAATTTCTTGGCTTCACCCTTAAATACGAAACCAATTTACAGAATTGTTTAAAACTATAGCGGTGCTACAAATGTTTGACGCTACAAAGAATAGTGTTGACCGCCTAACAAGGTGTGTTTATTGTTCACAAATCTGAAAGTAAAAAGTTATCTTAGATAAGCTAACCCGATTAAGGCTCTTTAATATTTTGAAGAGATTGATAGTGTGAGAAGGGCATTTTCATCTTTTAAGCATTGCACTTTCCAAAAAGTTAGTTGACAAAAGATGTGTAACTATTTTGTTCACCATTAATACGTTTGGGTGGTTCGTTTAAATATTTGAATGTTAATTGAGGACTAATTAAAATATTTATTTTAGTTAATGATTTACATAACTTTTAAGCAACAAACTGACTAAAGTAAAAACGTAAATATTGTGATAAAATCTGGTAAAAGGGTTATTGAATTTAAGTTCTTCTATACATTTTCGTTCCTTTAAAGAACATATGGCTGCTACAAAGATTCTCAACCAACTTCTTATTGTTATTATTTTCGTTTTTTTGCGTTCAGTTCATTAAATAACAAATTGTTTTAGCTAAACAATACACGACTGCAGAATGTTCTGTAATAATATGGTTGCCATATTTCGTCTTCTGCAATCAGTCCTTTGTGAATACATATTATATTGTATTATTTCATTGGGTGAAAATGATGAAAAAAGGCTCAGTCAGGTTTTCTTAGGATGGATTATTAGTTAAGATGTTGAAGTATGAAGAGGCTGAATAATACAAAATATATCTTGAAAATCATTTTTATGATCTCTTCATGGTTGTAGATGAAAGCGCTTATAAATGGAACATTCTGCACTTGTAAACTAATTATACAATTTTTATTTATTTATTTTTACTTGCCAGAACTAAATTCTTTTAACGTTTTTAAGCAAGTTCAACAGACGGGCTTTAAACTCCTTCTCCAATTTATTATTATTCTTTAGCTTGCGATAGCGCAAATGAAAATTTTCTACTGCTCAAAAATAAATATTGACTCCAATTGTTAATAGTTTAGGGACAATTTACTAGATAACTGTACTTAGAACTGAATTTGTGGAGTACACATTCAGATTTGGGGAGCATTAGTCAGCATAGTTTCAATCGCATAAAAATTATTCCAGTATTTAGAAATCAAGGTCTATAAATTAGAAAAAAATCTTTAAACAAAGAAAGAATTTTTTTCTATTATTGGACAGAATACATTGGAGTTATAATAGCGTTATAAACTTTATCAGCTTTTTTTGTATCAGTTCAATTAAAGGACTCTGTAAAGGACTCATGTAACGTTATCGTTGTTCACGCTATTGTAGTGGTTGTAACGTATCGCGCATCAGCAAACATAAAACAAGGAAGTGATCAGATATGATTTGTATAAAATTCATACAAAATTAAAATCAGTGTCTTGTTTATTCATTATAGATCTGTCCCAATAACACCCTCGTTAGGACATGGATTACCTGTGGTTAAAGGAACTTTGAGTCCTCTTCATAGGAAATCTCATTTATTTACTGGCAAGCGTGTCATTTTCGAATTGGAATTCTTTAATAACCTAAGAATGCCTAAAAATCAGTTAAGTTTACTATAAAAGTGGAATTAAAAAAAATTCGAGGAGCTTGGAAGTGTTATAGATGGGGTCAGACGTGTGTTTTATCTCAACGGTTCATTCAAGCCGCCGTAGTCGAGTAGATTGCGTTTTGGCTTATTAGACCGTAAGACCACGGTTCAAACCGCAGGTGAGACATCGCGAACAAAATGAAATATGAAAAATATTTCTTCCGCGACTTTCTAGCAAAAATTCTAAGGGTAAAATTGTAATGAAAAGTTTGTTAAAAATCTATCATTCGAAGCCGACTTTAAACCGTAGGTTCCGCCACTTATGTATACAATTAACACACACAATATGGGTTTTGGGAAAAGCTAGTTCCTTATCCTGATGTATGTATGTATACCGCTCATAATGGCATAGTTTGCATTTGAATTTGCACATGTACCCACCAAAGTCCATCTCAAGCAAGTATGTCGCAAGAAGTTTATACATGAAGTTCGGAAAGTCATGAGAATAAATAAAAAATCTTTCATTCGGACTCGACTTTAAACTGTAAAGGCCCTGCCCTATGCGAAAAATGCGATTGTAGGACCATATTAAAATTATTGACCAAATACCAAATGAAATTTGCGAAAAGCGGCCGATTGCTACCGTCAGTCCTAAGAGGGACATGATAATGGTAATGAATTTTCATATGGAATGGCAAGGTGCCTTATATTCAACCTCACTTTTGGAACCAAAAAGCCACAAAGAACACTAATATCAATTCACCAGACTATTATCGATTTTGTAAAGGCCTTATGCAAACAGTGTTAACCATAGTCTGAAATTAATCTGATTGCATTAAAATTAAGTGTATAGAGTGTCTGTATTTAATTCCATAAATCAACTGATTTGAATAAATTGTATTATAAAGATTATAATTTTCACCAGTTTATATAAGCAATTAAGCTTAGGAAAAATAATATATAGGGTATGTGGTCAACTAGAATTCCAATTGTTTAAATTTGTTGCATTTTTTTACAATATTAGAGTCTATTTACACCAAGTCAGAGTGACCTATATGCAGTGATTTTAAAAATAGATCACACAATGAATTATTTTAATCAATAAATCAAAACGGTTAAATATGAACATACGTACATAAACTATTTACCTTTTCGCACGTCGTTGCAGAACAACAATACAAAAATGAAATATTATGGACATTAGCACACATTCAGTTTGGCATTTCTGGAGTAAACAATTTAATTAGTCGGTAATTAATTCAAAATACTGGCACTTTCTACCATATACATACGTCCTTATATATATAAATATGCGTAAAACTTAAAAGGAAGTTTTATTAAGAGTTTTGTCGTCGACATGAACATTTCGGCAT
The DNA here is from genome assembly GCA_014635995.1 of Sarcophaga peregrina. Taxonomy (NCBI): domain Eukaryota; kingdom Metazoa; phylum Arthropoda; class Insecta; order Diptera; family Sarcophagidae; genus Sarcophaga; species Sarcophaga peregrina. The sequence goes on from CM025790.1 coordinate 31,350,853, forward strand.
TTGAGAACGCCTATTTAGACCGTATCGAGACTATTAATCAAGCAGAAGAAATCAATGTGCTGGTGGCAAATGCATTACGTTACGTTATACAGAATGTCTTCTCGAATATTACCAATAGCTTTGTGTTTACGGTTTCAACTTCGAAGAAAACCGCTGTAGAATTTTGGTTACACGATACCATGAGTAAATTATTTGCCACTTGGGGTTTTATGGCAGTGCAACTGATTGTGTTGGACCATACCATGACAAAATTCGATGTGCCCGGCCAACGTTATTGCAATATGATTATGATTGATTCGTTGGAAAGTCTAAAGAAAACCAATATAGCGGAGTATAATCGTAATTCAGATGGCCTGGAGTATTATTATATATTTTTGCAGGAGCAGGATTATCTTTTTGTAAAGGAGATGCAATTGATATTTAAATACTGTTTCGATAACTATTGGATTCATTGCAATGTAATGTTTCAAAATTCCAAAGGCGAAGTGTTGGTCTATACATATTTCCCCTTTCAAGAAAATCATTGTTTTCAAACCCAGCCAGAGTTGATTAACCAGTTTAAGGATAATAAATTTCTAAATGACGTCATGTTTCCAGACAAATTACAAAATTTACAAGGATGCCCCCTTATAGTAAGTACCTGGCCAACACCGCCATTTGTGGATAAAGCACAAAACAAAGCACATCCTAATCTGAAAATAGCTGGTTGTGAGGCGGCTATATTGGCAGCTATAAGTTTGAATATGAATTTTACTATCGACATCGACTGGCTAGATGTGGAGACATACTACCAGAATAAATCACCACAAGTGGTGCCTTTATCCAAGGTTTTCAAAATAATTGAAATTGATTTCTGTTCAAAAATATTAATTTTTATCTTTTAATCCTTGCCATTTAGCTAAAGAACTTTGATACTAACATTACCATGAGCTATTTTCGTCGCACCGCTGAACGGGATACCATAGGCACACCTACTTTTGTCACATACTTTATGCCAATTGTGGCGTTTATTCTACGAAAAAAAATTCAACACGAATCCATGGATATGTTAACATTTCCATTCGATACAATAACATGGATATTAATAGTGATTGTTTACTCTACCATTGGTGTGTTTAACGTTCAACAGAAGCATAAAATTAAAAGTGGTTTCTTTCAAATTTTCGAAATCATCATTGGTATACCCATACCTTATGTGCCGCGCAAGACTTCAAAACGTATTGGTTTAATTACAACGCTACTAAGCTCATTTATTTTACGTTCGGTTTATCAATCCTTGCTGTTCTTTTTATTTCGCACCAATTTTTATCAGTCTACACCTATTACCATAGAAGGTCTAGCTGAAAGCGGTTATAAAGCAGTTGCAACCGATTTAACCAGTCAGTTTCTAAATTTTGTGCCACAAATCGATGACAACTCTCTGCCATTAATTGTTATCAATAATACCAGTGAAATGTATCCTTTGCGATATCTGGTCCATCATCGTAATGAAAGCTTAGTGGCCATGTCCATAATGGAATTTGCCATCCATTATGTTCGCAAGGAATTGCCGCCTGGCGAAGCTCTACATATACTGCCCATCAATGTAAAAGACCAACAGATTGGTTTCTATCTACCGAAACATTCCTACCTAAGCGATCGTTTTAATACACACATCCTGAACCTGCATCAGTCTGGTTTGCTCCTTAAGTGGAAAGAGTGGATCAATTACGAGAATGAAGTTCAAAGAGGTTCTTCCAACAGTTATGATAATACCTTGATGGTAAATTTAAATCAATTGTTCGGATTTCTAATTTTAATCATATTTCTATTTTGTATGTCGATATGTTTATTTGCTTTGGAGTTATTATCTACAAAATGTAAATGCTTAAGACGTGTATTTGGCAATTGAAATATTCTTCAAAAAGCATTTTATACAGTAAAAAATATTTGTAATAAAAAAAAAACTGCAGTTTTATTGTTTACCAGGGAGAAGGTAAGTTAAATAGCACTAAAGCTACAGGTTTGGACCATTTTGATACTACAAATCAATATCCAACCTAGGGATCGAACATTTCCTATAGAAAACAAGCGGAACTTCATTATGCAGAGTTCAAGAACTGAGTTAACAGAAAATTAAAAGCACATGAGGAAATCCAAGTCCAATAGATATGTTTTTCAATAGAACCACAATACTGTGGTGAATGGCTACGCCGTTTGAAGAAAGAACACAAACGATTCTCTTCTTAAACACATTAGTCTAGCAGAGCTAGCTGCCAATGAAGTTACCCTTTCTGTAAAATCAGTTTATCATTAGAAATTGGAATACCTATACCCTGTAATATGTCGGTGTCATATAAGAATTAACTTTAACGAAATTTTTGTGAGAAATTTCCAATCAGAACATTGACTGTTGCTTGGCTGCCCAAGTAATATATACGATTTTCAAAGTACATTCCATTACTGCAGTTGAAAGCCCTAAATTATTCATTTGATACTCCTATTGATGACATTATGTGTTGAAATGTCCGCCTCAGCTTCTATCACCAGAAAGCATTCCAAATATCTAATTTTCCATGACTAACGCATATGTAAATTAGACTGTTTTTTAACAATGACATGGATTATGTTCGTTTTGAAAACCGCTTAGATCTGTGACTTATGCGCATACACCTGCGTCTTAAGAAAATAGTCGAACGGGGGAAAAATCGCACGATCAAGACGGCCAGTTCACATTAGCTCCACGTGAGGTGACCATGCCCTTATAATGCATTTACAGAATATCAAGTGTGGTACAAGCTGTATGGTCCATAGACCCGTCCTATTAAACCACATCTAGAAGTTAATGATCCATCGAGGTGCATTGCACGCGTTGACGGTGATGACCTGGCGCTATTGAATTTGTGTGGATTGCTATCACCCTAAACTTTACAATTTCTTTTATTTATATGCATACATATGGCCCATTTCAAGCCTTCAGTCAGGATTACGGCATCTCTTCTCACACTATTCAGTTGTGTGCGTTAATTTAAGTGGCGGGACAGAATGACAAATTTTTGTGAAACTTTTTCATGTCAGGGTTTATTTATTCTCAAAGTTTTTGCCAGAAATCTGCTGAGGGGAAATTGTCGAAGAAATGTTTTTTTTCGTATTTCGTTTTGATGACTGACCTGTGATACGAACCGGGGCTTTACGTCTACTAAACCAACATACTACCTGCTAGATTACGGCGACTTCGCACCCATTTATCCAGAAATGGGCGTCATCACTAAACACGAGTTTTCGATTAAAGTAAGTATCAGTTGCCAACTGCTCCAGAACCCATTTAGTAAACACTCGTCCTTGTCTATAGCAATTTGGTGATAAATAACAAGCTCTGCAGGGAAAAGAAGAAACAATAATTCTCCAGCCATAACTATAGAAAATTCTACAGCAACTGTGTCATGAGTCAGAAGAGTAAAGGATATTTAAACGAGTTGTATGACAATTGCCCTCATAACGCTACAGCGAACTGTGATTTGAATTAAAATCAAAGAGAATGTTTCAAACAATGGTTTTGACGCCCTAAATTCAATTAATAATCTATTGTTATGAAAAGGAAACGATAACTTCAAACTTCATTTTAAAAAAATTACTATTAAAAAATATTAAAAAAAAAAAAATGGAAAACCACAAGACGACTACAGCAGGTGAAAATACAACCGAACTCATTCAAGCAATTTAAACTCATATTCAAGATGTGAACCCAGAACAGTTGTTCTAGTTATGGAATGTTGGTATGTATGAGAAAGGTGAAAAGGCTTAAAAATAAAAGTTTACACGAATTACAATTACAAAAATCTGTCGTTCGAGCGTGACTTTAAACAATGGGTTCTGCCAACCTTGTACAAAATTAACACACACAAAGTATGTAATGGGTGTGAGAAGCTAGGTTTCAATTCTGATTGAAGGATCGTATTGACTGAGTATGTGTGTATGTATGCCTTTTATTATTTTTCTTTTTTTTTTTGGTAGAAATAATTACAAAACTATAAATCGAATCATAATTATTCCCACAAAATATTTAACACTTCCATTACAAATAAAATATTTAGACAATTAAGAAAAACTTGTTAATTGAAGTCGATTTATTAATTCCCATACGATTTGCTAATTTATATGCTTTAATTATAAACGATAATCACTAAACAATATAGAAATCTTTCTTCTCCTCAACTGAATTACTTGATAATTAAATAATAAATCAAGTTCACTTCACTACACAAAACATTTTTGCTATATAAGCCCAATATTAAAACAAGAAATGGTTATTGTCTTATAAAGCATGAATATATCGAGTCTTCAAGACGTGTCACTGCAGCCGAATGAAAAAACTCTACTCGTGGCAAGTGCTCTGCGATTTGTTATTGAAAATGTTTTTGCCAAATCAGCCAACTCTTTCGTTATAACCTTGTCAGCCGGACCAGAACCAATCAATTATTTTCTACAGGATATACTCAACAAACTAATTGCATGGCTTGGCTTTATGGCTCTACAACTTATACACGTGGATTACAAAAGGCAATTGAGCATTTTACCAGAAACCCGTTATTGCAACATGATCATGGTCGATTCCCTTACGAGTCTAGAAAATGCAAACATTGCCCAATACAATATGAAAGAAGATGGCTTAGAATATTATTTCATATTCCTGAGAACGCATTACGAAAGGCAATCCAAGGAAATGGAGCGCATATTTCGTTACTGTTTCGATAACTTTTGGCTACACTGCAATGTAATGGTACAGAACTCCAAAGGCGAAGTGTTAATTTATACATATTTCCCATTTAAAAGTAATCGATGTTTCGAAACTAAGCCGCAATTGATTAATAAATTTATGGGCGAGAGTTTTATAAACGATGTTATATTTCCGGATAAATTACATAACATGAATATGTGCCCATTGAAGTTGACCACCTGGATTATACCGCCTTTCGTTATAAATAGAACAAATAACTTTTTCCCACAAACAAAAGTTGGTGGTTTCGAAGTAATCATAATGCTGGCAATGAGTCGTAGAATGAATTTTACATTGGACATTAATTTGATTTCAATCGATACGTATCATCAGAATAAATCACCCGAAACATTGCCTATGAAAATGGTGAGTACATACATTAAAGTCAGGATTACAACCTAGGTTCTCATACCCACTTATGTTGTGTGTGTGATAATTTTGTACATGAGCGGCGGGAACTACAATTTAAAGTCAACTCCGCACGGCAGATTTTTTAGAAACTTTTTCATGGTAATTTTTATTTACTCTTAGAACTTTTGCCTGAATTCTTCTGAGAGTAAGTTGCCGAAGAAATATTTATTTATATTTCGTTTCCATTATACAACCTACTAAAGAGTACGACGACTACATAAGAAGTATCATTCCAAAAAAATTTTTATTTTATTATAATGCTCGAACCTTGCTATTAGATGGGTTGCAGCCAAGAATGATAAACTAAAGATTATGCCATCACGCACACAAAATTAAAACTTTCTGCGCATGTTGAATCAATGACGTCACGAAAATTGTTTTCATTGTTTTCCTATTGGCTAATGATAATGTAAGTTATATTACAGGGCTGCCAACTACTTTCGCATAGGGCATACACTTTTCAGAGGAAATGTTCATTTTAACATAGGAAAAAGACTTGGAAACCTTTGTTGGGCTAACGTTATCTAACGGGAAATCATGCGCAAGGCGTAATCTTTAGTTTATCATTCTTGGGTTGCAGCAACCTTTTCTTTTGAGGTAGCCCTTCAACACTCTTTCTAAGAAATGCTCTAAAGTTAAGGATTATCCTTGGAGACAAGGCACATAAAGTTATTGACCAATTACTATTTCTGGAAACTTCTCATAGAAAGACTTCTTCAGACTACTTTCAGTAACATTTTTAAAAAAATATGGCTCAAAGGCATCTTCAGACTATAATGTGTAGAAAATAGTAATTTTTTCCAGAAGCAATCTTAAACTTTGCATTGAAAGCCTACTGCGCTAGCATCCAGTTAGCATATTTTCGGTGTTGCGAATTGCTACGACGAGTGTCACTTTTAGTCCAACAAAATATGCCATAATGAGCCGTGAAATCGTCTCCACCGTTGAATTAGAAATGTCTCTGGAAAATAGTTTCTTATTTCATTTGTAAAATATAATTTAAATAAATTTCATTAAAACTTTTCCCCTCTTTTATAGTTAAAAAATTTGGAAACCAACATAACCATGGGCTATTTTCGACGTACAGCGGGAAGAGATCGTATAGCCACCTCAACATATGTCACCTATTATTTGTCACTGGTTGCCGTTATACTACGGAAACAAAGTAAATATGAATCGTTGGGTATATTTACGTTTCCATTCGATAATACCACATGGGGTCTTATAATACTATTGTACTGCATAATAATTTTATTGAATAATCTAAATACGGAACGCATAAAAATTAATAATTTTCACATTTATGAAGGTGTTGATAGGTATGTCGGTGCATAAAGTGCCTAAAGCTTCAACAAAACGAATAACTTTTCTGACAGCTCTATTAAGTTCATTCTTTATACGATCCGTATACCAATCTTTGCTGTTCTTTCTGTTCCGCACCCATTTCTATAAAGCTCCACCAAATTCATTTGATGGTCTAATGGCTGATGGTTATCAAGTGGTTGGAACTGAAATGTCTTTGAAATTTGTCGGCAATATACCACAAATTCAGGATAAATCATTACATGTGAACGTTATTTACAGTCCAAATGAAATGCATCCTTTAGATTATTTGGAACAACATCGGGATGAAAACTATGTCGCCATATCCATTATCGATTTTGCTGTCTATTATGCCAAGGAAGTTTTACCTGTTGGCGAAATGCTACAGATATTGCCCATTAATGTCAATGATCAACAAATTGGCTACTATTTGGCCAAACATTCATATTTAGTGGAACGTTTTAATAGCTACATTTTATGGTTTCAGCAGGCTGGCCTTTTATTAAAATGGAAAGAGTGGACTACTTTCGAGCATCAAGTAATTAAAAGGCGTGGATCTGCGCTCACTTCTTATGAGACTATGTTGATGGTAAATTTAAATCAATTGTTTGGCTTCTTTCTCGTTATGATACTCTTATATTTCACGGCATTTTTATTATTTATTCTTGAATTATTGTCACAGAAAATACAATTTTTGCAAATATTTTTCTAAAGTCGATATGAATTTTAATAAAAGCTTTCTAAATATTAAATTTAATGTTTTTGATTGTATTAAATTTATTTACTTTTCTAATTATCCGGCAATTAGCTTCACAATATCTTGATAAATCCCTGCAGGCAAAGAACCCTCACCTTGTACAATGTCTAAGACACTTACAAGGAGCCTTATAAACATATTATAACTGAGCTTTAGTCGCCGTATTCTAGTAGGTAGTATGTTGGCTTATTAGATGTAAGGTCACGGTTCATATCCCATGACATTTTAGCAATAATTCACAACATTGTAGATATGCTTACTAAGTACTAGAGCAATAGGTTTTCAATGCGAATATTTTGAAAAAAAATTTTCTTCAGCGATGAAGTTCATTCAGTGCTTACCTCAACAGACAAAATTAACATGCATGGAGTTTGCAGAAGTGAGAATGATTAAGAAGAAGTCATTCCTTCCAGAAAAAATTACTATTTGCTGAGGGTACCATTTGGCCATAATGCTGCTAAAATCCTTTTGTTTGGCAACGTCATTTGCTTACCAAGTTTACACGAATTGTCCATGTCTTTAAGGATAATCCCTTAACGTAAAAGAAGCCACGGCTGCAACCAATCTAATAGCAATAAATAAAACAGTGTTTGTCAAAATCACATCTATATGTAGTCGTGAATGTCGCAGTCTAATAGGTAGTCTGTCGACCTATTAGACATGAAACCATGGTTCAAAACCCAGGTTAGACATCTTGAACAAAACTAAATATGAAAAACTGTTTCTTCAGCAACTTCCTCTCAGCAATATCTGGCTGTTCGAAGTCAACTTTAAGCTGTAACTGTTCCGCCACATATGGATAAAATTAACAGACACTACATAAGCGATGTGAGAAGCTGGGTCGTAATCTTGACTAAAGAGTTGTAATGTATATACTAGAGGTGTGCACAAGACACTCTGCTAGCTTACCCTTCACCGAATGCAATACTCTAGTGTACTCTTTTCTGTTGCTCTTGATTTTACGAGTGCACTAAAATGTATACAACAGCACTTGTTTGCCTGTAAAGTAACGGAACTATGCTTTGTGTTGTAAGAGCATATTTTACTACGGAAGCTACATTGTCAGTATTGCCATATGAATATCAGTAGTGTAAAAAAAAGGTTTTTCCTTTGAAATAAAAAGTTTAAAAAATTTACTGGCAATGCTGGCGTCGACGAAAATGTTCGGTTGCCGAGAGCAAAAAAAAAAGAAATGCATGTTGTAACTCTATGAAGAGTACAATATTTTTGTTGCACTCTTCACACAACTCTCTTTTATACTGTTGTACAATGGTTTATGAGTGCAGTTGTTTTTTTGTACTCTATCTTTGCTTCACACTTATTTATATTTGCAGTTACAATCAATATTCGGCCTTGAGAAAAATCAAATAGTGTGCGATATTTTTATGTCTTGTGGACACCTCTAGTGTATTAATATGTATGCATTATAACTTAACAAACAAGAGAGTGACAAAGCAATGTACATCCCATATTTAAGGATTACAATAAAGGATTTGATGGCACTTACCGATACAAAATCACTGGAATTTCTTCACAGGAGTTCTTCACAGGTTTATCTTTCAAAACTGAATAAAATTATTTTGTTTTGTCTTTAATAAAGAAAAGATTGCTTACCATTACTTCTGCCTGCCTCCATTCACATTTTCGTTCATATTGGATTTTGACTCATTCATATGTAAATATTACTGTATCCCAGGATTGGCTGCAGGGGTGTACAAGTTTTGTTTCATTTTTTTTTTTTTGTTTGTTCATACCATAGTATCCACTGATTATATGCTTTAAATTGTATTAGCATTTAGTGGATGTAGTTAAATAAATAAATAAAATTCTTATAAACGGTTTTTAAACATTATTTTTACCCTACAATTAGACAAAGGGTACTCCACAGTTGTTATTTATTAAGGAAATCAAAATTCAAATGAAATCTATTTACATCCTAACTTTCACGGAAGTGTGTTTATGGCTAATAAATGATATGGGCAAATATTATTTTAAAAATTACTTAAGTAAATAGCTTAATTCGATTTTAATTAATCACATAGAAATATTATTTTTCCTGTTGGCACCTATAAATATCTGCTGTACTTAAGAATGTTTAAAAGAAAAGAATTTATTCACATTATGAACCATACGGTATTTCAAATCGCTTACTTATCCCGCATCGACACAATATCGCAGTCCGAGGAAATAAACTTATTGGTGGCTAATGCCTTACGTTTTGTTATACAAAATGTTTTTGCCAATATCTCCAATGCCTTGGTCATGACTACATCCACCGGTAAAGGTCCAGTTGAATTTTGGTTACACGATATATTAGCCAAGTTATTATTAAACTGGGAATTTATGGCAATACAATTAGTTGTGCTGGAACATGTCACGAAAGCTTTAAGAGTGCCAGGACAACGTTATTGTAATATGATTATGATCGACTCGTTGGCTAGTCTGATTAAGACAAATATTGCTGTCTACAATCAGGACTCTGATAATTTGGAATATTATTTTATTTTCCTACAAATGCCGGATAATATAATCCCAACAGAAATGAAAAAGATTTTTAAATATTGTTTTGATAATTATTGGATACACTGCAATATAATGATACAGAATAAGGAAGGTGAAATATTAATTTACACTTATTTTCCTTTTAAAAAGAATAAATGTTTTCAAACCGAACCGGAATTGATAAATCGTTTCAAAGGAAATCATTTCGAAAATGACATCATGTTTCCGAATAAACTAAAAAACTTACATGGCTGTCCTTTGAAATTAAGCACATGGGATGTACCGCCGTTTGTTATAAAGGCAAAAAATAAAAAATATCCAGATGTACCAGTATCTGGTTTCGAAATAGTAGCCCTAATTGCCATTAGCCGTCACATGAATTTTACCCTCGACGTTGAATGGATTTCACAGAATACTTATAGTAATAATAGCAATGTAATTGGACCCTTGACTAGGGTAAGTAAACAGACTATTACAATTAGAATTTAGAAGAATTTTTTTTTTTTTCAAATTTATTTATTTTCAGTTAAACAACAAGGAAACCAATATTACAATGGGTTATTTTCGACGTACTGCTGTTAGAGATAAAATGGCCACACCTTCCCCAGTAACCTACAATATACCAATTATCGGCATTTTACTACGTAAACCCAAGCAAAATATTGCCCTTGGCATGATAGCATATCCATTTGATGACACCACTTGGATAATAATGTTGATTATTTATGCCGTAATAGGAATTTGGAATTGTTTCGTTATGTCACAGGGCACAGGTGGTATTCTTTCGGTTTTCGAAGTTATAATTGGCGTGTCCGTTAAAAATGTACCCAAACCAAATGCGAAACGTATTAGTTTTCTCACCTTAGTGTTAAGCTCATTTATTTTTCGCTCCTTCTATCAATCTCTGCTGTTCTTTCTATTCCGTTCAAATTACTATCAAACAACACCAACAACACTAGAAGGCTTAGCTGCAAATGGTTATAAAGCAGTAGCCACTGCTTTGTCAATGCAATTCTTACACCATGTACCCGAAATAGCGGACAAATCCTTACCTACAGTAGTAATTGATACAACAAATGAAATGATTCCACTACGTTATCTATACGATAATCGTAATGAAAGTCTTGTTGCAATGTCTATAGAAGAATTTGCTTTACGTTATGTACGTGAAGAGTTGCCGCCTGGAAATGCTTTATTAGTTTTGTCAATGAGCGTCAAGGATCAACAAATCGGTTTCTATTTATTAAAACACTCGTATTTAAGTGAAAGTTTTAATAATTATATTGGCCACTTTCATCAAGCCGGACTCTTAGTCAAGTGGCGCGAATGGACTACATCTGAATATCAAGTATCCCAAACACGTTCATCGACAGCAAATCCAGATGCATTAATGGTTAGTATGCAGCAATTGTTAGGTTTCTTACTACTAATTGGTTTAATGAATTCAATAGCTTTATTTTTATTTGGTCTTGAACTACTATCACGAAAATATAAATTGTTAAAGAAGCCATTCGAAATTATATTTTAAATATAATTTAGGTTTTAACAGTTTTTCATTTATAATTTTCATACCTATGTATAACTCAATTGATCATTACAAACCTTTAGTCACGACTTCGCACTAGCTTCTCCCACCACCCACGTTGTGTATGCTAATTTTATACATGAGAGTCGGGACCTACAGTGTAAAGTCGACTCCGAACGAAGGATTACTTAAAAACTATTCATGCCAATTTTATTAACTCTTAAAGCTTTTGCTTCAAGGCTATTGACAGAAAGCCGTCGAAAGAAATATGTTTTTCTCACATTTTAGTTATATTCGAAATGTCTGATCCAGGGATTTCTGGATCAACGTCTGTGTCGTTGAGAAGCTCATACAGCTCACTGTTACATCGGATGCGGAAATCATCGCCAACTCGCACAGGACCGAAGATCTTACGTAGGACTTTCCTCTCGAATACCCTCAAGGCTGCTGCATCAGTTCTTAATGGGTAAGATGAGCGTCTTATAGAGTATTAATTTTGTCGCACGAGAGAGGTCTCTGCTACTCAATTGCCTATTGAGACCATAGTAGCACCTGTTGGCAAGAATAATCCTGCGTTTGATCTCCAGACTGACATCGTTTTTGGTGGTAACGGCGAAGTCAAGATAAATAAATTCCTTTACAGTATCAAAAGTATAGTTATCGGCCGTAATCTGAGAATCAATACGCCGCACGTCTCTACTTGTCGATAACATATACTTTGTTTTGCCCTCATTTACTGAAAGACCCATATTCTTAGACTCCTGTTCAATAGCGCTAAAGGCAGCAGTAACATCTCGCTTGGTACGCCCTATGATGTCGATGTCGTCAGCGTACTCAAGCAACTGAACACTTTTTTGAAAGATAGTGCCAATGCGATGCCTTTCGCAGAACACTCTCCATGACGAAGTTGAAGAGGTCGCATGATAAGACGTCGCCTTGTCTGAAACCTCGTGCAGTATTAAAAGGTTCGGAGAGGTCCATTCCTACCTTGACGGAGCTGCAGGAATTGCTCAACGTCATTCTGCATAGCCTTATCAGCTTCGCAGGTATACCGAGCTCAGACATTGCGGCATAAACACGATCCTTTATGGGGCTATCGAAGGCTGCTTTATAGTCGACAAAAAGATGGTGTGTGTCGACTTGTTTTTTGTGAGCCTTTTCTAGGATTATGCGCAGTGTGAAGATCTGGTGGATTTGCCAGGTCTGAAGCCGCACTGACAAGGTTCAATCAGTGTTTTGACGAGTGGCATCAGTCGTTCACACAATACGCCTGTAAGAACCTTATATGCGATAGGGAGAAGGCTTATACCCACCCCTGTAGTTGTTGCATATTGTGGGGTGTCCCTTTTTCAGGACAGGACAGAGGGCACTGAGGTCCCAATCGTTGGGCATACTTTCCTCTAGCCATATTTTGTAAACAAGCTGGTGCATGCGCCCTACCAACTCATTACATCCAGGGATTATCTCAACTAAAAAGCCAACGCTCTACCTACTAGCCTTTTAAACAAATAATTCACTGCAAGTATGTATGTAAAGAGAAATAGAAATAATATTATTAACAATATTGTAAACATATCGCAATGGGAAACTCACTCTCCATGTCAATTATTTATTTTTCTTTTATTAGAAACAGTCCAACAAATCTTCATTTAAAAGATCATCCAATAAACATCTCTTGAATTTCAGCAATCTTCTGCTATCTCATCCCTAGGGAATCTTTTTTATGATTCCAATCTAATTACACAAAATATTTCTCTGCTCACTTCAGCCTGTATTAAATCAAAAAAATAGTTAAGATAGATATTCAAAATTTGTTTTTTTCCAACTAATGAATAATTATAAGGTGTTGTAGAGTGCTATCAGTAAGAAAGCATACGCGCAATTGTTGTTGTTCTATTAAATAGAAAAATAGTTTTCACCTCCAACAGCTACTTGCATACATACGTACATACAAGGTATTTGCGAAACATTTTATAAAAGAAATCAAATTTTATAACAATGTTATCACAAAAGCATACACACACACGTACTATTAAAATTAGAAATTTAAATAATCATACGAGAAAACAAAAACTTGTTTTCTTTGCATAAATTGATTTGTTTAATTAAATAAATAATAATTCTAAATACCTTTTCTATAGAAAACTATAGTTAAAAAATTTAAAAAAAAAATATTTTGTATTGTATAATAATTGTGCTTAAATTTATTAAATAAAAAACATAATATAGATTATTAACACTTTAAACGGTTACATAATTAATATTGTTACTATAAAAATATATAAATTTTAAATGCAAGACTGGTTTGAAGGCACTTTTTAGAATCCCCATTTACATGTAGTTTCTAGACTTTACAATTTTTGCACCAAAATGGAGGAGGCACCACCACCACCATTGCAAATGGATGCACAGCCGTATTCGCCGCTCTTAAGGGCATGTGAAAGATGAGTAATTAAACGTGCACCGGACATACCAATGGGATGACCCAAAGATACAGCACCACCATGAATATTTATTTTGTTGGGGTCAACATCCATTTTACGCATGTTGGCTACAACAACTAAAGAGAAAGCTTCATTAATTTCCCACATGGCAACATCTTCCTTTTTGATGCCGGCCTTTGCCAACAATTTGGGTACAGCTAAAGCGGGCGCAATTGGGAAGTCAATGGGATCAGTTTCAGCATCTTGGAAGGCAACAACACGAGCTAAAGGCTTCAAATTCATTTGGGCAGCCTTGTCAGCAGTCATCAAGACCAAAGCTGAACCACCATCATTCAAAGTAGAAGCATTACCGGCTGTTACGGTGCCATTTTCTTTTTGGAAGACAGTCGATAAATTGCCGAACTTGTCGAAATTGACACGTTTGTATTCTTCGTCTTCGGCTACAATGATATCGGCTTTGCGTTTTTGCTGAATAGTAACAGGTGCAATTTCAGCCTCAAACACCTTATCGGACCAGGCCTTGGCCGAGCGTTTATAGGAGGTTATGGCAAAGTCATCTTGATCCTGACGGCTAATACCCATTTTCTTGGCAGTATTTTCGGCACAGTTGCCCATGTGGAATTTGTTGTAGACATCCCACAAACCATCGAAAACAATACCATCGATAAGGTTAACGCCACCATATGGAGTTTGGCCACGTTTCAAATAATAGGGTACATTGGACATGGATTCCATACCGCCGGCTACGGCAATATCAGCTTGACCCAACATTAACGACTGGCTGGCAATCATAACAGCTTTCATGCCCGATGAACATACTTTGTTAACGGTTGTGCAACAGACATTCTTAGGCAAACCAGCAAAAATGGCTGCTTGTCTGGCAGGTGCCTGACCCAAACCAGCCGATACTACATTACCCATATAAACTTCTTGGACATCCTCCTTGCTGATGCCGGCTCTTTGGACGGCAGCTTCAATAGCGACAGCACCCAATTGAGTAGCAGATAAAGGGGCCAATTGTGATTGGAAACTGCCCATGGGAGTACGGGCAGCGGATACAATTACCACATCGTTGATTTTTGAGCTAAAGAAACGGGTTTGTCCCAACGAACCCATTAATCTGGAAGCCTTCAAAAATGCAGCCATCTTGTCTTGGTAAAGGTGGAAAATTTCTTTTTAAATTCCAACAAAAGCGATAAAATAAAATGCACAATCACAATTAACAACCCAACTGGTTGAATGGAAAAACACGAACTAAATTAATGTATTCCACACACACACACGGCGGTGCGGTGTTTCCATTTCATATAGAGCAGCTGTCAATATTGCATAACCATCAACATATTCCACACAGGTACGCACACACTTACGAACCACCGAAAAACATCACAAGCCCGTGCTTCTTTAAACTGTTGGATATTAATTTTCTGAAACTCTAATACTCTTTCATAGAAAACATGAATACAAAATATCTTTACATATTAAATAAAATTTAATTAATTCCGATAAGACTATTGTTACAGAAAACGTCAAATTATAATTTTGTTATGAATTTAAATATTCGTACGAACACTTCCTAAATCGGGATAATCGTTAAATTTAAATAACCAAGTATACAATACTTTAGAACACAGGGGTATGAAATAATCATTAAAATTTCATCACATTAAAAACGTAATTAAGAGCTGCAAAGCGTATAAAATTTTAAATTTGATTGAATATTGAATTAGCCTCAGCATTTTATTTTAAAATATATAAGAGAGCTCTCCATTTCGTTATCACGATAACTCTATTACAGCGGTTGATTATCAATGTTTTTATTATGTCTTGCACACACACACTTTCTATTTATTTTGTGTAATACACCTCCAACACTAATAAACAACGTGGACATTTAATAGATTATAATTGAAATATTTATTGTTTATATCAGAATCATTGTTAAAAATTTTTTCACAATATGACTTCCATATTTTATAGTGCTCCTGAATTAGTCATAGCCTTAAATAAACGAGTGATATTTGTAAATCCAAACGATTTACAAATTTTTAAGGAAATAGTGTTGCCGGAAGATTTGACAAAATGTGGTTTAAAAATATCTGCTTTAAACAGCAATGAAGGTGATCAAGAGGAGGAGAAGAAACAACAGAATTTATCCAAAGAACAACCCACTATTCAACATGTTAAAATGTCACCAAATCACCAGTTGTTGGCAATTACTACGGCAAGTCAAAAGGCCCTATTGCTATACAGCCTGCGACCGGAACATGCTAAACTAGTATCAATAAGATTATTGACAAGAGCTTCTTCAGCTTTAGCATTTAGCTCCGATTCCAAGCGTTTATTAGTCACTGATAAGACCGGTGATTGTTATGAATTCAGTTGCGAGGACTACGAAGCTTTACCCAAATTACTATTGGGCCATTTGAGCATTGTTTACGATATTTTATGGTCAAAAGATGAAAAATTTATTATCACTTGTGACAGAGATGACAAAATACGTGTTACTAACTATCCCAATACCTATGATATCCACAGCTACTGTCTGGGTCATAAAGAATTTGTAGCTGGCCTGGAACTTTTAAATGAAGACGTTTTAATATCAATTTCTGGTGATAAATCTTTAAAATTATGGAACTTCAAAGAAGGCAAGGAACTTAAATCCGTAGAACTACCAGCTCCTGGTATTAAATTGAGCACAAGATTTTTAGAAAATAATAAATATGAAATCGCTGTATTATTACATCAGCCAACAGAATGCATAGTCACCTATGAGTTATCATTAAAGGAAGATAATCAATGGGATTTTTCTTCTCCTCAACTGTTGAACTTCGGGGAAATCATTTGCTGTAATTTAGCCTACTCTCAGGATCGTTTGTTTGTAACAGGCATAGTAAATGATCACCTAACTATTAAAGTAAGTCCTAATAGCAAAGAACTACCTTCAAATTGGTTGAAAATGGTGGAAGAACAATTTAAGGAATACACTTGGGCTCCTGAAGATATATCAATGTGGTTTAAGAAGAAATACGATAATGTTAGCGAATATTTAGAACGCAAAAAACGACGAATTGAGGAGAAACAAAATTAACGTGTTTACCAAGTTGTGCGAAATGACGTACTAAGTGTTTATATTTGATATAAATTGGTTTTGTATATTATTTTTATTGAATAAAAGTGATTGTTTAACTTTATACAGGTTTATAGTCCAATTTGCTTTCCAGTTTTTTGTTGTCGGAAACTTTACGCACAGCCTTCATGAAATCCTCTTGAATGACATACTCGCGTTCGGCTCTAAAATAGAATATTAAGTTTGAATTCATTTTCTTTTTCTATTATATTTTAAAATACTAAAAATAAGTTTCCTATTTATCTTAAAGAGTATAAGAATTTGACTTTATAGGAATTTGGTATTGACGACAGACTTTCTTGAATAAATAATAAACGAATTATTCCCTACCTACAGATTAGACTTTAAAAAATACAACTGTTTTAAAAACTCTGAAATGAATAATGTTCTATGTTCTAAAACTAAAGAGACTAAAAGCCGAACATGGAAATATATTTTGGACGCTTACCTTATAGCAAAAAGACCAGCTTCTGTACAGACATTGCGCAAATCAGCTCCATTGAAATTATCGGACAACTTAACACAGGCTTCATAATCGATTTCACCATGTTTGGCGATTTTAGCAGCATGAATTTTTAAAATTTCCATACTAAAAATATATCATAAAGAGTTAATTCACTATCCAAGAATAAATATTTTTCCATTTTAACTCACCGAGCTTGTTCATTAGGCAGTGGAATTTCTATTTTACGATCGAGACGACCTGGACGTAACAGTGCAGGATCTAAAGTATCAGGACGATTTGTAGCCATAATTATTTTCACTTGCCCCAATGCATCGAAACCATCCATTTGATTTAGCAACTCCATAAGGGTACGTTGAATTTCACGATCAGCTGAAGTACCCTCAGAGAAACGTCTACCACCAATGGCATCAATTTCATCCATAAATATAATACAAGGTTGATGATCTCTGGCATAGTTAAACATTTCACGAATTAAACGTGCTGATTCACCAATATACTTATCCACAATAGCCGAAGAAACAACTTTTAAGAAATTTGCATCCAATTGAGAGGCTACAGCACGTGCTAATAAAGTTTTACCCGTACCAGGTGGACCGTATAAAAGACAACCTTTGGGAGGAGTAATACCCACACGTAAAAATAGTTCGGGATTTAGCAAAGGCAATTCAATAACTTCACGTAATTCACGAATTTGTTCAGACAAGCCACCAATGGCAGAGTACTTCACATCACCGGGATCTTCATGCGACATATTGTAGACCAAAGGATCAACTTCACGTGGCAAATAACGCATAATGGTCAGCGTTGTCATATCCAGTGCTACTCGAGTACCCGACTTTAGTTTGGTTTTATCCAATTGACGACGACAGCCAACGACATAACGTGGACCATTTGTAGCCTTTACAATGACTGTAAAAATAAAACGTTTTATTTATTTATTCTCTTTAATATTAAATCATTTTTTATAAGTCTTACATTTGTCTTCTGTCAGTTGTTTCAAGACTTCACCCACAATTTGGCCAACACTCTGCAAAGCTTTCAAGTCATTTTCGGATTTATCATATTGTTTAGTAAGTTCTTTAATCTCCTCACGTTCTAAAGTTGAAAATTTAATAAGAGTTTAATAAATAAATATGAGAAATATATTATTCCTACTCACTTTCTTTGAGCCTCGATTCAACTTCTTTGTGTTCCAATAACTTTTTACGATAATCAAAGAGTGCTTTCTCACGTACGCCTTCGGCGGCTGTAGTACCAGTGGTCATTTTATGCGATATTAATTTCTATTAACTTTTAAAGAAATATTTTTGTATTTCTAGGGTGATTTTTTAATAAATTCTTTTAGTATTTTATTTCTTTGACTCCGTGAATTTGCAAAATTTATCTTGTCAAAAAATGCTGCTTCGTTCAACAACAAGAAATGCCGCTGTCATCTTTTTCATAGGAAGTGTTCGGAGG
Organism: Sarcophaga peregrina; assembly: GCA_014635995.1. Taxonomy (NCBI): domain Eukaryota; kingdom Metazoa; phylum Arthropoda; class Insecta; order Diptera; family Sarcophagidae; genus Sarcophaga; species Sarcophaga peregrina. The sequence goes on from CM025790.1 coordinate 31,369,625, forward strand.
TACGTTAAATGCTTCTTCAATTCTATTAAAGGGTACAACAGTTCTTTAGCACAAATAAATGGTAATTAATTCATTATGATTTCAAAGATCTGTAAACTTGAATAGATAATACAACAATTGCATTAGTGGTATAACATTGAATACGAATTTGCAGTTCATTAGTTCTTTGCGTGCGTCCACAATAACAGAATGCAATAAGTATTGCATATTTAAATGAAAGATGTTGGATACATTAAATGTAAATATTTGAACTTTGGCAGCACTTTAGACAGCTGTTAGAAAATCAACGAACAACCGCTGTAAAATTAATCTCAAACGGGATTGAAAGAATTATAATCAAAACACAAAATCAGATAAAAACAAAGACACAAAAACTTAGCTTACATTTTAAACAGAAATCAACTATAAAATATGGATATAAAACCTGTGTGGTGTATCCTTGGATCTGGAGGTCATACAGCTGAAATGTGCATAATTCTACAAGGATTACTACAGAAAACTAAAGATGTAAACAACTATAAACCCATGAAATTTCTTGTGGCCAATACTGATAAAACATCCAAGGACAAAATTCTATTAACCATGGATGAGTTGAAACAGAATGTTAACGAAGATGATTTTATTTATATACCCCGTGCCAGAGAAGTAGGGCAAAGTTGGTTTACCACAGTCTTTACATTCTTATATGCTTTAGTATGGAGTTTCTGGCTGGTCTTCAAAGAGAAACCCCGCTTAATACTGTGTAATGGACCGGGTACGTGCGTGCCTTTTTGTATAGCTGGATTTTTATCAAAACTGGCTAGGAGATCGAAAACGAAATTAGTATATGTTGAAAGTTTTTGTCGTGTCAATGAAATATCGATGTCTGGTCGAATACTCTTACCCTATTTGGATGTTATGATAGTGCAATGGGAACCTCTAACGAAAATTGAATATTTGGGCTGTAAAAAGATTAAATATTTTGGTAATATTTTGTAAACATTTTTAATATAAGAAAGAAAAAGAAACATACCATATAATATATTAAATTTCAACTACACCATTTTCTAGTGTATTTTAGAAGTTTTAGATTTTCGGAAGAAATATGGATTTTAAAATATAGAAACTTTGTAATACACTTTTAACATGGTTTAAATGAAATGTATATTGTTTTATTTTTAAGAATAATTGTTTTATATAAAGACATATTGAGCTGAATAGAAGAAAAGTTGTCTTAAATAATTGTTATTAATAAAAATTTTATAAAAAGAAATCTTCGAACATAAAATTATTTAAAAAATAATGTATTTTCTATTATAGAATAAATAAATATTTTTTCTAACAAACACAATTTTATTATAATTAGAACACAAACTAAATTATTCAATTGATAGTTATAATCTTACGTATTATTAATAGTACAGTAAGCAAAAATTTCACTGAATTTTAAAAATTATTCAGGATTACTAACGGAATTTTCATCGATAAGAGAAATTTTATTTTTATAGCCATTTCATTTCATTCATACAGAAGACTATTAAAGAAATTTATAAAAATAAACGAATGATTAATAAAATTGAATTAAAACACAAACGAAAACCACTTTAAATTTAAAATGTTTGATTTCAAATTAAAAATCTAAAATAACCCGCGTACGGTAAGTTGAATCGATGTATTGATGGTTTTGCAAATAAGAAACGACGTCAAACCGTTTGAAGGTTTTGAAAAGTACAAGAATTGTTTAAAGTTGGAAATACGAAATTTTTTTTGGTATGATGTAAAGGGCAAAGTTTAAGCCTCATTAAATTCTTCCAAAACATTCAGTTTAAGTAACTGGTTCTCAAGAAACAGACTCAAAATTTTAAATAATTTTTCCTTTTTAATAACGAAATAAAATTAAAAAAAAAATTATTAACACAGCCAACAACAGTTAATAGTTAAACCTTTAACACGAATTTAAAAAGATTAAAATAAGATAAAACTTTTTTAATGTATGAAAACACTGGCATTTATAAATTTTGTACGTATTTTTAATGAAACAAAAATCTTTCATAAATTTTATTGTGAGACAACTTAAAACAAATATCAGAGAAAAACTATTTAAAAAAAATCCTTAAAAATGACACTAAACATAACAATAAGCCTCTTTTTGTATAATAATTAAAATCATTTTTTCTTACTTAAACACTCATCCAGATGTTCATTGATTTCGGTTTCTTCTATTTCGTTGGCACAAACAGGACACTGACGAGTAGTTTTATATATGCTACGTTGACGATATAAACGTGTATTTTCATCTTCTGATGATGAATTTAAGTCTTGTGTGCTCCGGGAATTATTTACGTCCGCTCTTTGCAAGGATTCCATTTCTTCTTCAGTATTCTCGTCCATACTACTGTCCAAAGAAATTAGTGCCAGGTCAGCCTCAGAATATCCAGCTTCGAGTAAAATTTGTTTTGTAGATTTCTTTGTCGGACGAGTTTGCCTTTTAGGTCTGGCTTCTTTGGATGTGGCCGCCAATTTTTTCATCGTCTTTTTAGGTGGTAAAATCTTAACAGCAATACCTGTGCAACCATTTAAATGTTCAGCCAAAGCGGCACGTGTCATCTTTTCCAGGCATATAGGACAGGTTATTATGTCATTATCCTCATTAAAATGATAATGAGACGATGAAGGCATACAATCATTTTCCTTTTTAAAGTCCTTAAGCAACGTGTCTTCGCCAAAAAATTCATCAATAATGCTGACATCAGCTAACTCTGCGGCTATGGTAAGATCCACATTGGCTGCCACAGTATCATCATACTCATCATCAATTAACTCTATATCATCGTCGCACAAATCTATTGATTCATCCATTATTTCTTTTTTGATCATGGTTTGACGTTGATCTAAAGTCATATTTTTATTAATTTTTGGTTTAGTAATATCATCAGTATCAGAACTACTGCCATCATCTTCATCAGAGGATAATGTTATAACTTTATCTGTTTGTTCCTGTAACATGATATCATCATCCAGAACAATCCAATCTTTTTTACTGCTCGATGACTCTTCGTTAGCTACAGACACAACGTCTGAAGTTGCTTCAGTTGAAACACGTCTGCGCTTGGAGTTACCTATGGAAGAGAGATTAATTTTAGATTTATTAAAATTCATTTAAGTTAAAAATTATGTACCATCATCAATTAAAAATATACTACATTGGCTCAAATAAAAGTTAATTTTAACTATGGCTTTAAATTTAATTTGTTAAATTTTTTACACTCACCGTGTGCTTTATCGTTGTTATTTCTTTTATTTGGATAATTGCTACTACTACCAAAATCTTTTTCAACATTGCCACTGTCATTGGTATTACTAAAACGTTTTAGCCACACATCTCTTAAATGTTTACGATCTACGTCTTCTTTCTCAGAGCTAGATTTCACTGATGTTGTGTAACCAGAAGAAAGGGAGCTACCACGACCCCAATCACTTCGATTTATAGAGCTGTTATTAGCACGAGTAGAGCCTGAGCTGCTCAAATCTTTAAAGCTCATAACATTACGTAAATTACCACCAGGAGGAACGATAGCTCCACCTGATGAAGTATTTTTAGGGCTCTTTGATGATGTTGAAGTTGAATTAACATTAAATGGATCACTGGATAAGCCCGGATATGAAGACGGCGGAAACGCTTTAGCTATAGAAGATGAATCAGTGGGCTTAGCATTATTAGTAATAGTAGTAGACGAATTAGTTTTGGGATTTAATAACATAGTACCCCCGCCATTTGTTTTAACCGGCCCTAAAAACAAATATGTGAGAGGTTAAGGTCAGCGAAGTAATTTGAAAAATTTCTTTATGAAAACACGAACCTTTAAAGCCATTGTTAAAATTACCAAAACCCCTAATATTAGAGGAAGTTGTACTGTCGGTATTAGGCTTGGAACTTGAAGAGTCTTTAATTTGTGGTGTAAAAAACTTACGTAAATCATTGCCAGACGATGTTGAATTCTTTTTATCATTCTCCTTATTCTTTTCTTTAGACGGACGACCTGTTTTCTTTTTCTCAGGTTCTTTAATTTTCATAAAAGTACCGCCACAATTTCGCATATGCTGGCCCCACCACTGATCATTTGGACCTGGTGCTCGATTTGAAGTTCTTTTCACATAACCAAAAAATGGTGAGCGATCCTGACATATACCATTACAACGCCACCAGTGCTGTTTATACAAATCGACCTCGTCATGAAATGTATGATAAACAGTTATATTTGTTCCAGCTACTTTGTTGATGGCGTACATGATTTTTTTAAAATTTGGCCCATGACCGCCATTACCTTCTCGTATGTTTAAGACAAAACAGTATGCGTGTATCATTTCATGCAACATGGTTTCCACTAAATCCTTTCTAGGCCTCAGAGTTAGCAGGGGTTGGCTCAAACGTATTGTTATATCCATACCATACCGATTACGGCGAGAGTAACAGATGCCAGCACAGCTGTACATACGTTTACTCCATTCTAGGGTAACACATTTAAGTCGGCTTTGAAAAAATTTAGCATCAAATTGTCCAAAAAGAGCAAAAATGTCCGGAGTAGGGTCTAAAGTCTCCCACTGAGGGTGAACCAAATTTTGGGTACGATTTAAAAAATCTTCATCCAAATTAGAGCGAGGGTTACTGCGTTTAATCTGCAAAGGCTTTTTGGAAACTACAATATCGGTTGTTGGCTTCTTAAAGTCAATTTCTTCAATTTCACTGTCGTCTCTTTCATCTTCGGCGTTTAAACGTCTCTGCATTTCCAAAGCAAACAAATAATCGGCATCATGCGACATTATTGTAATGGACTTATTTGGAAATGTTTTTACGAGTTAATAGAAAATAATTTTCATTTGTAATTTGCACTGATTTTAAATTTTCCGGAACAACAAAATATATAGATTCCTGCAAAATTATTGGCGCCTCCTCAGCTGTTCGTAAACAAACGTTTTCTGGTGTTGCCATACTGTAATAATATTAATTTTATTGGAAAAAAAATATACCTTGCCTTAAAATTTTTTTTTATGTTTTTATTTAACGATCTGTACAATAAATAGAAAGATTGTATTTTGAAAGATTTCAAATAACAAATTTTGAATTATATTAATTAATTTTGAATTATATTATATTATTGATTATAATTTTTTTTACATTGTTTACTTCAGGAGGCAATCACATTTTGCAATATATATTTCATGTGAACCACCCTATCATTATTTTACTACTGTTTTTTACGACCGATATACTGTTCTTGTAAAAAAAATCAATAATTAACAACATACAAGAGAGCAGATCACGTTCAATAGCAGAGAATAATTTATTGTGAAAAGAAATATTTAAAATAAATATGGAAAGTCTTGTAAACTATAGCAGTGAAGATGATCAAGATGATTATCAATATTCTAAAGTGGTAAATATGCAGTTATTTAGCACATAAGTTGTACAAAATTTAGAAGCTTCTAAAAATGAACTGTTTGTTGCAAGTGACAAAAAAAAAAGATGGCTGACGACAGTCTAGGAAAATGCCTCCCTAGTGTAGAGAAAAATTTATATTTATTAAATACCGAAAAATTTTTTTTTATAAAACATAACTAACCAAAAAAAGAAAAGATAAAATTGAACATTTTGCTTTAATCTTAGTTTGTACATTCAAATAACACTATATTTGCTGTTTCTGAATAGTTGCCAAATTCCTTTAGGCTGTACGAGAACGTCTTGGCGCCGGCACCAATAGCAGTTCTAGTTTAGGACGAGGTGCTGCTGATGCAAGTGGTGGTGGCGGACACCTAAAACGCACATATGAACACTCAAGAAGTGGCAGCGCAGAGCAGACTGCCTCTCCCTATCAAAAGGGTGGTGAAGCCGGAAGTGTACGTCCCAAAGGTGGCAACACAAACAACTACTATGAGGTAATAATATTAAACTTTTTGCTTATAAAATATCTTTGTTAGTTTATTTCGATAAAATTACGTGCAATGTTTTTCTTTCACTAAATTACAAATTTTAATAATAGTTCAGGAAGTAAGGTAAAAGCTTTGAGGATTTTAGTTTTTATGGTAGATAAAATATTTGATGTCACTTATTTCTTAAAGTAAAATTCGACTTCCGGCTCTATTTTTCGATAAAATATGTTATTAACACAGCAAATATATTTCGCCTTATATTCATTTGACTAAAAATGGTATTTACGCATACAAATTATTGACGTCAGTTTTATTGAATCTCACGAGGTTGAATTAAAATTTAGAAGTCGTCATGGTCTAGTAGCCAGGCGTAAAAGTCAGGGTTCGAGTCCCAGGGCAGACATCAAAACAAAATACAAAAAGTATTTTTTCAGAAGATTTCTGGCAAAAACTCTGAGAGTAAATAAAACTGCCATGAAAAGTTTCTCATAAAATCTGTCGTTCGGAGTCGACTTTAAACTGTAGGTCCCGCTACTCATGTATAAAATTAACACACACAACATAAGTGGTGTGAGAAACTAGGTCAATAATCCTGACTGATGGGTTCTAATGACCAATTATGTATGTGGATTAAAATTTTCTCTAAAATTGGAATTGTATTATAGCATTAATTTCTTATAATTATACATATAATTTCAACTGATTAACAAAATATTGTTGAACATGTTCAGAACAATCAAATTATCCAATTGATTTTCACAGTATTGGAAACGTAACATTACATTTGCTCATAATTCAGGATATAGCAACGTCTGAGTAGAAAAATAAATATATTAGTTGATTTTTTTAAAGTTCTATACGTATGTTTTTCATTTGTAAACAAATTATATGTTATGTTATTCTTTATTAGCTAAAACAAATGTTTTCAATTTTAGCATAATTTTTTTTAAGCATCACATATAGTATATTTAAAAAATCAAAGAATAAAGATATTCATTACTTTAATTTTCTTAAATTATGTTCTTCCTCTAAAGGTGTTACATTTCCCTTATGTAGCATTCGAATCGTTCAACTGAACTTCATTGCATTGCCAGCTGTCAAAAATAGAACTTACATTTTAAAGATTTCATTTTTTAATTTTTTCGATTGCTATTAATTTTTAGTTCGAATGCAACTAATTGCTTTTATAAAAGATCCACATTATTGTTAGCTAGATATTTCCAGACAGCATTTTATCACAGAACAGACAACTTTAAAAGTTTAGTTTTAAAAATGTTGACATTTTTTTTTTATAAAATATATTATGCAATATTTTTTTATAATCAGATAAGCCTTTTCTGTCCTTAAAGTTAAAGAAGTGTTAGCTAACTGTAGAGCTAAAGGCTCAACTCATTTAATTGTTTAATTAAATACTTTCTTTAATTTTCTCCTTTAACTCTACAAATATTAGAGTTACACTGTAAATTCTCTGAAATATGCAAGACGAAGCAATTTAAATGTTTTCAAATACAGAAAATAGGCATGCATATGTACATGATTTTCATAAGTATGTTTTTCTTTAATAAATCCGAATAAATTGTGGAACATTTGTATCACTTTTATATTCATTTTTCTTTTTTTTAGAAATTATTTTGATCAATAATCTTTAGTATTTTTTTTTTTCAACACTTTTTAAGTTAAAATCTGTATCTCTTCGTTAATTTTTTAATTTTAATATGATTGTTTTAAATAATTAGAAACATTTTCTATACTTTGAAATTTTTAAATAAATTTTATAAATCTTTCTATTTATGTTCAAATATAAAGAAAACAAACCTTTCACTGCGGATTTGTGATACGTTTATTATTATTTTAGGGGTAAAGAGAGTATGCAACTGTGCTGAGTTCATTTAAATTTCCCTAGTAGGCAAAAAGTCATTCAATAAATGTTTTTATGAATATAGCATATACATATATAAGCAATTGAATGACGTTTTGTTTTTCTTATAAAAATATGATGTAAGAAAAACTAGATAAATTGCAAAAATTTTAAGATAAACAATATTTTCCAGCAAGTAGGTAGTTAGTGCGGCCTCTTAATATCATAATGATCGACTCATTGGCTTAGGTGGCTCCCTTACTTGTGGATAAAGGCCTGTAATTAAATTGAATGTTCGCAATACGTAACATATGGAGTGGATAACAATTCTGTGATCCCAAGCAGTAACAGCCTAAGTCGAAAATGATACTTTTGAGAAAAATCACTTTTTGTATAAATGTAATGTGGCTTAATTGTTAGTAGAATGAATATGTAGATATCAAACATATCTCAAATTGACATAAGTTGACTTAGGCTGTTATTGCTTAGGATCACAAAATTATACTCTCTGTATATAAAAGTTGACTTCGTTTAAAAACGGTTCTTCATTTAATGTTGTCAAAACATTTCGGTAATACTATCTCTTCTTTAGACTCTGAAAATTATTTGAAAATATTGTTTGTCTTCAACTATTTCATTTACAAGTTTTGAACTTTATATAATCTTGATGGTACAATATGTTATAATCTTGATTTGAAGTTTTTCCTAAAATGGATCAGAAATAAACAATAAATTAAAAAAGCAGATGAATAAGTAAAGGAATAAAATTTGTAATTGCACATGTTTATTAAGTTAAGCACAGTTGTTATAGCCATAAAAATGTTTTTGAATTCTTGATCGTAAAGTAGTTCCTAAATTTTCTTCTACGTTGTTGGTTAGGAGATTTAATGCTTCACTTTGTTTGATTTGGTAATTTAACTGATTCTAATGTGTTTTTGAACACTTAGGAAATAAATAAATAAACGAATAAGAATTATAGAATTATTTACGATATATATTCATTTTTAATGTTGTTTTATTTAGTTTTACTCATTTTTACATTATTAATTAAATATCAACTTTTGTTATTATTATATTGTATAAACAAAACAAAAAAACCTAAAGTTTTTATACCAAAAAAACTCAACCTATAAAGTTTCCAAAAACTACTACCGATCGCCATAATAAGTTGTAACTACCATCACAACTCTATGTAGAAAGAGTTGGAATCTGATTGAAAAACTATCACAAATTCAATTAGTAGCCGCAATATAAGAAAACAGGCATTATATACATATACATTGCCTGAACAACTCCTTCTCTTCGTACCTCTTAAAATGCTAAAATAACAAAGACACACATTGAGTAGTAGGAGATTTTGAATTGAAATAAAGCAGCTCTCAAACGTGAGTATGATTAATTTAAATAATTAACAACACATTTATTAAAATTCTTTTACAGGAGTTTTTATCTTAAACAATTTAAATATACATACTATACATACCCTACTACATTCCTATTGATAAGTATTTTATAAAGCTAGTATTTAAAAAAAACCAAAACAAGAAAAAAAGAAAAACAAAAAAGGTAAAGGAGTAAAACTAAATTTTTATTTATTTGTGTTTTAAACATTTGATTTTTAGTATTTTACTAATAGTTTTGTAAATGAAAAAGAGGTTTAGCATAGTTTGCAAAACAAAGAAATTTTTAAATTTTTTGCATATTTTACAGCTAGAGTTATTAACATCTTCAGTATTCTTGCACTAACATTTCTTTTACAGGATAAATATAAAATTGATAGAAGAGCTGAAAAACCAAGAGATCATAGAGAAAAAAGAGAGAAAAGGGATTCCAAAAGTAATAAGGACATGAGGGATGATAGCAGAGACTATGATAATGGACATAAGTATGACTATAAAAAGGTGAGATATGATTAAATGAAAAGGGAAGAGTTAACGACCAAGATTATTAAAGACACGAAATAACAAATATATACTCTTATTCGTATATCTGTGCTTAAAAAAATGTGTAATTGCAGCACGATGATCATAAACGGTATAGGGAATCAAAGAGAGATCACAAACGTAGTGGTAACGATTATAACCGGGATGATAAAAGATATAATCGCTATGATGACAGAAAAACAACATATTCTTCAAATTATAAGGATCGTTTTAATAGTTCTAAATCTCGCTATGACGATAGAAAGCCATACGATGACCGTTTTAACAGCGATGACAGAAAGAACATCGTAAATGATGACAGACGTGGCGGTGGTAATTTTGAAGACCGTAGAAGAGAACATGGCGACAGACGTAATTTCAACGATGATGATGGTAGGAAAACCGATCGCCGTTATAATGATGATCGTAGAACTCAACGTTCCTATAATGAAGATCGTTCAAATGCATATCACCCAAGACGTTCAAGTTCCCCACCCTCAACGACACAGCGTAACTGTAATAATTTTAAGTATGTTGAACGTAAAGATGAAGGTATAAATAGACGTGAGCGTAAAAGGCACTCAAGATCAAAATCACGTTCCCGATCACGCTCAGTAGAGAAGACAAGTGAATGTGTTGCAACGTCACCTAACAATTCACAAAAAATGCCTGCGGACACAATCCGTCCAGACGAACAAACACAAATATCAGAGAACAAGTCACTACCTTCAGCTCGAAACTTTGAAGCCCTCTTAACCCTGCCATTGAGCGAAAACACACCTAAACATCCAAACGTTGTTGTAGTACCTGCTGCCAGTGTATCAACTGGAATAAATTCAACGTCTACCGTACAACTACCCAGCTATTATAATCCTAACGTTATTAATCCTAATAAGTATGTAGAACAAATGCAGAAACGTAAACTTATATGGGGAGCAAAAAAGTCTGAGGACTCTGCTTCCAAATGGGGTCATGCCCAATTCTCACAGGATCAAGATGGCAAGGTAGCATCTAAATTTATGCGTCTTATGGGTATTAAAAGTTCTGCAAGTGCAGAATCTTCAGCTTCACCAACTGACAATGAAAAGAAGTCAACATCTTCGACTTCACCTCCTAATAGTGCGGATGTGAAATCCCGGGAAGCCATGTTTTCTTCAATGGAGCAGCAATATGAAGTAGCACGTCAGGTTACCCATACCATGCGAGGTGTTGGTTTAGGATTTGGTTCACAGTCCAGACCGTTTTAAGTTCTGAACAGCATCCTATACACAACTAAACTAAAGATTAAAATGAGTTTTAAATTATTTAACAAAAATAATTAATTGGTTAATATGTATCTGCATAATAAGTTTTACCTTGAATTTATTTCAATTGTGTAAACATAACTACTGTACTAGTTATTTTGAATTTCAAAAAATAAACAAGAAATGTATTAATTTAAATGTAGAAATTTATTTTTAATTATATTCTAATTATAGTAATTAGAGAAATGATAATGCGAAAGTGTGCTTAGTCAGGACTCTACTCGGAATTCTTTAAGGTAAAAGTGTAGTTTTACGACCAGATATATTAGAGGACATGATTCATATTCATATAGAAAACTGATTTTCTGATTTGACATTGCAGTGAGAGCTTCATAAACCACAGAAACTTTGAATTTTTGGAAGCACTAGCTTCGATTTTTATAATAACTATGAGCCAACAGTTGTTTGTGTACGAAGTTACGTGGTTTTGTATGCCAATAATGGCATCGCTATTTGGGGATGATGGCAGAGGCAGAGTGCAACCTTGTCGAATGTTAGTATTAATTGGACAACAGTCCGAAAGTTTTGCTCTTAAGCAATACGCATATATTTTAGATGGATATTTGGTACTTTTTAATAGTATAATAAAGAAAGATAATCATGACTACAGATGAAACGATTCGAATAATTATTAGGGCTTTCAAATCAAATATTTTCAAAAATTTCTTTTAAGTCGGCCAATTAATGTCAACTGATTCAAACATAAAATTCGCCTGTGATAAAATGCCTATAATTTTAATTTTTCATATAAAACGATAATATCGAGACATTCCAATAAATTCGATTCTAATTACGATTTCTACCAATTTTTCTTATACTTAATTTTACAGCGGCTAAATGAAATCAGTTTACAGATGAATTAACCGCTAATAACCGGAGACCGTCAGCTGTTCATGACAGTTTATTTATACAAAAACAGCAACAACAAAATCAAAATAATAAATACAAGACTAAAATTCTATTTTGCCAAGTTGTCATCATCCCCGAAAAAATTACAAGAGAATTAAAATTTTTGTTATTAAATATAAATTTCATTCCATTCAATAAAACAATTAAAGTTCAGTGTATGTGCTAAAAGTGTATGAATGAATAACAAATATGTCCTGGTTAAATAACAGTCTTAATACAATAAAGGGTCAGTTGACTACATTGGCTCAAGAGATTCTTGAAGAAACTGCTGGTCCAGGAGATGCCGAATTTCGGCCTACACCACCAGCAGTCGATAATAGAACGGCCATAGAGTTATTGGCGGATACGCAGAAGGATAAGGAAGATTTGGATAAATTATGTTCCGAAAAAGATATTGAGGTAAGAGTTTATTTCGATGCGTTCGTTGCAGGCCCCAACAAACGCTCATACACGCGAAATACCAACAACAACATCTGGTATAGATAGAAATTTCGATTTTTACAATTTGTTTGTTTTTTTTTTTATAAATAAAACCACATATTATATTTAAAAAATATTTGAAATAGTAATATCCAGGAGAATAAAATACGATGTTCATTATATGGAAATTGATTTTGTCAACATTTTTACCGGCATCTTATGAAAATATGATAAAACTCTTCATAAATAAAATGCCATTTGCTAGAAGTAATCCAATGTTAATGAAAGAAAAGTTAATAATACTGACTGAATTTCTTTTCAAATATGCTTAGTTGTTAAATAGGACATACTTTATAATATATGTTCCTGCATTATATATATTCGCAGATATACATATGTATGTATGTATGTAAATAGGACATGCGACCTTCTTATATTGTATTTTAGATTACATTAAAACGTTTTACATCATCCCGATAATAAATTTATTAAATTTTACTTCTCTTATACATACATTGTAAATACATTCACGCCTGCATTTTCCTTTTGGTTGCAAGTATTATTTGTGATGGTTTAATTGTAAGTGGAAGATATTATAAACTAGGCTTTCTAAATTATTATATTAAACTTAAGGAAATGCAATAAACTGTAACTTTTCTTTGACATGTAATATGTCTAAAATTAATATGTTTTTTTAACGTCTTGCCATGCTTAAACAACATGAAATTATACCCATAGTTATATTTGACCGATGCAGGTGTAATGTAGAAACAGTTTATTTGTATATTTGTGTCCCCCAAGAAGTTTCCACAAGATGGACTATATAATATATTAAAAGTATCATGAGTATAAACGTGTAGACAATGTGTACTTCCCACGAATCAAGGATATTAATAAATTTATAAAAATAGTAAACATTTGTAAAGCGTTAAATCAATAAATCCGCAGTTTCAAAGCTGAATAGATCAAATTGTAAGATGGATTGAAAAGCACCGTGGTGTTTATCTATAATCTATAATTGTAAATGGACTATTAGTCCATAAAAAGTTTCTATATTGCTTGCATAAAGTTCGCCAAAGAACGTATAAAATGGTATCAACAGAAATAGAATACTAATCTCTTTTCATATGAGTTTAAATATAGTGCATTAGGCTCTATAGTCTACGAGTAAGGCAAATGGCTGTTTACCATCTTCGTGCACAGGCACGCTAAATACCTCTAAATAATATAACAAACGGGCAATTTCCGAAGAATAAGCTTACGGGCACTATACGCTTGATTATCGTACCACTCTGAAATGCTCACCACATGGAGTACCGACCTGTATATATGGATTTTATTATACCATTCGTAAAAATGAAGGATCCACTTTATGCTAACCCGTTATAATCGTGTCCTATCGATTATTATGTAAAATATTGCACAAAATTCGTTTAGAAGCCTAGAAGTCATTACAACCCTTCAGTCAAGAGTATTGACCTAGTTTCGCAAACTACTTAAACCTACAGTTTAAAGTCGACTCCGAACGACAGATTTTTGGGAAACTTTTCATGGCAATTTAATTTAGCTCAGAGTTTTTGCCAGAAATCTGCTGAGAGGAAATCGCCGAAGAAATACTTTTTGTATTTTATTTTGATGTCTGGCCTGGGGCTCGAACCCTGGCTTTACGTCTAATAAGTCAACACCCTACCTACTAGAACACGGCCTTGGAATAATACTATATAGAAAAAAAGTTTGATAAATTGGTAATAAACGATATTTCCCACAGCGAAAAACTCACATAACCATTCGTATAACACTAATGTATGCAAAAATTTTATGTACGGATCGTTATCAACTTTCTGAATCATGATCAATACTTAAAAATTTTTGTAGCGGGGAATGGCTGATGATTAAAATTGGATTATTTGTGGTAGTTCCAATCATCAGTATTTTATACGGTTTTTCCAAAATTCCTACTTCAGGTGAAAGAAACGATCATCTACTTTTGGTTTTGAGCTATAAGATTGGATTGGTAAACATAAACCTTTCAGTCAGGATTACAACTTAGCTTCTCACACCACTTATGTTGTATGCTTTAATTTTATACATGAATGGCGGAACCTACAGTTAAAATTCGACTCCGAACAACAGATTTTTGTGAAACTTTTCATGGCAAATTTTGTTTACTCTCAGAGTTTTTGCCAGAAATCTGTTGAGAGGAATTCGCCTAAGAAAAAAAGCTTTCATATTTCGTATTGATGTCTGACCTGGGGTTGGAAGCGTGGCCTCACGTCTAATAAGCAAACTACTTAAATTTAAAATTTTTACTTTCTTTGTAGATTCAAACACTTCGAAAGCAAATTGAAATATTACAGAATCAAATAAGTGACACCGGTGGAGGAGGTAAGTGGCGGTAATACAGTAAGTGGTGGAGTCAACAGTGGTCGTACTTCAAAAACGGTAAGTTACCTTTTGTTTGTTTTCTAGAAACTATTGAAATATAAAAAAATTTCGTATTTCCGGAATCAAAACTGAAATAATGTAAAAGAATACAAAAAAAAAAGCAAAAAAAACTGAAACAAACTACAGAATGTTGAAAGCAAATATTTGAATTTTGATAAAAATGCAATGTTTGCATGTTTGCCTTGTTTGATGGTTTTATTTGTATGCATTTATATACGTTTAAGAGGCAATCTTCTTTCATAAAATGTTTTGAATATATATACATACATATGTATGTAGCTATGATATGCATTTTTCTATATCGTTTATAGCACAGGCACTATTAAGCTTTTTTTATTTTTTAGGTAACTTTTAAACTAAGTAACTATGCAACAAATGTGTATGTTTTTTATAATAAACTTGTGCTTTATTATATAAATCAAATACGTTATACGAGCTGTGTTCTAAGATTTAAATAAATGAATTCGAATATAATTTCGTTTAAACTTACAATTTCTTATCCTATGCAGCAAAAAATCTATCGAAATTAGATGATAACGTTTTTATTTCTGTTCTAGATTAATTTCACAGCCCTACATGGGTTCTGCAAATTAGATGTCTCTAGGTGTTTCTGAAGGTATTTTGTGCGCTGAACACGAATCTGGTTTACACCAATCAGATTTACTTGAAAATTGTTACTTGGGGGTTTTTGGGGTCGCTGATTACAGATTTTCATTCAGTTTTAAAAAATTCAAAATGGCGGATTCAATATGACGGTCGTAAATCTGATTAATTTTTATAAACCTTCAATTTGAAAAATTTGAATGGAGAAGATCTGCAATCAGCGACCCCAAAAATCCCCGAGTAACAATTTTCAAGTAAATCTGATTAATTTTTATGGACCTCCGTAATGTGTTTCTTTTTCTCTTTCACCCCTTTGAACCCAGGATTCGTGTTCAGCATAAAAAAGTCCAAATTTGCAGATCTGTGTTATAAATAGGAAATATTAATACTATAGTTAAAGGCTTACAAAAATATTTTCTGTCGTTAATTCGAATTTTTATTATTCAATGTATTGCGTGGTATACTTATTCTTTCATATGCCTGGCAAGTTGATAATATATTCAAGTGAATTTATGTGTTCTACGTAGGCCTAATCTGTGTTTGTGTGCTTTAATTATTTTGTGTTACTTTTCGGTTCTTCTATTTGTTTTTCTCTCTTATTTTAATAATATCATTTTTATCATTTTTATTTGGTTTATTTATGTCTTTATTCGTTTGTTTGCTTAATTTTTTTTTTATTTACTTAACTGCACACTTACTCGTACCATACAAAAGTCCTCTATATATTCTTCCATTTTACCTGTCATAAAATGTGGCCGTCAGTTTTATTCAGACAATACAGTACAATTTGATTTAATTAAACTTTATCGAAAGGTTATTCGGCCATACGTTCTGTAATATTTTGTATCCAACTGTACTGTTTAAATACGAGAATTGTTAATTAGTTGAATATTAACGATTAATTTCGATACCAGCAGATAATGATGTTTCATTCAGATAATAATAATATTTAAATGTCAATGCATTTGAAACTATTTCGAAAATTTATTTGTATGAACTAGGTGAGAATCTGAAAGTCTTGTTATTAACTTGGGAAAATATTAACGCAATTTTTTTTTATTAATGTGCTCTGTTATTGACATACATATACTTATGTATGAATTAAGAATATATGTACGTATATAAATCAGAAATTTGAAGAAAAATTTAAGGCAAAAACGACTAAAGTTAAGAAAATTATTATTATGATTGCAAATAATTTTTGTTTCTACATTTACTTAATTTTAATTTGTTTTTTTTTAATTTAATTGCCAAAATATTATTTGTGATAAATATTGAGTTAGCAAATTAACAATTTCAAAAGTTATAAATAAATTTCGTGAGTCAGATACTATAAAAACTCATTCTATGGGAGGAAGACCTCTAAAATCAACACCAATGTGAGTTGTTTTAATTTCTAAAGAGTTTAAAAAACGCACAAAAGTGACACAATGACAGTTGGGGGGTTATTTGTGATTGAAAATAAGTTCTCGATCAAATAATAATAGAGTAAGGTACTGGTCCTGGTTCGGTTGAAAAACTACTGTACACGGAAGAATATTCGTTAAGCTGCTAAAAGTCTGGATCTTAAGTATACGAGTAAGTTTAGTTGAGTTTGGCAACGGCAACATTATTGGCTGCGGCTGTGTTTCGCGGCAAGAAATATGTCCAGTTCATGATGTAAATTACGTACCGTCTTATGCAGGATATATGTATCCATTAAGATTATCGTTTAGTCAGGATTACTGCTTGGCTTCTCACACCATCTCTCTTCATACTAGGCTATCACGATATTCTGACCTAGCGAGATTTACCTTAGACTTTGTTAGCTATAGGGGTGACTACTTATATTTTTTCCCTTATTCTTAGTTTTTTCCTCTATTTTTTTCCATACTTTCAGTTTTAACGTTTTGAATTGTTTCTTTTTTTCTCTTCTGTCTTTTAATCTTTTTCTTCGTTATCTTCTCTACCAAATGTTTCTATGTATATTTTTAACCAACCTTCGCAAGCTAAAGTAATATAGTTGGTGTGAATTTTTGTAATAATATAATTTCAAAAAAGAATGGTGCATTAAAATGACTCTGAATTTTAAGAATTTATTTTTTTTATTTGTAATTAAAATTTTTGTACGATTTATTTCAACTAGTTCTTCAAAAGGGGTTTACTTCTAATGTATACCACATGCGTTTCCATTTTTTCATTCTATTTTATCTAAAAACTAAGGCTGATAAAATAAAATTATTATCTCTAAAAAATCCACCCTAATTAGTGTCTATATGTTTCACGTTTATCACATTTAGAATTTTGACTTTTTATTTCTGAACGTATTTGATATCATATATAGTAACGATTTCATTACTTTGAAATGCAAATCATGTCCTCTTCTTCAACAGGATTTTTATCTCCCTATAGGTATACACATACATGCAGACTATTATTGATTGATCTTATCTTTCATATTGTTTTACCAATTATCTATTTATTCCATATTGTGTTGGTACTACCACGTAGAACCATCTATCACCTGGTTCAAAATAAAAATTCGAAATTAGATTAGGTGGGTGGGGATATTTTTTCTCGTTTTGTTAATAATTTAAATATGTCTATTCCTTTTCTCCATGTCCTACATAAAGCAATGGGTATATAAGAGGGATCATTGGTTAGATTACATTCATTTGTTTGAAATTTGGACTCTAACATATTGTGCCCGCATAAAAGTGTTTCACAAAATATTTGTTGCAATTTAATTACTGCTTTTGTTTTTTGTTTAACCTAAAAAGTGTATTACTTTGGCTTTGTCTTTAACAAAATGAAACGTGTTAAGCATTTTAAACTGTTTTGAAACCAGGGAAATTTATTTAAATTAAAATTTAAATTTAAATATTTATTTAAAGCTGTTTTGTTGGCGGAAGTTACACACATCGTTGTAATAAAGATAAGAAAAAAAACTAATTTACATTACAAATACAAAAAAAAAAACAAAACTTAGAAAAAAAAAGATTGCCATAAGGTAAGTTATTGCTTGTAATTTCAGTTCTCAAAAGAATTACATCTTTTACAACTAAACGCTTATTAGTTAAAGCAATTTGCGTTTGAATAGTTATCGAATAACAAAATTATATAGATTATGACAATATTTGCATAAAAATGGTCTACTTTGATATTTAATATGCTTACACCCTATAAACTGTAATTATAAAAAATTAATTTTCAATATAAAATAAATTTTAAATTTAAATTTTTTAAATGCCTTACGATCCATATTATGTTGCTGTGTTCTGTGAGCAATTTTGCTCCTCACTACATATCGGCTTTGTTGCAGCCGGTTTGATATACGTTGCTAACATTTTCTGGGGGAGTCAGTGAGTTAGTTTCCGAATGAATTATTTGCAGGCGGATGGAAGTTCCTTAATTTTAAAAAATCGACAACTAAAATGAAATTATTTGCGCGAGATTTGTATATGAGATGGCTTATGTTTATAGACAACTCTGCTTTATCCACTACATATGCCGTTGTTTCTTAAGAGATTAGGTGAAGAATAATAAACGTAATCAATTCTGTCATTGGAAAATAATAAATTTTAGATTCTTGAGATTAAAGTTTTATTTTTTTCGTGTAAGTGATTGTGTCCTCATCATGTTAAGGTCGTGAAATGTTTATCATTTTACAATTCTTGGTACAGTCAAACTAGTTTATAACGAACTCGGTTATTACGAATTCTTGGTTATTACGTATATATTTTCAAGTCCCAATGTTTAAATCACAATTTTCTTACAAAAAACTTCGTTTATTACGAACTCGTTTATAGCGAATTCTCGGTGAAAAGGAACTACTTTAAATGGTCCCAGTAATTAAATTTCATACATTTTACCTTTTTTATAACGAACCCTCAGAAATAACCTTTGAAGTGTGGCAATAGTCTCTACTTTTATTTAATATGGCAGGATTAAATTATAACTCAACATCTTTAATAAACTGATAGATAAAAAGAATTAAAACATATTTTTGGCTTTTAAGAAGTCGCCGTGGTCTAGTGAGTAGTGTGTTGGGTTATTATACAAAAGGCCCGGGTTCGAATCCCAGGTCAGACATCAAAATGAAAAATATTTCTTCGGCGACTTCCTCTCAGCAGATTTCTGGCAAAGACTCTGAGAGTAAAAATTGCCATGAAAAACTTCTCAAAAATCTGTCGTTCGGATTCGACTTTAAACTGTAGGTCCCGCCACTTATGTATAAAATAAACGCACACAACATAAGTGGTGTGAGAAGCTAGGTCGTAATCCTGACTGAAGGGTTGTAATGGCCAATTATGTATGTATGTTTTGGCTTTTAATAAAAAAATGCTTTTTATTTTTAATAAATAAAAAAATTCTTTGTATTTTATATTTTCTTCTATGACTTCACCCCGTTTATTACGAACTATTTTTTCTGGTCCCTTGGAGTTCGTTATAACCGGGTTTGACTGTATATGTTAGTCGTGTTGTTTTCATCAAAGGGAAATAACGTTTTAGTTCTTATTAAACATGCGGTTATCGAGGTTAATCTCTATTAACAGAAATTATTGGACTATAGAGCGATCTTTTTTTTTAGGTTTTTTAGCCTTTTTAATATTTGCCTTATTAATAATAATTAAGCTTAATAGCTGTGAGTATTCCTAATATTGTCAATACCTTTGACACTTTCAAACAATTTGAAATCATTGTGGACGTCGTTGAATAGATTTTAAGCATTACTTGGATTGAAGGTCGTGTTTTTAAAAGTCATCGATTGTTGTTACAGGCATCTTCGAAACGCTTGTACAGAGTCCATTCGTTTCTAATTGCAAGACGTTTCCATCTGTAAGTAAATCTTATTTAGTTTGACTGTAAGATATTAAAAAATCTATGTTTAAACCGGTTTTATATTTAGAAACACAACATTAGAAAAATTCTTGGTCTTAAGTAATAACTTTTGCTTACAGTTGTCATAGATATTATTCTTCAAAACTAACATTAAATTATTTGCCACAGGATCTAATCTAATCTAAATTAACTTTATTTTATCCTTATTGCTTGACATTGTATCGTAGTAAATTTCATATTCTGCCTTACCTTCACTTTTTCAATGTAACGATTCATGCATATTATTTTTGTTAAAAACACTGAAACTTTTTTTTGTTTTGTACTTTTGTTACTGTTTTCTTTATTTTTGTCCAACATACTTAAAGGTAAAACATATGTTAGATCTATTTGAAAATTAGCAAATTTCTAACTCAAATATACTCGTGTACAATTGTATATTCAGATAGTATACACATATGTACGTACTTTATGCCTCTGATATACCTTGTGTCACATTTAAATACTTACTGTTGCGGCATGCATAGTTGTACCTGCATATTTTTTTAGTACTTTAAGTGTAAGCGTAGTATGAGAACACACGTACCTTGTGAGCAAATATTAACGATTAAATTTACTTACTATTGTGTGTATATCAAATGGAAAAATAAGCATTTAACAAAAACAAAAAATTGGGAAAAAACACAGAAAATTAAAAAAAACAAAACCTTAAAACTCTATTTAATTTTCTTTACTAATCGCTGATACTTTTAACAAGTACTTTTTGTACAATTAGTAATTAAAAAAGGCCAGTGTTTTATTGCAAAAAAAAAAAAAAATGTTTTTTGTACAAAAGCGTGTATTTGAGAGCTTCAAAGTAAAATATTTACTTTTTTTTCTGTTTGATGTCGTAATTTATGTCATCGCACATCAGTAAAATTGTGTTAACATTTTGCATAATATTATCTATCTAATGTATATTGCTAAACTTCAAAGCTGTTGGAATTCTTTTAGCCTATAAAACGGAAACTAGTGAGAGTTTGTACATTAAAATTTGAAACATTAAACTTGTTTTGGAAAATACTTCTTAACAATCTATGATAATCTTTATATTCATATCAATGTTCAAAGTTTAAAATTCTAATATTGCGTACAAAAGTTTATAATTATGTTTCTATGTGTTATTTCCTATCCCTTAAATTAGGAAAAAAAGAATTTATTACTTGAAATTTTTACAGACGAAGACTGCATCGAGCCTTAGTGAAAAAACATTTAACTTTATTTACTGACTTTAATCGATATATTAACCGATTGATTTTAAATTTTATGTAGTAAAATTCTATTTATTTGGGAATGCTATTTATGTGCTCCTAGATTAACGAAAATCCTTTCTAGTATTTTAAATATTTCTTTTAATTCGGAAATATGATAAACATTTTAATTTTTAACATTTAGATTCGTTTTCATAGTATTTTCTATTCATTCCATTGTTCAGAACCGTATATAGTCAAATCCGGTTATAACGAACTCTGTGCGTCCAGAAAAAATAGTTCGTTATAGGCAAAGTTCCTAATAAATGGGGTGAAGTCATAGAAATGAAATACAAAGAATTTTTTTCATTTATTAAAAACAAAAATTATTTTTTTATATTGAAAACCAAAAATATGTGTTAATCCTCTTGATCTAGCAGCTGATTAAAGATACTGAATTATAATTTAATACTGGCATATTCAAAGTTTTTTCTGAGGGTTCATTATAAAAAAGTTAAATTGTATGAAAGTTAATTACTACCAAAGTAGTTCCTTTTAACCGAGAATTCCTTATAAACGAGTTCGTAATAAACGAAGTTTTTTGTATGAAAATTGTTATTAAAACGTTGGGATTTGAAAATATATACGTAATAACCAAGAATTCCTTATAACCGAGTTATTATATAAACGAGTTTGACTGTAATTACAATTTGTTCTATGTTTAATGCTTTTGGGTAAAGATTATTATTGTGTTCATTAAGCAGCTTATGACATTTTTTTCTAGCTGTTTTCTATCAAATTTAACTAACATACGTCTTATGCTCTTATATATTTAATATTTTGCTAAAAAATTGTTTTCAAATTGTTATATCATAAAGGGCTATCTACTTTTCGATTTCATATCGGTAATAAAATGTCATTACATAGACTGCCTCTTTTAGAGATAGTTTTTCGCCCATTTTTGACGTTATCTCAATAAAAGCTTGACAACTGTTGATTTTCAAATTCTACAAGGTTGGCATTAGTCTCACAGAAAAGGTTTAGCAGAGAGAAATCGAATAATCTTTATGATAACTTGACGTTGCCAAAATGTAAAACTTCTTTATCAAGAAACA
Organism: Sarcophaga peregrina; assembly: GCA_014635995.1. Lineage (NCBI taxonomy): Eukaryota > Metazoa > Arthropoda > Insecta > Diptera > Sarcophagidae > Sarcophaga > Sarcophaga peregrina. The sequence goes on from CM025790.1 coordinate 31,392,155, forward strand.
CGTGATGCAATAAAATCAGTCAAAACCATTTTGTTGACCTCACATAACGTCCAGTGCATAATCTTCATACGGTTCTTCTAAGATCATTTTCAAAAGACAGTGGCTCATCGACGACTCCATAATACGTACAGATAGTCTTGTTTTCGGGATAAAATGCAACAATCACTTCTCGGTTCCTGATTCCCATACGTGACAATTTTGTATGTTAGATTGGCGGTTGAGTGAGGGAAAGCAGTTTTATTGCTGTAGAAACTTTTATTGGATAAATCACCATTGAAAGTAATATTTTCGGCAAAGCATATATTGAGAAGGTGAACAGATCCGACTAAATCTGTATCTATTACAAGCCATATATCTATAATTATTCCGTAATGCCCCCTTTTGTAATAAGTTCAACTTATTCTAAGTTCTGTATTTATAATCATGGCGAGCATTCAAAAAGAAAAAAACTTTCTAGATGAGCTGACAGTTGATAACTTTTGACAGCCCGGCGATTATAGACCCATTAGACGTATAACTCGATATATGTATGCATTTTCTTGTGTGTACTTAGAAGAAAATACTTACAGCGCTAGAGCAACTGAAATAGTTAAAATGGATTCATATCTTGTTTACATTTGAGAACATGTCGATTTGATGCAATTGTATCAACTGCAGGCTACCAAAATTGAGTAATTTTTTTCGGAATTTTTTAAAATTTTGTAATTATATGAACAGCAAATTAATAGTATTTTTAAGGCAATAGTTATCAACCCCAACAATATAATTGCCACAGAAGATCAGAGAGAAATATTATGTTCTACTACACAATTGTCCGCATAAATTTTCCTTTTCCCATCCATACTTTAAATATTTTTTAATAAAATAAAATATTTTGTTTACATTGTCAAATCATATTTTGTTAAAACAATATTAAAAATATTGTTTTTTTTTTTTGTTATGATACGCAATAATCTGTATTTGGGTCATTATGTTGCACTTAACCATATCGTCATGCTATTGAGACCTTGTAATACGATTTTAATAGTTGTTAAAAGCGAAAATATTACCCATTATTATCATAATTATTAAATAATTAAATTAAATGAAATGGAAGGTTTCTATTTAACGACCAAAATGTTCTCAAAATTATTTAGACCTTAACAAGCTGGACCTTTTTAAATTGCCACAATTTGTGACCACTTATGCGTTTTCCATTGTTAAAAATTGACCAAGTTATTGTTTTTCTCTTTTTTTGTGGCAATGTATGTAGAAATATATTTTTTTTGTAAAAATTTTAGTAGACATTTTCTATTTTTATAAACGTTTACAACTTTTATAACGTTTTAATTTTTTTTTTATTTTCTGCTTTTGTTGCATGTGCATGTCATATTTGTTGTAATTTTGTTGCTGAACGATTGTTTTATTGTCATTTAATTGCAATTATTATTGTGTTTTTCTATTAATATTTTTTTTTCGTGTAGTTTTCCATTGAAAATCTATGAATGCATGGAAATGGGGTATTCAGAAATATGAAAATCACAAAAAAGTTTACAAAAATGTTACGCTTGAAAAGATATTGACTTTGACAATGTTGTTGTTTGGTTGGTTGATTGTAATGATGACACTAACAATATAGTAATAATATTACGTGCCTTAAATTATATTTTCGTTATCGTTTAATTTCAAAATAATAGATAATCTACAACAGTAAGTGAATTCCCCAAAAGGTTTTAACAAAATTTTTGTAAATTTGCGACAGCTCTGCAATATGCTTAAGTGTTAATATAGTCGGTGAAATTTTCTTTAAAAGCTTACCATAAAAATTAGCCTACGGTAATTGCATCAGATCGTACGTTACACGCAATTTGAATTGGAATATCAATGAAATTTTGGAAAAAAGACCAACATCTGCTTCGTTTTAGGATTTCTGGGGCAATTATTAGGCTTACCAATACTTAACAGACTACCGTTGAGAAAATTACAACTATTTCACTGAAAAAGTTCAAAAATATATCAAAAACTGCTTATATTAATGGTATATAGGATTGGAAAAACATTCATACAAGAGCATTGCCTTAACATATTGACTGCAACTTCACCCATATTCGGATGACAGTAAAGTTATTGATCGAACCGTGTTACTCGTATTGTGATAAAGCTTATTTAATTACTTAGTTAGGTAATTTTGTCAAATTGAAATGTGGGTTTGTCCTTTACTATTTATAACATTATAATACTGTGTAAAAATATTATGAAAATCTACACACTTCTGCTCGCTAGTGTATGTATACATATCTGGTATTTCATATTTATTATTGTTAAACAAAAATCTTATAAAAATATGTATACAATAGAGCCCCGACTTGCGTCGTTAATGGGGACCGGGGAAACGCGACGCAAATCATGACGACGCCAGTCGGGGCTCTAGTGTAAATCGTATTTAAACAAGTGTAAAATATGAGTGTGTTTTTGTTCTAATAAAATTGATTGGAACTCCCACTAAACGAGCCGACAATAATTGTAGCACATTCTATATAAAAAAAGTGAAATTATTATATTATGAAATTATACATTCTTCAATTTATTTAAACTTTTTCGATTGCAAATAATATCATTTGTTTTATTAGGCTTTGCTTTATAAATTTGTTTCAAATAGTTTCCTTTTTTATATACTACAAATATTTTTAGACATCAATAATTTCTTTGTAATCTTAATGTTGAAATAAGCAATGTCATCTGTTTAATAGAAGTAGATGAGTGTTCTTTCTGTACAATGCTCATAATGGACTACTTCACATAATTTTAAAATTAAAAAAAAAAGAAAAGGTTTAAAATAAACTCCATTATAAATCATTATAAGTTTCTAAAGGTTTGTGATCAATTTGAAAGAAATGTGGCATAATACACTAAACCCACTATATAATACAATAGTATATCTGAAATAATAAGGAGTGCGCACAAAAAAAACTGGACTTACACTTTTCGTTATTGAAGTAAAACTAAGTAGCGGATTTTTTTTTGTTTTATATTTCAATTAAAGTAAATAATATTTGAATTCTTTTGTGTATAAAATTTTTTTCTGACCAAGGTCTCAGAGCATCCAATTTTTTGAGCCACTTTTCTTTCAGACATGTTAGGGTGTTTTAGAAAAATACGTATTATTTTACTTTCTTTGTTTTGGTCGACAAATTATTTTTTTCTTCCACTTTCACGCTTTCTCTCAATACTCAAAGACTCCTTATGCTGTTTTATTCTTATATTTGAAACTGTTTTTTGGTTAACACTTGCGAGCCTAGCAATCGTTTTTTGTAAGCGGCGCGGTTACGATTTTTTTACGACATTCGTGATTTCAAAAAACTAATTTTGCTATTGTAATGATATTTAGCACGTGAATTTTGAAACAGATGACTACTAAAAACAATGTTAGGGTATTCATTTTTTTCAATTATGATAAAAGTTATTAGCTTAAAAGTAGGCCCATTTTTTTATTGTGCGCACTCCTTATTTTCCACTTCCGTCCCCCGTCTATAACAATAGAATAATTATAAGACAAATTAAAATTGCTCTGTTAATGAAAAAATTGCCTCTTCTAAAATTTTTGATTTACATTTTGGGTTTACAAATCGAATTGTGATTTCGACAAACTGATCTGGTGATATTTCCAGACCATAAACAGAGGCGTGGTATAGGTAATATATTTAGTATGCATGCTCGATGATGGTGGCTGGCACTGGCACGGGAGGTTGCTTTGGAGATAGAATAATTGGTTGTGCGACTAGGGCAGAGTACTGTAGTTAACAGTTTCATAAGTTCTAAACGTCTATTTAGAAATTTGAATATTTAAAAAGGAAAATCATTTAAAGATTTTAAAACATGATGACGTCAAAAAGTAGTAACCGACTTTCGTTCTTTCAAATTTCGATGAAAATCTGCCCGAGTAAATGTTTATTTTTTATGTCTACACTTTATTTGATTCGTCCACGTATTAAATTTAATTGTCATATAATTACGTTTGATAAATCAATTAAATACTTTAATTTTTTATATTCTAACATATGCAATACGTATGCAATTTGTTTAAATTTTATTCTTCCACAAATGTATTAAATAAACGGCAACAGAGACAAAATTAGAGAGCGAGAGAGCGAAAAAAACAAATCTTCTTAATAAGTTTGTGTGGATTAGTGTGCAACCAGCATGGCGTACTTCCGTTTTGAGTTTTTTTTGTGTATGTTTTAACTCAAAATATCAAAATTGTGCAATTGTGTTTTGTCTAAAATTACGTTTCTTTCGCCTTTACTTCATTCTAAATTGTTTACACGTGGCGTGTCGTTGCATTAATTGTACTCGTGTTTTTAGGTTCATCCGTTAATCTTGGCCATAATATTGACCCGTATATTTTAAGTACATCTATGCAAATGTAATACATGTTAGTGTGTTTTGTTTTTTTTTTTCTTTTTTTCATTATTATTATGATTATTTATCTATTTATTTTCTGTCAATTGTATATTTTCTTTATTTCTCTTTTTGTTGTAATTTGGCCTAAATGCAAACAACTTTGAAATATTGTAAACTCATCATTTAATCATTAGTTGTCACACACTTGTGTTTATCTACCATTTATTTCATATTCATTTTATTTTGTTGTTATAGAGAGAACTTTTGCTTTTTTTTGTTTGTTAATTTTTTAGTTTCTATGCTTTACTGATCACCAACGTTCATCATTATTATTGTTGCTGTTGCTCTCTATTTGTATAATCGTAGTTTCGTTAAGTTTAATAGAAATTTTGTCTGTACGTGTATTTTTCGAATATCTTGTGCGTGTATTTTTCGAATATCGTTTATCGTTGACATGTATCGACAGTATTTGTTTACAGGTATTGGTATTTGATAGGAGTAGGTTGTCCCTTTATGTTAACTTTTCTTGAGGCTAACTTCTAAACCTAACATGTGGTGCAAGTTTTAACCAAATTTGGAGGCTAAAAAAGAACCTGAATTTTGGAGAAAATATTTAAAAATTAATTAAAATTTTTTTAATCTTTTACTGAATCACTTAAATATATTCTTTTCCTTCAATTGTTTCCATATTGACATTGACATAATAAACTACAGTAAAGGGAAACCCTATTAACTACATGTGCTGGCAAGTGTATTATTATTATTAATATCACTGGATTCTAATAAATTTAGCATTGATGTTAATGGCTGGTTTAAATTAAATTTTCATTAAGAACTTTTTTAAAATTTTTTTTTTTTGGTTACACATTTGGCATGTACATCCGTTCGTTGCTCTTCGTAACACATCGTGCTAAATATTTAACCTTAAAATTAATGAACGTCCATATGTATATGTTCACTGTATATGAGACTGCAGTTGATATCAGTTAACAGTGTAGTAGTCTGAAATGAGTAAATAATTTATATTTCATTTGCCTTTCGAGTCTAAGATATATCGTCAGAGTTTTATTTTACGAGGAATTTGTAAAGAATTTTGTAATAGTTTCATTTATAACTTTTAAAAAATAAGAAATATTCTAATTTAATTAAACTAAGCAAAACGATGAAGCCAATTGTTTTTTTCAGTGAGTAATAAAGTGCTCTGTATAAATGGGCCTAAATGCGACGACTAGACGTAATCACGAACCTAGTGGGCTGAATAGCCATGGTTTCAAAAATCCCAAAACTGGTTTCCTTACTTACGGGCGCTCATTGTGAGCGGAGATATAGGCGACTAAGCTACATTTTTGTCAAATTAGTACAAAAATATAACTGCCCTGTATATGTAAATCGGTCAAAACAGATTTCCTTAGGGAAACCGAAGATATATGCAATGAAACAAACTTCTTATATGAGTAAAGAAGTGCTTTACGAATGAACTTAAAATTTTTAATAAATTTCATTTGAGCTAATACTTATTTATACATACATATATACAATATATATGTATATATATAGATTCAACTAAATGATGTATTTTTCGGAACTTTTTCATTAGTAGATAACTTGTATGTTTTTGGTTGATGACTTGCAGTGGTTTGAGTCGACCACTTGCATTGTTTTGTACGATGATCTGCATTTGTTGGATGATGATTCTATGTTTTTAGATTGTTGACTTGTATTTTTTAGTAGATAACTTGAATTTTCTTGGTAGATGGCTTGTATTTTTTGGGCCATGCCTTGTAGTTTTTGGACGATTACATATTTTTGGTCGATGACCTGCATATTTTTGTCGATGACCTGCATATTTTATAATGACATATTTTAATAATGACTTTTATTTTTTGGTCGATTATTTGCATTTTTTCAGACGATGACTTGTAGTTTTGGTCGATGACTTGTAGTTTTGGTTGATGACTTAATTTTTTTGATGTTTGCTAATGAGAATGTTAGCATACAGTAGTGTTGACGCCTGTATCTCCGGTACCAAGTAAAGCCAGACCGTAAAGAATATCGCTTTCGGAACCTTGATACCATTGATATATAGTGGGATACCTGCAGCATGTTCCAATGCCCCTCAATATCGATCATCATATCCAGTGTTGACATTGTGAAATTTCAAGCCCAATTACTCAAGTTCCAAAATTATTTGGGACATACCACCTTAGGCTACAATTTGTATGTAGTGCCCAGAGAAGCGGTTCGTGCCACACAGGAACGTGTAGGGCATAATTTTTAAGGAATGGGTATAGATTCAAATCTTTGATATTGTATATTTGATGATATCGTTTGTCGCCGCGGTCTAGTAGGTAGTGTGTTGGCTTCTTAGATGTAAAGCCGGGGTTCGAGTCTCAGGCCAGACATCAAAATAAAATACAAAAAGTATTTTTTCGGCGATTTCCCCTCAGCAGATTTCTGGCGAAAACTCTGAGAGTAACTATAATTGCTATGAAAAGTTTCTCAAAAATCTGTCGCTCGGAGTCCACTTTAAACTGTAGGTCCCGCCATTTATGTCTTAAATTAACACACACAACATAAGTAGTGTTAGAAACTAGGTTAATAATCCTGACTGAAGGGTTGTAATGACCAATTATGTATGTGATGATATTGTTTTGCGGTGTCTCATTCAGACACAGTTTAAAAATCTTAAAGTTGTGACCTAGCAATGTTTTCAAACGATATTCATCATGTTCCTCATGCTGTCTGAGTGTAAAGTTTGGTGTGCACAACCAGTGCAAGTGTACATTTTATTTTGACGCCCACATTGTATTCATACAAATTCTAGCCAATATTTTATGTACAGTGCATCCCTTTATTTATTAATATTCATGCAAATGTGAAACTCTTAAAAGCGCTATTTTTTGCGGTGTTCATACCACCTGTTACTGGAAATTAGTTAAGAATTAATTTTTAGAAAATTACAACTTTTACTTCAAATTATTCATTTATACTTCAAAGACTACAATTAAATTTTGCATTTTTTTTTTAAAGATTCTGTAAACACCTATTAAAATTAATAAAAGCTTAAAAGATTTTAATAATATTGAAAAATTGTATTTTTTTTTATTCAATGTAAGAAATCTTGACAAAATGCTGACGTTGCAATTTTATTTATTTTTTTTTTTTGTTGCTTAGAAATCAACTGCATGTCCATTCAAGTACGTGTATAATGTTTGACCATTGCCTTCAAAACTATTATTACAATACATATGTACTATGATTGTTGTTGTTATTATTTTGGCTTAAAAAAAAAAATAATACAAACAACAGCAACAAATATAAAATGAAATTAAAACTCATTAGTTTCGCATGTTTTACATGATGAGAATTAAACTTTTTGTTTTTTCAAATGTTTTTTTTTCTATTCGGATTTTAATCTTGGCCATTTAACAATCAACTAATAGTAGAAATAGTCATGTAATTGTTGTTGCAGTTGTAGTTCACTATCATCAAGAGCAGTAAAATATGTTGTTAGTTGCAGGTTTTTATTTTCTATTTTAGATTAACGATCGATAGTTTGATCGATCATTCAACCACAACCCTCTGTTACAAATACGAGTACACACATTGGCAATATTAGATTTTTATAAATAAATTAAATTGCTTCCGTTTTATATGAATTGTAATGGTTGATGTTGCTGTTGCTGCATACTTTTTTTGTAGCTACAAAATTGAAAATGTTCATTTCAATGCAATGTTCTATTCGCTAGAGTAGAACTTTTAATCTTTTTCACATTTGACATGCAAATACGTGTAATACAGCTGGATATTTTCGAATTTATATTTTTAATTATTATTATTATTATGAAGCTGTTAAACATAAAAACATTTTGTGCTATGAACAATTATAATGTTTAAATATTTTGGATGATGTTCGAAGATAGTTTCTAGTGATATATTTTTTAATCTGCATTCAGAAACTTTAGATTACACACAAGGTTTGAAATATCTACCAACGGTATTTTATATATTCTTCAGGCAATAGCCTTTCTTTGTTGTCAAGATCCCAGAATTCATAAGAAGTTTATTTATAACAGATACTGATAAAACTTTTTTCTTGAGCCCTTGGTTGTATCTACCTGTGCAGTTAAAGAGGTGTTAGAACAGCTTCTTTCTTCTCTAGTAGTTCTAATCTTTAAGCACGTTTTTTGTAAATGACTTGTTTTTCTTTAATTTTATTTTTATATCATGGGAATTAGAGCTCTAAATTTTTAAATATTACGAGGTTCATTCTAGTTTGTTTCCATTTTTTATTTGCTTAATTTTTTTTTTCTCTATTCTGGTCCAATATTATTTCGTTTTAATGCCATATTTGTTTATTGTACAACTCGTCTTCAGTCGACACGATGTTGAAATATCTTTTTAACACTGCAGTGTTAAATAGTAAAAAAATATGATGAATAAGAAAAAAGAAGAAAAAACGAGTAAAAATTCAGATAAAAAAGAATAAATAAAAGGGAAAGACTCTTTGAAAAAAGATCTAAAAATGTTTTTGGTCAACGTCAACGCGGTTGTTTTCATTGTAGTCGTGATGTTGTTAATGTGACGTCGTTATGTACTCTACTTGCATGGAAAATTATATGAGCAAACTTTACACCAGAGATGAGAAAATATTAGAAATTCATATATTTTTAAGTACTTCAGCTGCTATTTGTAGACAAAAATTCTTGATTACTTTTTAGAATATAATAAATATACCAATGTTGAATGTGTAAAAATTAAATTTTAAAGAAAATATCATTGTTTTATTAACATGAATTAATAAAAATATTAGTTTTTTATTGTTAGATACATACATACATAATTGGTCATCATTACAATCCTTCAGTCAGGATTATTGACCTAGTTTCTCACACTACTTATGTTGTGTGTGTTAATTTTATAGTGGCAAGAACTACATTTTAAAGTCGACTCCGAACGATAGATTTTTGAGAAACTTTTCATGGCAATTTATTTACTCTCAGAGTTTTTGCCAGCAATCTGCTGAGAGAAAATACTTATTGTATTTTGTTTTGATGTCTGGCTTGCGGTTCGAATCCTGGCTTTACGTCTAATAAGCCAGCACACTACCTACTAGACCACGGCAGCTCTTATATTGTTAGATAGTAGCTATTATTTGATCTTTTCCAAAAACAAGAAAATATCACAAATAGATCTATGGGGGATTGTTTCTGCTGACAACAGCCATGCGTCATTTGTTTTTGCACTTGACAACTATTACAGTAGTTTTAAAATTAAAAGAGAATCTTACGGTAAATAGTTTTGAATCTTACAACTTCTTGCTTATGAGTATCATAATGCTAGTGGTGCAAATACTCCAGTGATTGTTTTCTTTTATAAATCTAATGAAAGAATCTTTCGTAGTAATTCGAAAAAAAAGAAACAAAGTTGTTAAACCTCGCGATTTTTCTAAAACAAGCAATTAGACGGGTAATGTTAATATTTCGTCACAATTCGGGGGGTAGGAACAAGTTGACGAGTATGGCGTTCACAGTTTACGGGATCTGTTTGGCTTGCATCATTTTCGAAAAAGCCATCTCTACCGTCAGCACTACATTATGGAGAATGTGTATGGATAAACAACAATTCTGTCTATTCACGTATACACAGGCATCGAAATGGGTCTTTCGCTTCTGATTATTTTCATTCAAAATTACACGTCGTTGTATGTCGGTGTCGGTGTCGGATGACCTAGAAATCTTCATCTAAATGTATATTCCGCCAATACCAAGAAACGTAACTTAATTCTTCCACTATTATTCTTTCACTTACCTTTAATTGTAAAGTAAATGTTAAGTTCCTATAATTTGGTACTTTCTCTAGTTGGTATTTTTTTACATCCCTGCTAATATGAAGCGTACCAATTTCACAATGCGGTCTTTGAAATGTATCTTGAAAATGTTTTTCTTTTTTTTAAATCTTCCTCCATATAGACACGTATTTAAGTATTAATATATGTATGTATAGCAGGGTTCCAGTGCAAATACAAATAGAAAAAATGTAATGTGAAGTAAAAAGGTTTTTCGATATTTATTTTTATTCTACAGTTCATTAGCATCTTCCATTTTTTTTTCAGCATTTTTTTGTGCAGTAATTGTATAGGTTTTTAAGAGAGTGTATTTGTGTTCGAAATGTTACTTCTGGATTCTGTGCTACTTTTTTATGTTAATAAGAAATATATCGTACTAGTAGTATTTAATTTTATTCTTGAACGATATTTTCTGTATATGATTCAATTTTTTTTTGTTTTTTTTGTTATTCAGTTATTTTTTTTTTAACAAAACACAGCAAAAAAAAAAAAATGGGAATAATTTGCTTAACAAATGATTCATGAAATTGTATTTGAGAAATACTTTTTTATGTAAAGAAAAAAAATTTAATTATTTATGGGTGCATCAGAACTAAGCATGAAACTGTTAATTGAGTTTAACCCTTTAAAGTTCAATTCCTGTGCATTTAAAACTGAAGAACTTCCCAAAAATATGGGAATAACTTAAAATTATAATAACTTATTACTAAATAAAATAACGTTTTTATGTTATTGTGTGAATTAATGCAAATTTTTTACTAAAGGAATTATAGTTTCGAGCAAACAATATTTGTGGGTGGCCTATTATTCTAATATTTTAGTTCATGTGATGTGTTTAAAGCAATTGTTTAAAGTGATAGATTTTCACAGTAATATATAAATATTTAATATATAAACAGTGATTATATATTCTGTTTAAAAATTTTAATGTTTTAAAGTGTTTAAAAATCAAAATATTTAAAAAGTTTTTTGTTTTAATAAATTTTATTTAATCAAGTAAAAGTTTATTACAATTGCCGACCTGTAGTCGCCGTAGTCGAGTTGGTAGAGTGTTAGTTTATTAGATGCGAGGCCCCGACACAACGAAATATGAAAAAATAAACTTCGGCGACTTTCTCTCTGCAGATTTCTGGCAAAAGCTCTGAGAGTAAGTAAAAACTCTGTCAATCGGAATCGATTTCAAAGCATAATTCTCGCCGATTATGTTTGATATTAAGGCACATAACATTAGTGATGTGCGAAGTAATGTCGTAATCCTGACTGAATGGTTGTAAGGACCAATTATGTATGTCTGATCTGTTGTAAGTCACTGTACATAAGGTTTGTGACTATAACTTCATAAAAATCTTTGGCCCAGAATGGAACAGCCTCTATTCGATAGAGGATGGTGATATGACTCTTTTAAAATTTTTTTTTACTATGTATTATGGAAGCAAATATTTAAAAAATGTTACATAAGTTTACATTTTGTTAAGAATGATGGTTAATTATGTGCTGTTTCAGAACGCATGTGTGGAAAACATAAACAATTGAGTGTTTTTGGTTATGTTCAGTTTCCTGCAATATAACGTTGAATATTTACCCACGAAGAAAAAAAGGGATAATTTCACTTTTTTATCTCCACAGACCCTGGAATGAGTCCTATGGTCAAGACTAATGATTTTCGATTGAGTACCCAGAATACAATGCCTAGTAATTATTTTGACATTTTCGCTAAACGTGTTCACTTAGAATTTAACCAAACTTTCTTTACTACTTCAAGGATCTACTAGATGGCGCTTGACTTGCACTTGCTTGCAGAAAAATTAAGTGTTTTATTTTTGCGTCTTCCAGACGTCTAGGGTATTCTGTTTCAGAGTTGCTTTATTAACTCAAACGTTCAAAAAAAAAAATCAATATTATTATATCTTCTTTATATGTATGTTAGCACTCCGCTCTTTCGAATTATACAATGTTTTATGAACGATACAGTGATTAGTCAATTTGTCTTTAGGTTCCTATCGTACGTTGCCGGTATTTAGGATGATTTCCGTTTAGCCACATTTGTATTTTAATTAATATATTGAATGAACAAAGTTTTGAATTATTATTATGGGCTAGTGATATAAGAAGCTAAAGCCTGTCTAAATAAACAAGGAATATTATAATTTGTTTTTTTTTCAGGACATTTAACATTTTGTTTGCAGGACGTTAAAAAATTTAATTGTTATATTTTCAATTTGTTTACATTTTGTTTTTAAAGAGTAAAAATTGTCTTATTTAAAATGGCTCTATAATATTCAATATTTTGATAATAAAAATGATAAAAAAAAGAACAAAAAAGAGACGAGTTAAATTAATTAGCGCTTCAATAGAAAATTAAAAAAAAAACATATTTATTGTGCTCATAATGAGTTCTTATTCACACGGACAACACAACAATATGGTTTATTTACACGAAAATATATCCAATACATATACGAATTAAAAATGTTTATCACACATTTAGTACTGCATTTATGCTGTTGTTTTTTGTTTCGTTTGTTGTGTATAAATGGAAGAGAGTATTCTTTTACATGTATTGGTCACACATTCTATCGGCTGTTGTTTATGAAACGATTTTATAAACCAAAAATGATCCAACCAGCAAATACAGTCATAGGCATGTGCAACAACTACGATCGCAGAGTCAAATTTAGAGAATTAAGTAAACTATGGAGAGATTAAAACGTGTTAGACAACAACGACACCGACAACATGAGAGCACCATTTACTTCGTTGATAAAGTGTGCAAACAAGCACTTACCAATACACCTTTAAATTTAATCATTTTTAATTTTCTTACTCACTTACACGAGTAAGAGTTTTTTCTTTCCCCCATTAGCTCAAGGTGTGTGCATGTGTATGAGAAGATTATTTGTTTATTTTTGTATGGCTGTGGGTTTTAACGTTTCTAAATATTTAAGCCGGTGTTTTGTGATACGCTGTTGCTGTTCTTATTGTTTTTATGACTCTCACTTTAATCAAATACATACGGGTTCATACGTTCATATTTATTTTTATTCTGCTTTTACCTTTAATTTTGTATGTTTGTTTATTCATCGTATTCGTATTTGCATTTGTTTCTGAGCATGTGTGCTTGCCTTGTCTGTGTTTATATGTGTGTTTAGCTGATAAATACATATCTTTGTATGTTTAAGTTTGACTTAGTCCTATTTTTTTTTTTTTTTAAATTAATGAAAAGTATACCCGCTTTAAAATAATTTCTTGTACAATATATTTACCGGCCTATATTTAGGGTTTTCAGGCTTTTTAGGCTTCTTGTGGATTTTAATGAAATTATCGACTTTAAAGAGAAATAAGTATAATGTTACTAGAAAATTGATTAGTTTTTTAATGAATTAAAAAAAGAAAACAATTAAAATTAGAAAACAACTACAATTACAAAATGGAAAATAAAATTTTTCATATTTAATGTTAAAATATTAATATTTTGGTCACAGAGTGTGTGATATTGAAACCCTCCCTCCAAAAGTGAGAGATTTTCCCGACTAGAATAGATGAACTAAATGCCTGTTTCATATCTGATTTAAGGGAATTAAAAAGGAATTAAAAATACCGCTTGGTAAATTGATCACTGCTCTATATAGTTATATATTTAGGGATCCAATTCGATACACTTAGACGCCCCATTTATTTCCGATATCCAGAGACTACAATCAAGTAATACTTTTTACTAAGTTTTAGATACTCTCCATTTTTAAATCTTATATGGATTGTCCAAATATGTATATCATATTTTCGCTAGGCATCTTCCATGACTGTGTTATGATCTCCCTTCAATTGATCTGTACGGACTAGCCTACTCCTAGTGAAATAATATCCCGCAAGTGTAAATAATGCCTTTCCTGTCAAAATGGGGCACTAATTCGTTCAGTATATGCCAGTTACTCCAAGCTGTTCATATACTACTCACAGCTCTTATAGTATAACGCTGCATTTTCAGTAGGCTATTTGTAACATATTATTCTCGCTTGTATATGAATATGTTTCATATAGTTATTTTCTCTATATTGTGTTTACCATTTATGGGAAACCCTAAGTTAAGTTTACCATTAATTTAAAGATAACGTTTTTCGAAAAGACCCATATAAGTAAACAAAACGAAAAAGCTAGTGTAAACAAACCAACAATTGTTAGTATTGAAGCAAATAGACTTTTTAGTCAATGCCCTAAAAAATTGTAGAAAACCAGAGATAAAAGAAACGAAAAGACGATCCCCTTTGGTATTGGCATTTATTTAATTTTAAATGGAAGAATATTTATTCCTACTGACTGTACAAAAAATTAAAATTAAACAAATTTACAGATTAATTGTTTTTATCAATACCAACATTTTTAACACTGCACATGTGCTTTAGTTTTGGTTTTTAAAGAACTTTTTCATTCCTTTGAATATGAATGTTTGACGTTATTTATGCTCATAAAATTGTGGATACATCATAATTATTCGTCCGAATTGCTGATAAGGAGGACTATTTACCACAACTATTGCAATTTTTTTTTTAATTTCTTCTAAGAATCATTGAACCCTTTTGAGGGAAAAAACTGAAGAAACCACATACAACTGACCACAATCACTGAATCTTACGGCAATCGACAGAAAAATAAACAGCAGTGTACGTCAACTCTGTGCTCTCACTAACACTGACTTATTAAAAATCTCTGTAAGTGACAGTGTATTATTATAGTTTCTTATAATACAGTTTAGTTTCTTATAAAACAGTTACTTAAAGGAAGTTTTTTTTTATTACATTTGGTCTTATTTCTCTGATTATTTGAATTTACTCAACTTAAGAAAAAAGTTGTAGATATTGTTGATTGTTAATAAATTTTAACTTATTGTCAATACAATAAATATTGTTTATAAAAGAGGTGAATATTCAAAGTGACAATGGAATTAAATAAAGCCACGTGTTGTAGCTTCAAAGCAATGAATTCGTTTGAAAATATTCTATATACCGTATGCACTAAAATCATTGTAATTTATTAAACCCGGAACCTTAATTTATTTCAGTCATTTTAGTAGGATATGTTTGAGAAGTGTTTTCATGACAGGTCTCAGAGTCTTTGTTACCCCCAGAGCCTTTTCCAGAAGAATTTATTGACTATTAAAGCGCTTTCTAACATATACACATAATGGTGCTTATTTTATTTCATAATTTTTTATATATTATGTAAGCAAAGTCCCTACATTAATTATCCTTTATTTTTTTCTTATGAAAAACTGTGTCAATTCATCTCCTTTGTCTCTCTGCTATTAACTTAAAACGTATTAAAATTCAATTGATTGTTCTAAACTGTATCTTAGAAAGCGCCACTAAAATACAAAAAAATATTAATCCCTACACTTGCTGTTAATAATCATGGGCCCAATGCTTTTGAAGCTCTGCTTTAAATTGTTTACCAAAAAATAAAATGTTTGTGTTAACATTGCTTTCGTGGCATAATATTATAACCATTACGGTAAAGAATAACCAATAACTCACACACACACCGATATTTAGTAATGCCTTTACTAATATCACTGCATTCTATCACTTCAGCAACACCGATCATTGCATATGAATTACTCAGGCATAATGTGACCAGAAGGTTTTAAGATTTCAAATTAAATAACATAACGAAAAGAATTTTAATTTATTTTCCAATGATTTTAAAAGTTTAAAAAGTGCGCAAATTATTGTTAATAGCTATGATATCTGGTCACATTATTCATGACTATGGATTCTCATATGGTGAGTTTATCGTACTGTACTAAACTAGAGAGAGAATAATTAACGTTAAAGTGTATATGTGTGAGTGTGTGCTTGCTGGTGTACTGTATTTAATGGTGATATAATGGACAAATATAAGTACTCTGAGTGTATTGAGGCTATTACACACACTATGGGAGGAAATAAATGCTTTAGTCTTGGGGTTGTTAGAGTTAAACCACAGGTTACTTTTGTCATTCGTCGATCACAAGAGCCAACGCTAACAACGTGTTTTTTTTTGTCTCAACTCAACTCATTTAAAACAGAAACGCGCGTTTTTTTAAATTCAAACTCGTGTACTGTATTTGAAATATTTTGTAAAGAGACAAAAGTGAAAAAGTCTAAATGTTTACGCAAATATTCCGTTTAAAGTAGAAAAACAATTTTTTGCTTTATTTTATGGTTATTTGACACCGTCTCAAAAACTCTGTTGGACGACGACAAGCAAAAAATCTTCTGTTTATTTTACGGTTTTAGCACTTTAAATTTAAACAAGAAAAAAAAATATATAAATTTTAAATAAAAACTGTAGAAAAGCTGATTCAACAAATAAACAAAGAACAAATTTAATGGCTCAGTTCAAGTAACTTTTTGTTCATTTCAAATTATTATTTTCTTTATAGTGAAATAAAAAAAAAAACATTTTTAAGAGTTTATTGTATATGCAAGTGTTTTCTGGTGTTATAATATATTAATAAATAATATTGTGAAATATTGTGTTTTTCATTCTACACAATTATAGTTAACAAGAAACAAATACATTAACTCACACAATATTGTTTTCTACGATATTTTTTTTTTTAACAAAATATCACAAAAAAAACCCCGTTGCATAAGGGGTTTTCTATGCATGCATTGCTTGTGTTTAAATTATTTTTCAAAAGAAAAAATACTGAATACGTACAAATTAAATATTACCAGTGTTGTAATAAAATTCTGAGATCATTTTTTTTAAGGAACATCTTAAAATAAGGTGAGTTTTTATTAGTAATAAAATACCTTGTTTCATTGCAGCTAATATTTTATATTGAATTATTATTATCATGTGTTAAAGTACGTTTTTTTTCTATTTAGAAACAGCTTTAAGATTCAAACTTGTGTTTCTAGTAAAATTAGTATCACTATCCTTGTAATTCTTTTTCTTTATGACCTTTTTCTATTGTTGCTAGACTTTGTCATCTCGAATAATATTTTGAAAATGATTTTGGTATTGTGCTAGTTTATAAGTGTAAGGATTGTGGGTTTGATTCCTATCTGAAATTCTGATTGCTAATACTAAACTGAGCATAAAGTATTAGACAGCATTAAATGACAACAATTAAGACTCAGTGTTTCATTCAATTGCATTCCTTGTCGTTTGAAGTCTATTCAGTATACCATATTAAATTTGAAATCATATTTAAATCGAAATCAAAATAATGCGCTTCTGTTATCCTTTTTTGATTTTTTTGTAATGTCCTTAGAATATATTGTTATACTTATATGGTATACATACATATATAATTTCTCACGCCACTAATTGTGTGTATATTAATTTTACCTACGAATGGCAGGACCTACAGTTTAAAGAAGTGTAGGTGCCGAACGCCAGACCTTTGAGAAACGTTTTAATGGCAATTTTATTCTCAAAGATTTTGTCAGAAATCTTTTGAGAGAAAGTAGAGGCAGAACAATTTTTTTTTTTTGTATTTTGTTTCGATGATTATCTTTTGAAGTCGCCGTGGTCTAGTAGGTAATGTGTTGGCTTATTATACGAAAAGCCAGGGTTCGAGTTCCAGGCCAGATATTAAAATAAAATACAAAAAGTATTTTTTCGACGATTTCCTCTCAGCAGATTTCTGGCAAAAACCCTGAGAGTAAATTTAATTGCCATGAAAAGTTTCTCAACAATCTGTCATTCGAAGTCGCCTTTAAACTGTAGGTCCCGCCACTTATGTATAAAATTAACACACACAACATAATAAGTAGTGTGAGAAACTAGGTCAGTAATCCTGACTGAAGGGTTATAATGACCAATTATGTATGTATGTATGAGTGATTAACTCTCACGCTCATCAAGTTCATCTATGAGCTCGATGAAATTAAGTCAGTGCAAGGACAGCCGCATAACAAAGAGCAGCTATGCGTGCTCAAGTGAGCTTTTGATATCAAAGCCACTACTCGAACCTTCCTACCTCTGAGGTTAGAGGACGTGCACCTGTCGGTCAAATCAAGCACAGTACCCGGAGGTCGAAATTCACCCATTGTACATTTTTTTTTTACCTACCTCTTTTTTGGTGGAGATATCAGACCGATGATTATATCGTATATTGTCATTATATGTAGATTAAGAATTGATGAAATTTATTCCATAAAGTGAATTTCTATGAATAATTTTATTATCGC
Organism: Sarcophaga peregrina; assembly: GCA_014635995.1. NCBI lineage: Eukaryota > Metazoa > Arthropoda > Insecta > Diptera > Sarcophagidae > Sarcophaga > Sarcophaga peregrina. The sequence continues at coordinate 31,410,563 of CM025790.1, forward strand.
CTAATTAAAACCTATTCAAACTGTGTTGTGTGATACGTGGTTAGTTGTGCTGGCATTTTTGGTATAACTATAAGTATGTACATCATTAAAGCTATAATATTCAATTCATTTCGTATCGTAATTAATGGTTATCATTGATCTATAGTGCATCCTGTTGTAAAATTTATTATTAAATTGAAATTAAACTGGTTGATCGAGAAATATACATCCTTAAACGCCTGTAATTCCTTTCAAAAATCCTTTCCAAAATCTGTTGCCCTTACAAATATTTCACAATCGATTTATATTTATTCATCCTTTAGTATCAGATCCAGCTTGTAATATGGATTCATAATAATCATTTAATCAACTTAAGATTTGTTATCCTAATTATTTGTTGGTAACTCGTAAAGGGCACTTACCTTGAACATTATACGAAAGGTTTCTACATATTTAGCTTATCAAAACAGAAGTCTTGCTTTTTTTTGTATTATTTTAAAGAATTTATTGTCCAGAAACGTAGAGGAAATTCTGTTACAGTATCAGCATTAAATATAAATTTTTCCGCAGCCTGCCTGTTATTTTCCTTTTTATCAATGCAAAACAGTAAAACTGAAAATACTTTCTCCTTTCTAGAATTTTTTTTTTGTATTTTGTTTCAGACTGCTAAATAAGTTTTTTGTTAACTCTTCAATAGCATTTATATAACATGAGGTATAATAATGGACTTTTTATAACTACAACTGTATATACTTGACCGTGTATGTTCACTGTTAATTTTTTAATCATTTTGTTTAACATAATCTCACTTTGTTAATTATTATTTTTCTTATTTTTTTTTGTTCATTTGTTTTTTAATTTTCTAAACTTTAACACTGACCTGAATGATATTTTTCATAAGATAAATATTTTTAATAATATGTTGTTTATTTGTTTATTGTTGTTGCTATTGTTGCAATAATTATAAACTGACAAGTGTTGCATTGTTGTTATTTTAAGTGAATTTTCATAAAATAGAGACATAAACTAGTGCTTAACTTGGTATCGCAACTGTCTTAAATACTTTTAAAATGCTGTACTAACTGGCAGACAGCCGCAGTTGATAGTAGGGTTGCCTGACTTGACTGACTAAAAGTGCATATGTGACCTCTTACATGTTTAAATGTTGTTAAATAAATAAACTTCCTTTTGTGTTATTTTTTTTTTGTTTTTGTTTTATTGTATAGTTTTCATATTTTCATAGAGTATGAGGTAGAGAATGAGACTTATTGTTGATTATTTTGACAATTTAATTATTTTCATTATTATTATTATTGTTTTTTGTTTTTTTTTTCATTTTGAACCTACTGTGAAACAATAAAATTAAACGATGTATTTCATTTGAAATAAAAATAAAAAAATTGGGTAGTAATTATTGAACATGTTTGAAATAGAGAAGGTCAAACAAACATAGGGGGAAAAATAGCTTAGAAAAAAAGTATGAAAAAATTAAAGGAAAAATAATATAGAATAGGACTAATATTCCTCCTTAATTAATTTTATAAATAAATAGCCAACATTTTTATCTGACACATGCTTGTGAGTCATTGTTTTTTAAGTCAAATGCCGGCGGTAAATTTTTTTTTTGACAATTTCTTTAACAATTATTTTATACGTTTTGATAAAAGAAAAACATGACAATGTTTATATCGCTGTTTAAAAATACTTTTTTTTTTGTTAATTTCAAGTGATAAGATAAGAAGACAAAGACCATTTTTTCATTAAACTGTAAAAAAATAGAAAAAATAAAATTCTTAAAAAAAATTTATTATTGAGAGGTTCTTTATTATTTATTAAAATATTTATTAAATTTCATATTTCATTACACACTTTGCGGAAAGTCTTATATGCAATTTATAAATAAATAAATAATTAAAAATATGTATGAGTCACTTAAAGAAATAATTATAAAAATATACAAAAAAAATTAATTATTTAATCAACAAGTTAAGGTAAATCGCTTGATTGTTTGTTTTTTTTTTTTAATAATAAATATTAACATTTATCTTATCTTGGTATTTATAATTGTAGATATGTGTGTAAATAAAAATTAATTTTTTTTATATTTTCTTCTATAGTATAGTATAGTTCATTAACTATAGGCTTTTCTTTATAAAACTTGTTGTAGTAGAGATTTTAATTTAAATTACGAAATTATTAATATTTTGAAAATTTTTTTTAAACATTTAATAAAAATAGGATAGTCGAAACAAAATAGTTTCGCAAAATTTTGGTTATCTTGGAGTAATACAATGGTGGGGTCATCAATATTACATTTGTTATGAAGAGATTATATTGTGTTACACTAATGAATATTTAACTGTCATTGTATTGTCTGATTAATTATTGCTTCATATTTATTGTATACATATGATCTTTGACGTCAGTTAACATTGTAATATAAATTAACATAAAATAAAAGTTGAATGGAAGGAATAGGATAGACTTCCAACGACCTATCAATGTCCGAGATGAATATCTACAGAGTAGAAAACCTTGTAGTCACAAACTCCAAACAGATCATTAAAGAATCCTTGGTTCTGTTTTAAGAGTCTTCGGCTATAAATTACGTGAAAGGAGATATTAAATGGTCGGATCCATGATGCCTAGAAATAAATTTTAACCACGTTCTATTACAGTCTCTATAGTTTGGAATGATAGTAACCTGGAGTTTCTAAAATTTTCTCTATTTCACTATAACACCCTCACCCATAATCTAATCCATTGATTGCAGTAAACCATAACTATTACAGACCAATAAGCGTGAAATGACTGGCCATTACAATCCTTCAGTTAGGATTATGACGTAGTTTTTCGCACCACTTATGTTGTGTGTGTTATTGTATACATAGGTGAGGGGAAACTACAATTTGAAGTGGATTCCGAACGACAGATTTTTTTGAGAAACTTTTCATAGCAATTTTATTTATAGCACCTCTCAGAGTTATTGCCAGAAATCTGCTAAGATGAAGTCACGTCTAATAAACCAACACACCAGTTCAATATTATAATAATTTATTTATTAATTTTAGATCTTTCTTCCAATGCACGCCTTATGGGTGTATAAAAAATATTGTCCAATTAGAAACATCCTTAATAGACATGCATTTCCGATATATTAACAAGTTTAATTTATTCTCCTCTCTTCTGGCGCCTCCATTTAATAACTTTCGCTCTATCGTACTGTATTCTTTTTCGGCACCATGGCAGAATAATTTGTATTACGTACCGTCGAAGGTAATAGAACAATCCAGGTACCATAAGGCAGTATGTGCCGCCTAACGAAGCTGCCTAGTAGAGGCCACTGATAGTTCTCGCTGGCGTGCAAGTGTTAATATTGTATTTATGAGAAGTAATCAATCAACCATTCATATTCGTAGATACATGCAAAATATGTTTTAGGGGACCTGAAAAGTACACCACAATTCATACCATTTACAATGAATATTTTTTTTTTTTTTGTTAAATAGTTTGTTTTTCTCTATCGAACAACAATATTTATTAACTTTCCCATACCAAAAAATTGGGAACAAAATGTATAAATGCTTTCGCCCTATTTTTTTCTGGTGATAAGGAACGGTTTTTTTTGAACATTTTTTCAAGTTATCTAGTTTTGTTTTTGTTATTTGTAGTAATGTGTATATAGTTTATCTAGTCAAGTTTTTTTCTGTTGACTTAACCGATTTTTTATGATGTTTACTTTGTAACTGACGCATGATCGATTGTCATTATTATTTTCATTATAAATACTATTATCGCTAACTTTGTTATCATTTTCGTCATTATTTTTATTTTATTTATTTTTTTCTTTTATTTTCAACGTACAAATGTTGTATGTGGCTTTATTAAATGCACTCAATTGTTAAGTGTAAAAAAATTCCCTCCTTTTTTCGAATTCTGCCGCTATTCATATCTTAAAACTAGCCGTTGGTGTTATTCCCAAGTTTTTATGATGATTAATAAAGTTTGTCGTTGTTTAAATATTGGTTGGTTAAACAAGTGTTTTTTCAGTATATTTTCCACGAAATAATAACTGTACATGTATACATACATATATCGGATTGAGAAACATAAGTAACATAAGTATTTAAAACATTTGTACAAATAAGCTAAAGTTATAACTTAAATTTACAATAGGGTTTTAAAACGATTAGATAAACTTTAATTGAAATCGGCGTGGAAAATTTTCATTTTTCACACTGTACAGTACCATTGAACCTTGATTCAGTCCTCTTGATACAAACTCTTTGTCTAGGTGTTAGCTAATGCCTTATGAATGCAAGATATGGCTTCCTTAAGCTGCCTAAGCGAATGAATAATCTGATTTGGTTTTCTTCCTGCAGCCCTTCAGTCAGGATTATTGACCTAGTAGCTCACACCACTTTTGTTGTGTGCGCTAATTTTATACATGAGTGGGGGAGCTACAGTTTAAAGTCGACTCAGAACGACAGATTTTTGAGAAACTTTTTATGGCATTTTTTATTTACTCTCAGAGTTTTTGGCAGAAATATGCTGAGAGGAAATCGCCGAAAAAATACTTTTTGTATTTTGTTTTGATGTCTGGCCGGGTTTTCGAACCCGGGGCTTTGTCTAATAAGCCAACACACTATCTACTAGATCATGGCGATAACTACACCCTGTTTATTACGAACTTTGCCTATAACGAACAATTTTTTTTGGTCCCACGAAGTTCTTTATAACCGTGTTTGACTGTATTGCGGTTGTCGTGAATCCAGTTGCCCTAGTATTCTTTTCGTGTGGTCGTCTTGGGTTAAATTACAGTGGGCATACAAAAGTTTTGTAATTTTGTAATAGATAGCTTATAAAGGCGTTTTCGCCTTTATCATTAAAAATCTCAAAAAAAAAAAATGCTCAGGCAACAACAAAGTCGGCAAATTGATTGGGTAACTATATAGATATAGAAATAAATAGAAGCAGGAAAATAATGACCCTCTTTTGACCGCACCTCATATTATGGGAGCGACGTGTAAATTCTTTAGAAATTAGTCGGGTTAATTTCATTATTTAATTTGTATTGCAATTCAAAAAAAAAATTTAAATTCGTCATTAACAACACGTTTGGACTTAGGCATGTATGCCTTATTTTTAATAAGTTATTGAGGGTACTTAAACTAGTGCAGTATGGAATATATATCAAGAAGAGAATTTCAAGAAAATACCTCATTTGAATAAAATTATAATGTTTCAGTATTTTCCATTACAAAATTCGTAGTTTTCTATTATTCAAAGTGCAATGCAATGTTTTTTTTTTTCATTATTATTAAGAAACCTAAGAATGATAGTTGTTTCCATTTGAACTATGTATACAATAGTAATTATAAAAAAAAAAAAAATAATTTGAAAATTGTTTACTGATATTTTTAGTATAATAATATACACGTGTTTTATAATCCATAGAATTTCTCTTGATTTTTCTGTTTAAAATTTCAAGTTTTAGTTAATTTTGTTTTTCATATAGAAATACCGGAGAATTTATTGTCTCCAGTGTTTGATAGACAATAGTAATAAGCTTAAGGAAAACATTATCAAACTTGATTGTGGGAATCACATTGTATTTTATTTTTTCCATCTATGCATACTATACATATAAAGAATGTAATGGATGGAATTAAAAATAATTGCATGGGCAGTGCAATTTGTTAGTTAAGTACGCGTATTTAAATTGGCATTTTAAGTAGTATAATATATGCCTGCTACTACTTAACACTAAGAATAACTTAAAAGTGCTGTATAACAGGTGACTTGTTATGTTCAATTAATTGTTTTTAATTATAATCGTTAAACTTAATATAAAATAACATTAGATTTTTAATAATATTATTACATTTTCTATTAACAAAAAATAAAAAAGAAAAAAAAATTGTGTTTTAACAACTTGAGGTAGAATTTAAATTGTCCCAGTGATAATTAACAGGTACATCTTAGGCAATAAATAATGTCATTTAAAGTGTTAATTTAGTTTATTTTGAATTTTTAATCATGGACTTTATAATTCATAAAAATTTTTATTGTTTCCTTAAATATTTTCAAATAACCTAATAGTAATTGTAAGTAGTGAACTAATTATTTATTAAGAAATATTTAATTATTCCCTATCGCCACTGCAGTTAGACGTAATGACTTGGCAGATATTAATTATTGTATAAGGCATCAACTTAAAAATGAATGTTATTAAAAAGTATTACTCATAAATAGTTAAAGGCGAAGGTGGAATATTATAATGTAATACTATGTACTAGGGATGCCAAAGGGGATCGATTTTTAAAAATCCCGGGATTCGGGATTTTGTAAATCCTGATCCCGAAATCCCGGGATATTTGTATTCCAATTATGTATATCAGAATTGTATATCATTAAAAATAAAATATTAAAACAACAATATAAAAAGTAACAAAAAAGCGTAAATTAACAAAAATAAAAGTTATTCATACATATGCAAATGCATTAGTTTTAAGAAAATTATTTGGATTCCAACAAAAAGATTTAAGCATCTAACATGTGATCTGAAAGGCTTGAACGAATTTTGTTGTCAACATACGCTGCTGTTGAAAAACACTTTTCGCAATCAACATTTGTTGGTAAAGCTAAATTCAGCTTGTAAATATTCACCTCTACTACCTCCTGATGTAAATAAATCTATTTCCTTGGACAGTTAAGTCGCTAAATCAGTTATCCTATTAATTCGTTTTATAGAGCTTTTGCATTCTTCGATGGCATCAAATAACTTTTTATCAATGGTAGTGGAGTTTTCCTCATCTGAGAAGCTATTATCGAAATCAAGTTTTTCGGGACCTTTTTATAGGGCCAAAATACATATGAATTCACAATCCCGAAAATCCCAAAAAATCCCGGGACAAGTTTTTAGAAATCCCGGGATTCGGGATTTTGTGAATACCGAAAATCACGGGATTTTGAGATTCGGGATTTCCCAATTGAAATGTACATATTACTAAAATTCCTAAAAATTAAAATTGAAAATTTTGTTGATGTAATTGCTTATATTGTAGATGTTGCGAAGATATATTGATATATAATTTTTAGTAAATAATTCGATATTTTTCACCATATGAGTTTCGTTTTTCCAATTTTATATAAAATAAAACTTGTTGACTTCATCAAAACAGATTTGTTTGTCCGATGATTGCTTTCATTTCTTCAGGTTTGGAAACCATAAATAGGCATTCGTAGCCAAATACGTAGAATATAAAGCAAATTCACGTTTTTCCTTTTTCTACTCCAATTAAGCTATCAAATACAAACTAAATAAATGTTTAAATTTAATCAGAAGTCATTTGATAGCTAACTATTACAGTGTAGTACTGGCTTTTCAATTAAAAAGTTGAGAAATTCAAAAAATCCAGGTCTTGTTGTACTATTATCGCTTTATAGGATGTTTCCAATTTCAGATGTTTCCACTGAGAAACAGATGCACTTGGAGTATGTATGATCAATTAAGTCGATAGTTACGAATCTTCCAGATCCTGATGAAAATAATTTGTCTCCTAATATGCAAATATTACTCAAATGCTTAATTTAAATTAAGAGATTAGCTCTAAATGAAACAGTGAAATGGGCCCTCAAATCACCCTCTCAAAAACACAGTCAGACTTTTTTAACCGTAAATTAATCGTATTGCAGAGTAGGTTGATCAATCAGTATTTCGGTATTTTCTACAATGCTTGACGATAGCTTGCACATATCTTTGTCTTATTAATGCCTTCATTCATCAATAACTGCACGAATTTTTCGTAAAATGGAATAAATGGTCAAGAACTTTGCAAACTAACTTTAAATTTTTTCCCAAAGTTAATTTCTACAATTTGAAAGCATTCTTTTGACCTTTAGCGATTCATTCATATCTTGTTAGATCTTATTGAACAGGAATTCAACATTCTTAGTTGACAAATTATAGGTCTCATGCAAAAAACACTCAATATTACTAAAAAGCCCCAAGCAAATATACCAATTATGTTGTAATATTTAAATATTTCTTGTGAGAAATTTTTAATACTTTATGGAGTTTTTGACTTATTTATTAATATTATGTTAATTCTAATTTAATTCTTTTTAATAAACCAGTAAAAATTGGAGCTTACATGTAAGCAGGTTTGTAAGGGAGAGAAGCTACTTTCCTCCTTACAAACCTGCTCCAGAATTCATGATTTTTATATAGCGAATTCCCACTTGGAAGCATTACCTTTTGAAAAAAGAAGCGCGTTTTCACTCGTTACATTCAGGTGTGAGTAACAGCTATATGTAAGCGCTTCATTCATGTCTCTAAGAAATTGCAACATTCATTACTTACAAAAAGCTCTTCCATCATGTTTTTTCGGAAAGCGTGAATTTAAACCTGAGATGAAGCTATTACTTCCTGCTTCTTGAGAATCTGTGAAATAATAACTTGCAATTGATTTTTTTTATTCAAAATTAATTTTATTTAATTCAATGCCAAAAATAAAAAGATTAAAATGTGAGAAAAAATAAAATTAAAAAATTAATTAAACAAAAAAAAAAAAAATAATTGCTTTATACTGCATTTAATAAATATTTAAAATTTAATTTCTTACATTTAATATGTACTAATTAATTTAATGTCACTTTTTTCTTAAATTTTTGCTTTAGTTTTTATTTCTCCGAAATAACAATACAGTCTTTGCGCTCTTATTCACGTCTTGTCTGCTTAAATGCAAGTCGATGACTGAACATGTTTTAGTACGTAATTTAAAATATTTTTTTCGAACAAGACTCGGCAAATCTCCAGATTTCGAAGTCTTTACAATACAACCTGCTTTCTAGTAAGGGACATAGGTAAGCTCACTTACAACCTGCTACTATGGAATGGATAGTAGTAAGCTTTTAATTTTTTTCGCTTACATTATTACAAAAATGCTTTCAATGGTATTAGATTATTTCCTGCTTCTCAGTAAGGCTTAATAGTAAGCGAATACAGAAACGGTAAAGTCCCTTTTTAGCTTCCTAAAACCTAAAATTTTTTTACTGGGAAGAGTCAGAAAATTATAAAGTTTCTTATTATTTTTACTCGTATTAAAGAAAAGTTATGATACCGCTTTTTATAATTAATTGATTTTTTTTTTTTACTTATTAAAGAAATTTTTCACATAAACCAATGTTATTTGTCAGACATAGTTGCTCTCTGATCTTATATATTAAAATTTTAATCACTTTGGTATACTTGTTTTACAAAAGTCCAACGTTATTAACCCGTCTTGCTGGAATATGCCTATTTCTAATATAATTCGTTACACGTAAATATTATGACGCTTATGGTTTAACTTTTCTGTACAGTTAATAAACAAACCTTAAGAGGAAGGGAAGAAAATATAAAACCACATTAACTTCGCTTTGTAGACCATAAATATTCAAACACTTATGATTTCTTAAATAATGAAAGAAGAAAAATAATAATAAGCAAAGCAAAGTAAAGTTATGTTGCTGCAACTTGATGCAGCATGCGTGCCAAAGCATTTATTTTCGTTGCACTCACCTAATGTCACACAATATCACAGATGCAGTATCATCAATATTTTTCTTAACGGTTGCCGTTGTTGTTGTTGTTTTTTTTATGCGACTGTTTAACTATTTAACAAAACCATTGAAGCATTAACCATTAACACAACAAAATCATTAAAAATAATACAAAAAAACCATTACAAACAATTCAACAGTTAGTCGTATAACCAGCCAGACTGTCAGTCATCCATCTAAAAAAAATAAAAAAATAAACAAGAGAAAAAAGTAACCTAATGACTGACCATTGGATATTTAGCTCGTCATAGGCCATTGTGCAGAATAATGTCACATGTACCTAGAAGGGTATATGGGGGGGGTAGACAGTGAAAATATGAATAACAAATCATACAAATATGAATCCATTAGAATACACAACTGAAATGTCAACAATATAACGAGGAAAAATACAATCATGGCCTGATTAAAATTTTTTACGTTCCACCTTTAAAAATGTATCTTTACTTTAGGGAGAGATCAATACGTAGATTTGTTTGTGAGAAGAATTAATTTTTGGATTCGTGGTTAAAAGTAGGCCAAATAGGAAGAGAACTACTGTATTTTTCAAAACTTATTAAATCTATAGAACTTTTACATAATTGGTCATTACAAACCCTTCAGTCTGGATTATTGATTTAGATTCTTACGCCACTTGTTGATGTGTGTGTTAATTTTCAACATAAGTGGCGGAACCTACAGTTTAAAGTCGACTCCGAACGATAGATTTTTGGAAAAACTTTTCATGGCAATTTTATTTACTCTCAGAGTTTTTGCCAGAAATCTACTGCGAGGAAATCGACGAAGAAATAATTTTTGTATTTTATTTTGATGTCTGGCCTGGGGCTATTGTATACTTACTTTAATTTAATGGTTATTTTAAACGGCATTACGATCTAACTTCCGATAGAACCCATTTCTTGTGTGTTTTATCCATCAGTTGTACGATCTACAGTTTACTATCGACTAAACACTTTTGTGAAGTATTCAAATCATTACGTGTGTGGTTGGTTCTAAGCAATGCTCTTGCTGAAGATTTCTTATTACCAAGTAAGCATTTAAAATTGAAACCATTGAGGTAACTTTGACTGCCACAATTTCAAATACGCTGGGCGAATAATGGGTATCTTCTTGAGGTGTGCACAAGACATGTAAAATTGCAGACTATTGCATTTTTCTCAAGACAGAATATTGATTGTAGCTGCAAATATTAATAAATGTGAAGCAAAGATAGAGGACAAAAAAACAACTGCACTCGTAAACCATTGTACAACAGTATAAAAGAGAGTTGTGTGAAGAGTGCAACAAAAATATTGTACTCTTCATAGAGTCACAACATGCATTTCTTTTTTTGGTCTCGGCAACCGAACATCTTCGACGACGCCAGCATTGCCAGTAACTTTTTTAAACTTTTTATTTCTAGGGCAAAAACTTTTTTTACTCTACATACTACATTTTTTACACTACTGATATTCATATGGCAATACTGAAAATATAGCTTCATTAGTAAAATATGCTGTTTCAGCACAAAACATAGTTCCGTTACTTCACAGGCAAACGAGTGCTGTTATATACATTGAATAAATGAGAAATACACATTTCAGTGCACTCGTAAAATCAAGAGCAACAGAAAAGAGTACACTACAGTATAGCATTCGGTGAAGGGTAAGCTAGCTGAATGTCTTGTGTCACCTCTAGTATCTTCCGTGCTTATACGACAAAAGCAAAATTCAACAAAACTAGAATATTTAACAAGTTAAGCCCTAGATTTATTGAACTTTTTTCCCCAAAAGTTAATATTTAATGCGTACTCTAAATGAATTTTTTTTTACCTAAATTTCCTCTCAATAGTCTGCCATCACTAACTGTCAAGCAGAAAATCAGTTACTTAGCAAGCTAGTTGAAAACAACTATGTCGTACTTTAAGTTGAGAGACGATAAATTAAATACGTTACCAGCTTATTGGTCCGCCCTTATACAAAAATTTCGCAATATTTGCCTCTGGAGCAGGAATTTATTAAAAGTTGTGCTTAACCACACAATGCAATGCTCTTTAAAAATTTTAATTCAACGAGCATGGCATTTCATATTAATCTTTAAATTCAAAAATCGTACATGTGATTTAGTACATACATATATAATATGGGAATTCCATTTTGGTTTCATATTTTTATATTTTTACAGATTCTATTCATATTTTATATACAATATTAATAAGGAAAGTGGATTTTTACGTGAAGACAAAACCAATTTACTATAAAACAAAACAAATTTGTGGTTTTAAAGAAACAACTGTAAATAAAAAAATTAATAAAAAAAAGTAATTTAAATAAAAAACTTATTGGTTATAAATAATATTTATAACATTTAAAAAATTTTGCGGTTATTTTTATGAACAAAGTAAAAAAAAAATGCAATTTTTTTAATTAAGTTGTTAAATGTAAACACTTTTTTTCAAGTATTATTCTTTATTAATAAATACGAAAATATTAAACAAAACATATTATTAAATGCCTATTAAAACTGGTGCATAAAATACAAAGTATTTTTTTTTGTTGACCTTAAAGTTTTTAAATAATTTTATTTTGATTGAAAACCTCCAGTATTTATGAAAATACTCGATTAAGTCACATTTGGTATGTAAATTTAATAAATTTATAATTTAAAAGATATGATACACGTACAATTTAAAAATTGTTAGGATTTTACGTCATTTCGAGTGAAAAGTATAGTAATTGTCTTACTGCCGATGCCGTTTTGAAAGCAAAATTTGTTGTAAACTAGTAGTAATTTTTAATAAAAAAATTCATTGGCTATATACAGCACTACAAATTTTTACTCAAAAATAATAAAGTTCTGAAAATATTGGATAAACAGCTGAGTTAATCGACGTAAATAAGGAGGCTTAAAAATTAAACTGTTATTGTGTGTGTGAGAAAACTTAGGAGCATTCAAAGTTATCTGGCTTTGTTTGCATTTTCTTAACTATACAGACTAAATCTAGTTTAAATATTATATATAAGCTCTTGATAAATCAGATATACATCAAACAAACATATATTCATCTTCTGAAAGTGTCGAATCAGTAGGGTGTGTTTTATTGGCAACACTGAAAAAGTTTTCGATAAAAATGTAAAAATTTAGTTCATTTACATGCAAAAAAAGAAAAATAGAAATGCATCCACACTATAAATGTATTGGTCGCTATGTAGAGGAGGTTGGATAATTGGCATTCTACGCAGAGAATATAATTTACTTAAGTTACATATTGATAGTATCTATTATATAACTATGACTTAACATCCTGATAGCTTCTATGCAAATTGAAGTTCTGTCAATAAATTGCGTGTACTCAAGAATCCATCTCAAGTTCCCAAATTCCAGACAGTGATATACCGCAAGAATGATAAACTAAAGATTCCGCCTTGCGCATGATTTCCCGTTAGATGACGTATTTGGGCTATTTTAAAGGTTTCCAAGTCTTTTTGATATATGAAAATTAACATTTCTTCTTTCTACTTCGTGAAAGTAGTTGGCAGCCCTGCAATATAACTTACATTATTATTAGGCAATAGGAAAACAATGAGAACAATTTTCGTAACGTCTTTTATTCAACATGCGCAGAAAGTTTAAATTTTGTCTGCGCGTGATGGCGTAATCTTTAGTTTTTCGTTCTTGGATAGACAGTGATGTTCTGCAGAAGCCACTGTGTGGTAGACCAAATGTACGGGTATATGCAGCCAGAGGCTAGTGTTCTGTTATAATTATTAGGCTTCAAGCGTATTCTCTGATCGGGTTTATCGCAAATTTTGTTTTGTGTGTATTCGTATCCGATCAGATCTATCAATTCTCTTTATAAGTGGGTACATTATAGTACATTTGATTTACAAAAGTGTAAATTTTGTGAGTTAATCTGTTTACTCCTCATTTATTTTAATTTTCTTTGTACAAGCATTTGCAAGTACGTTACCTTTGTTACCTTCAATGTCCACGAGTTCAAGAATCCATATGAGGATTACCATCGAATGTTTAGTTTGCTTTTCCAGAGACAATGTAAAATACTAATGAGTTCTGTTGCATAATGATTCTATAACATGGGCATCTTTAACCCGGAATAATTCATAATTTATAGACTATTTGATAAGACTAGACTATTATTAAACTTTCTAAAATTTAATTCGAATTTGGATTCAATTTTCATTGATTAAATTTTTGGAAACAATTACAATCACAATTATTTCTTCTCTTAAGTTGGCTAAGTTGAAATTTCTAATATTAAAGTAATATGAAATCACTCTAAGAGGTCGCCGTGGTCTAGTAGATAGAGTGCTGACTTATTAGACGTTACGACAAGGTTCGAGTCCCAGGCCAGACATTAAAATAAAATACAAAAAATATTTCTGGCAAAAACTCTGAGAGTAAATAAAATTGTCATGAAAAGTTTCTCAAGAAATCTATCGTTCGGAGTCGACTTTAAACTGTAGGTCCCGCCACTTATGTATAAAATTAACACACACAACATAAGTAGTGTGAGAAACCTAGGTCAATAATCTTGACTGAATGGTTTTAATGACCAATTATGTGTAGTATGTATTATGAAGTCGCTTTAGTTCGATTGTAATTTATTCTTCCTCGTATCCTCTAGATAAATATCCAAAAATTGAAAAGCTCAAGCGGTTTCATCACTGTATATATAGATATGCGTAATACGTTTTCAACATTTAATAACACAAATTCCCATATATTTTGGAGTTCAAGTGCTAATTGTTCAAACAAGAGAAAAAAAAATTGTAGTTTTAAAGCATCACTAATAAATTGTTAACGTAAAACTTATTGTCTGGAAAATTAGAAGAGCAAACAAACCGTAGTGCAAGAGGTTTTCGATATTTTAAAAGACTTGATGATTTGTAACCAAAAATTATCACATCGAGTTTAATAAAAAGAATGAATAGTTGCTTAGAAACAGTAAAATATTATTGAAAATATTTCACACTTGCTGAAGCCTGTCTTTGCATTGATTTCATATTGAATTTCGTCATAAAAAAGTTTAATGACAGTTGCACGTTTTCTATTACTTGACTTTGCTTAAAATGCATTTTTTTTCGTTTATTTTGTTTTTGTTTATATTTTGTGCTCTTTTTTTTATAAATATTTCATTTAAATAAATAAATTTCAGTTAAACAATATTTTGTTAAAGATTTATGACAAAACATGCCTCGTAAGCTCGTAAAATCTGTTGATTGTTATTAATTTTTGGAATGTTTTTTTTCCTTTCTTTTTTTATTTTTAGCCCACCGACAACAATGTATCGAATTTGGAAGACAGTTGGTGCTGGGAACCGGACAATAATAAAACAGACAATGACCACAGTTCCGAAACATCTAGTGGCAATGGACAGGAAATGGTTAATATTACCTTGGAGGAAATACCGTTGGGAGCTTCGGCCAAGGGTACAAAAAGTAAAATTCAACGTTTGGGCGCTGCTGGCTCAGCTCAGCAAACGGAATTGCAGAAACGTATACAGCAGTTAGAAGAGGAAAATAAACAGCTGAATAGCTCTTTGGAAGAATTGGATAGTCAGCATAATTTAGCCATGCAAAATATGTTGGAACTTAAAACGGATTTGCAGGAAAAGCTTAATAAGCAGACAAAAGAAAATGAAGCGTTGAAGAAAGCTCAAGAGGAACGATTCATACAAACTGAGCTGGAAATAGCAAAATTTAAAAAACAAGTTGAACAATTGCAACATATTAAGCAGGTAAATATCGATGTACAGCAAAATCTGGATCAGACTTCTGCTGAACTAAAGCGCTCTTTAGAGGAAATGGCTGATCTACAGGCATTGCTGGAAAAGAAGAGTTTAGACAATAACGAGTTAATAAATAGAATTAAAGAGCTTAGTCTGGAGTCTGAGCAGGAAAAGGAATCGTATCAACAAAAACTTGACTTGCTGAGTAAAGAACTGGAAGAATTGAAAGGCTCTAAGATCAAGAAAACTTCGGAATCATCTACTAGTTCCACAAGCAAACAAAGTGATGATGAGTTTATTGTGGTGCGAGAGCAAGATACTACTTCTTCGGGTCCCGCTACTCCTCCTACCAAGGAAGAGCTTAAAGACAAAATTGTTCAACTAGAAAATCGTGTTTCGGAATTAACTTTAGAAAATGGCAGCCTTTCTTTGAAACTATCTGATCGTGAAATGGAAAAAGATCTTTCGCTTAAGGTGCTCAAAGAAAATTTGAAAACTCTTCAAGACGAAAATGACAATTTAAATGAAAAACTACGTATGACTTTGATTGACTTGGAAGATCAGCAGTTTAAAATAACTGATTTGAAAGAGAAAGCTGCCGAAAGCATAATAGCTCAGGAGCAATTGAAAGCTCTTAAGGAGGAGAAACTTAAAGTAAATGAAGAGTTGGAAAAATTAAAACAAACTCTGCAAAGCTCGGAGGAATTGGAGAAACGTTTAGTATTATGCGAACAAGAGAAGGAGTCGTTACAATTAGAATTGCTAAATCAAAAAGCCACACAAAGCAGAATTACTGAATTGGAACAGAAAATACAAAATCTCACTTATCAAAATCAGCAGCTTCAACTAAATGCCGAATGTGAGACTGAAACTCTAAACAACAGTCAAGAATTGGAGGAAAAAATTAAAGTATTAACCGAAGACAATAATCATTTAAAATTGGAACTGGAGAGGTTAAACGAAGAAAACTTTTCGCGAGCCATAGCTGATGAGAAGAAGCGCATAACCGACCTGGATGACGAAGATGAGGAGGAAGACGGCTTCTCATTAGAAAAGCTTAAAACTTTAATCAAAGCGTTTAACTCCTCAGACCTGAAGGAACTGAATAACGAAGATGTAGAAAAATTATACCGCCACTTAAAAGATAAACTTCTTAAACTGGAAGAAACCGAAAGCGAACTGACCCATACTACGGCCGAAATGATGGAACTTCAAGACCATAAGTTAATGTGGGATCATGAAAAGAAAACTTTAGAGGCTGATATTTCCCAGTACATTTTACAATGTGACGAACTTATGAAAAATAATGAAATATTGTTGAACGAATTAGAAAACTATAAACGCAATAAATTAGAAACAATATCCGAAAACAACGAAGAAAACATGGTGCAATTGGAAACTCAACTAGAAGAGTGTAATAATCTTAATCGCACTTTAGAACAGGAATATATAGAACTTAATGAGAAGATTGAAGAACTGGAAAAGGAAAAACAGACTATCACTGAAAAGTTAAGAGAATCGCAACGTTTGTGTGAAAGCCTAAATACGAAGGAAAAAGATTTGAATTTACAAGTAGAGACTTTGGAACTCGAGAAATGTAATTTACTATTGCAGCTTAACGAACGAAGCAATGAAACACAACAAGAAGATAGTCAAGCACTGAGGATTTATCAAGAAAAATGCGAAAGCTTAGAGAAGCAATTGAATACTTTAGCCAAAGATCACGCGGATTTAGTAGCTGCCATGCAAAAACAAAAAGAACAGCTGCATGAAAGCATACAAAAGAAAGACCACACGGAAAAAGCTCTTAAAGAACAGCATGTTTTGAATGATCAGTTACAAGAGAGACTTAAAACTTTAACCGCTAAGCAAGAAAACTTAGAAAAGTCCCAAGAAATGGCAGATCAATTCAAACAAGAACTAATAGCTAAAGATATAGTAATGGATAGCCTCAAACAGGAGGTGCAAACCTTACAAACCTATCTTCAAGAAGCCGAAAATTTAGTAGACCAAAAACTAGCATTAGAGGAACAGCTGTCCGAAAAACAACAGAAAATTGATGAACTTTTAAAAGAACTTAAATGCCATAAGGAAAAGCAAGAGCAATTGGAACAGGAAATGGAAAAAATTGACAGGGAAAGAATAGACCCCGAACATGTTGAAAAATTAAAGGGGGAAAATTCTAATTTACAGCAACAACTTGAAGCTCTTGAGAAAGAATTACAAACCCTTAAGGAAAGCAGTAATGCTAACAAAGAAAATGTTAATCATTTGGCGCGTATAGCTGAACTAGAAACACAACTGCTGGCAACGAAAGATTTACAAAAATCGGTCGAAACATTGACATACGAAAAGCAGGAAATGATTAAGGCTTTGCAACAAAAACACAGTGAGAATATGCAATACTATATGGAAATACAACGTCTTACACCCTTGGTACAGGCGCAGTCAGTCGATAAACCTTGTGAAAAGTGTCCTTCCTTAGAAATCAATATAGCAGAACTTAGAAAGCAACAGGAAAAGCTTCAAGATCAAATCAGTTTCCTTAAAGAAAAATCTGATATTCTAACGACCAATTTATTAACGGAACAGACCAATCAAAAACTGGTTCAACAAGAAAAGGCCGATGTTATGGAACAGAATGCCACACTGCGTAAAGACTTGGAACGTTTGAGAGCCCATCTGTTGGAAAGCGAAGATGTGCACACACAAGAAATGGTCGAACTGCAAAAGGCCTACGAAGAAACGAAAGCTAAAATGGTTGCCTTAGAAGATGAGGTGAATAAATCCAGTAATGCATATACATCGGCAAGGTAAGTGTTGGAGAAATTTTATTTATAATATAATTTATAGCACAATAAATTTTTATGTACCGAATTTCTTCCAACAGTTTGTAGTTTGTTTTCTTTTGTTTTGTATAAAGCAAAACTGGAAACATTGCTTACTAACCTTAGTTGGCATCCATTTTTCAGCCATGTAATCACAAAACTTTCAAAGGAGGTTTTTTGTATTTTTGTTTTTTTGAACGCATCTCTTCTCTAAGGCATCTTTTATCGAGTGCATAGCAAAAATGTTTATTTTTTATTGAAGGTCCCTCTAAGCGCAGGTTTGACGAATTGTAATTTATTTAGTTATTCCATAGAAATAATTGCTACCGTGCAGGACCATAACTAAATAGAATTAGAATATATTTTTACGAAAAAATTTCCATTCTTATCAGTTTCACAACCTAATTAACCAGAACTGAGGTGAAAAAGTATGCAAAAGCCATAAAATTTTAATGTCAAGTTAAAAACACCTGTTGATATTTAACGAACAAAAAAGAATGAAACGATTTTAACGAGCGAATTGAAAATTAAATATAATATTTAACAAAAGAAGAAATCTAAAAAAAATAATAGAAATATTATCATCTAATTACTGGAAATATTAAATTAAAGCAAATAAAAACTGAATAACACAAGACTTGTACACACAATACGTATATATATTCAAACAAATAATTTGTTTAACAAATGACGCCATATTGGCGGCCATAACTTATTACTATAGAAAAACAAAAAAAAAAAAAAAAAATTCAACACATAATGCTTCTATTTTTCTACTTTTTTTTTACAAAAGAAATAAAATCTTATCGCTTTGTATACACAAACGTTTGTGGAACTAATTTCAATTTTTAAGGTGTTTTGTAACATTTTCTTTTTATCGACATACAATACATATTTTATTGCAAAAATATAAAAACTAAAAATTACTTCAGCTTGGGCTTTGATTTTATTTTCGTTATATAAAAACAAGATGCTAATTTAAAGCTTTTCCTATTTGTTAACAGCATACGAGCCAATCAACATGCCGAAACCTTGCAGGCCCAATATGCCCTAGTTGTACAACAGCGCGATGATTTAATTCATAAACTCTCGTTGGCTGAAGATCGTGAATCGAAAAATCAAGCGGCTCTAACGAATCTACAATGTGCTTTAGAACAATTTCAGAATGGTATGTTCGAAATTCGAAGAAAATATATAAAAACAATAATTTAATGTTCCGTACAATTACAGATAAAGAAAACGACATTAAAGTGGCAACACAACGTATACGCAAGGAATTGCAACAGCATTTGGATAAGGAAACACAACTACAGTTAGAGATACAACAATTGCAACAGCAATTATCAGATGCCAATCAAGGTTTAAATGCTGCATCTAGACTATCAGATCAATTAGAGTCATGTCAGCAAACCATAAATGTATTAAGGGAAGAGGGTAAGTAGAACATAACCCTAAAACATCTCTAAAACATAATTATCAATTATAAAATCAAATAAATTGTAAATAATTTAACATTTCCATAATACAGAACTAACCGTTTAATTATAAATAAAGGTCAGGTTAAATGAAAATCACTAATTAACATTATTCCTCAAAAGATTTGGCAAATATTTACGAAATTCAAAAATAAAAGTATAAACAAAAAAAAAAAAAAATATGTTGTTTAAGTGAATTATTATATTACACACATACATACATATGTTATAAATTATAAAAAAAAAATTTAAATCACATTTAATATAAACATAACATCACCTTTTATGGCTAATTATCACCTACCTACACCACCACTTGTTATCCGATAATGTTTTTTTGGTACAAAATCAACAAAATTCAGTCAAAAATTTAAAAACTGCATCCATCTATTATAAGTGTAATTCTTAAAAATAAATATCAGCTGGTAATTCTGGGATTTATTTCATTTGTTACCCTCGGAATTTCAGTTGGTATAAATTTTTTCGAATTATTTTAAAACACCATAAATCAAAAGACAAAATAAAAAAAAAAACACAATTCAAAAACAAGTCTCAAAATTCGTTGCGAAAATAATAAAAATAAATATGTTTTCATCTTCAAAATTCAATTAGTTCTAGTTAAAGTTGCATATTTTAATTTTATTTATGTTTGTTTAACATTTTTTAGTTAGTTTGTATATTCTATCATTATTATTATTATTATTCATATTATTTTCTTTTCAATTCTTTTTTTTTATTGATGTATATCCATTTTGTGTGTAACATTTTCTTTTTCGTATGCATTCATTTCATAACATTTTCATAATTTTATCTTTATAATTCTCTCTTAATTCTTTTTTAAATGCCTTTTGATTTAAAATATCAAACAAAATACATTTGATTTATAAAAGTCCTATGTAACCCATTTTTAAATTCACAATTTTAAAGATTATTTTTTCTAAAAGTTAGAGTAGTGACTGTTACCTAATAATTATATTTATTTCGAATGAATAATATTTTGTTAAGAAACTTACTAATTTATTGAATATTGTATCTAGTAGAAATGTTCGATTGCCTCGGGGAGAATCATTTTTGTTATTATAGTGTAGTGTAATACAGTTGAAAATCCACAAATTGGATTTAAAGGCTGAAATGCATTATTAAAGTATGTGTACTAGGGATGCCAAACGGGATCGATTATTAAAAATAATATTAAATTAACAAAAATAAAAATTATTAATACATATGCAAATGCATTAGTGTTAAGAAAATTATTTGGATTCCAACATGTGATCTGATAGTCTTAAACGAATTTTGTTGTCAACATACGCTGCAATCAACATTTGTTGGTAATATAGTTCCAAGATAGTTGTATTCACCTCTACTACCTTCTGATGTAAATAAAACTATTTCTTTGGACAGTTGAGTATCTAAATCAGTTACCCTATTAATTCGTTTTATAGGGTTGTTTTTGCATTCTTCGATGCCATCAAATAATTTTTTATCAATAGAATTGGAGTTTTCCTCATCTGAGAAGCTATTATCGAAGTCAAGTGATAAAGAATTTTTTTTTTCAGGACCTTTTGTAGGATCAAAATACATATGAATTCACAATCCCGAAAAATCATGGGACAAGTTTTTAAAAATCCCGAAAAATCCAGGGTCAAGTTTTTAAAAAATCCCGGGATTCGGCATTTTGTGAATCCCGAAAATCAAAATACATATGAATTCACAATCCCGAAAAATCCAGGGACAAGTTTTTAAAGTTTTTTCGGGATTCACAAAATCCTGAATCCGGGCATTTCCCGATTGGCATCCCTAATGTGTACCGATGACCACCACAGCTTAGTTGGATTCAGCTTAAACCAATTCCTACCCTGTACCAAATTTCAATGAGTCTACCACTGCCGATCAGAAGATCGATTAAGCCAAACTCCAGGAGTTTCCCACTTCCTATCTCTAAACAAACATATTGAACTTGAAATGATTCTTCTTCTGTTCATTGAGCTTAATATACCTGATCAGACGCTCTGTTATTGTTTGAGAGGTTTTCCTGGATAGTCTAAAGCAGAAATTAATATTTTCAAACAAAAAAGTAATTGATAATTAGAATTATCAATCCATTAATGAAAGTTTTTTATATTCCACGAAGGTTAAGATTGTTAAAGGTTTTGTGATAAGTGCTATAAATTTTTTTTCTATAAAAGTGAAAGGCATATTTTTAAGTTTTTAATGATTGAATAATATTGCCTATGATTAGTTTTAAAACAGCAATCAAATTGTATTGCATATTATATAAATAGGTTCAGCGAACGTAAATGTTAATTTTATTATATCGTTTTCGCAATTAAAGTTAACTTCAACAGGAAATGTAATCATACGAAATATTATGAAATATGGGATTACCTTAAATTACCTTTCGATTATTATATAATTTCAATTGATAAATGAATACATTTTTATATTATTTATTAGAAATTTTTAATTATCCCCTTTGTGTAGGTATTATGTTTCGAATACGGGCTTTATATTTTAAAATTTGTGTATCACATCTTGTAAAAATTTTTTTGTTATAAAATTTATTACCTTTAAAAGATTTGTTTTTTTTTATTAAGAAACACGCGGTAGACAATTATTAGTTTGTAAAACAATATGGTTTTTTATTTTAATTAGTTTTCTTGGAATGGGTTGCATATTAAATAAATTCGTTTTTAATATTTTCATTTCACTTCTCTTATCTTTCACTTTTACTTTTATTTTTATTTGCTTTATTATAATCTTTACCTGTATTATTTAATCGTCTCAAACTAACCAATTCATTTTAATAATTTTTTAAATACAATGAATTTAAACATTTTTTAGTTACAGTTTTACTACAAAACAATAAAATAAAATCAAATCAAATAGAAAAAAAATTCAAAAGCCAAAACTCTATGCAAGTTTTCAAACAATCTCATTATGTAATGTGATGATTTACAAGATTTGAAATCACGTTGCATGTGGAGATTATTTGACATTGCATTTTATACTTCATTGTTTATTTTTTTAAGTTTTTTTTTTTTCCAATTACGTTTTTTTTTGTTGTTTCAATTGTGTTGTCCTTTTTGAGTTTACTTTTTAAAGAAATATTTAGCATGAATTTATTTTTTTTTTAAATTGTATTTTTTTATTTTTTGTTTTCAATTAAAAGCAACTTTATTAGGTTTTTTTAAATCGAAATTGAAAATGTTTAATACAAATTTCTTTAAATAATGGACATAATTTTGTCTGGTAGAGTATTACATTAGGTACTGGTGTTGAATATGTATTTGTTTCTTTTTATGCAAAACATTATTCTCTAAAACTAACCAGTACTTATGTCATACTTACAACCAGATAAAATTCCCGGCTCAGCATCACAATGTGTTTATACCAGTGAAAAACAACAGTGCAACTACAGTGTTTTTAAAGTGCAGTGTTTGTTTTAAAATATGTGGCTATAATATAATGAAGACTTTAAGTTTTCAGCTTTAAGATAGAATTTAATTTAACATTATTACATAAGATATTAATATTTGAAATTATTTTATATTTTTTTGTTTTTTCATAAAGTTGAATCGCTAAAGCAACAAAATTCCGTTTTGGAAAAGAAACTATCCTCTACGGAATCCAGTCAAACGGATAAAATTGAAAAGACTCTTATAAAAAGTTTATTAATCGGTTACGTGGTCAGTGGCAATCCAAATGATAAGCAACAGATACTAAGAATGATATCATCAGTATTGGATTTCAATCAAATGGAAACTGATAAAGTGGGTCTTAATAAACAACAAAGTGGCTGGTTAGGTTCACTTTTAGGTGGAGGTTCTACAGGTAAATTTAAAACGTTTTCTGTAACACAAAAACGT
This sequence comes from Sarcophaga peregrina, assembly GCA_014635995.1. Taxonomy (NCBI): domain Eukaryota; kingdom Metazoa; phylum Arthropoda; class Insecta; order Diptera; family Sarcophagidae; genus Sarcophaga; species Sarcophaga peregrina. The sequence goes on from CM025790.1 coordinate 31,434,045, forward strand.
TTTCTCATTTCGAAATTTATTTGTCTTTTTTTTTAGGCACCCATTCGAAGGATAATCTTGTGCAAGCTTTTGTAGAATTTTTAGAACAAGAATCTCAACCAAAATCACAACAATCACAGATGCCTAATTTATTAAATATAACACACACCCCAACAAGTGCTGCTACTGCTGCCTCTACGTCAACAGTTCCTGCCTCTAGACGTACTTCAAATGTTGTCAATCCAGTGCTAGCTGCCAGTGGCACTATTGCTGCAGCACATCCCGCCCCCGTGCCCATACAACCATTATTACTAAATTCTACAGTTTTGGATGATTTTGCCCCAACACGTAATTCCAGTTCCATTTTAAAAGATATTCTAAGTGATTCTTGATTATTGTAATATTAATTTAATTTTCTTTTTCGTAATTATTATTCTATAAAAAATTTTTGTTATTGTATAAACGATTCTTAATTATATTAGTTGTGCAATTTATTTAACGTATCGTATCGCGTTTATCATTTCTACAGTAATCCCTTGTAAATAGTTGTGTTTTTTGATATTTTAGCATGTAAAGACTTAAGGTTTAACAAATTTTTAGGTATGAAATTAATATTTAAAAATTCAATAAATATCACTCTCAAAGTATTTTGAAAATGATTTGATTTATTTTAAATACTTTTTCGGCTGTGAAGAACTATTTTTGGAAATATTATCCACAAAAAGGATAAGGATAGAAGTATAGAACTGTATAGTTACGTATCAGAGATCAGCAATGAATCGTTTTTTCGCTACTCATGATCACTCATAAAATTTTAAATATAAGCGACTCGACAATATTGAAGTTTAACTACTCTAATTCATTAATATTCACTACAACGTTGAATTATAAATACTGGTTTGAATAAGTGTGCGTACAACGTTGACATCAAACTCATAGCATTTGAAATATGTTTGATACATAAGCGTAGTCATTTAGATTCATAACTTAAGAAAAATACTTATAATATTTATAAGTGATTCGAGTAATTCGCATTCGTCAAAATTTACAGCCTTAATTGTTGTTGCTTTTACAAAAAAAAAATAAAAAACAAAGAAGGCAAGCAAAGCAAACACACAACCTTCAAGTGAGTATTGTAGTGTTCGTACGCGAATCATACTTATTTTTTGATTCTTGTAAATGTTGTGTTATGGAGAGTCGAAATCTACAACATTATGCGTATGGTTTAGTATGAATACGACGAGTACTTCCAACTTTGAGTATGAGTAGTATGAGTATGATATCAAAGTAAGTATGAATGCGTATAAGTACCTGAAATTATAAGCATGAATTGAAACTACTTATCGTTTTCAATACTCATTGCTGACCTCTGATGTAAATCATACTTATTTTGTGATTCGTGTTTATGTTTAATTAAGGAGAGTTGAATTTAACAACGTCATACGTGTTGTTAAGTATGGATATGGTAAGTACTTCAAACTTTCAAGATGAGTAGAGGGCCAATGATATTAAGAGAATTATGAATAAAGTATGAAAAGTATGAAATTTATAAGCTAATACATTTAAGCTATCTAAACATGATTCAGTGGGCGTGGCCCTACTGGGCATTAGAAGAAAATATAGGTATAGGTCCTTAGATTTCGTTTGCTACTAAATTTATAAAAATTAATGCTACACAGGTAAAGTTATAAGAGTTTACATTTAATTTGCTTAAATACCTTAAAGTGGGGGTCGGAAAAATTGTAATATTTATAATGGAAATAAAAGTAAATATTTGTAGCTTTCATTTGATACCAATTTTATTAAAATTGGTGCCTTCGTCATAAAGTTATAAGCAATTAAAGAAAATACTTTGCCAAACACCCCCTTGTGGCACAATTCTGTTCGCCTGGTAGAACACAAAATATTCTTGAAATGAAATTTTCGCTAAAATATCTTCTGTTGGATGTGTAAAGTATTTTCTTTAACTTCATATAACTTTTTAACTAGGGCATCATTTTTCATAAATTTAGAGTCAAATAAAAGGTAAAAACTTGTTCTGTATGTCTGTTTTAAAAAGAGAATGACTCGAACCTTATTTTTGTATGTATATTTCAAAGTCGCTGTGGTCTAGTGGGTAGTGTGTTGGCTTATTAGACAAAAGGCCAGGGTTCGTATCCCAGGTCAGACATCAAAACGAAAAATATTTCTTCGGCGACTTCCTCTCAGCAGATTTCTGGCAAAGACTCTGAGAGTAAAAACTGCAATGAAAAGCTTCTCAAAAATCTGTCGTTCGGAGTCGACTTTAAACTGTAGGTCCCGGCACTCATGTATAAAATTAACGCACACAACATAAGTGGTGTGAGAAGCTAGGTCGTAATCCTGACTGAAGGGTTGTAATGGCCAATTATGTATGTATGTATTTCAAAAAGAGAATGACTCGAACCTCTTTTGTTAACAATGTTATCAAGATTTTAATATAAAGTTAGTTGAGGATATTTTAAAAAGGATCGATTAAGTTTACATGTTTTCTACAATGTATTTTTATGACTTTTTTAATTATTGTATATATGTGTTCGTATGTATGTATATACTACTTACCATATTTTTTGTTTAAAAACTTATTTAAACACATTCAAATTTTTTCTAATGACATTCAAAATATATTTTTGATTGATGTTTGTTTTTCTTTTTTGTCTCGTTAATATTTTTGTATCATTTTGTGTAAGATTTTCTGTTTTTTGTTTCAAATTATCATATAAATAAAGTGTGAAATTAATTTCAATTTTTTCTGTTGATTTTCTTTCAAGTATGTTGTAAATTATTAACAATTTCTTTAAAATGTATTTTTTTTTTTGCAATTACAATTAGTTTAGATTTTATTTTAATATTATTATTATTATTTGTTTTTTTTTTTTTGTTGTTGGCTAATTACTAACAGTTATATAAATAAATTTATAGTTTTACATACATTATACAAGTACATATACATTTATATCATTTTTCTAAATATAAAATTTATAACAGTTGAAACTTAACATTTAATAGAATCTTTCAGTAGACTTAGTTTTATAAAATTTGTTTAAAAAATTTATTAAAAAACAAATGTTCAGTGGAAGTGGAAGAAGAGGAAATATCTAAATAAAGCTTAAAAAATAAATAAAAATATATACAAGACGAAAATAAAATTAATACAATAATAATAATAATAATTATACTTTATAGTTAATATATAAAAACAATTTTTGTATGAGTAGTAGGTTATGTTTAATATAAAAGTTTAATAAATTTATAATTACTTTAATAAATATAAATAGTATAGTATTTTTAAAGTTTATAAATATAATTTATTTTGTTTTTTAAATATTATTATAAAATTTACTTAAAAAATTGTGTAACAAATTGTTTAAACTTTTCTTTTTCATATTTACTATAAGGTGTGTAGACATAAAATTTATTTCAGTTTTTGTTTTATAAATAAATAATTTTTTTTTGTTTAGTTTAGTTTAGTTTTTTTTTAATTTACTTTATAAATATTTATATAAATCTTTATGTTTCAATATTCTTAATTTTTAATATTTAAAACAGTTTTTAACTTGAGTTCGTTTCTTGATTTTTCCATTTTCTTTTTAAATACTTTGAGCTTTATATGCTTATAACTTGCGCTTGATTTTTAAATATAATAATAATTATAATATCTCTGTGTTTAATATGTGACACTATTAAAATTTATAAGAATTATGGTTGAAAATTTCAATATTTTATTTAAAAAAATCATAATATATTTAAAATTTTTTTTTTCAGGTTTCGTGTATAAAAGAAATGAAATCTTTAAATTGCTTTTTAAGTTTTTAAATATGTATACGTTAGACCGCTCAAGTCTTTGTGGAGATAATCTTTGCAAAAGAAATTTTTATCTTTCAGTCTTTCCTGTAAACTTATGTATCCTCTGTTTCTGTAAGACAAACTATTTCACATGTACATATGTATCTCTGTTTATATGGAAAACACAGACAAAAACAGTTAATTTTGTTTTTGTTTTTCATATAAATTTTCCCATTATTGTCGGGTTTTTATAGCCTTAATAATACTTTAATTTGTGAAAAAAAATTTTATTTTCTAAATAATTTTATTGGAAGTCATGATCCCAGACTCTTCATTATTAGCATGATACCGCTAAGTTAGCCAAACGTTTGCAAAACCATACAAGAATTGCATCCTTGAAAAAGAATTATCTAAACAAATAAATCTAATATTAATCTCTTTGGTCCTGATGGCCTTAAAAATGTTTAAAGAAGAATGGTGGAGAATTTTCTGTTTCGGTTATGTTCTTCTACAAAAGATGTACGTAGACATCATTTCATAATAATATACCTTTAATTCGGGGAAGCATTCTAAAATTTAATTATTTGTAATTAAACTGTTTAACACTGCATTCTATATAATAATTCAAGTTTTTGCACAATATTTTATAGAAAAAAAATTTTTTAAGATAAAAAAAAACATTCTGGGGCCTAATTCTGGCAATCGTAAACGATCGAATACTTACTCGTACGTTCAATTTTTTTAGTTTTGGGATTTTGTCAGTCGAGATCAATTAATATATGTCGACATTTCTAATGACAGCAGTCGATAGCGTGCAACTATTCGAATGCAATCTTGCGAGTTTTTAATCGTAAGCAAAATACCTATCGAGTAAAGCTTTTTTTGTTAACAATACATGAAAAATAAAGAAAATGTAAGTAAGAATTTTTTAAAAACTAAAGAAAATAGTTAAAATTTTAGCATTTTAGGTTAAAATTAACAAAAGTAAATGGTACCCAAAAATAGATTATAAGAGACTTTATGGCTAAATATACGAATTTGGCAAAAAGTACATTGTCGAATACTGCATAAGAAAAAGCAAAGGCAACCAACTTTGGGACCTGCTTACTACCAAACTTAATGCTTCTAGGCACCAACAAAGGATTGCATAGAAGTTGCTATTGAAGGTCTGAAGAACATTAAAACTTTTGGATCAGTTATGCAAATAAAGAAAAGGGTAAGATTGGGCAGAAGCAAACTATTGTAGTGATAATATTTTGCAACTAAAAATTAGTTTTTCGTTTTCTGAATTGCTTCCGACTTTACAAACATATATTTTTGTTTACAAAAGTGTTTAGTGTTGGAAAACATTTTGCAAAACTAGAAAAATAATATCGATTCGTTAACTATCGACTAACAGAATTAGAAATAAGCCCACTTTCGAAATTTCTATCAACTCGAAAACCATTTCGATCACGACTGCCAGAATTAGTCCCCCGGTATTGCTTTTAAATCGATCTTAAAATTATTTTTAAAAGGCTATAAAAAGACAAAAATTACTTACAAAAGACTTCACAGATAAAACTTTTTCTTTTTAATATAAAACAAAAAATTCAAATTATTTGGTAACGAAATTAAATAAAATAAAAATAACGGAGTATAAATATAAGACAATGAATAAAAAATTGTATTTTTATTTCGAATACATAAAATTCGAAATGATAACTTGACTTTATTTTCACAAAAGGTAATTTAGTATAAAATTTTTTATTCGATATCTTATATTTATACTCCATTATTTTTATTTTATTTAATTTCGTTGCCAGATAATTTGAATTTTTCGAATTCAGGAATGGGCATTATTTATGGTAAAATGTTTTATACCGTATTTGAAATAAAAGTTTGTATATTTTTAATTTTGTAAGTAAAAATGTAAGAGATTTATACTTTAAACGGTCTAATATATACATAAATTCTATTAAGTACATTTCTAATAGTGTCAAAATAATTGTGTAATGTAAACTATATATTTTTTATTGTTATTAAGATAGTTCTTTTTTTTATCGATTTTTAATATTATTATTTCCAAATATTTCGCTGTTCCAATGTATACATAAATAAAAATATGTTCTGTTAAAGACCTTGAGTTGTTTTGTAATACTTATGTATATGCAACATATTATTTTGTTCTTTTTAAAATTTTTTTAATTTATATTTAACATTTTATATTCGATAAAATATATTTTAATGTACGTATGTTACTATTACACTCAATACATTTACATTCATATAATTTATTTGGTTAGTTTTCCTATATTTTTGTTTTTTTTTTAGAAAAATATATCAAATTTTTGTAAAATATTTAAATTGTAATACAATATTTATTTAAATTGTTTTTACTTTTTGTTAATATCGTTTTCCTCTTTGTTTTTTTTTTTTTTGAAAAGTATTTGTTTTGAACGGCAAGATTACAAAAAAATTGTTTTCATTTCATTATTTTATAAAAAAAAAAGAAAAACGTTTTTGATTCTCTTTTGCTAAATCTGTTAACAAATATGGTCCTTAGAAGGTGTCTGTGCTTGTTTAAAAGATTTAAACAAAATGTGTTTTATTATTTGGCAAGTGCTTTGCTTTCAGTATGCTAAACTTGTCTAATTGTTAGTTTAGATTTGCGCAAGATATGGCAATTGTTAATTGTTTTATAGTTTTTATTTCAAAAAATTGACAAAAACAAAATAATATTTTCTTTTTTTTTATTTTTTTTTTGAATGGCAAGTCAAGTTTAAATTTGACTAGTATGTCTGTCTAGTGAGTAACATTCATATTGGATTTTAATTTCCACACTGAAATCAAAGTCGGATATTAATGGCACTCACTAAATTGGTTTTATTAAACTTCATTCGTAAACTGGATTGCAGATTTATCTATTGTTGGATGTTTTTTTATAAAGAAAATTAAATTTTTCTTGCATTATTAATAACTTTGATATCAAATATTTTATTTGATATTTTATTTTTTTTTTTTTTAATTATGCTATGTAACGTCGACTACTTTTATTTCTTATAGATAAATCTATTAATCGATCGTTATTCGTATGTATTCTTTTCTACTATTCGTATGTATTAAAATCTCTATTTATCCATTGTACATAAATTTAAATGGATCTTGTGTCAATGTTTTATATTAAAAAAAAAACATTTTTTTTCGTTTCAATTAAATGCATATGAAACCATTCGCATATGCAAAAGCATTAATAAAATCTTTTGTATAATTGTAGAGTCGGAAAATTGTGTAAAGAAAATTCCATAATTTTTTCTTTAAATTCCAAACTCTACTAGAGACTCTCTTTCGATAAGCATATGTATGACAGTAATCAAGTTCGTTATTGAGAAACTAATACTTTTTTCTCCTATAATATTTCAGGAAATCTGAAAACATTCTTTCAATTATTTGTCCCTTGTCTCTCTATATACCCATTGATTCAATCACCGTCATACATAGTTTCATTTCATTTTCTTAGATCCCAAACTAATTTTATGTTTAGCAGTTTTTTTTAAAGTCTTTAACTAACACTGCCATTTTGTTTACCATTTGCCATTTCTTGGAAGCTATTGTTTTCCATCAGCTCCTCGTCATCACCCAAAAGATCAGGCTTTCGTTGGGTAAACAGAAAAACCTCCATGTTATCTTTGCCTTTGACATAAACACTGCCGCGTGGTTCGAAATCATATTTTGCTTCGAGAAATGCTAAGCAATCTTTACCTACTTGTATGCGATTTGAAACACCTGTAGAGTCCATGCGTGAAGCCACATTTACAGCATCACCCCAAATGTCGTAATGTAATTTACTGGTGCCAATAACACCGGCCGTAACATCGCCCACATTAAAGCCAATACGTAAAATTAAATTGAATTCCAATAAATCCTTGTTAAAGGCATCCACTACACCCTGCATAGCAATGGAAAATTCCATTAAGGCATAGATATGTTCGTTTCCATCACCTCTGTGATTGGGATCTAAACCACTAGCTGCCATAAATGTAGAGCCAATCGTCTTTATTTTCTCTACACTTTTGAATTCAGGACGCGATAACAATTCATCAAAGTCACCTATCAGTTCGTTAAGCACTCGTAGATATTCTTTGCCTCCCAAATAGCTTTCATCGTACATTTCGTTAAAGTTAACTATGGAAGCAAAAATAATGCCCACATTATGATGATTTTCGGAATATTTGGCGGTATTTTTAAGGTGTTCGGCCACGTGCTTGGGTATGATATTGTGCAACAGCATATCGGCTTGATTCTTCATGTTCTGTACTCGTATCTTATCCTGATTGGCTACAGCATTGCCGTAGAATGTCAAACGATAACCAATTTCGAATTCTCTATTAAGGAACCATACCAATACCAGTATAAGGAACAAGTCCAAATAGATTTCGACATGATAATCCTGAAACCATTTTATTTCTTCAATGATGTAATTTGCCACATCTCGACTCATATTGGGTAAGCTGGTGGTATTCAGAATAGTTGTATAATCTGGTGTATCCGAGCGATTTGAGTAAACCACCAGTTGTGAAACGGCTATGCCTACAAAACATAAGGCGGCCAAGAAAGCCAGTATGTTACGCATCCAACAATTTAACTGCGTAAAATTGCAAAAGTGTACAATAGATACGAATATTAAGAAGCCATAATGGTATTCGAAAGCCTCCAATTCGTTGAGATCCAGAAGCAGAAAGTTTGCAATTATCAATATAACCGGCATAGCCATTAGTACAGCTAAACATATGTGCCAAGGATACCAGCTGGAAATGGCTTCAAATATTCTATCCGCACAGGATTCTGAATTGGTTACCTTTGTTCGTGTTTGACTCGAATGGCGACGACACATTTGTCTTGTAAACAGGAATAGAGCAAATATTTGTATGGCTGTAAAGCAGGTGAATAGAGATACCCAAAGACGAAAACTGGGAGTGACCGTATTGGGAGTCATCAGAAATAGAGACACTGAGATACACAAGTAGACCGCCAAACCGACGAAAATATCAATGTAGGTATTATATCTGGGTGTGGCTAATGTGGGAGGACCTTCTGTTTCATTTTCACTGCCGAATCTGTGGGCTTTCGAGCGAAAATCTCTTTCCATTTGGCGGGATTTGAAGTATAAACTAAACTTTCTAAGCGGAGGTTTGACTAGATAACTCCTTTGGGATTTGGCATTGTCACGTACACAGCGTATTAATTGGAGATCCGATTGTTTGCGCAACTGCTGTAGACAAGCGGCTAGAGGATCGACCACTTGACCAGTGGCAAAGATTTGTGGTGGAGGTGGTGGCATTATGGTTGCTGGAAGTGGCACGTTAGGTATATGCTGTACATCTCCCAAATTGGAAATGCTGGAAGTTGAACTAGTAAAATAGCCGGAAACACGATGGGTACTTATGGCGGTTTGATTGAGCGCATAAATTTGCTGTTGTATAGACGATCTACGGGAATTACTTTTAATGCCGGAATCTTTGCGTGAAGTGGCTGAAGGACATATACTTAAGCCATCTGGCCATATGCTGGAGTTTCGCGAATGGGTAGGCTGAGGAGGAACAATGCCAGGTACTATTAGCGGTTGGGTGGCATTGTTATTGTTTGCTCCCTCTGCCTTGGCAGCCATTAAGGTGGAAGCTCTGGGTCTAGGCAAAGGTGAGGTTTCCGATTGTCCACTGCGGCCACACTGAGACCTATAACTGCCGGATCTGCCAAAAGGCGAAATATCACTTCGGGACTGACTAATATACGATCTTATATCAATAATATCATCAAACATAGAGTATTGACCCGGCGAGCAGCAACTCGCATCAGGCGAACGATTAACATGCGAACTTATGGCCGTTGAAGTGGCCACATGATGCAGTTGCGGTTTGTTGGGTATATCCAACATATTGGAATTGGATTTATTCATTTCGATTACAGTGGCAGGTGGTTGCTGATAACCATTAGAATCTATGAAGGCTAAGGTTTCTTCATTTCCACCACTGGGAGTCTTTGGTACTGGTTGCATTAAACTTATGCTGACTTCTGTGTTGGTAGACTTTTCATGTGTTTTACCGATGTCTTCCAGTTTCTTAAGAAATCTGGGTACTTTCCACACTTTTAAGCGTATCTTTGGTCTACCGTTTGCCATTAGTTGAGTGGGTTTGCCATTCTTTTCACCACCGGGATCATCTTCATTTAAAGTTTGTTCATGTTCATGTTCAGAGTCCAGACTGCCGGGTAAACTTTTCGTTGTTATAATAATCTTTGGCCTTTCACGACATACTATAACTGGTGGTATACCAGCAGCTGCGGGATGAATAATACCACGTTCCACATCCATTTCCCGTGATTGTGATTTTTTACGCAATTTCATACTTAAAGAAGTCAGTCTTGGTCTTATGGAAAGCACGGGTGAAGGATTCAGCGATGACGAAAGTTGTCCCACCGGTGAAGCAGGCGGTACATTGGGATGTATAACTGAAATATTTGTTGCACTTTGCGATAACGAGGTGGGTTGTCCTGGTATGCCAGGCAGCTGTAAATGACTGCTTGAGGAGTTTGCTTGAACGCTGGGGCTGAGACTGTTGGTGCGTGAAACGTCTTTTCGACGACCCACTACAAAATATGTCCGGTGTCCTAACAAAACAATTTTAGGTAAAATTAGTTCCTTATGAGGTCTGAATAAATTTGTGTAACTTACCAAAAACTTCATCACCTTCGTCCAAATAATAGGCCTCTCCCAGAAAACTAGCTGTAACTTCGGAAATATGAACTTGTTCAGGTTTACCTGAGGATTCCATTCTGAAATGATATTGCAACATTATATTTGAATTTATTTAGAAGAATTCAACGACTTACTTATTAGCAAGGGAAACATCATTGCTCCAAACATCAAACTTAACTCTTCTGGTGCCTACTATGCCACACAAAACGGTACCGGTGTGTACACCCACTCTCATTTTGACACCTTCATGTCTTTGGGCATCAAAGCAGCGCATGGCATCGATCATGCCTAAACCCATTTCCACACAGCAAATAGCATGATCTGGCCTGGGTTCAGGGCATCCCGATACGCAATAGTAACAGTCACCCAAAGTAGAGATTTTCTCACAGCCGCTTAAGGTACACAAATCATCAAAACGCTCGAAGAGATCGTTTAAAATTTCGACCAACTGCTCGGCGGTTTTCGTTGAAGACATGCGTGTAAAGCCTACAATGTCGGCAAATAAAATACTGACATTATCCATACTGTGCATGTGAAAGGGACGAAACAATGATTTCACATCATTCGAAGGTCGGGGTCTCATGTAATGCGACTCAGGTTTAATAGAACCATCGTTGTTAACCGTCTCCATGCCACCCTCATTGAGTAACATATCCGCTACTTTGGGTGGCATGACTGAATGTATCATTTTCTCTTTTAATTGTTTTTCCATTTCCAATTGCCTTCTGACTAGCAGGTTTTGTCCTACTTTCATGAAAGTGCCACGCATTCGTACCAAGTTCATAACCAGCACATGGAGACCCACTAGATGCACACTAAAATGACATAATATCCTTAGACATAATATCTTATAGCTAAAATCGGCTGTGGCACCATGCACTGCATTACCGGCCACCACTACATGAGTGACCACCTCAAAGAGTATTGTATAGGTAACGGCTATTGCTGCACTTAACCATAAAGTCATTGGTAAAGCTGTATAAATAAGAAGTACAATTTCTAAGCATATGGCAAAATGACCCAATGGGCTAAATGCACGCCCCGTATAGGTGAGAAAAATCAACGAAGTGCCACATAAAGTTGCTGCCGTTATGGCCGAGGTAGCAATATGATTTGCCCGATACATATCCCAATGAGTGAAACATATGGCCACTATAGATATTAGCGAGAGTAGAGAAAAGGAACTTGATATAGGACGCCAAAAGTCTTCAGAACCGCCATCCACCAAGAAGTAGAGAAACCAGGCAACAGAACAGAGCAGAATGTAGGAGAGAGTGAATCTGAAAAAGAAGAAAAACGTAAAATAGAAAATCAAATGTATACTAACATGAATTTGTAGACTATAAGTTAAGACTAAAGTACAAAGTAGGGACAGTTTTTAATTACTTAAACTTATGCCGGTGGCAGTAGAATTTTATAAAGATGTCAGTGTTCAATGCAATACAATTAGGTGTGTCCCTTAATTGCTGTATCTCCTACACTAATTGGTGTTCCCAATGTCAAATAACGGCTTACAATTAATATACTGCGTAACATCTAACATACATACATACATAATTGGTCATTACTACCCTTCAGTCAAGATTATTGACCTAGTTTCTCACACTACTTATGTTGTGTGCGTTAATTTTATACACACGTGGCGGGACCTACAGTTTAAAGTCGACTCCGAACGACAGATTTTTAGAGAAACTTTTCATGGCAAATTTATTTACTATCAGAGTTTTGCCAGAAATCTGCTGAGAAGAAATCGCCGAAAAAATACTTTTTGTATTTTATTTTGATGTCTGGCCTGGGTCTCGAACCCTGGTTTTACTTCTAATAAACCAGCACACTACCTACTAGACCACGGTAACCTCTGTTTATTGTAGTTTTTATGCCAACAGAATTTTAGAACGCTAGGAATGGGCGTGGCATTCACAATTCTCAAGTAAATTTCCATAATTCAACTCATTTTATTCGAATAACAAAATGCCATTATTTAATGCAAAATTTAAAAATATTTTTATTATTAAAATCCTAATTTAAACTCCTGTAAAATTCCAGTACATACTTTAAAAAAATTATAAATTATGCTACAAAAATCCTTCCTTAATTCGCAAACTATTCATGTTTATTTAAAAGTTAATCCCTTTATAATCATCGCTTGTAATACATTTGCTTGAGTTATTATACGAAATTAAATGCAATTAAAAGTTTTTAATACGTTTTATGTTTTTTACGCTTTTGCGAAAAACTTTATTAAAATCATTTCACAGGAAATGAAATTTAAACCTAGGGATGCCGGAAACAAACACGTAAAGCAACTAAATTATTTCTATTGAGAGTTAAACATTTAATCGCTGATTTTGTGGTGATGTTTTACTGAGCATTAATCAAAATTAAACAGAAATAAAGGAAATAATAAAGTTTAATTGTATTAATATAATATTAGTAGAGAGGACAGAGAAATATTACTGCCGTCTAAGATTTAGGCGATCCAAAAAGGATGTGATTTATGAGAAAGTATGCCACAATAAGTTCCAAGTCATTCTATTTATCAAAACACTATCCCTTTCTGTAACGAGAGAACAATGAAGCCTATTCTATATTCTCTCGAAAATTGATTTTAAAGTAAAAATAATTTTTTGTAAGCTGTACCTAATACACATAATAGACTGACTAGTCAATGTGTAGTAGATCATCTATATAGTAGACACCAGATCTCAGCAACGAGTACTCAAAACGATGAGTAGGTTCGAGTCATACTTATAATTTCAGATACTTATACGCATTCATACTTATTTTGATATAATACTCATGCTACTCATACTCAAAGTTGGAAGAACTCATCGTGTTCATACTTAACAATACGCATGATGTTATTGACTTCGACTCGGCTCTACTTAACATTTACACGAAACACAAAATAAGTATGATTCGCGTACGAACACTATTATACTCACAAGAAGATTGTTTGTATGTTTTGCTTTTTGTCTTTGTCTTTCCTTTCTTCTTTGTTTTTATATGCAACAAAGGCAGTAAATTTTGATGAATGATTCGAACCACTAGAATATTATAAGTATTTTTCTAAATTTATGAATCAAAATGAATAGGCGTATGAATCAAACATATTTCGAATGTTGTGAGTTTGATGTCAACATTGTACTCATACTCATTGCTACTTATACTTATAAATCAATGTTGTAGCGAGTACGAATGAATCAGAGTAGTTGAATTTCAATTCTGTTGATTCACTTGTACTCAAAATTGCATGAGTGCTTATGAGTAGCGGAAAAACGATTCATTGCTGATCTCTGTTAGCACCAGGAATCAGTTTTTTCCGATATAGTGCTGGACATGTGTCTAATAATGATGAACCGTTTTTTCCTCTTTATCTCTGCAGCTTTTGCAGAAACTTTTTGCAAAGTAACCAAACCTAAAAACCTCGCAAGTGTTATGAACACGAGAACTATGCTGAGCTTGCTTCTTGGTACTTAACCCGAATTATCCGAAGACGTATCGCTAGAATCCGCAATTACTTATCTGATGCTGATGGAATCCATGACTGTGTTATCAATTATAAGCTTCTAGATCTTTAGACCTATTCTCAAAGCCGCGAATTTATTTGAGAGTTCGATAATTTTGTAATATCTTTCATTCGTTCATTAGTTACTTCTATGGTTTTTTGTCATGCTATTCATGTGTTATGGACATCATATCGATCCATTATCGCAATGAGATATTTTCAACAGTTAAACACCGTCTTGAAATTCATTATATTGGAATTATATATTTTGATAGCCGCCTGGTGAAGTCGCCGTGGTCTAGTAGGTTGTGTGTTGACTTATTAGACGTAAAAGCCAGGGTTCGACTCCCAGCCCAGACATCAAAAAACCAAAAGTATTTTTTTCGGCGATTTCCACGCAGCAGATTTCTGGCAAAAACTCTGAGAGTAAATAAAATTGCAATGAAAAGTTTCTCATAAAATCTGTCGTTCGGAGTCGACTTTAAACTGTAGGTCCCGCTACTCATGTATAAAATTAACACACACAACATAAATGGTGTGAGAAACTTGGTCAATAATCCTGACCGATGGGTTCTAATGACCAATTATGTATGGATGATAGCCGCCTGGTTATCAAAAAGTATAGTAGTATCACGCCTGGGGATATTTGCGTCCTTAATAATTATTGCCCTAACCCTAATTTATTTAAATAACAACAAACTTCAACTGTTAATACTGCGCTATGTATTTTATTTACCTTCCTTATAGACAAAGATCAAATTTGTGTGCTCAATGTGGCTGTGCTAGTTAATTAATTCAGCGTTCTTCGCTCTATTTATGATGTCTTGAAGTCGCCGTAGTCTAGTAGGTAGTATGTTGTTGGTTCGCATCCCAGGTCAGGCATCAAAACGAGAAAAAAATAGCCGTATTTCTTCCGCGATTTCCTATCAACAAATTACTGGTAAAAGCTTTGAGGCTAAATAAATTCCTCCAAAATCTGTCGTTCGGAGACGACGTTAAATTGTAGGTCCCGCCACTCACGTATAAAATTAGCGCACACAACATGAGGGGTGTGAGAAAGAAAGAAGGGTTGTAATGGCCAATTATGTGTATATTATATGTGTATATTACGTTTGGAAACATAGGTATTTTTCTTTTAATTTTTGTTGAATTTTCCATCTATGTTTTCTTAGAGTATTTTCCTCTCTAAATATTATGTAGTTGTTTATACAATAATTCCAAGTACCGTACAATGTGTTTGTTTTTATTGTTGTCTCTTTGTTTATTTTCGATTAGTTTGTTTGAAGTTTATAAAAAAAACAAACTGGTTTAATTAAACTTTGTATACAAATAATTATGAGCAGGTTAATTAAAAAATGTTTTATTTCAATTGGACTCTTGTACGGCATGCCTCAATTAATGGTATATATGTAGAGATAACATTACAACAACAATAAATAAATAATTATTGAGTCGATTAAATAAATACAAAGAGGTGATTGTTGTGTGGCAAAAAAACTGCCCATTAGTGTTTAACTAAATCGAAAGTGATTATTATCTCTGCTGCATTAAAGGACATTAGGGCATTTAAATGTTAAAAATACTTTTGTATTGTACAACATTTTATTTTCTACTACATACTTGTAAGGCTTCAACTTTAATTGAAAATATAAGAAAACCTAATAAAGTTTACCTTTTCATAGGTACAGTTGATGGAGCTAACAGTGTACGAAAAGCGGTTTTGTTTCGTTAACAATTTTTATATGAAAGAAAAATTATTTAATTGAATATTTATTTCGTTTCTTTTTTATTACCAAAAAATGAAACTTTTGATGAAACTTAATGAGTTATCATACGTGTTGGGTTGTACATATGTGGTCTATTTATAATGTTTAATTATTGTTTATTTTCCTGTCTTTTGACGTAAAACCCTAGCATTTGAATATATTGATTTGATTTATAAATCATTCCTTTGGAATATGAAGTTATTTAGAGTGCTGTATTGACGGAATACTTTGATACATAATACATATGGAATAATGAATTAGTTTTTGTCCTTAAACTCTAGACTTTTTCCAAAAACTTCCTATTAAGGGTAGATAACTAGACAAATCCCTAAAACTTAGTAATTAGGGCAAGTGTCGGGTGCATAATGAATTTTTCTCAAAAAACAATAAATAAATATGCCTCCAACTCCGTAGTTACTGATGATACAATAGTTTTGATGGAACTGGTTTAGTTAAGAGTAGTCCCCATAGCCTAATAGGTAGTGTATTCGCTTATTAGTCGTGAGGTCACAGTTGAAACCCCAGGTCAGACGTCAAAATGAAATGCGATAAAATATTTCTTCGTCAACTTTTTCTCAGCGGATTTCTGGCAGAGAAGCTAGTCCTTCCTAAAGGGTTGCATTGACCAATTAAGTGTATGTATGGGAAAAGTTTTATGTCTGTAAACGTTAAAAAACGAACTCAACTTAAATCACCAAAACACTAGTAGGCAGTGAAATACGGTACTTATTCTAATTAGGACTTAATCTGGAAATCTTTCAAATATATAGAATGTTTAAATGTCTTCCTGGTAGCAGCTCTACATTTAGTTAAGACTTTACTTTACCATGACCTACATATGATCACGGATTAAAAATGGTATTGAAAACGATTACAGTTATTCTGTTGAAATTGATAAAGATAACGATTTATGGCTTGATTCTGTAGGCAAGGGTGATATGGTGTGGTACAGTGCTTAAACTCTAAACAATCCAGTTCCGAATTACAGATTATTCAAAAAATTTGTGAGTTTTAAACAACCTGTCTAGGATGTGCTTCAACAGAGTATAACATAAAGTAAGGCTCCATACTAAGAAAGGATTCTATTTTTCCCCATCAACTCTAATATTCAGAGAGTATAGCATCGAGTAACGCCACAGTTTGAGAAACGGCTTGATTCTACCACTCCTCATTACCTTTTATCCCTGATATCCTAGAATATTATAGAAATGGTGGATCTCATTTTGATAAGACGTTGCTCTTTTATGTGCTTAACTGGAAAAACTTAATTAATACGACTGACACAACATATAATTAATAAAAAAAAAGTGAGAGGGCTTTACTGTGTGGCAGTATAAATGGTCAGAAGGACTCCGCTCCAAAGTAATACCACAGTACATAGCAGAGAAGGGTGAGATTTAGTGGGTGATGGCCCCACACATGAAGAATAGTAGCGACTTCATCTATAGTGCTGTTAGAAAAATTAAAGGATGGGACTTCGTAGTAATAGTTTCATAGGACGGACGTGAGAACGGTCTATTTCAAATCCTTGAAAATATCAACATGAACTTATTGCCTTACACAAACTAGTTCATGGAAATATAAATAACCGCCTCTGACAACTACATATTAAGCGTTTGTATATAAAAAAAAAAACCATTTCATTAAAATAATTCTTTTCTAAATATTGACGTGTCTCTGCTCACTTCCATTTCCATATTTCTTCTCACTGACCCGCAGACGAACCAACAAAAAGTTGTATTAAGAAATCCCTACCTAAACAAACAACATTATGGACGAACACTAATGAACCGAAACCGAATAAAACAAGGACAGTTTACAAAATGTCAATCAAAACAAAAATGAAAACGAAAAACAAAGTAAAAAAAAAAAAAACTAGAAGACCTTCAGGAAGAAATTAAGACAAAACCAATAGATTTAGGGTAACGGACTAAATTGTTAATAAAACAATTACGGAACCAATTACGGATAATCTTGAATCTCTCGTTTTATTATTATTTTTATTTTTAAAGACATTTTCTTCTTAAAACTTAAATAAAATAAAAGATAGAAATAATAAAGTCTGCTGAAATGTTTTAAAAGCTGCTGTTTTTATTTGCCTGAAACATTTAAAGTTTAAATAAAAATTTCCTAAAAGTCGATTAAAGTTTTAATGTTTGTTGCACACATGAAAAATACATTCGTTTTATTGCCAGGATATGCATGGCATGTAGAGCATGCAATGCATGTCAGAACTTTAAAACAATGGCAATAGTGGTTGGGTCGTGGTGAGGAACTTTGATTATGGAGTACTGTTCTTCTGGATTTTGTCGATTTACTTTTCAATGATGTTCGTTGTTGATTTTATATTCTCTTTTCGAGTCGTAGAGCTTCTTGATTACACTCAAGTAAATCTGTGATTAATTAAGTTGGTGTGTTGTAGTGACTAAAGTGAAATGAAAACAAGTTCGAGTCCGAAAATCACACTATATAGTTAGCGAATATCAAAAAAGTTTCAAATATTCTTCTTTTGGAAATGCCTAAGGGGAATTGGAAAAGGATATGCTTCTATTGATATAACCGTAGCAATAAGAACCAGTTCTATCTGCAAGTTCTGTAAGAGTTAAACACTTTGCGTATGATAATGGTGATCAGATACATGGTGACTGTGATTAAGATAATAGAAGATGATGAGGGAGCATTGTAACCTGAAAAATCAAATGACTAGCAGTACCTCTAATTGTCTGCTGGACAGTACAAGTAAACTCTATGATGTTGGAAAATGATTAGCAAAGTGATTGAGTTAAATAACATCGGTCAAGGACACATAGTGGGGCAGAAGCGGTAATGTTAGGCCCTATAGTGAGATATTCAGAGATTATTGCGAAACTCGCGAGTTGCTTCCAAGCCTCTAATTAGGTATTGAAATGGTGCCAATGAACTTGAATAGGCAAGAAAGGGAAAAGCCATACAAGTTGGCCTTCAGGACACTCTGCTCTTATGAACCTGAAAATATAATGGAAGCTGAATTTAGCTGAACTGAATTCCAGGAACCAATCATGGGAATACGCCAAAAAGAGGACGCAGATCAGAACTTTTGGGGAGTAGTTAGAGAAAGATGAGGAGAGGCGATGAAATTTCACCAGTCAAAGGTATTTGAGACCACCAGATGAACCAACAAAAAGTTGTATTAAGAAATCCCTACCTAAACAAACAACATTATGGACGAACACTAATGAACCGAAACCAAATAAAACAAGGACGGTTTACAAAATGTCAATCAAAACAAAAATGAAAACGAAAAACAAAGTAAAAAAAAAAAAAACTAGAAGACCTTCAGGAAGAAATTAAGACAAAACCAAATTTAGGGTAACGGACTAAATTGTTAATAAAACAATTACGGAACCAATTACGAATAATCTTGAATCTCTCGTTTTATTATTATTTTTATTTTTAAAGACATTTTCTTCTTAAAACTTAAATAAAATAAAAGAAAGAAATAATAAAGTCTGCTGAAATGTTTTAAAAGCTGCTGTTTTTATTTGCCTGAAACATTTAAAGTTTAAATAAAAATTTCCTAAAAGTCGATTAAAGTTTTAATGTTTGTTGCACACATGAAAAATACATTCGTTTTATTGCCAGGATATGCATGGCATGTATAGCATGCAATGCATGTCAGAACTTTAAAACAATGGCAATAGTGGTTGAGTCGTGGTGAGGAACTTTGATTATGGAGTACTGTTCTTCTGGATTTTGCCGCTTTACTTTTCTATGATCTTCGTTGTTGATTTTATATTCTGTAAGGAGTCGTTGAGCTTCTTGATTACACTCAAGTAAATCTGTGATTAATTAAGTTGGTGTGTTGTAGTGACTAAAGTGAAATGAAAACAAGTTCGAGTCCGAAAATCACACTATATAGTTAGCGAATATCAAAAAAACGTGTCAAAAATTCTTCTTTTGGAAAAGCTTAAGGGGAATTGGGAAAGGATGTGCTTCTATTGATATAACCGTAGCAATAAGAACCAGTTCTATCTGCAAGTTCTGTAAGAGTTAAACAGTTTGCGTATGATAATGGTGATCAGATACATGGTGACTGTGGTTAAGATAATAGAAAATGATCAGGGATCATCGTAACCTGAAAAATCAAATGACTAGCTGATAAAATGCATCGATAACACTTCTTTGTTTTGTCTAATGGATTGAATTTATCGATACTGTTAGAATTCTTTGCAATTGAGTATACAATTTAGTCGCGAGTTGCTTCCTAGCTCTAATTTAGGTAATTGAAAGTGGCGTCAAATGAACTTGAATAGGCAAGAAAGGGAAATAGCCATACAAGTTACCTTCAGGGCACTCTGCTCTTATGAAACTGGAAATTATAATGGAAAGCTGAATTAGCTGAACTGAATTCCAGGACAATTAATGAGGGAATACGCAAAAATGAGGACGCAGATCAGAACCTTTCAGTGGAGTAGTTAGAGAAAGATGAGGAGAGGCGATAAATCTTCACCAGTCAAAGGTATTTGAGACGACCTATACTTTTGATAGGTAATTGCAATAAAAACTAATTTGAGTTAAGCATTATATTGTCTGTGGATAGTAACCGGTATCAACGGTAACAACGATCACTGTGGAGACCGGTATTTATCAAGCCATAATCAAGGAGTTATTCGAACACCATCCCAAAATTTGCCAAGGAGACAAGATCAGTGGCAGACAGTGGTGTATACAGATAGTACGTGTACATAGCGGCAATCATGGCAGTCCACTACCTTGACGCGATTGTAAGTAACTTTTTCAATTCAAGTTCGATTGATTTTAGGAAACATCGCTATCACATCGATGCTTCTTTGCGATGAAATGCATCGATAAACACTTCTTTGTTTTGTCTAATGGATTGAATTTATCGATACTGTTAGAATTCTTTGCAATTTAGTATATTTTACGATTCGTTGTGCAAGTATATTTGCAAAACAGATCATATTAAATGATTCTTATTTGATTACTTCTTTTTATGATATTAAAATGAATCCATTATTTTAAGGATCTTGCTTTTGTCAACACCAACTTAAAAAATTGGAACATTTTGTGTATATAACAACACATATTACTCAGCATTAATGTTAACTTTATGACTTAACTTTTCCAATCTACAATGTTGTATTGTTGTTTTTGTTGTATTTTGCACTACTGCCACCATTGTTTTTTATAGCTTGTAATGCATACCAGGACATGACTCACAAAAGCATGCTGCATATTAATTTGCATGTGTGCATATGGTGTAGAGGTGTAGGCATAACTATGCTAACACATTTCAAACAGCAGTAAAATTGTAATCTCTATAGTGTTCCAGGGGTAAGAAAAACGAAACGTAATGCTCTCTTCTCAACAGTAACAATAAAAGTTAACAAAAAAGCCAACGACCTCATGCTGTTGTTTTTGTGAAAATTACAAACACGCAACTGTTGTTTAGAGCGCGTTTGGAAAAGAACTGCATTGAAAACTGAAGAAATATGGCCACTGGAAAATAATATTGCGATATTTGTACAACAGCAGCAGCAACAACAACATTGTTGATGTCGATGAATTCTGGAGCAGTGTGTTGATGGTGTTGCTTGTGGTGTTTGTGTTATGGTTTCAAATACTCGTATTGCAGTCATAACAAATGAAATTGTATTGCATACAGCAAAAAAAAGGAGAAGAAAATCAAAAAAGAAAACCAAGGAGAAAAAACAACAAAAAAGTATACGTACCCGTGCACATATAAATGCAGAGGGTGCCAAGGTAATTAGAAATGCAAATGAAATAATTATGAATTAAATTTTAGCTTTTGCATTATAACTGTGGAGAAAAAGTCACCCAAAGAAAAATTTTTTTTTTTAAATTTTTCATTTTGTTCGTGATGTCTGAGCTGGTTTTTACCAAAAAATAATTCTAATTGGCTAACTTCAGCTGTACTACGTAAAATATTGTAAAGCCAATATACTAACATCTATTGATACATACTGCACACGTTGTTATGGCACAGTTAACGTAGACCAAATTTAAATATGGTTTTTGTAAACAACTCTTCTTAGTGTGGCCTATAGAGTTGCAAAGTTGAAAAGTCATTAAAGCATGCAACAACAACAATTTTGATGTCTTTGTCCAAAAAATGAATGAATGAAATTTAAATTAGTTTTCTTTTTGGCCTCTTTATGGTAAACATGAAATTTTGTGTCTCAATATAGGCATTGCAGTTACAATGCATTAACAAATTATGATTTAGAAATTACAACTCACCTGTATCTCATTCGTACATGTGGAAAAACACTGGTTTGAAATTGACCCTCCAGTACAGCTGAATCGAATTTGGGATCGAGCCAAGAATTGGAGGCGGCCCGTTCAAAGGCAACGGGTAACATGACGCTGCAGCAGGAATGACGGCGACCGGTTTGACTTAAATAGGTTTGTATGTGTGGTGCTAAAGCGATTTGTATGTCATCGGTGGAATTATTACGACTGTCGTTAGCTAAAACGCCAGGTGGCATAGCGGTAAAGCTGACTGATTGTCGACGCGACTATAAAGGGAGTAAACAAATAAAAATTAATGTTTTTTGGTTTGTTTCTTTTTCGTTTTTATTTTTATTTTCTAAACTACTTGTTATAGTAAACAAGGTACATGGAAGCGTATGAGTTATTTTTTATTGCTCATACGTTGAGGTATTTAGGTGCACTTTTTTTTATTATCTAGACGTGAGGTGGTTGTTGTTTTTTTTTTTTGTAAAAAATTTGTTGTTGCTTATTGTAGATAGACAATGGAGTTGAAGTAAATAAAGGAATTTCAAAAACGATGTATTGTTAGATGGGTAAAATATAAACTGAAGATAAATAAACAATCAATGCAAACAGACAAGAACAAAATACAGTATTCCCTCGATTTATGTCGTAGAATGTTCCGGAAAAAGGCCACGTAAATCGAAATGACATAAATCGAATTTCAAATAACTATTACTAACAGATGCATTTGTTTATGTATATTTTACAAAAAAAAAAAAAAACTAAAATAACCCTTGCCCTGTCCTCTACATCACATGTGATGCACAGTAAGTTGGTTTCATATGCTTGTACACTACATGGATAGAAAAAGGGATAATTAAATTTTTATTCTATGTATTGAATTTTTTTTTAAAGAGGAAATTCCCCTGATTTGCTTTATAAACAACAGAGGTGACGTAAACGATGTAAATCAAAGTTGAAGGGACCAAAATTTTTGACGACGTTAATCGAAACAACGTAAATCGAGACGACGTAAATCGAGGGAATACTGTATGTATATGGAAGAATAAAAAGGATTAAACAAACATACATAGGAATTTGCAAAAAGGAAACAAAAAAAGGACCAAGAAACCAAAAAAAGAGATGCTTAACATAACATTAATCTGCTAATCAGTTGATCAATGATGAGATGAAGTCAGTGATTAATAGCCAAGAGTTGTATTCAGAAGTGTGCTTTAAACACAGTGGAACTGAAAATCGAAAATTTGATCTTTGTTAACAAGTCTGATTCGTTGTTTAAATAGAAAACAAATAGCAATCAGCTGAAATAATTTCTTTTATTTTAATTGCAATCTACGAATTCACGTTTATTAAAATAGTTTTACAAAATATAAAAACAAACTTATAACATGTTATTAAAAATTTAAATGTATCAGGCTGTTTAAAAAATAAAATTTTTCATGCTACACTTTACAATAAAAATATTAAGTTTTTTTCCCCTTCAAATTGTTCTTCTTCAGATAGTGTTTTTTCTGTTACGGTTTTAACCAGTTTTCGTATAAAATGTTTTCATTGTGGTTATATTTTTGATCAAAAATTCTTTTACAATCAGTAATTTGTTTGTACAAACTTGTCCTAAATTCAGTGAACATTTGGCATAACAGGTGTACTAAGAAATTAAATAGTCAAATTACTTTTTGAGTAAACAGTATTTTCCTTACTAACTTTACAAATCTCCAAAGAAAGTATATGGCAGGCGAAGATTTTACGTAAATATTTTTTACAGCAAAATTTATCCCATGAGATACATACTATAGTTGTAGAAACTATGTAACTCCCATTTTAATCCATTTTCTTCATTATTTTTTTGTTTGTTCTTATTTCTTGATTTCGTTTACTTAAAAATCTAATTAAATTGTTGAACATTTTGTTGTATTTTCTTTCTTTTATTTTTTGTTTCACCACACAATTTCTGTAGCAAGAAGCATGGTTGAGAGAACAAACCAATTAAAAACTCTTGCCTTATGATTTGTATTTTAAACTGCTTGAAATTATACGCCTTTGAATATCAAGCCATTATTAAAGGGATTTGTTAGAAATAATGAAAACGAATATGATATTGCTTTCCTGACTGATGACTTTGTGGATGTATTGTTATTGATTGAACTACAATTCAAATAGAATAATTGCTTAAATGTATGCCGATTGAAGGTTAAATTACCAAAAAAAAAAAAATAGTTTTTCAAAGAACAAAATATTCTTTTGGCTTATTAGCCTTTGTTTATACTTCTGAAAAATCAATAACAAACATCCATCGGTAGCACGTTTCTAATTACCAAGCTTTAGCGTTAATATATGTTGTTAATACATGTTGCCGTTGGTTATTTTCTGTTTTTTTTTCTCCTTTCTCCTTCTTTCCACAAAATATTTCCTATAGCCTTGAGCTATTTAGCTAAGTGTGGTGACCATTTGTTCAATGATGTCCTTGAACAGCTAAGCAAGTGGATGTTTGTTTGTTTTATTAACATAATTTCTATTTTGCCTTCAATGTCTCTTTCATTGATTTATTTGTAGGAGTTTCAACTATTAAGCTTCATGTATTAATTTTTTAGGTATCTTAACAAGCAATTCACACTTTTGAGATCTTTGGAATGAGAAATTGAAGTGACGAGGTGCAGTACTGAAGCTGTTCCACAACAAACCTGAACAAAATGTTATTGTTTTCCATTTACTTTAATCCCTATTCAAATAATTCATCCAGAAACTTTTTCCTCAGACAGAGGAAAATGTTCGTAATAAACATTAAGGGATTTTACGTTGACAGTTAGTTAATAATGCTTGAATTAATTTGAAAAAATTTTCTTTGCCTTTGCGATATAGTTGAATGCTATTTAGCACGGTTTTCTGTAATATGCTCGTCGATTACCGTTCAAGTTTTGTATATTCAGTGGTTTACTGGGTGATATTAATCCTGTTCCACATGTTGTTTGTTGAACTTCTTGTCAAGTAGCCTGCCAACCCAAAACAGACAAAGTGAAGGTATTAAGTAATTCCCACACGTAGGCCTATCGATTAAGTTATAAATATTTAATACGACTCAGCTTGCTACTTCCTGGACTTGCCTTAGTTTGGTTACCTATCTGAGAACGTTTGGGTGAGAACACATATGTCCTTTGCACAGTTTAAATCATCAAGTCTATCTTATAATAGCTCTCTATGAGTAGCAACTTTTTACTATTTCGAGTAGTGTCGAGATTAGACAAAGGTCCGTGGTTTAAATGCAACTCAGAGATATCAAAGAAAACGAAATATGAAAACAATATTTTTATTTATTCAACTTCCTCGCTTCAGTTTTCTACCAAAAATCTAAGTGTAAATAAAACTGTCATGAAACTTTTCTCAAGTCTATCATTAGAAATCAGACAGTAAACTGTAGGTGCTAATTTATGGTTATAATAGCCAGGTGAGAGAAGCTTGGTGTTAGAAGCAAATTCATAATTCTGGTTGTAATGAACAATTAAGTAAGTGAAGTAAGAGTGCACACTGCTTACATACAAAAAACATAATTGGTCATTACAACCCTTCAGTCAGGGTTATTTACCTAAATTGCTGGGAGGAAGTCAATGAAAAATTATTTTTTTTGTATATTTTCGTTTTGATGTTTGACCTGGGGTTTGAACCGTGGCTTTACATCCAATAAGCCACTAGACTACTAGACTATGACTACTTTACTGTAAACATTAATTGTGAATCGCTATATTTTCACTGGGTTACTAATAGTGAAGTATTCGTCTGCTAACACTAGCTTGTAGGAAGGCGACGTATTAGTTTTTTGAGAACACCTTTACAACCGGGAGTCTACTACAATGTATTGTAATTTGTGATTTTTAAAGTATCTTTTTAAAGTCTACAAATGTGAGATAGAGTGATGATATCTACTTGATCTACTGATAGCCCGGTTGTAACTCTTAAAATGTTGAGTTGATCTAGGCATAGTTTACAGCAAACGAATCGAGTTTAAAGTTGTTTATCTATTGTATAGTATTTAAGCAACCACCTTGTTCACAATAGCCGGCACGTTTCTTTTAAGACGTCTGTTTTTTTTTTTTTGGTACTTTGAAAAAAATTTCTTCAGTTAAGCATTCAAGAAGCTGATCGTCTTGTCTTTGTTCCAATAATAACTTCAATTATGACCGTCTTCCTGCTTAAAGTTTCAAACACAATTCAACCACTAAACAAAACAGCTGATTTTAACCCCAAAGTATGGTTTCCTTAAGCCATTGTTTTAAAGTGTTTTTATTTCCGCTAGTTGTCCACATTTAGAACAACTACACACACATTGCTAAAGTGCAATAGTGTTGAATGTGTATGTGTAGCGATAACACATACATATTTTTTATTGCCTTCACTTCTAGTTCGTGTGTTCCTTGTGCAAATTGTTGGTGTCCTGTAATTGCTTTAAGCATCGTTGCTCTCATTTAAAATGTTTTTCTTTTCTTAATTTTTTCTATCTTTTAGTTTTTGTACTTTTTTTTACTTTTACTGCACGTGTGTCATCAATTTGATTTTTCGTTTTCATTTTAACCCCCTCGTACAATTTAGTTTTCCTCTAGAGAAGGTAAATATTTTCAAAAATGTTCAACATTTTGGGGGGGATGTTTATTTTTGGTTTTGTTTTTGGCTATAATATAAATGCTTTTGTTGCCACTACTACAAACATTTTATTTAGTTTTCATTATTTGGGTTTGTTTAGTTAATATTTGATTTTTATTTTTTCTCTCGTTGATTTTAAACAACAAAAATAAAAATAATGTCGACAAATTTGCAACTTTGACCAACGGGAACTGTAAATTAGTGTCGGTTTTTCAATTTCAAATATGACTGTGAAAATAAGATTTTTTTACAAAATCATCTCTAGGGAAATACGAACAGGATTTTCTTAATATTTTTTAATTTTTCTTCTTTTTTTTTTTTTTGAAAGGAAGGGAATAAATTTGTTTAAGTGGTAACTATAGCACATACTTATGTATGTATGTAGTTAGATTTTAAAGCTTAACATTTTTCAAAAGAAATAAGGAGGAATGAATTAGTGACATTCAAATTAAAAACATAATTGGTCATTACAATCCATCGGTCAGAGTTGCGGATCTAGTGCCTCACACACGAGTGGCGGATAAAATAGTTTAAATTAACCTCTGAAAGGCAAATTTAGCAAGAGTTTTCAAGAAATTTCATAGTTACTCTTCCTATCTGTTTTATTAATTTTAATTTTAAGGAGTCTCCAAAAATCACGTTTTTTTTTAAAACGTCAGTATTAGGAGCTCTAACATACATATGTAGTTACATAGCAAACTAGAAAACTACCCACGACCACAGCAGTGGGCCAGTACATCAATTTGCTGTGTTTAGGCTAAACAAGTTTCTTATTTTATTCCAGTTAGAAGAATATAAGGAGTATATTTGCTCCAGCAAGTAGGTTTAATTAGTCACTTAAATTCTTTGTATTCTTAAGGCAGTGGTAACTTAAAAAATTATCGAAATCAAATCTGGTTTACTGTCGAATTTACCTTACGACCAGTCCAAATTAAGATTAACATTTACAAGCGAGGTCTCTCATTGACATTTTCTCGGTCTTATTAAAGCATCCTGTAGTCTTCGAATCGTTATCAGTGTTTAGGAGCTTTTACTAGCATTTGTTAATGACAAATCAGTCCCAAAGATTTAGTGATAAATTTTAAATTCGATGCAGCTGCCTACTTCCTGCATTTGACTTAGTTTAGGTTACATGTCTGGGAACGTTGTACTGAGAAGACGTATGTAAGACATATTATGGTGTGAGGATTTTTTACTTGATGGAACATTGGACTTTTGGTGAGAATCCAAGGTATAATTAAGAAGGAAGGTTATTTGCATATTTTACATACAAATTTACCATATTTTATTGACGAGAGTGCCTAACCAGCCGAAAAAGTTGTATTCCAGTAAGACAGAGTTCCGAAGCATAAGGCCAAAATAGTTAAAAACTGACTACAAAATCTAACTTTTGGGACGAAAGTTGGGCTGTACAAAGCCTAGACCAGAATCGTATAGAAAATTTATGGTTTATTGTTAAAAGAAAGCTGATAGCATATAAAAACCCACCAAAAAAAATTTTGACAAGTTTTAGGAGAAAAAACAACTTGAATGACGAGCTCTTGACCGTGATACCAACCAAAAGTTAGTGGAGAGTATGTCAAAACGTATTGAAAACGTAATTAAAATAGAGACTTTTAGACGAAATATTAAATTGGCAATTGTTTATTTTATTTTTAAGAAATTTATATAAGTTTTTGTTTTTTATAACTTAGAACAACGTTCAATAAAATAAAAAATACTTCTATTTCATAATACACCTAAATTTGAATTAATTTCATTACCTTACTTTCTAAATGCAAAACATCTGGACAGTTTTACTTCTCACTTTACGTCCTCTGAATATTCGAAATCTTCATATTTCGTAATATTTCCAGTAGTGGAGAGAAGTTGCCGCTGTCTTGTGGATAATCTAATGGCTTTTTAAAGGAAAGTAAGTGATTCAAAAAATCTCTAAGAAATATTTGCTATAAGAGTTTAAAGAGTTTGTTGTAATATTTTGTTTTAAATTTTTTTCTATAAAAATATTTTGGTAACGTAAGCTTTTCTTTTTAAACAAGTTGACCATATATGTATATAATTAAATTGCCATAAAATACTTTAAACAATTTATCGTATATAATTTTGTATTTTCAAGTTATTTATCGGCAATCAATAGTTGATAACATTATCCCTGTAATTCCATTGCAATATAATAAACGACAAAAATTTTGCATGGAAATAACGAACAAATGTAAGTGAAATGCTGTCTGCTGTCATAAATATATATTTAGGGTTTTTTAACACTAAACCTGCCGATACTTCATGTATTTAAGGTAGATTACATACATTTCAAGGTAAGAAAATGAACAAGAGAGGATTAAATCTTAGAAAACACATTCGATGTATATTGTAATAAAAGTCGCAAACACAAATGCCGATATGATAATGTTATTTTCAAGAAATTCTGACAAGAAGTTCAAAATGAATTATTTGACCAGTCCATGGTAGGTTTAGTGTTAAATATATATATATATATATTATTGTTTCAATTCTGGTATTTTTTCTAATTTAAATATCAATATGTCTACAAAAATAATATTTGAAAAGCTATTAATAAACACTCAACGACAAGGTCACGTCAACGTATAAAACCAGTGACAATTTAAGTTGAAATAGAATTTATAAATTGTCTTTACCAAAAAAAATAAAAGTAATAGAAAATATTTAAAATTTTCTTTCATTTTTGTGAATACTTGCGATAAGAATTTTTTCAATGTTTTCAGAATACAGGTAACAGTATACTATACAGGGTATTAAAAACTTTTAAACAAAAACTGTGTTGTTGTAAATTAAAGTCAAATGACATTAAAATCACAGGTGGAGAATTATAATGCATGATTGCGAAAAGAAATCAATTGGAAAATATGTTCATATGACCGTATGCTAACATTATCATGCATTACGTACGTAATAGCTTTAATAATTAGGATTATTAATAACGTATCACTATATAATATGTATATAGAAGGTCGAAAACTGCTTAAGTATATTTAGATGTGAATTTTATCTGTATTGCGCTTAGTTAGACAAGTTCTGCCGACAACAAAAAGAAAATCCGTAATAGACTTGTCTTCTTTTTTTTATCATTTGAACTACAATAGAAGTCTTTGCAATAATTTTCATAATATTTGGACATGGATTCCTATGGCTACATGTTGCATTATGATCTCAATAGGATCCTTAAGTAATTACCTATAAATCGTGTGGTACAAGGTTAATACCAAGCTCACGTATAAATATTAGTTTGTTGTACCGATATTCGCAAGTGCATCAGTTATATTCTTATCTTCAATATCGCCTGTATACCGGTTTCAACAGAAGAATAGCCGTTGAATGATTCGCTATAGAGACACCCATGTGGTGTATATATTCGCTTAGGATATAATGGTCGCTAGTGTCAACATTATCTAAGACTTTGGGTCTATTTTTCCATGCTCCCGTGGTATTAAGTTTTATTATTGAATCCGTATTTGCTTGTTTTGTCAACATTACTGCTACTAAAACTTGATAAACAGTGAGTAAAACAGTATAGTGCTAAGAGCATGTGTTAGTATGATCACAATAATTCCCAAAATGCTCTCAATTTTGATGATTTTTAATTAGACTCACGTAGAAGAAGAAGAAGTGTTGGTCTAGATCATGTAGCCAAAGACTTCTGCAGGAATAACATTGATCTGTAGATGACAGATGTTAGGGAGTCTAACAAGACTCTTCAGGAACTTAGAATGGTTCCAGGACTAAGGGAGAAGTATAACTGTGTTATCACAGTGTGTATGCCATCTTTGAGTTGGGGGCTCCATTAACCTAGCTTTCTACTTAATATTTAAAAAAGTATATACCATGAAAATTTCAAATTAAAAATGTTTTTGCGGTTTAAATTAATTAGAGGACTTTTGTTTATTTGTAGTCTAAATAGACTGGTTATAATGGCCAAAATCCGAGATTTTTTCTAAACCTTCCTTAGGTTGTGCTTTATACAAAATGTGAGCAAAATAATATTTTCATAATTTATCCCTAAAGCAAAAACATGCACTAAAAATACAAACGAACATATTTTTTCTTCCTTTTAAAGCTACTAACCACCGTCGTTTCTATTCTTGAAGTGAGCTACTGTGCACTCTTACAGAATGTGTGTAATGCAACCCTAACTTTTTCAACAAGTTCATTATGAATATTATATTTACCATACATATGTACAAAAAAAAACAACTGTTTTATATTTTACAACCATATTGTGACATACAAACACTTTAAGCCACTACACGAAAGTAAAATAGAAGATCATAAATAGTAATGGCCATTAGGACAAGAAAGCAAATATTTTTCAAATGCAACAAAAGTACAATACCAAGAAACGTACAGCTGTTGCAACAGTACAACAATTGGTTTTTCTATTTACTTTACCTCTTTTCTTTAGAAGTATTTTGAAAAGAAACATTTTTTTTATATTTACAATCGCTTATATGACGGTATAACAATTATATAGCTCATTAATTGGCATCTTTTCAGTTTATTCGAATAATTTTTTTTGTACTAAAATACTCTTCAATAGTTTAGAGAGAAGATCTAATAGTAGCTGACACGTTATGATACTAGTCAAGAACGATAAACTAAAGATTACGCCATCACGCACACAAAATTAAAACTTTCTGCGCATATTGAATCAATGGCGTCACCCAAATTGTGTTCCTATTGGCTAATGATAATGTAAGTTACATTGCAGGGTTGCCAACTGATTTCACGTAGTGCACACATTTTCAGAAGAAATGTTAATTTTCACATATGAAAAAGATTTGGAAACCTTTAAAATAGCCCAACTACGTCATCTAACGGGAAATCATGCGCAAGGCGTAATCTTTAGTTTATTATTCTTGATTCTAGTTATGTTTCGCATAGCGATCGATTGCTGAATCATAAAGTAAGCCTCATAACCATTTAAAGTTATTTTCCAGAGTTTTTCTCACAATAAGACTGATTACTGTTTATAAGGGTGATTCGCCGTGGTCTAGTGGGTAGTGTGTTGGCTTATTAGACCCGGGTTCGAATCCCAGGTCAGACATCAAAATGAAAAATATTTCTTCGGCGACTTCCTCTCAGCAGATTTCTGGCAAAGACTCTGAGAGTAAAAATTTTCATGAAAAGCTCCTCAAAAATCTGTCGTTCGGAGTCGACTTTAAACTGTAGGTCCCGCCACGCATGTATTAAATTAACGCACACAACATAAGTGGTGTGAGAAGCTAGGTCGTAATCCTGACTGAAGGGTGGTAATGGCCAATTATATATTTATGTATGTAATCAACAAAAATATGTCAAAAAAATCTCATCAATATTTTAAAGAATCATAGTTTTAACAGCCTTAAGCAGCAGGCTATGATAGTTAAGGAAGGCATCAGACTGACTGCAGTATTCCTCTTAGAATACAGAATGGAGGTGTGCTTAGAATGATAGCGAATAATAGGCGACTACGGAAAATGTAATATTAGTTTCACTTTTAATGGTTCGTTTTGTTTGATACGAATATTCTTTTAAGAAATACGGTAAATGGCATATAGCATGACTCCCTTATCTTGTGATTATTTCCTCAATCAAGTTCTCCCAGTTAAATTGGTATCGGGGTTCAAGTTCAAGTTCAAAGGGGTTTATTTCTCACTCGTACTCTATTTACATTTCTGAATGTAGAGACGGGATAATTGTGGCGCTGCCTGACCTTCTTATAATATTCATTATTTGTGGTATCTCCACTTTAGGCGACGGTATCATTATCATTAAATTTTTTTTTAATTTTTCATACAGGAGTACTTTTATTACTACACCACGCCACCTCTAACATGAATATACAGGGAGATTGTTTCTGGAAAGCTAGTGTGGGACCAGGGCATACGGTCCATTGTCTAGAGTATACAGCCTTTTACCCAGTATTGCAACCTAGCCTGTATACTGTTTGGGGTGTGTTAATTTATACATAAGTGGCTATGGCTACATGTTGCTTTATGATCTCAATAGGGTCCTTAAGGTATTACATAAATCGTGTGGTCGTATAACCATAAGGAAGGATCTTTCTTTTAGGTAATACCAAGCTCACGTTTAAATTAGTTTGTTGTACCGATATTCACAAGTGCTTCATTTATATTCTCATCTTCAGTATCGATTGTGTACCGCCTTCAACAGAAGAATAGCCGTTGAATGACTCGCTATAGAGACACCCATGCGGTGTACACATTCGCTTAAGATTTAATGGTCACTTGCGTCAACATTATCTAAGACTTTAGGGCCTATTTTTCCATACTTCCGTGGTATTAAGTTTTATTATTGAATTCTTATTTGCTTGTTTTGCCAACATTACTGCTACTAAAACTTGATAAGTTTTTTTGATGATTTTTAATTAGACTCACGTAGAAGAAGAAGTATTGGTCTTGATCATGTAGCCAAGGACTTCTGCAGGAGTTACAGGATACATGCAAATAAATTCATTTGTCTGTAGATGACAGATGTTAGGAGTCTAACAAGCTCCATTAACCTAGCTGTCTACTTAATTTTTAAAAAAAGTAGATACCAGCAGTTTAAAGTCGACTCCGAAAAACAGATTTTTGAGAAACTTTTAATGGCAATTTTGTTTGTTTGAGAAGACTGCTAAGAGAAAGTCGTTAAAGTCAATATCGTTTTCATATTACGTTGTGTTCGATATGTCTGATCTGGGCTTTAATTTATGAACTCTCTTCCAATAACCCAATACACTATGGTGACTTCAACAAGACAAAAGACTTTACACTTCAAAAATTTAATTCATAATAAATACTGGTACACATTTCATCCATTATTGTGTAATAATAAGCGTTTATAGTATTTATTGCTAAGACTGATTATTGCGTTTGCAAAATTAAATAATTTTTTTTAGTTTTGTTGTTGTTGCCATAATAAATTTTAGTTTAATACATTAAAAAGGTATACAAGTTACCAAAAGTAGACCAAATATACTGCGTATATGTCTATGCCACAAAAGACAAGACGAACAAAATCCAACAACAATTTGTCGTATTCATTTTATTATTATGTGGTCGAACCGTTGAAAGTATCAATATTATATGAAATTCAGGGTATTTGCCTCTCGGTGGAAAACCTGTGGCAAAACAATTAAAATGAAAATGAAACAAAAATAAAAACAGAAACAGAAAAAATAACAATAAAAATGTATTGTTGTCAACATCGTTTTTATATCATATGTAATGTAATGAATATAATAAGTGGAATGAATCAAAATTTAAACTCCACTACTAGAATGTAAAAGAACGTATGTATGTATGTATGTGTATATGTATGCCTGAAGTATGTATTACAATATGCCACCAGTAAAAGAGTTGCAAGTGAATTGAGTTAATTCACGTATACTGAAGTGTGTTGGTTAAAACAGTTGAATTATTTAAAATAAATTGCAAAACAACAACTAAATGTTGACTTTTAAGTTATGGTGGTAGTGGTGCTAAAGATGGTGGCTTTCGTTTTTTTTTTTTACAAACTTCGAACTTTACTGCGTTTTTACATTGACCCAGTTCAGTACAGTTCAGTGTGGTTTTATTTTTCTATTTTATTTTATTATTAAAATACCAACGTGCTCATGTATAAGTAGAGTATTTATATTTGTATGTACATACGTATGGAGGTACTTTTATTCTTTTAAAAGTATGCTAAACGATTGTTAGTTTGATTGCTGTTGTTGGTTTTATTTTTAGTTTAATACAGCCATTGTGAAACATGACTGCAACTATTACTGCTGTCTGCTTCGGAAAGCAGACATTTAATATTCGATCATGAATGTTGGTAAACAAAAATTTAAAATTCACAATCGAATGAGTTTCTAGATGGATTTGACCCAAACCTTATAAGTTTGCAATTTTAAAAATAATTCAATCAAACTTTATAAAACTAATTCAAACAGTTCTCTAGGAAAAAGAGTTTGATTACATGGAAATCGATATAAATCTACAACAAATATTTTGAGTGTCTAATCAATGTAATAACCTCTGATCAGGCCAAAATCAGAGATTGGTAAAAAAAAACGTTCCTAGCCAGATAATAATGCGTGTTTTAGTAGTTAGAAATAAGGCTTTTGTTCCTTAATCACAACCCACACACGTGTTTTTGACAGTGAAGCAGCTTGACTGGGAAGTTTTGATACATACCCATTTAGCCTGGATCTTGGACCTTCGTCTTGTTTCCATCTCTGTAAAACTCCATGAATCGAGTAGGTTTTAGCGTTTATAAAATGCTAATGATACAAACTATGTGACAATGTCTCTAAAATATCACAGAAATGTTATGATGTTATCGCTCAAAACTCCGAATGTTTAATTTAATAAAGTTCGTTTTAAATATAAGAAAAAGGTGCTTCATTTCTAGGCATATTTATAACTATAAAATCTATCGTTTTGATATTTAGTTATGCAATCTACTAAGGGGTTCAGTGCTTTAATACAATTCTCGTTGATTGTTCAAAGGCTAATAGCATTTAAAGGACCTATTGCGATAGATAATTTATAATTAAGTCTAGATCGGAATAGATTACTTCATGAGTCACTGATTGGAAAATATTTCTTTCTAGATATTAACAAATAGATAGTTGGGTGGAAAGTTTTTAGGAGAGCTGATAATACATCTTTCTGAACTTTCAAGGAGTTTCCATATCGAAGTTATCTCTGTTCCATTAACCTTACCCACCTTAATCCGAGTAGGTTGGCATATACATACTTCTTCATATACATCTCTTCTAGAGTATCAACAGATAGTTAATTAAACTCATAATGACAGTTGATTTCACTTCTTTTACAATTTCTCGGGCAGTTTCCAAAATAACTTCTGTTACCTTAACATAACCCCTATTGCTGAGTGGATATAGTTTATAAAACCATTTAAAATTTTTAAAATTAAGATTTTAAAACCTAATCATTCTTTTATAGCCCTGGCAAAAATGCAAAATAAAATGTAGCATATTCATATGAGGTCTTTTACTTCTTTGTTGGTATATGCTTCAATTTAACTTGCCCGGTTGCCATCAGTTACTTTTTTTCTTTGAACCACACGTAGTATGTACAAGTATTTTTTCTACCATTACATATTTACGGGGTCATTTACAACTGGTGTTATTGTTGTTGTTGTTATTGCAAAACATTTTATATGGTATATGTACATATGTATGTATGCATGTATATTATATAACTTAGCTGAAGGTTATCGTTAGCCAGGCATTTTATAGCACTTTAGGTGACTACGACTATATGTAATATATACTGAACGATTGAATGTGTGTAGAATAGAAGTTTTGTTTTTTTGCTTTTATTTTTCTAAAAATACTTTAGAAAACAAGACTGCGTAAATGTGACAGCAATTACAGTCTAAAAGTTAAAAGACCATTAAATCAATGAATGAATGAATGCATTTCATTAAGTCAAGACAGGTAGACAAGCCGGGTAGAATAATAGCTGTAATAATTATTAAAGGGCCAGAGGGCAGTCAGTATTTAACTTCTAAAGAAATAATTTCAATCTACAAATGATATAAAGTCACAATTTTATAAATCTGAGAAGACAATAGACAATTTAAGTGATGCAGTAGTAGTCGTTTTCTTCGAAAACAGTTTCAATGTTTTTAATTTGCATTCATTTGTTTAATTATAGTTGGACCTCTTAAATAGAATGTCATTGTAATTTTAGTAAGAATAATTAAAATTAGAAAATTGGAATTGGCTTTTGTGTAATTATATTTTGGATAGAATTAAATTGAATTTGTATAAAAAAAGAAAAAGATTTGTACATTTTTAAAATGGGGGAATAACCGAAAGATGTATGAATTAAGAATTTAATTAAAAATAAAATAAAAAATCAATATAAAATCAAAATTCGTTACTAATTCGATACTATTCGTTATTTACTACTTTTCCGAATACTTTTTGAGTGTACTGCAAAAGAGAACCTAAATCATTGTTAATTTTTTCGGGGAAAAACTTAAATTTAATTGGTGCAAGGATAAATGTTCTTTCACTTATTAAAGTTCTTAGAATGTACGCTTGCAAATATAACATGCTAGGTATGAATATCAAATATTTCTTTAATAAATCGAAATGTACCAAATGATTTTTTACACTTTATATAATACATTGGGAAACCGTCGTCGTCTAGTAAGGTAGTGTGTTGGCTTATTAAACGAGACGCCTCGGTCCAAACCCTACGTCAGACGTCAAAACGGAAGTATGAGAACATATTTCTTCGGTGATTTCTTCTCCGTAGATTTCTGGCAAAAACTCTGAGAGTAAATAAAAAAGACATGAAAAGTTACTCAAAAATCTCTTGTTCGGAATCGACTATAAACGGGAGGTTCCACCACTCATGTATAAAATTAACACAAACAACATCAGTGGAGTGAGAAGTTAGGTTGTAATCCGGATTGAAGGATTGTAATGACCAATTATGTATGTATATAATGAAATGGTTGCTATAAGGAACGTGAATATTCCGCTCAGATTTGGCCGATGACAGTGTCATCAACGAGTTCAACGATTTGTACGCTTTATCAGCATCTTCAAGAAGGATTTGATCAGTATTTTTTTGACAACTGGTCGGGTCTATTCAATACACTTTCAAGTAATATCGTCCAGTACCATTTCTTTTTAAGATTTTTGCGATTGCAAGCATATAAACTGTGAAACATGAATGCATGTAAAATGGAGTCTAAAGTCGCAGGAAATATTCGTCAATCGATGTTGGTGAAGACTTCTCAAAATGTTCTGGGTAAACACCGTCAGAGAGCTATGACTGAATGGACTCATTAATTTTGTAATGTTTTTTTCTCTTCAAAAAAAAAAAATGCACTTTATGATTGATTTTATATTCTGCATGGAGTTACTTTCTATATTCTATTTCAGTACGTAAAAATACAAATAATTGGTCATTGCAACTCTTTAGTCAGAATTATGACGTAACTTCTCACACCACTTATATTGTGTATGTTAAATTTACTATTGAAATCGACTCTGAACGATAAATTATTTACTCTCAGAGTTTTTGTCAAAAATTTGCTGAGAGGAAGTCGCCGACGAAATATATTTTCATATTTTATTTTGCTGGAGATGTTTGATCTGGGTTTAAGCCATGGCCTGACGTTTAAAAACTAACAAACAATGTTTGTTGTATGCATAGGAGGTAGTGATCAGGGCTCAAAGGTGGTGTTGCTCGACTTGCGTGTGCTTTTCATTAGAATGGACAAACTTTACATGGTTAAAAGACTATTTGAAATACTACTACTTTTGAAAATCAAACGCTAAAAGCCATGGTATTAATGTAAAATGCTCTATATTCCCTATTCGTATATTTTGAGCAAAAAAAAAACAAAATTAAAATTAACATACTTATGACTTTAATAAACTTTTTTTCTCTCTCACATAACATAATCACAAACACGCACATACTTTTAGCAAATCAACTCCCATTGCTGGACTCCTACATATTTGTCAGCATACAGTGTTTATAATTGTTCGCCATAAACTTAATTTCCGGTCTGCCCATCCTGCTCGTACACATCCTGACCGGACGGAATGCTGCAGTTTAACTTAGTTCTCCAGTAGCTTTTTAATACAAGACCAAGTACATTTCCGTACAAAATTATTTATTCTACCACAAAACATGAACAAAAAAAAATAACCCAAATAATAGGAGATAATGAAACTGAGGTCAAATTTAAATCTTAAATTCATGGAAAATTCATCGTCCAATTTTCGTTCTACATTTCATAGATTTTTTTTTTAGATTTTTCACAAATTTCTGTTAAAACTGCCTCCCCTGTGATTGAAGTTAATTTTACTAGAGAGTTGTGTAATTTCAGAAATTTTTAACAATTTTATGGTTATTGTGTAATCTAAAGCTGAAATAAGGCCAGCGTAGTCTCTAGTGTATTAAACATCTGTTGAAATTTACACGCATATTGTGGCAATTTATTTTGTTGTTAATATGACAGAGTGTCAGTTATTATAATAATACACTGAACGAAATTATGTTAGAACTCTTCTTCTCTAAAGCAACATAATAAAAAGAAAGCTAAAAAGGCCTTACATATTCGCTAGACGAAAGCAAATAATTAAAAAAAACTACTTAAGCCTTCTTGAAATAATGGTTAGGAAGCTGTGCCTAATAATTTAGAATTATTCTGGCGATTTCGTCCAGTGTGTTCGTATATCATGATGATTATGTATTTAAAAACAATAGAAAAACCTCGAGTATATAACACTTTATAACTTTTGATTTTTTTTTCTTTTCAAATATTAAAATTTAATAGTTTTTCCATTTTTAATTAATAAATTAATAGAGCTTAAATATGTTTAACAATTAAAATATCGCAAAGGCTGTTAACAAATATGCTAGTACGTACAACATATTGTCTGCTGCTAGTGCTTATTGGGTTACTCATGTACTATATTCCTTAGAGTATAGTACACCGGCTACACAGAGTTACACTGTGGTACAGTATAGAAAACGGCTATTACACATACAGTTTGTTTCGTTTCATTTATACATCTTTAATGAAAGTGTAAATTAAATTACTTTCCATCACTATAAATGTCTATTTTGTCTTCTACTATATAAGATAATGAATTTATGTCATTTAAACATATTTCTTGGTATTATTGCGTACATATGCCTCAAACTCATAAACACATTGGGTATTTAATTAGTTTCATTGCT
Source organism: Sarcophaga peregrina (assembly GCA_014635995.1). Classification (NCBI taxonomy): domain Eukaryota; kingdom Metazoa; phylum Arthropoda; class Insecta; order Diptera; family Sarcophagidae; genus Sarcophaga; species Sarcophaga peregrina. The sequence continues at coordinate 31,473,471 of CM025790.1, forward strand.
CTACAAAAAAAAATATATTTTTTAATTTTTTATTAGCAAGAGATCTCAGACTTTTAGCAAAAACAAAACTAAAAAATATGGTAAAATATAAAAAAAAAACAATATCTGCCTGATGTTAATGTATGTTTGTATGAGTTTTTGGCCAAAAGTGTTTATATTTAATTAATTAAATTAAAGTTTAAGCGAAAATTTATCAATTTTTTTATTTTAAAATTAAATTAAAATCATATGGTTTCTGTGTGAAGTTATTTTTTTTTTTGGTGTTGTCCTAATTAATTTGATTTTATTTATTCGATTTTAAATTGGCCTTTAAAATTCATTCGGAAAGTGTGAGAAATTCAATAATTGCATTTTTTTGAAGTGTTTAATGTGAGCAAGTATACATATTGCTCTTTTATTGCAACATAGTCATATCTCAAAAAATTAAAAATTTTTTAGTTACTTAAGCAAAACTGCTCTTTTAAACCTTCTGTACATGTTGGAAAAAAATTAGTGTTATATCCCAAGCTGAACCGAAGTTATAGCAAAAAGTGTTTGCAGCAATTAGATCATAGGACTTATGTCTTGAAAACTTAAATCGCATTTTGCCAAGTTTAAGTTTTTTTGAGATATGACTATGCAATAAAGGAGCGATATATTAAAAAAAATATGTGTAGAAATTTTCAATAAGATAAGTGCATTTGTACTCTAAAGCTTGCTCAAGGTATAAGAATTAATTAATTACAGAAATTAAAGGAGGTTCCACATCATTTATACACAAAAAACATTGATAAAAAACAATATAAATTCTTTGCTTTTCTTTCCAAGTTATATAACACAAATAAATTACGATGATTTCAATGGCAAGAGCCTATTTTGCTAGTGAGACATACGGTATATTGGTGGACAAAAGGCTTGTATAAATTATTAAATTTAATAAAGAACTGTTTTCCCCACATTAAAAGATGATATTTTTGTAATTTAGCAAAGCAAAGGAGCTGATTATCAGGCAGTTAAATTTAATGTTAAAATTATTGCTTGCCTGCCACTCTATTTTTACTCCTTATGCTTCAACAAACATATAGTGAGAGTCAAAAAAAACTGTACACTAATAAATTGCCGTTATTTTTATTTTAAAATTCCCAGTTATTAAAATTAAAAAGAAAAAAAATTCTAAATATTGTCAAATTTTTTCCAGCACTGTCCTTAAGTGAAAAATAATAAGTTTGCTGATAGTCCGAATATTATCAATACAGTATAGTTTCTTTTGGCGTTCAATGTACATGGTCGTATAATCGTTATAATCTTTCAGTTAGGATTACGACCTAGCTACTCACACCACTTAGATTGTGTGCATTAACTTTATACATGAGTGGCGGAACCTACATTTTAAAATCGGTGACAGTTTGCACTTTTCATAGCAACTTTTTTCCCTCTTAGAGGTTTGGCCAGAAATTTGCTGAGAGAAAATCGCTGAATAAATCTTTTTCCATTTTTTGTTTTATTGCAAATCTCCGACCCGGGTTTTGGTGTCAGGTCTAATATGGCAAAACACTATCTACTAAACTATGATAAATTTAGCCCATCGCATAATAATTCTGTATTTTCAACGCAAGTGTACAGCATAATTTATTAGTCACGATGTACGTACATACACACATATAAACACACAAAAAAATAAAATTAATAATTCAAATAATTTTTTTTTCTAAGTTGAAATTAAAAAGTTATTTATTTAAAATTTTATTTTTCAGATTTATGAGATACAATTTAATATTTTAGCTTTGTGTTACAAATAACACTTTTTGTAAATATTAAATGTTTTGCTCATTAAAAACTCATTATTATGGGTTTTAAGTTTTATGCACACAACAAGGGTTTTAACAAATTGCTTTTGTTTAATAATAATTAGAAAATTTTTTTTATTTAATAAATATTTTTGTGGTTGACAAAAAGTTTGAAATATTTACAAAATAGCCAGCAGGAAAAAGAGACAAAATTAGCGGATACAAAAAGTATCGTATGACAATTAGTATAATAGTTGATTAAAATAATCATAAATCATAAATAATTTATTAGTTTAATAATTATGTTGCCCAGGAGAAATTTTAGGATAAACATTTAACGTAAAAACATTTTGAAAAACAGAATCTGTTTTAGACTATATGAAATTGGTTTTACTTTTGTTTAATATCTCATTGCAATTACTGTACCTAAAATATTTAAATTTTATTTTAAAAATACATTTCAAAGATATGAAAACATATTTTTTTTTTAAATTGTTTTTATTTCCACTCACAGTACTTTGGCCGCTAATATCCCAATGTCAATTTTGTTTAAGAATTTTTAATCAAATAAATTTGAAAAATAAATTCTAGCCAAATATTGATAATAAAATTTGATGTATCACTCTTTCATTTTATTCCTCCCCCACTTTCATTAAACAAAAAGTCTTTTTGAATTTAATTCATAAATTTTTAATGAATGAAAAGAAAAAAAAAATAATTAACTAAAGGCGGTAATTGATAAAAGAAAGCAAGAATTAACCTTAAAAATGAATTTTAAAAATAAAATATAAGATAGTGTTGTCAATTTGCTTTTATACGGGAAATTTTAATCTCTTATTCTCTATCAAAATATTTCCGGCAAATTTAATGTATCCTGTTTCTGTAAGATGAACGTAACCAGACGAACGTTTACTATTTGCATTGAAAGTTTTGAGTTATTTTCTTGTGTTCTATAGTACTTACAACAGGGCATAGTATATAGTTTTAAAATATGAATGCGCAAATAGAGGCTAACAAGAATGATAAACTAAAGATTACGTCATCACTTACACAAAATTAAAACTTTCTGTGCATGTTGAATCAATGACGTCACGAAAATTGTTTTCATTGTTTTCCTATTGGCTAATGATAATGTAAGTTATATTGCAGGGCTGCCAACTATTTTCGCGTAGTGCTTACACTTTTCAGAAGAAATTTTCATTTTCACATATGAAACAGACTTGGCATCCTTTAAAATAGCTTAACAACGTCATATAATTATCATGCGCAAGGCGTAATCTTTAGTTTATCATTCTTGGGTGCTAATATCTGTAAAGAGTCTACTGAATGGTACTTATCTTCTTTTGATATTTATTCTAAGGTTTCCAAAGGCATACCTGGCATTGGAGTGACATTACATATTATAATCAATTCTCCTTAAATAAATGCGTCATTTATTCGTTAAAGACCTGTTGATGCTACTAAGAGTGAAACAAAAATGTTAAATTTTCCATGATTGTGGTGCAAACATAAGACTAAATTGACCGCTGACAGCTGTTATGCTGGCTTTCAGCTCCGCTGTAGTATGTGATTTGTTCGCAAAAACTAACGTTGTCAAATGGTACGATCTCTGTGGTTAGTCCACATCACCTACGCAAGTGATGGTCATGACCTCATATCATTTGTGCAGAATATCCAATGTGGCATGAATTGTGTGGCACGATGGGTCACAGATTTTTGATGTCCAAATCATCCAATTCAGGCCTAAAGTGGTTTGTAATCAGCTTTTATGCTATCTGTTACACTGATGACCTGGCCAACGTCATTCTCAAAGAAATATGAACTGACGATGCGTTCATTTGAAATTCATACCATAGAGTGACTTTTTTGGGACTTTTTGATGCTTTTTGAATCTCAAAATTAATTCGCCAAATTTGTTTGTTTACATATCCATTCTGCCAGAAATTTACCTCATCGCTGGAAATGACTTTTCATTGAAAATTAAGATCAGTTGCTAACTCCAGAGTCCATTAAGCGAACAAATTTGAAAGATATAACTTTAATAGTCAAAGTTAGGAAGTCCATTTTGCAAAATCCAATACTATCCACAAAAAGTGTTAATCAGAAATCACTTTAGGAATAAAAAAAGTGTAGGCGGATGCTTATTTTAAAATTTTTAGAGAATATGAAAAAAAACATTTAGGCCAGTTTTACCCCAAGTATCCTGTTTAAGTGTTAAACGTAAATAATTTATTTTTAAAATTTAAACAGTTGGTGCTATGACGAACATTGGTTTGGTTGGTCGGTTAGTCTTTTGGTTTGCCAACAAATATTTATTGATAACGTAAAGTTTTATTTTATCGTTGTTTTTCCTACTTTTTTTTCTGTTTTGTTTCTGTTAGTGGTTCGTATTATTGTTTCCAAATGAAAAATTCTAAAAAGCATGAACATTTAACACAAACAAGGAGAAAAAAAATTGAAATTAAACAGCACCAGGTAAGAAGCAGATTTTATATGAATTATTTGGTTTTTCCTTTGTAATTTCGCATAGAAACCCGGTGAGTATTTAACGACTAGCAAAATGCTTTAAAATTTAGCTATTTTTACTAAAATTCATCAGAATATTGGAAATTTTTACAGCACTATAGTATAACAATTCAACATCAAATATTTATCATTTCTATTGGTTTCTAACTCACCGAAAAACCTTTTAGAATAGCCAAAATTGCATTGCAACATGCATACATACCTGGAAGAAAGAGAGAAGGAGGAAAAAATAATTAAATTGAATGACAAAGCAAATAAAAAATTAAAACGTTTAATTAAAAATAAAAATTGGTTTCTATTTCTAAGCAACTGGAGTAGAATAATGTGAATGTGACAATAAAATAGTGTTTTGTAGTGGTTAATACCTATACGATCAATTCGGGCCCGAATCCCAGAATTAAAGCTAATGATTTACGTTATAAATATTAGAAGGCTTGTGTCATTAATCTAGATACCTCTGGATATCTTATCTTCCAGAGAGAATAATTTAAACAGCTAATGTTGCAGAAAACCCCAAAGAAACTATAGGAACAACGAGCACAGTTTCTTCTAACAGAAACAATGTATTTACATAAGGTGCGCTGTTTTCATGCAACGATAAATGGCATTCTTGTTAGTATAGGAATTGCAATATCTGAAAGTTAAACGAAGTAAAGTTATAATGTTAAGATGGAGGAGGATATTCATCGTAATATAAAGCAAAAACAAAAGGAAATTAAGAAAAAAACATAAATTTTTTTAATTGAAAAAAAAAAAAACGTAAAATATATTCGAACAGATGGCTTTATTAATTACTATCTCTAGCAGCATAGATTAAGATTGAACTACGTCTGGTAGCTTGAGAAAGATACGATATGGTAATAAAAAAACGTGTTTGACACTTCGTGACAGCTTGACTGTGCTTTGTTCGTATGTATGTGAAGAATTAAAAGCATTAAAAGGAGACTTCTTAAACGACATTATATTTTACAATTTCTATTCAATAGTGAATTGACAATAGAGACAAATTAAAAAGTTGATCCTAGTAATTAAAATATACCATTGGGAGAAAACATTTTTATGTTGATAATTTTAATGTCAAAGATGTACTACACCCTAGAAGATCAATACACAAAACTGATAAATGCGATTATCATGTAAGCACTGTTTTATTTGTATAGGAACTACTTTTTGCACAATAACCGATTGGTTTTCAGTTCATTAACTTGAAATGCAATGGAAAGTTTGATTATATTTCCGTTACTTGCCGAATTCTAAAAAGGTGAACATTGGTTAGGTCATTGCCGATATTCAATCTCATACACTTGAAAAAGTGCACGAAAATTGGTTCCATCTAATGACGTACTATGAGCATAACTGCCAGATTTGACGATTTATCGTCACTTTGACGATGTGACAATTTATGCACTTATTTTGACGGTTTTTAGAAATTCTTTACTTTAGTATATGCAAACCCAATTTAAGTTTGTATTTACTATTGCAAATTTAGGTACTGATTTTTCCGTATCTGTCTCTGCATTTTTCATCCCGTAAAAACCAAAAATTACAACCTCTGCACGAAGGGAGTTCCACATACGAATATTCCGACTAAAGAACGAATTTTGTCTGTAATACAGGGTGCGATCCACCAATTGAACACAACGAGAAAGGCGAGTGTTACGTAGAAATACATGATTCTCGGGCAAAATTCCCTTATTTTGCTCGAGCAAAATCCGTTATAATATCAATAGAACAGTGAAACGCAAACGATATTGCAATGATGCTCCAATGAATCAGTGGAGTTCGATACCGTCCTACCGTCATTAGAGGGCAACTTCACCCTCTCTTGTACTTGTACGGGATTTAGAAGTCCTAAAATAGACATTGAGGCACCGATCTATACATGAGAGTTATATTCCATTCTCGTTCAGATACAAGTGGAAGGAATAGTAAGAAGTGAAGCTAAGGCACTGAAAAATGTGTCGGTTCTAGCGAGCATCACACTGAATTTTCATGGCTATTTTGTGACGATTATTTTTAGGACTTCTATGTGCGTCTTCGACGATTTTGATGATTTTGTTTATTATTTGACGATTTGATATTTTATGTATCTGACAGCTATGACTATGAGGCCAGCCGTGGCAGTCATGTTAATGAAATATTATTTGTAAACGGAACAGTTATATTTCACAACAAAAAAATAAATTTGGCTAAATTATTTATTGGATTTTTAAATTTAAACTTTAAATCTTTCTTTATTGTCCACTTCTCTTAAAATTGTTATAAGAATTATTTTATTAATTTCTAAGTTATATTTTTCAACAAAAGTTATAACAATTTTTTGTTAAAACAAAAGCTATTTTTGCACAAAATGTTAAAAATTGTTATCTTAATCTTTTATAAGATTTCGAACAAATTAAATGATAAGATTAAATAATCCTCATAGGGTACAATAAACAAAACAAGTCTATAAACAGCTCTTACACACTTTAAATAAATGAAAAACAAATAAAAAAAAATTTAAAAACCCACTAAATGTAGAAAACTATTGTTTACCTAAGTAACAAATAAAAGAAAATACAAATCATAATAAAAAAAAAAAAAAAATAATATGAACACGTTCTCACGGAAGAATACAAAGAAAATTAACCAAGTTACATACCCATTATTATGCGTAATCCAGTAGTAGTGGGGCGCCTTTAAACATTTATTTAAAATCGTATTTTTAACACATTTTTTTGATCTTATTATTCATTATAACGTTAGGCTAGGCTATTAACACGCAATTTCAATTAAGAAAATAATTTGCTGCCAAATAATATGCAAAAGCAGAAACAGAAATCGCTGGCCAAAAAAAAAAAAAACAAAAAATATTCGTTTTGTATTGCATTAATATGCCAGGCAAAGAAACAGTAACAAACGTTTGCAAATAAATTTCAGTGGAAAATTGCATGCAAGTTTTCACGAATATATCATTTCGATTGCGATTGTGTTCAAACGCTGGAGAGAAAAAAGGGTTGGAAAAATATTACCGAATTGCATGTTATTGCCATAATATTTTCAAACAACAATAACCACAAAAATCACTCAAATTGACATGAAACCGCACTAAAAAACTTTTGCCATCAACCTCAACCATTGACAACAATTACAGACATTTAGCCTTTATTCTCTCTATCTCTCTCAGCCTCTGTTTCTGTTTGCGTTAGTTAAGCGTACACACGAATCTCTTTTCATTCTGGCTATAATTTAATCGAATTGTCACACGCACTCTGCCTTAGTATACGCTAAACTCACGTAAGGAATTCGTATTCGAACACTTGTCTATGAAAAACAATCATACGTCACGCAATACAAAATGTTTTTGATTCATGAATTGTAATTTAATTTCTCATTTTTTTTTGGTATTTTTTTGTTTAATTTAATAACTTGACCATTGGATTGATATTTATTTAATGAACGATTTTGTTTTTTCCCGCGTCTGTTTCAAGATTGTTTCAACTGTTGTTACGTTTAAGACTGTCAGGCGCTACTAAAACTGATTTTCAGTTGAATCGAAAAAAAAAGAAAAAAATTATAAATATTATGGAGAATTTCTCTAGCCCCTTTTAATTATAATAAAATATTAAATAATTTATAAGTCTCAGCGTCTCTGTTTATGTGTGTGAGCAGTATTGTTGGTATACGTTATATTTACAGTGACGGAAATTAGTTTAAGCCATTAAAAAAAATTTAAAAAGTTTCAAAAACATATTATTTAGATTTTGTATCAAATATAATTTATTAAAATGTTTTGTATGTAAAATTGTCTTTAATAAATTTTTTACAAATGATCCTTTATGTCTACACCAGAGATCAGCAACGAGTATTCAAAACGATGAGTAGATTCGAGTTATACCTATAATTTCTCATACTTATACGCATTCATAGTTATTTTAATATGATACTCATACTACTCATACTTAAAGTTGGAAGTACTCATCGTACTTATACTTAACTATACACTTTATGTTATTGACTTCGACTCGTCTCTACTTAACATTTACACGAAGCACAAAATAAGTATGATTCGCGTACGAACATTACTATACTTACAAGAAGATTGTGTGTATACTTTGCTTGTTGTTTTTGTCTTTCCTTTCTTCTTTGTTTGTATATGCAACAACAACAAAGGCTGTAAATTTTGATGAATGATTCGAGCCACTCGATTCACTTATAAGCATTATAGGTATTTTTCTAAATTTTTGACTCAGAATGAGTAGTAATCATACTCATTATAACCTGTACTTATAAATCAATGTTGTAGCGAGTACGAATGAATCAGAGAAGTTGAATTTTAATTCTGTTAATTCACTCATACTCAAAATTGCGTGAGTGCTTATGAGTAGCGGAAAAACGATTCATTGCTGATCTGTAAATTAAATTTTAATGAAAAATATTCCAGGTTTTTGTTGAAATAAGAATTTTTTTCTTGTTTTTATGCTTTATTTTGTCTTTACAACCATATTTAATAAAATTAATTAAGATTAAGACTTCAAATTTAAGAAAACTAATTTATCTGTAAAAACTCAATCTCACCTCTCTATCAGAAATAAATTGTTTCCATTGAGCGTGCCAATCCTTATTTATCGATATTTTTTTATACTGGAGAATAGAAGCAAGCGGATATTTAATGTTCTTCGAAATTAAATTTTGAAGGATATTAGGGTCAATTAGTGATCTATTTCCGCAAAATTTTGCATAGTGCTAAAGAAACATATAGAAAACGTTTTGAACTTCAGTTATACTGATTTATACTGGTGTGCAAAAATGCGATGTGCAAAAATTTAAAAGTAGAAAGTGCTGATTAAAGTCTATCGAAAACAGATCTATAGTCATGAGGAAATTATTAGGAATAAACCAAGTGAATTTAATGAAAATTTAATTAAAAAAAAAATAGTACTCAAGTACATAGAAAATGTCCGTAGAAATATGAGATTATAGATTAAACTCACACATACATATAAAGGGTGATTTTTTAGCTATTATCCTTTTGACAACAGCTCACGCACGTTTCGTGTTTTGTTTCACTGTGAAACATCTTTAGTTTGGTTTATAAATTAACCAAACGAACAACACTTGCAAATCATTGAATTTTATTATCAAAATGTGTGCTCTGTTAAGAAAGTTCATCGCGCACTTCTTCTCTTTTATGGTTAATTTTGTCGACATACTGATTTTTGGCTTAATGGATATGTAGACAAACAGAATTGTCGATTTTAGGAGTAAAGGTCAGCCAGAAGCATTCCAAAAGCTACCAATGGATCCAGAAAAAGTCACAGTTTGGTGCGGTTTATGGGCTGGTGGCATCATTGGACTGTACTTCTTCAAAGATGCTGCGAATCGTAACGTAACTGTGAATGGTGAGCGCTACTGTGAGATGATATCTAACTTTTTTTTTGCCCAAAATGCAAAATGGTTGACTTGCATGATATGTGCTTTCAATAAGACATTGCCACATGCCACACAGCACACGTAACAATGCAAGGCGAGTTCGGTGAACATTTTATTTTGCGTTCAGGACCGCCTAGATCGAGTGATTTAACGCTTTTAGACCATTTTTTGTGGGGCTATGTTAAAGCTCATGTCTATACAGACGAGCTCGCTCCAATTGACTCATTGAAAGACATCATTGAAGCCTTTATTCGTGAGATACCGGCCGAGACGCAGTCGCTGTGAACATTTGCATGAAATAATCTTCAAACATTAAATTATATGGACCGTACTATCGATTTAAATAAGGATTTCATGCATTTTTCTGAATTTTATGCGTTTTTTTTTTGGAAATTTTCCTATAGCTCTTAAAAAGTCACCCTATTGGTTATTGAAGCAGAGAATAGTAAAAAACTATTGAGTAGGTTGGATTTTCTATTTCATATTAAAAAATCTTGCTTTTAAATTAACATCAACTCAGAAAATGATTCTAAGATTGTAGGCATAAGTAAAAGTGCCCTTTCCCATAAGAAACGAGTGCACAAAATTAAATGCTCTTGACCATATTTGAATAATTTTCAATTCTTATAGTTTTTCGTTCTATACAAGCAAATTTCTTTTTTTTTTTGTTTTGTTGATTTGTTCTGTTATTGTATTGTTTTTATGATACCGGTAATTATTTTATTATTGTTTAATTGTTGTTGTTTTTTTTTTTGGCTTTTTGTTTAAGGTTTTATATCAACCTGAGTATTATTAAACAAAATTTTTTTTCTTTGCTCTTACGAATACTATTACACACACTCTTACAAAGATTTGCTATTTATTTTTTTTTGTGACTTTTCGTCTCACATGCAATTGTTGGTGTTGTTCCTGCCGTTAAAAAAGTTAATTTTTTTTTTACAGATAAGCTCTACTAATGAGAACGTGATAATAAACAAATAATAAAAAAGCAAAATAAAAAAAAAAAACAACAAAAACAAAAAACAATAATAGTATTATTAATAATAATAATAATAAAAAAAAAGTAATAAGACTATTTAATAAGAGTATTTGAGTATTAGTTGAGTAATTGAGATGAGAGTGACGATAAGTGGACGTCAAGTGGGTGTTTCAGAATTTTATTGAATTATTTTTTGTTTTTGTATCTTTTTTTTTTTTTGGGTGAGCCAACGACCACCGAAAATTGAAAAAAAAGCAAAAAAAAGAAGAAAAATTCATAAAAAAAAAGAGAAAACCGCATAAAAGTTAATCAGTGAACCGTGATTTGATATGGTTAATTTCATTTTTATTTATTAAACAATTTGTTTTTTATTTGATGTACTTGAAATATATATATGTATGCATATAAACCTTATTGCTGTTGTTTTGAAGTACATTTGAAGTACTTTTTATACTTTTTTTTGGGCTAAATTGTATTTGAAGTAAAAAATATTTGGCCAGAAGCAAAATTTTATTTTTAAACGAAGTGGGAGTAATAAAATGTTTTAAAGAGGTTTTTTTTTTAAAAATTAATTGTCTCATAATTTTCAAAGTGATGATAAACGAAATACTTCTTAAGTATTATAATTAACAATATAAATAAAAAAAGATAATTGTACTAGTACTCATGAATAGTATCTACTGGTTTATGGAAGCCAATTGCTAAGAGTATTTAATCATGATAAAAAAATGTATTTTTAATAATAAAATTAAATTATAAAAAAGTGTTTGTAAAACCTAAATTTCAACCCTTAAGAAGACAAAAAATGTTTATCATGATGTACGAATTGTGAATATTAAGGATCGAGCCCGGTATTGATCTCTGATCAGCTCTATTTAGGAATTAATAACAATGAACATCATCAAACATTGACACAAAATTAAATCAATTGTACTATATACCTAATAAAATAAACTAATTTTTACAGACCTCAGGGTAGTTGGCAACCCTACCGTTCTAGCATTCTAGACCAATCACTTGTTTATTGGGAAAACTTAATAATTAAAACTGAAACAAAATAGAAAAATTAAGAGATGTGCGGAATACATACATAATTGGTTATTACAACCCTTCAGTCAGGATTATTGACCTAGTTTCTCACACCAATTATGTTGTGTCTGTTAATTTTATACATATGAGGCGGGACCTACAGTTTTAAAGTCGACTCCGAACGATAGATTTTTGAGAAACTTTTCATGGCAAGTTTATTTACTCTCAGAGTTTTTGCCAGAAATCTGCTGAGAGGAAATCGCCGAAGAAATACTTTTTTTTGTATTTTGTTTTAATGTCTGGCCTGGGACTTGAACCCTGGCTTTACGTCTAATAAGCCAACACATACCTACAAAACCAAGGCGACTTCTGTACGGGATGCTTTGCGATAATCCGACCTTCCTTTAAGTAGCAAAAAGGATATGTTTGTACCTGCTAAACTGCTAAATTAGCAGATTACAGTTACTGATATTCTTATAATTGCTATTTTCTTCTTATTCTTCATGCCAAGAAGGCAGCCAGCAGGTATGAAGTGTTTATAAGGCGGTGCAACGTATTTAACCTCTTTAAAATTTACATGTTCGGACTAGTGCCTCATAGTCCTCAACTCTGTGGAGATCAAAATGCTTATTAATTTCAGTAGAGTATACAGCTCTATGTTTTAATTAGACTACATTTTATTGATACTAAAACAAAAGATATATGTTAACGATATAAAATTTTTCACGAATATGGAGGACGTACGTCAACCCCGCTATAGTAGCTGTATCCACATTTCTCAGAAGCCATTATTACATGAGTTCTAATATAAAAATTATTCACTAAACTGTGATGTTTTCGGAATGTTTGGTATCAGCAGCATCTTTAGTTCGTCGTTCTTTAGAAACGATTCACATTCAAATACTACTCTCAAGGCACAATTTTTGGCCTTTATTAAAGCTAAATTGATCACAATTTTCTTTATTTTCGACATGTTTTGCATTATCAAAGCATCTTTAGTACGTAGTTCTTCAGTAATGTAGAGATTGCAATATTTTTTTAAATACGGAAATATAAAGTTTCAAGAAGGTAGCACCCTAATTGATTGATTTTGGACAAGACATTTTAGTATGACTTTCTTTAAATCGTAGTCTGCATGTCTATCTAATCAATACTTAAACATTTCTATTTCATTATTCACTTAATATGCAAATATCGATTTATATGGCGATATTTTGTAGAGATAAATAATCGTTTATTTTTAAAAAATTAATAAATATTTATTTAAAAATTATTTACTTAATATTTAGATTTATTTTCGCAAATATTAAAGTAAGACTAATAAATAAATGAAGTCATGAGAATGATTGTGAAATTTTTTTATTTTTTTAAAAAATTTTCCTTAATTATCAAACAAAAAATAATAACTTTTTGTACCCTACCTGGCAAATATACTGTGCCATGACATCTTTAATGAAGCTGATAAATTGACATACAAATGAATTTCAAGATTGTAGGAAAGTAGTCTACAGCAGCTATACTGTTTGCCAAGTAAGTAAGGACCAAAGAAAGAATGATAAACTAAAGATTATGCCATCACGCACACAAAATTACAACTTTCTGCGCATGTTGAATCAATGACGCCACGAAAATTGTCTTCATTGTTTTCCTATTGGCTAATGATAATGTAAGTTATATTGCAGGGCTGCCAACTACTTTCGCGCAGTGCATACACTTTTCAGACTTGAGGACCAAAATATTGAGTCAATAGATATTTATCCATACACTGTAGTGGTACGATATAGTGCGACTTGATCGATTATATTTTTGTTGATTGTTTTCCTTCATTAGTTGTTTTAAATATCGCTTTATAAACTTGCTACATCATCAAGACAATAATATTTTCTTAAAAAAAAAAGGTAATTTGTACTAAAGATAAACACAAAATAAATTGTTTACCATGTAAACAGTGATTTTATATCATAATTTTGTGTGGCCGCCTCTTTATTTGTTCACGTATTTGAATTTAAACTTGAAAAATTATCGCCTCCAGATATCATTTCACAGACAGTCACAATGTCACAGTGTGGTTTAAACAACAAAAAATCGAAAGAAAGATATGAAGAGGGAGGAGTACATGCATAGTATACTAGCGGAAAATTATGACAATGAACAGTTTTGATTACAAGCGAAACAAACAGTGAATGAATGCAAGTCTTAAGTACTTGCTACTGTTACTTTATATCCCAATAAGACACCTGCCACTCAATTTGGTTATGGCAGCAGTGGCAAGTGTAAATAAATACTTAATATGAAATTTATTATTTATAAATGAAAAAATATAATTTATTATTGTTATTAATAACGTATCGTATTTTTTTATTTTTTCACGAAACATCAATTGTGTAAAAATATCGAGTCAATTGTATTAATTCCCCCGCAGTTTGTGTTTTCAATTTAATTTCCTTTGAAATTAATTTCCTATGATTTCTGTAGATTTCACTGAAGTAGTACCGCAAGTAAATTATGATTAAAATTGGCCAAATTAAATTTCCCCTAAAGAAAGATATGAAAAAATACTCAGAATGAGAATTAAAAGAGAGTGAAAAAGAAAAAAATTTATAAGAAATAAGTTAAATTACAGTGGGATACAAAATTTTAAACACAATTTTGTTTGAAATTAAATCAAATATATAAAAATGTATAGAATTTGCTATTATTTTAAGAGTACTTAATATGGATACATAGCATGTGATTTAAAATATTTAATTCATAAAAAAAGGAGTAATTTTATGGAAAAATTAAGAAAGAGATTCATGCAATTGAAGGTTAAGCATAGGAAGGGATATTAACAGTGTGTACTAGGGATGCCAATCGGGAAATTTCGAATCCCGGGACTTTTAAAAACTTGTCCCCGGGTTTTTTGGGATTTTCGGATTGTGAATTCATATATATTTTGACCCTACAAAAAGTCCTGACTTCGATAATACCATCTCAGATGAGGAAAACCCTATTTCCATGGATAAAAAATTGTTTGATGCCATCGAAGAATGCAAAAGCCCTATAAAATGAATTAAAAGGGTAACTGATTTAGATACTCAACTGTCCAAATAAATAAATTTATTTACATCAGGAGGTAGTAGAGGCGAATATTTACAAGCTGCATACAGCTATCTTGGAACTATTTTACAAACAAATGTTGATTGCGAGAACTGTTTTTCAACGGCAGGTTATGTTGACAATAAAATTCGTTCAAGCCCATCGGCTCACATGTTAGATGATTTAATCTTTTTGTTGGAATCCAAATAATTTTCTTAAAACTAATGCTTTTGCATATTCATATACGAATAATTTTTATTTTTGTTAATTTACGAATTTTTTTAGATTTTGTCTTGCTGTTTTTATATTTTATTTTTAATGACATATAATTCTGATATACATAATTGGAATACAAATGATTTTGTTAACTAAATATTTTTATTATTAAGAGAATATCGCGGCTTTTCCCATGATTTTTCGGGAATTTTTGGATCCCGAATTATCCCGAAATATCCCGGGATTTTTAAAAATCGATTCCGTTTGGCATCCCTAGTATGAACATAATTATTATACGATCTTTGTATTCGATTGAATAAGGATTGGTCAGAGAATGTTGTGACCAACTCCAAAAGTTTTATAGGGCGAACAAAGTTACGCTCAGCAGAGTCTTGCAAATACAGGCACAGAAATTGCTGCTGGACAATGGAAATCTGAGGAAGGAATGCACAGTTGGACTTATCCAGAGTTTTGTTGTGCAATTACCTGACCAGAAGTTAGATCGAGGAGGTATAATGGGGAAAACCTTCCCAGGCTCACAGATCAGGAGTTCGCTCGAAGATAATTTCAAACAATTAGTAGGATATTGCGATAACTATTGAAGGAAAGTAGGATACTATAACCTGGATGAAACGAAGTGTATTCTTTGTCTGGATGAGCAAAAAACCATTGGGAACATTTTGTGCTATTATATTAGGCTGATTAATAGAGAACTGCACATTTTCAACTGGGGTCAATTGGAAGGCAATCACATCGAAAGCTTACTATTCGAAGGGCGAAGAAATTGTTATTTAAACATGGGTTTTGGTTGACACTAAAGTACTTTTAGGTGAAACTGTTTGCAATTGAGTGATTATATGATAATCTGCAGCAAGAAAAGTATTAAATTATATTTAATAGGTAGTCTAGTAGTAGGCTGGTTTACTGGAGCGAGACTTATTTTCAGAAGATTTCAGGCTAAAGCTGTAAAAATAAATAAAATTGCCATGAAAAGTTTCTCAATAATCTTTCGTTCGGAGTCGACTTTAAAACGTATATTCATGAAGTTATTTAGAAAGGGATAGGAAACCGTGTTACATTCTCTGCAGGGATGACAAAACAATTAAAAAGTTTCGGAGTTACCGGCAGATACGTATGTAACGAGGCTTAATTGCAAAGAATATTGCCTTAATTTCACAAAAAACAGATTAGTGCGAGGCATTTACCCTCGATAGTGAAATTATTACAAGTTAGGTTCATAAGCCTATTATTAAATATGTTCTGCCATTTTCTACAAAGGAGAATATAGTTGGATATCTTTAAACTTTAGATTAAAATATTATAGAATAACAAATTCAATTACCTAAAGTTATTTCGACAGAAAATTTTGAGGGGCCTTAAAAACTCATTTTAGAGGATGAAGCTTTTAAAACAATGTAAGTCGTGGCAAAATAACTATCTAATCGATAGTTTTATTCAATTGGTAATAAAAAAATTATTTTAAAAAAAAATTTTTTCCACCATCTGATATTTGTTTTTTATCAAAGCAATCAAAATTAATCATTTCCAAATTGTTTTCTTATTGTTTTCTTTTAAGTGAGGAAATAAAACATGATAATTCGTTTATAAGAGAGATCAAAGTACATTTTAGAATACGTTTATATTTGTTTATACTTTAAAGAAAATGTTATTGATGGCGTTAAAAGCGAGACAATAAAAATCAAAACGATAAAGTTTTTTAAACCCCAAAAATCTATTGCTGTTATAATAAGGCAGGCAATTGGTAGCACGTTTTAAAAATTATGTTTACCTGAAAGGAAAATTGTTTTAGCAGTATTTTTAAATTATATTTTTCTTTAGAAAACAGCATAAATTTTATTGGGGTCCTAAATCCTACACTACTATTCTTGATACAATGTGTACCCACATTGATTTATTTGCTATTCAAAGGAAACCAAAGCAAATATATTCAATTCAATACAGACAATAAACTTCATTAACAAACAATGGCGGGCTTCTGAAAAATGTAAAGAATTCATTTGATTTGATAATAAGGAAACATTGATATTATTTTCATATTTATGGATATTATTTGTGGTTATTGACAAATAAATTCAATTTATTTTCAAAGCAAACAAAAATAAAAAGAAATTCTTCTAACGAAATAAGCTAGCAGGGCATATCACAATCATAATCGCATTATTTTCAAACAAAATTATTTTTGTATTCAATATACGTATGGAGGAATGAAAACGTTTATTTTTTTGTTTTGGAGAATAATTCTAAATATAATACGTATAATTTAGGTAGATAATAAATTTATTTATTATTTTCTTAAACTACATACTAAATACAGAAGAAAAGATAATTTTCTGAAAGAAAGATAATTCATTTGCACGGTAATATTTTGGTGGTTATTTTGAAATAATTTCATTATGATGATACGTATTATCATTTATATCATTGGCTCGTGAGCAAAAAAAAAAAAATTTAACAGGTAAAAATGGAATATTAACCATTTTTTTCTAATGCATAGAGCGAATCAAGCAATTTTGATGGATCAAATACGACTATTTGGGACCGTATATTACAAATCATTTGCAATATTGTGGTTGATATGATAAAATGCTAACAAACAAACAAAGCTTACAAATTATGGAATTTTCTTTTCAAAATTCGTGATGTTTTCCAGAAATTGGCACAATTAGAATGACAGTAAATAGGATGACCACTGGTAGTTTAAGATGTTCTGTATGGTGCAGGTTTATGGGCACATGATATCTTTGAATCGTGAAAATAGCTATGCTACAGACAATGAAATAAATTGCAATACGATAATTACACAAATACATAATTAATCATTACAACCCTTGTGTGTGTTAATTCTATGCATGAATGGACCTACAGATTAAAGTTTTTTCGAAAGGCAGAATTTTGAGAAACTTTTCAAGGCGCTTTTATTTACTTTCAGACTTTTGCCCAAAATGCTGGTTGGAAATATCTCACCTGGGACACATTACCTACTAGATTACGGCGACTTTTATGCGATGATTACTAATCGCTTTTTGATATGATACGTATGGCATGCGATATGATGATATCCAAGAGCCCATTAGACTACTTTTTTATGGGCAAACGTGAAGCTTAATATGTTTATTACATAAATACATAATTCGTCTTTACAACCTAGCTTCTCACACCACTTATGTGATATGCGTTAAATTTACACATGAGTAGCGGAACCTACAGTTTAAAGTCGACTTCGAACGATAGATTTTTGAGAAGCTTTTCAAGGCTATTTTATTTACTCTCAGAGATTTTGCCAGAAATCTGCTGAGAGGAAGTCGCCGAAAAAATATTTTTCCATATTTCGTTTTGATGTCTGGCCTAGGATGTAAACTCGGACCTTACGTCTAATAAGCCAATACACTACCTACTAGACTTGGACGTATTATAAAGAAGGATGAAAGTTATTTGATTCCATACGATAGGCGAGCAGTTTTAATATGCCACCATATGCAGTGGTGTAGAGTGCAAGCAGATATACTCTAAACGGTAAACTGCAGCTGTTTCTAGTTGTCACTCAATTTTTCTTTGTCTTAAGCTTTAGCAGCTATCATGTTATCGCTTATCAAAGGACGTTTGGCGTTTCAAATGTTGTTTGAATGTCTCGTATTTACTGATGACTTTCTGAAATTTTGTCGTAATATTTTAAATATTTTTTATCTTATCGCTCTTCGCTTTCTATTCTAGTATGTTGTGCTTAGTAAAAATGAATTTCATTTAAAAATATAACGAACAAAAAATTGAAATTTATAAAGAATTAGCACAGAATTTAAATTTAGAATAAATTTACTCTGCTATGGATTGGTATGACCCAATTTAAAAGCATGTTTTTTCGTTAAAGGATAAATATTGATTATAAAGTTCATAGGAAATTAGAAAAATAAAATGCATTAATGAGTACGGAATTAGATAATTTTTTTTTAAGTCATTTTTATTTAAAAAATATTAAAAATTTTGTAAAATGTAGACACGTATTTTGGATACTTGATTAGTTAGGATATGTGTGTTTAAATTTTATGAAGATTTTAAATACTTTAAGGACAGCCAACTATTTTTTAGGGAGCACCTGTATTGTTGGTCGACCTTTCTAAATCTATTTCAGACTTTTAAGCCTTTTTTAAGCAACCACCAGCTCTAAGAACTATAACCAGTTAAACAAAAATAGGCTGGAATTAGTTTTTTGAAAATTGTTCGTAAGAGTAATAACTTTAATGAGAATCAATACACAATTTCTAAGCTATGCAAAGTTTTTAAATTTTTAAAAAGCAGTCGTATTTTGAAAAGTATTAAAAATGTCTTGATGAGTTAAGCATTAAATGTTCCTGGTCTTAATTTAAGTTCCATAAAATTGTTTTATGTTTTGAAACCTTATCCCAAATGGCCACCTTTGATTTGCTTTCGATATAAAACATATAAAGCTGCAACGAAAACTTTCGATAAGTAAAGAATATCAAACTGACATCTAAACGAACGGAGTATAGGAGCAGAAGTGTTCATGCTTCCTCAATATGAAGAAAATTTTGGGGGATTTCTGGTTGATGGGAATAACACTCCACACATGTTTGTGCTACGGTGTGAATTAAGATACCAAATTTTATCTCTGAAATACAGAAGGATAAGATTCGGCATAATAGTGAGGTCAGTAATATCAATTAAGTTTTGCAAAAAATCATTCTCGAGGACAAGCCTTCAATTCGTGATTCTGGCCTAAGTTTTCCATGAGTGGCGCAATTTTTAGTTTAACGCCACCTGCTTCAAATGACAAATTTATATTCTTTAATTTGTAATGTTTCTTAAGGTCTTATTTTTCATTTGTAAGCCAAAAGTAAATGAAATATTCAAAGCCTTCATTTGAATTTTTCTTTTGCCTTTTTTTAGCACCAATTAAACCCTGGACAGTTACTCTTCATCGAATCGACGAAGGTCATTTACACTTTACCATATAACACTTTTATGTTTGACCAAACTTGGCTCTTATTTTCAACAATGTTATTTGATAATAAAACCTTGCAGTTAGTAGACGAAAAAAAAAATTCGTCTATTCGACGAAGAGTAACCTTACTGTACAAAAATGACCATTCAGGATTAAAAAAATGGGTACCTCGGGTACGTTTAATCACTACAAGCTTTCCTAATCAATCAACATTGTTTATAAAAAGAGTGAAATTTGGCCATACATAAAAGAATTATATGATAAAGTGTAAATTAGCTTCGTCGATTAGAGGAAGAGTAACCAATTAGGGTGAAAGTATTCGTTGATTCAACGAAGAGTAGCAAAATAGAAGAGTAACCGTCTAGGGTTAAAGGTTATTAAGATCTTAAATTTAAATTTTCCCTGTTTATGAATCAAATCAAATTTCTTTTGCTGTTCTTAATTTTTTTTCTTTCTTTCATTTTCGTTTCCAGAATTTTGATAAGAGAAATAAACTTTCTAGACTATTTGCTTTCCACAATAAATACTCATACTCGTCCGAATAATGATGGAATAATAAATAAACATTGGCTTGCATATTTCTAGGCTGTTATACACCTTAAGTCATTGAGACAGGCGGAAAGTTATTATAAATTTATTAAATTTCATAAAATCATGATATTCAACTTTTACAGGAAAATATTTGCATAAAAATACATTTTTTTTTTGTTTTGTCAAGAAAGTACACGTAAAATATTATTGTGTTTGTCCTTTTCATTTTGCCTTTTTCGTTGAAATTTTTTCTCTTTTTTTCTTTCTTTTGCTTTTCTTTTTTGTTTGCTTTAATCTATAAACAGTGACCTAAATATTTACATTACAATTTCGATTACCAAGGGAGACGGAGAAAGTGAGAAAGACAGAGAGAGAGAGAGAGTGAGGGAAGAACAATATGGCTTAATGCTGGTTATATGCACACACACACTTAAACAAGTTTATTGTTACAAACAAACCAATACTACAACCATTTGCTAAAGAGCCAAAAAGAAGAGTTAAAGAGGGAGAGACAGAAGAAAAAAAAAAAATAGTAGGAGTAGGTGGAGAAGGAAATCGAATAACTGGAACAACCAGTTACTTACATGGTTGGCTGTTTTAGTGTTTCGTTAGTTGGTGTGGCATGGTTGGCTTAAAGTAAACTCAGCCATACACAAAGAAAACTATACCACTAAACTACAACAAATACTTCCGTTTCCTCTGATGCCATTACCACTACTACAGCAATTTGTTTAAAGAGAGAATAAATTTAAAAACAAAAACTATACAAAGCTTTTTGAATGTACACGTATGCGTGCTAGACTTATATATTGTTTTACTGGCGTCATTTACAATACTTGACAATGACACTGAGCTGTTTGCTTTTCATATAAGTATGTATGCATGTAAGTATATAATATGTATAGTGTGGCAATGTAGTTTTCTATTCCTTTTCGTTTTCGTTTTTCTTTTTCTTTGTTTAACTACAAAATAAGTAGTCAAACTTACATATTTTGTTTTTATCATCGTTAACCATATTCATTTTCATTTTCATGTTCTTGTTCATTTTATTGTTCTATCTATTCGTCATTCTCGTTCAGAGATTATTGAAAAATTCCTCAAGTGTTGGTTGTCACGGTGGTGCGAGACTTGAATGTATTTCTTGTGTGTTATTTCATGCCATCATCATCATTATTATCTGGTGAATGAATATTCCTGTCACTACTTTGTGAAATTCCCTCATATTTTTAAAATTTTTGCATAATCTTCTTCCTACGCACAGCTGTTGATTTCAACAATTTTATTCTTTCTCTTCTTGTTATAAAACTTTAGCTGTCTGCTGCAGAAGAATTTTTCTTTCAACACTTGAATAGTCATTCTCAAGGAGCTATTGTTTTATAATAATGATAATGGATGTGTTTTCTGATATTAATTTTAGTTATTTTAAATATTAAATTGAACTATTATGCATACATACTTTGGCCATTTATATACTCGATTTAAATAATGTACGAAACAGTAAGAGACATATTTAAAAAGTTAAATTTGATAGGGTTTACTCTGCTCCTAATGATGGAATAGTAGTATTGGAATTAGTAATTTCCTTAATTCCCAGGTCAGACATCAAAACGAAAAATATTTCTTCGGCGACTTCCTCTCAGCAGATTTCTGGCAAAGACTCTGAGAGTAAAAATTGCCATGAAAAGCTTCTCAAAAATCTGTCGTTCGGTGTCAACTTTAAACTCATGTATAAAATTAACGCACACAACATAAGTGGTGTGAGAGGCTAGGTCAATAATCCTGACTGAAGGGTTGTAATGACCAATTATGTATGTATGTAATTCCTTTGAATTTTTATTGTACTTGCAGTTCAATTCAAAGAGTACTCAAGAGTCTACAATCCTCATGTAATAAGTTTTTATTGCAAAATTTTAGATTTTTTTTAATGAACTGAATCAGTCACATTCTGAAATGGTCATGAGAAGAACTTTCATTGGACTAGAGTAAGCAAGGCTTTAGAGAAATAGTGAAGCTTAAATATACCAGCATAAGAATAAGGATAACGAATAAGTCTCGGAATATAGATTGGATCCTAGTAAAGATTTTAGGAAATTATTCAGTTAAGTTTCTCACACAACCTGTGCTGTGTGCGTTTATTTTATAGACGAGCGACAGATTTTTGTGTAACTTTTCATGGCAATTTTATTTATTGAATTCTTTTCCATTGAGAAAAAAATCATGTTATGAATAACAGTTTGTTTCTATGGTTTTTTTGTTAATCCATAAGTCGATGTTTGGGCCTATTTGCAGTTGACAATTTTGGGATAATTTCTAGTTTTTATTCCGGTTACCTGTATAAATCGGCTGAACGATTAGTAATTCATCCATATTCTTTATCTTTCCACTCTACTAAGTTCTATTGATTAAATTCACGTTACAACGAAGGGCCGTCGCTGTTATTACTATACCATATGCTAACGTTATGTGTAATGTATCTGACGATAGCCCATTTGCCCTCTCCACTGGCAGAAAACGAATTGAATGATACTACATGGCGGCTGATATGTATTGCAACCAACATCAGGTTGTTATCATTTGTAAACCGCTCGTCTGAGAGATTTATTACAGTGACAGTTCATTTTATTATTTACAAGCTTACTAAAGCATTTTCATCTATTGCATTCAGAAACAAAGTTATTCGTGATGGAATTCAAGCGTGATAATGTGATTGCTTTATATTTGGCTGAAAAACCACAGTTGGCTATTGTTAGAGCCCTTCAGAAAGAGCCCTAATCTTTCGATTCTTGTACCATTGCTCGTTGCCGTGATACTGGCAGTGTTGCATCGCGTTCAAAAAGTGGACGAAAAAAAAAAACGGTAACTACACCAGAAATGATACCGCTGTGGTAGAAAAATTGCTCGAGAGCTGCACATATCGCAAAAACGGATGCAACACATATTAAAAATGAGCTCGAACTAAAGCCATTGAAGTTCCAAAAAGTGCAAGAGCTCTTTTAGACTGGAAAGTCGTTAGACTGGAAAGTCAACCAAAAATGGCTTAAAAAGGATGTTCCTCGCTTTATTTCTATCGCACAATGACCACCAAAATATCCGGATCTCAATCCGTTGGACTTTTGTTCCTAGGGCATTTTGGAGAGCAAAGTTCTCAATAAAAAAAACTAAAGTGTCGATCTTTTTAAGACGGTGTTTTGCCGGGAAAGGGCCAAAATACCGCAGAGCCACTTTCATGCAGCCTGTGATGGCTTTGTCGGCCGTTTGAAGGCCATAATTCGTACCAAAGGCGGCCAATTCGAACAAATCTATACTGATTCTCAAATTTGATGTTATTTCCAACAACTTTTGCTTTTGAACAATAAACTTACAAAAAAAAAAATTAAAAAAATATAGCGCTTTACTTTTTGTTGCATTATATATCAGCCCAGGGTGATATGCAAGTAAGGTATGTACACAGGTAAACTAATATTTTATTGTACGTAGTCCGTGTAGACCCAGAAATAATTCCTGTTTGTATGTATTAGTAGTCTAGTGGGTAATGTGCTAGATTATTAGCGTGAGGGTAGGTAGATTCGCTTCCCAAAAGAGTCTCCGGTCTGTGACACTACACCGAGCACGTGGTCGAAGTTACTCACGTTCCGGTAAGAACGTTCGTATGCTGTCAGAGAACTACTATTAATTATTATAAAAAAAAATTTATAGAGTCTTCTTGTCTTTTGATTTTATTTTAGCTTTTTGACTAAATTTTTACACTGAAATTCCCAGCGCAAATGCAATTTTCGTAATAAATGAACGCAGCGCTTTTGTGCGTATTCACACGGTTAAAATATAATTTGTAATTCTATTATAGCTCATAATAAAAAAAAGGATAATAATAAATAATAATAAAATGTTTAATAGAAACGCGAATAACTGTTTTGGAATACAATTTGCATGAGGGAATACTATGTTATAGGAAATGGGAAATAATTCATAATGAATATTCGATAAATCAACTTTTAATTGTAACTTTTAATGGCTTAAGTTTATTGTTAATAAATTTAGGTTCATGCCATTCTACTGTAACTAAACAATATCAAGTTATGTATAGGAGTTAAAGCAGGCAAACGGATTTTTAAATCACATAAAAAAATAAAAACATAAATGTTAACTATTAAATTGAGAAACTTTTGACTTCATATCAAAAACCGAATTTGTATAATTTGTGTATTTGCAAATTTTATGTTAAAACAATACAAAATTAATAAAATAGTATCATTGAATAGTTCATATAGTGTGAAACATTTCCAATAAGCATAAAAATTGTTTTTCTTTATTATTTTGGCTCCGGTAAAGCATGAAAAGTTACTCCTACAAGTCTCCTTCTTTACACAAAATGAATATTCTTACTTAAAAACTTATAAATATTAATGCTTTAAATATAACAACAGTCCCCAACCATGCCGGATATTTTAATTTATATTCTGTTCTATTTTCTTAACATGGTACGCGTTATTTTTGTTCACATTTCATGTCAACGAAATAATTAAAAATAGAACTTTTCCACACCATCATCAATTCCGACGATGGCATTGCCGAAAGAGGAAAAGTGGAAAATGATTGTAAATTGAAATTGTATGGAAAATTAGTACAAGGTCATCATAAACGAACGAAACCACTGGCAAACGAAATATTGAAGTCATTTACAGTGACATTTCCAATGGCAATAAATATAAAAGGGAGTCTTATTGTGTTTATTTATGCCTTTTTTATTGCTTGTTTTCTTAACTATTTACTAACAATTGCTTTGCTTTAATGGTATTGCCTTAGATTATAGTTGTACGGTATAGTGAAACACAATAAAATATGGATAAAGCTAAAGTTAACACTAAACCTATCGATACTTCATGTATTCCTATTCCTACCAAAGGGGATTAAATAACCCCTTGGGGTATTTAAGGTAGATTAAATATATTTCTCGATAAAAAATTAACAAGAGAGGAGTAAATCTTGGAAAACACATTCAATGTATAATGAAATAAAAGTCGTAAAGGCCTAGACTGACTGACTAGAACTGACTAGAAGTTCAAAATAGGTTATTTGCCACATACATGGTAGGTTTAGTGTTTAGCCGCAAATAAATTTGAGAAAGTAAATATGTTTATACGTATTTATTTTGGATTTTTTCAGAATTTTTCATATCAAGAAGAAGTCGTTGGAATCTAGTAGAACTCGAGTTTGGCTAAAACCCGGAATGTAAAGAAATTACAAAGAAAAGTTTCATAAAACCCTGCCGTTCGAAGACGACTTTAAACTTATGGATAAAATTCAAAAACACACAACTTGGATGGGAGAACAAAGCTAGGTTGTAATTCTGACTAGAAGGTTGTAATGACCGTTTACTAGGGATGCCTATCAGGAAATCCCGAATCTCGAAATACCGGGATTTTTGGGATTCACAAAATCCCGAATTCTGGGATTTTTAAAAATTTTTCGGGATTTTCGGGACTGAATTCATATGTATTTTGACCCTGCAAAAGGTCGTGAAAAAAATTCTATAGCACTCGACTTCGATAATAGCATCTCAGATGTGAAAAAACCTACTTCCATTGCTAAAAAGTTATTTGATGCCATCGAAGAATTGCAAAAACAACCCTATAAAACGAATTAATAGGGTAACTGATTTAGATACTCAACTGTCCAAAGGAATAGATTTATTTGCACAAGGTAATATTTACAAGCTGCATACAGCTATCGAGAAGTGTTTTTCAACGGTAGCGTATGTTGACAACAAAATTTGTTCAAGCCTGCCAGGTCACATGGTAGATGCTTTAATTTTCTTTGTTGAAATCCAAATAATTTTCCTAAAACTAATGCATTTACATATGTATTAATAATTTTTATTTTTGTTAATTGAAACTTTTTTGTTACTTTTTGTCTTGCTGTTTTTATATTTTATTTTTAATGATATATAATTCTGATATCCATACATAATTAGAATACATGTGATTTTGTTAACGAAATATTTTTATTATTAATAAAAAACGTGATTTTTCGGGATTTTTGGATCCCGAATTAACCTGAAATATCGGGATTTACAAAGTCCCGAATCCCGGAATTTGTAAAAATCGATCCCGTTTGATATCCCTACCGATTACGTAATAAAGAAATTAATAAGACTTTTTCCGTATATGATAAGCAGGTAACGTATTTATAGAAGCGTCCGTTATTATCCTAGCACTCGTTTCTGTCTAATGAAAAAGCTCTTTGTGTACATGTATTGATTTGAGAATAATTTTGTCGATTAAGTCATTCGAGAATTTCTGAAAAGAAATTGGCCGTCCTGCAGTAGTTATTATTAATATTTTCCTTTAGTGGCTATTAGCTTTAATTTTTAGAGGGACTGAAGCTTCTAATTTTATAAATTTTAAAGTCATGATAACATTTTTATCGAACAGCTAGTTCCGAGAACATTAAAAAGGATAAAATCGAATAACATGAAACTCCATTAATCGGAAATAGTATCAGTTAGCATTGTAATACTGTGCAATATCGTTATTGGTATCGTTTGATTTGCACTTTATTGTATAGAAATATGTAAATAAATAATAAAACAAAAAATAATAAAATTTCCCTGGCATTCCATGTCTGTTGATCATTTGCATTCACAGAATGTAAACAAAAATTTATTTTCCCTTCCTTCATTCATCCAATCAGTCAGTCAATAATTTATTCATTGCGCTCTTCCTTTTCAATGAAAAATATTTGCTTTCGGCATTGTTAACAAATTTTATTTAATTTTTCATTTTTGTTGCATTTTCTTTCGTTTTTTCTTTTTAAAAAATTATTGCGATTTGTGGAGTTTTTTTTTGTTTTAGTTTTTATTGCAAAAAAAAAATGAGAACAGGTTGATGATTTATAAACGTGGAAAATACAAAAGAAAAAAGAAGAAGAAAATAATAAAAATACTAATAAAACTATAAAATTAATAAAGTTTAGTTGTTTAAATATTTGGAAAAGTAAATTATGTGATAATGTCGCATTAATTTTAATACTTTTTTTTTTATTGCTATTAAACTCATACTAGTAGGGATGGGATGGGATGGGATGGTAACTAAAAGTTAGATTAGCTTTTATAAACAAAAAATAAAAAAGTTTCCCTTGTGTAAAATACATTTTTTATATAGTTTTGACTGGTTTATATAGTGGCCCCATATATTATATGTGATAATAAAAAAATAAATCTAAAATATATATTCTAGGGAAAACCATACTAAAGCATAAAGTTTTAGTCTCATGCCATAGGTCAAAAAAGGGTTATGATTGTATAAAAATCGTGCTAAATTAAACAGAAGGGTTAGAGCTAAAGAAATGTGCTGCATTGCAAAAGCAGTAAATAAAAAAGAAAAATATTATGAAGTTCTTACATAGTAAATCTGTTTCTTTTTAAATCCCAAAAGCATGGTTTCTATAAAATTTTCCAACCCTTTTTTTAGTAGCACATGTAGGGATAAAATTTTATTTTTAGGCTACATTTTCAACAACAATAGCAACTGAATAAGTTACATGCTGTTCACATGCAGTATTAAGCAAACCATTCCTTTCCTTACTACCAATTCTACCTACCTCGTCTGACAGCAATTAGATCGTGTTCGAAACTACCTTGATTTTTTAATATTCGTTACTATTTATTACAGAAAAGAGAAAACAAACAATACTTTTAAGTGATTCCAAAAAGTTTTTATTGAATACATAGTTTCTGGTCTGTTACTTTATGTAAATTTCCGGCAGTAAAACTTCCCAATAACTTCGCAATAAGCTATGAGCCACTATTTACTAATACGTCACCATAGTATGATAAAAATTGTGGGTTTGTAATTAAACCGGAAAAGTACGCCAGATATTTAAAGTAGTTTAGGATACCTAGCTGAGGTCGTTATATTTAAATCAATTTTTGATGTTTTACGTAACTCAGTCAATGAATAAATGAATGATCGTTTTGATATGGGACTTATCACTGGAGAGTCACGTTTGGATTTAAGTTCTTCTTAAAATTTGTGGAAAACTCAATTTGTGTGACAACTTCGTGGGAGTATTTATGGTTATTTAATTGAAACATAACCTAAACAGCAATACAAACCGTTGTATTTTGTATTTTGGTGGAGAGAAATTAGACTTGGAATCTTATTCGTTTCTGCATTATCTTTCCATATTCACTTCAAATAATTATTTTTTGTTGCTAAACATTAAGGAATGATTCGGCGAAAAGAAATTTGAATTTAACAATGCATTCGTGCAATAATTGTATATATATGGTATTTGGTCTCTTTGTTTGATTCACAAAGCCGGTGACTAATTGACCTTCTCATCTCACCACACCATCCATACATATTTATTACTTCTGATACTAAGTTGGTCATAACAATAATTTCAGTTTAATTGTCGAAATTCTAACACACTTACGCTTAAGAATACATACATAAATGGTAATTACAATCCTTCAGTCAAGATTATTAATCTAGTTTCTCACAACACTTATGTTGTGTGTGTTAATTTTATAAATGAGTGGCGGGACCTACAGTTTAAAGTCGACTCCGAACGACAGATTTTTGAGAAACTTTTCATGTCACTCTTAGATTTTTGCCAGAAATCTGCTGAGAGCAAATCACCGAAGAAATTCTTTTTGTATGTTGTTATCATGTCTGTCCTGGGGCTCGAACCATGGCTTTACGTCTAATAAGCCAAGAGACTTCAATGCTTAAGAATACGTCTATTTACTGTTTTCATATGTGAAAGGCTATTCTTTTTGTGTGCAACATGGTGAGATCTAATGTATAACTTTCCTCTTCTTCATTTTATACTTGAGCTTTGAGCTTTTAAGATGGATTAGCATCTAATTCGTTACTCCTTACAAGCGGTTAATCGCGATCAATCCTAGAAGAGAGTTCGCAAGTTCAAAACGTAACTCTGACATTTCAACCAAAACGAAATATGAAAAAAATATTTTCTTACTATGATAAACGATTGATTTCAAATGTTTTTAATTTTTTAAAAGTAGAACCATAGTTTATATGAGAGATTACGTATGTATTAGGGATGCCAAACGGGATTGATTTTTAAAAATCGATTTTAAAAATTCCGGAATATTTCTTAATAATAAAAATATTTTCTTAACGAAACCATTTGTATTCCAACTACGTATATCAGAATTATATATCATTAAAAATAAAATATAAAAATAGCATGACAAAATGTAACAAAGAAGCGTAAATTAACAAAAATAAAAACTATTCACAGATATCCAAATGCATTAGTTTTAAGAAAATTATTTGAATTCCCACAAAAAGTTTAAAGCATCTAACATGTGATCTGATATGCTTAAACGAAATTTCATTGTCAACATAACCTGCCGTTGAAAAACACTTCTCGCAATCAACATTTGTTGGTAAATTAGTTCCAAGATAGCCGTATGCAGCTTGTAAATATTCACCTCTACTACCTACTGATGTAAATAAATCTATTTCTTTGGACAGTTGAGTATCTAAATCAGTTACTCTATTAATTCGTTTTATAGGGCTTTTGCATTCTTCGATGGCATTAAATAACTTTTTATCAATGGAAGTAGGGTTTTCCTCATCTGAGAAGCTATTATCGAAGTCAAGTTATACAAAATTTTTTTTTTCAAGACCTTTTGTAGGGTCAAAATACATATGAATTCACAATCCCGAAAATACCGAAAAATCCCGGGACAAGTTTTTAAAAATTCCGCGATTCGGGATTTTGTGATTCCGAAAAATTACGGGATTTCGAGATTCGGGATTACCCGATTGGCATCCCTAGTATGTATGCACTTACGTAATTGGTCCTTATAACCTTTCAGTCAGGATTACACCACTTATGCTGTGTGTGATAATTATAGGCATGAATAGCGGGACCTACAGTATAAATTTGACGTCAAACGACAGATTTTTGTGAAACTTTTCATAGCAATTTTATTTACTATCAGAATTTTTGTCCGAAATCTGTTGAGAAGAAGTCACCTTAGATACATTTTTTCATGTCTGACCTATGGTTTGAATCGAGGCCTCACTTCTAGTAAGGCAATACACTACCCACTAGACTACCCGGCGACTTCGACATTTGAGAGATTAATTGAAAATTAATTTCAAAAACAATGCTCACTGTTTTACTGTTTTTATAGAATTATTGCTTTCGAAATAATGCTAATAAGGCCATGAAATAGACAATTTAAATGCCATTTTATTCATATTCAAATGCTATCATTATATCATTTCGCATTTTGTGATACTTAAAATATGTCTTATGTAAAAAGAAACATATGTACAGCTGTGTACATATGGATGTTACTAAGCCTTACATACGAGTATATGTTCTATATTTGTATGGTAATCGTATTAGT
Organism: Sarcophaga peregrina; assembly: GCA_014635995.1. Taxonomy (NCBI): domain Eukaryota; kingdom Metazoa; phylum Arthropoda; class Insecta; order Diptera; family Sarcophagidae; genus Sarcophaga; species Sarcophaga peregrina. The sequence goes on from CM025790.1 coordinate 31,504,379, forward strand.
TATTGATATGGTTGTCATAACACGTATACGCCATGGTGATCAAAATATAAATTTTAAACGATTCATTTAAAATAAATCCTCTTAGAAAAAAAAAATCAATAATTCAATAATAATGGAGCATCAAGTACCTCAAAATATACATACAAACATATTAAATTATTGTTATTGTGTTATTATAGCGTATAATTATTTTATTTAATTTTTTTTTTTGATGGTATTATCTTATTAAAAATGAAAATAAAATTAAAATTTAAAAAAAAATAGAAATAAAATACCACTTAATGACAGGCTAAACAAATATTTTTAAGTGTGTGTCTGTTATTATTTTACGGCATAGCTGATGACATGTTTTTCCATTCATTCACTCTTATTCACATTCTCATGTTATTTTTGCATAAATGTCAATCAACAGAGTGTGTTGAGCACAAATGCTGAGCGAATGAGTAAGTGAGTGTTTTGGTCTGATGCCATATTAACGAGTTTAAGAGTTTAATAGCCATGAAAAATGAAAATAAAAGTATTTATTTCGTTATGATGCATATGCGTAGATATGTGCATATGCATTGGAGCTTAAGTGTTTATGTGAAATTAATTTAAATATTTTCATTTTCATTATCATTCAAGTATTTAAACACAAATTTTTTTTATTATTATTTACTGGCACAGCAGTTGACAGTTGGCAGGTGGCAGTTAGACGGACATATGTTTTATAAATTGTCTGCCTATCATTTTGCGCATCTGTCTGGGTGGCTGTCTGCAAGTTCGCCAGATTGTCATAATTTTTTGTGTTTTAAAGTGTCACACACTCATTATATGTATGTACGCATCATATTAATCATAAATTCATTATAAAATGAAGAATAAATTCGTTTATGTTTTTTCAAAATACATTCTCATATTTATACTTTACGGCAAAAATAATGAGAACCGTAAACAGAAAAAATTCCATTCGAATGTATTCTTCTATTTGAAAGTATTTCATGTGACCTGCTACTGTTAATAGTTTTAATAAAAATTCATTGCCTGTATATGCGTGTTCTTCACTATTAATTGCTGTTTTATGGTGTTGTTATGAAAATTAATTGCTAAAAAGACCATCAAAGAATATGTCATTTAAAGTGTATTATTTTGTAAATTTTTTTTGTTAAATTTTAGGTGAATAACTTAAAGCAAATATTTCCATAGAAATTTAATTCTGACATACATATTTTCATACGTACATAATGATGAAATATTGTAAAACACAGTTATTTTTTTTAATGATTTTGCTTTTATTTAGACCATGACTAAGAGTGTTTTTATGGAAAATTTTACAAATCATTATTGGCTAGACAGGCAGCTAAGGTCAATAGCCTTTCTAAATCAAAACACATTTTAATATGTGGGAAATACAAAGAATTCGTACAATTGTCTAGTCATTTTATCTAAAGGTTTACATCTCTTTTGATTATTTTACAATATTTGCCTTTAGCAATAATAAAATTAAGAAGAAAATTATAAAAAAATTCGTGTTAAAAAAATTTTTTTTGCTTTAAGGATTTATAAAGGGTTGCAGAACCAAATGTTTTGTTTAAAAAATTAAAAATTGTATTCCAAGTCATGGTAATGTAGTAGGCAATGTGTTGGCTTATTAAACGTAAGGCTACGGTTCAAATCCCAAGGCAGACGTCAAAACGAAATATAAAAAAAAATATTTCCGGCAAAAACACTGAAAGCAAATAAAATTGCCACTCAAAAATTCTCAAAAATTTATTGTTCGGAGTCGACTTTAAACTGTATTTCTTGCACTATAAAATTAGAGCACACAACATATCGAATTTTTTTTTATCGAACGACCCCGGCCTCACACTAACCCACCCTCACCCGACCGCGGAGAACTCGTCCCCATTACGTAGGTACACGTACATACTACAGTCTGGACTGTAGCGGGTAAGGGAATAGTAATGGTAACGAGAACATAAAACAGCTACATAACTTAATCACAAGCTGAATAACGTAACGGAACTACCTAAAACAAGAACGAAAATAGATTTTTAAACATAATTTATAAATTAATGCCACCATATAAGCTATGTTTTATATAAAATCATAATGTAAGTTAAAATGATTACATAATCTACGAAAAGGAAAATTACATCCATAGTTTGTTCTATAGAAACCTAAAGAAAGAGGAAGATAGTGTCGTGAAAATCTTTCTGGAATACTGAAATTCAGGTTACAAAGCAAAAATTCAAAATCGATATCACTTTTTACCAGATTAAAAACAAAACAAACCCTTAAAACAGCCCTTCTACGTTCCAAAGTTGGAAGTTTTATCAAAAGCTAATCTATCTTCATTTGACGGAAGCCCATTGTGCATAGTCCCATCCTAAGCCACGTGAACAGAATAATAAAAACTGCTTATGCACAGATTCAATTGAATCACTATGACAACGATAGTATGGATTCCAAATAACAGACGCATACTCCAATATAGGTCTAACAAGTGAAATGTTCAGTAGTAGTCTTGTTTTATAAGGATCAATGAATTACCTAGCCCATCTTTTCACAAAACCAAGAACAACCCGAGCCTTGCCAATCATCATACTAATATGATCAATAAAAGAAAATTTCATATCCAATAATATTCCCAAATCAAGAAATGTAGTCACAATGTCCAAAGGGAAAGAATTAATTACACCACCGCGAGAGAAAACCAAGTCTTTACATTTTCTAAAGTTAAGAACCATTAAATTAATCCTGCACCAAGCAGGAGTATTTACTGTATGTATGTAATAAATCTGTTCTGAAATCCTCAACATATCATTAAATAAAGGGTTTATGAGTACTCAGAGCAGACAACAAGATATAAAATAGTTCTTAAAAAATTAAACAAACTTTCATTCAAAAACATGTGTTTTATTCAAAAAGTCAAATTCCTTTTATTCTAAAGTTTATGAAAAGCTACCAAAGAATTCTAAAGCCATTATGGTTTTGAAGATGATTTTTGTATGAAAATTTGGTTCAGTTGTCGTTCACCAAACACATTTGGTTGTCCAGGATGGGTTATTGTGAGTTGACCAAACAGATTAAATATATGACAACTAATTTGACAAATATAAGATAACAAGTATAAAGTGAAACTGTATTAAATTTTGGAATCTGACTGTTATTAATTTTATTCATTTATAAACAAATGTCACAGTATGTTGTTTATACTATGATTATTAGCCTCTTAATATATAAAAATATCTGTGTTCATTAATTAAAATTGTGTTACAATAATTACATTATTCGTATAGTGACTATTTAAAATTAAATACCTGATTAACTAAATTATATTTTACAAATTAAAATTATGCATGTTAAGTGGAGAGAATTAAATTGTAACGCCTTTCAATTAAACTGCATTCAAATTAGATTACAAAAAAAATTATAACTTCTCATAGAAAAAAAGAAAAAATCGAATATAAGTTCAAATTTATGTGTTAAACAATTTGCAATTAGACTTTTATAACCATTAATTTAAAAGCCATAAAAGCAATTGCATTTGTTTGTAATAAATGATTATTAGCGTCTGTTATATTGTAATCACAATAAATGAGAAAATGGGAATAACATGCAATAATAAGATAAATACTTCATTACTAAGTAATATTTGTAAAGGAAGGCCGATTATGCGATCTGTTTGAAATTAAACAATAGTTTGCTGACATGTAACATAGTGTAGAATCTGTCATGTTTGAATTTATTTTTATTTGTTTAGGGCTAAATCTGTTATAGTATCAAAGAAACACGTAGCGTTTTACTTTTTAAGAATTTTTTGGTAGGCTATTAAAGGCCAAGTTATTATGGCAAGCTACCCACATGACATTTACTATGAAATAGTAGAACTGATAACACTCCATAGCCGCTATTAAAGTCTGGATAAACATCTTAAAGACAACTTTTTTAATTTAGCTTTAAATGCAGGATAATAGGTTGCCATGTTATTTAATTCATCTTTTTTTGTCTTTTTTATTGTAGTTAAGAAAAAGTCCTTTAGGTTACTTAAAAGTATTTAAGCATACTTGTGATGATTTTTACCTTCTCTTATTTTTATTAAATTAAAGTCTACTGTAACGTTGTCTTGATGCCCTTAAGGACTAAAACAAAGACGTGATTATGTACTTGGCACTTTTACTTTTATTGCTTCTATGATAGCAAAATTTACAGGGATTGGCCAAATAATATGGTCAATCCTATTGTAATATAGAAAATATTGAAGTGCAGATATTTGATAGAATGTCTCAATCAATTTAAAATGGTAAACAAATGCTGAAAATTAAAAAAGAAAGAAACATGTTATCTACATGTAATAAATGTCATATATTTGTAAATAAGTTAAATATTTTAGTAAAAAATTTTGCTTACAAAAGTTAATTGGCCACCACCTGTTGAGTTGAATGGTGTTTAGAAATAAATTTTACAATTTTCTCTCGTTTTGTTGCTTTTCATCGCAAATAAAATAAATCCTATTTATGTGAGTTGTTTTAGGAATTAACAGCAAGTAAATGGAAAAGTAAATAACGAATAAACCACGAACAAGTGAAACAATTTATTTCATTTCATGCTTTTACATGGAAAAGCTAATGGGACACACATGTGATCTGAAAGTGCATTTACTTGTCTACAACCAAATGGAATTGTTTAATGCCAATCAACTCATGATCTAACTGGCGTATAATTAAAATAAAAATTAACAATAAAAGAGACAGTGTTTGCGTCTGATTACAGGTTGTAAAGTATCATTAAATTTTGTAATTTTTTCGGAACTTTTTTTTTATAGAAAAATGAGTGCAAAATTGTTTATTTTTTTATTATTTTTCCCCTTTTATAATTAAGTACCGGACAGAAAAATCTGTCGTTCGGAGTCGAGTTTAAACTGTAGGTGGTGTGAGAAACTGGGGCTTCTTGGGGACGATTGCTGTAGACTGTCTAATGGTGAAGGTATAGCACTGGCCATTTTATAGTCACCAGAAGCAAATCTTTCCTCTTTCCACTTTTCCTAAAACCTGCACAATGCACTTCATGAGTGGGAGTCATCCCCTGAGTGCTAGTTTTATAAAAAAAAGGAATCTTTTGAACCCTGTGGCATACCTATGGTAAAGTTATCCTTTTTATGAACACATGTTTGCGGAGCCAACTATAAAGATCAATAAAAAAAAACAGTGTCTTTGGCTGTAACATGTGTCTATTACAATTAAGGGGTTGTCTTTTTATAACTTTCGTTCTCGTCTAACCGGATTTTGTAAAAGCTCCAAAGTTCGTGGATTATCAATATAGATAAAGACTTTGTCACAATGCACTGAATTGATGATACTGGCACTTCCAAATCATTTTCGAACAAACCACACAGTAGTTCATACCATATTTGCAACGCTTCGAGTGTCTTCAAATGCCTTTATCATCTTGCCAACTCCTCGCAGATAAAGTCGATTATGACGACCATTGTCACCTCATAAAACTCTCAAAATAGTTCCGCCTGAGCGACCTTTCTACTTTCTAAATTGGCTATCATAAAACCACTGAATTTGAGATAAATTACACTCGGCAGCGTGTTGGCTTATAAGACGAGAGCCCGTGACTCATATACAAGCTAAAACATCTCGAACTAAACATTCTCGAAGAATATTTAAAAGATAATCTATATATTTCGGCGACTTCCTTTTTGCAGTCTTCTGGCAAAAACTCTGAGAGTAAATAAAATTTCCGAGAAAAATTTCTCAAAAAATCTGTTGTTCGAAATAGACTTTCAACTTTCATTTTTAAAATTAACACGCACAACATGGGTGGTGTCAGAAGCTAGGTCGTAATCGTGATCAAAGGTAACCGAGTAAATATAAGTTCCGCAAGGCATAAGAAAGGAATTTATTATTATACAAATATTATTTACAAGGTGTCGGTCGAAAGAAGCGTGACAGAAAAGTTCACTCAAAAATTACGTCATTCCGAAAAATTTTTTCATAAGCTGTAAACTAACATAATAAACCTGGTAATTGGCACCAATATTATGATCACCACAGGAGTTCTGCTACTTTCTTGTTATCAAAGATGGAAGATCATCGGTTTATTTGACAATCAAAGTGAGTTAATAAAAGGTTTATGTCTGAGGAGTGAGAAAATAGGTCGTAATCCTGACTGAAGAATTGTATTGCCCAACTGTATATGTATTCCATTTGAAAAATGCCTTTGCAATAACAAATTTGTACTCGTAATACGAGTCAGAAAATAAAAGGAGAGAATATTCATTTGGAGCGTTTAGAACCAAATTGCCAAATGACTACAGCAAAGGCAGTTTGTCAAAAAAGAACATTTAATCCTTTTTTACTTTATAAAATAATTCCCATATTGTTAAATTATACAATATTTATATTTAGTAGAGAGTATAAGTGGGTTTCCTTAATTCACAGAGCAAATCAGTCAATCAACAAAAAAAAAAAAAAATTAAATTGAATATTCTCTTCAAAGTTCTTTCCATTGAATTAAACAGAATATTACTTATTATGCTACATTAATTATTTAGATATTATATTCCTCTATTGTAGTATTAAAATTTAATTTTTAAATTAATTTTAATTTGACAAATCATTTCGTTTTAAGTTAATACCCAGACGACAAATAAAAATATTAAGTTAATCTATATGTTAAAGATGTCATTGAATAATTAAAGCAACAAAATATGACTCCTTTGAATAGTTAAGCATGCATTAAGACAGAAAGAAAGAAAAAAGAAATTCTAATGAAAGACAGGCTAATTTATTATTAATGCTACTCATAAACATAAATACTCTTATTTTTCTACGTTTGCACTCAAGCATATCATCATTGGCAACACAGTAACACACTGACACTTATGCTCATACGTACAGACATACATACATACATCATCAATATGAAAGATATGGACAGCTGTTATAAGATAATTAGTAATATTTCAGCATTTAATACTCGTAAGAGTAAGTAAAAAGTGCATATACGATGTACATATTAAGTCAATGACTGATGTGTCGTATGAGTGATATTTAATTCCTAATTAAATTAATATTAATCATACGTAACGTTGATGATATAACGAAGTATTCATGCCTTGAACTTGATTAAATATGCATTAAATGTGCATCGTACATTGATTTTAATTCTCACTATAGTGAATTTGTTTCTACGTTAATTCTAATATCAGTTGCTTTACACAGTTTCTAAGTAACCAAACATTAGTGCAGATGGAAGTTGGAAAAGTAAATATTGATTTGGTATTATATTTTATACAATCGATAGCTTAAAAGCAGTTTAGATTAAGTTCTCAGTAGCTATAAAGGGTTCCATCAACACTTTTAAAGCAATTGAAAAACTAAAAGTTTAAAAATGCAAAAAGTTTTTTTTTTTATAGGGATTAGCCTTTCGTTCCTAAGTTTCTGCACAAGTTTGAGAGGAATGCAAACTTATTCAGGTAAGGATTCTATAAGGTAAGATAGCGGATTCTATTTAAAGGATAATATCCCACTTAGGTCAGCATTTATACCCATTGTGAGTTCTTAATCAAAATTAAATTTGATAACAAACATTCTCTAAACCGACCCAAGTCCCCAATAAACCTTAGTATTGCAACAATTTTAAAAAGCTCGACCAATGATGTCAGAAAGTGGGACGCCTCTTTTTATAATATGATCAGAGCATAGACACATTAAGGAAAAAACAGTCTTCTACACTACTCAGGCCCCAAGCTCTTGCAGAAGTCATTTGTAGGAGTATCAAATCTTTTTGAATGCCTACCAAAATCTTGCTAGAATTTAGCAATTTTGCACATACTCCTTGACTGTCCCTGTAAAGCGAGTGCATAATATACAATTCAACTGAAGAAATCGGAATACCGACGTCGTGAAATATGTTAGGGATTGATAGCTCCGTACCGATCCTGGCCAGCTCATCAACAATGCGTACGCCGAGAGCTAACAAAGAGCTATATTTGAATTTCACTGAGAAATTCCTGGATAAGAATTTTAAAATCCAGCGTTATAGATTTAATTGAAGCCTGGTAGTTCAAACGTCAAGAGATGTTTAGGTAAAATCCCTCTAATCAACAAACATTGCGCTGCTTCAAATTGGCTATGACCTCCGTCTGCAAAACGCTGCAGCGAGCATGCGGCTTACACAAAAGGCAGCCTTGAGTCTTATTGTTATGGGACCCAAAAGGAAATAAGGATTTAGTTAGTGTAGAATAGACTCCTATGGTGAGCAGAATAGCTGAATAAGTGCATACTGCATCAGCCGCCAATAGCATTGATAAAGTAAGGTTAGTTCCAATACTACACGATGGAAGGTCTGAGAGTCCAAATTTGATTACGGCACTATAAGAAGTGAAGAGTGCTATTCTTAAGTCTTATAATTATTCCTTTATAAGAGTTAGGGTTCCATAATGACTTCCAGATCCTTTACCCGCTTGTGTTAAAGTGTTAAAGCAGTGTTAAATATTGCAATTGGGGGTATATGCCACCACATGACAACTGCTTTTGTTGCAAAAAAGTAATGAATTGATATGGAATGAGACTGTAAAATATATGGTGAAATTATGCCTTGGTTTAGAGTTTTATATTAGTTTTAACGTCGCATTTTAGGTATGAATTAAAACCATTAAACTATTGAAAACAAATGTAACTAAGCCAAAAACATTATTATTTTAATTTTTTTCTTAATGAAAATCCTTAAATTCTATTTAGTCTCCAATGACTGTGTTCATCAATTGCATGCCACATTAAACACCTAATGGCTGCTTTTAGCAATAAAATATATTGAATAGGATGGAAAATATAATACAAACATTTATGTCTGATTATTAATGAATGAATATTTGGCAAAAAATAATAAAATCCTGTTGTACAAATAAATATTTTCAAATCAATTCTTATATATGACAAAGTACTTTACGAATACTCTTCCTTATAAAAATTCAAAATTTCATTTGTATTACAGACAAATATGATAAATGCCTGAACATAAGATGAAAGATTATGAAATGAAATTATGATTTTTTGAGTAGAATTCAATGCAAAGAAAGTGATAATTTAATAAAACTCGACAAACAGAAAAGTGTTCGAAAAATAAATTTATTTCAATATTCAATATTTTCAAGGCTCTTCTACTTACTTTAAGATTTCATTGAATTTTATTTTTTGCTTAAATTCCATGAAATTAAATACGTACCTGTAAGAGAAGAGAGGAAAAGAGAGAAAAACGTAATTAAAATGACAATTGAATGTTAAATTGTAAATTGAAATATTCATTGAGAAATTAATACTACTGAGTACGTTTCCATGTTTATGCCAGTTGGAAGTATCAAATGATAAAAATGTCACTTTAAAATTGAAAATAAAATAAAAAACTAAAATCATGTAAATGTTAAGGTAGGTTTTTCTTATTGATATCGTTACAATATTATAAATGTAGATAAGAAGGTCAGTAGGATGTTATAGTAAAGTTTTATATAAAAAAAAATAAAAATATCGTTATCAATTTTACAAATGTACATAAGAAGGTCAGTAGGATTTTATAATAAAGTTTTATATAAAAAAATTTTAATTTAAGAATTCTTCACCTAGAAAATGCAAAAAGTAAGCAGTAAAGTTTCTATTTTTTTCAGTGCCTTTATTTGAATAACTACCTTTCGGATTTTTTTATTATTAGGATAATCGTCAGCAATATCCTATAAAGGAGTAGTAATTCGTTAGAGTGGCAATTACATTATAAGAGTGATTTAAAAAAATTTTTTTTTATCAGGGACTGCTTTATTTTTAGTTTAAAAAAATAAGTTTTTAATTAACCCAACACAAGCGTTCCAGGTACATACATTTCTGTACTATTTCTAGGTAACAATTTTAGTAGCCTTTGCCAGCCGGATAATTTGAAAACCTATACCATATGCCAGAAGAACAAATCTTATCCAATGAAAGTTAAAAACAACAAGTATTGCTAAAGATTGTCTTCCCTTGACTCTCTTAACGAATGAAAAAGTTATAACACATGTTTGAATAAAAATTGTGGGTATTTATTTAGATGACTGCTGTCTTATTAGTATATCAGATTGTAGTCAACAACTAATCATGAATTAGAGTAAGTGAATGACGCAATATCGTATTCATGGCAGACAAAAGATTACTTTATCATCTACCCTTGGCTTTTACTTTCGTAATATCGTGTAATCTTATCAAATCTACAGTTAACCTTAAGATTTATTCCCTAAAAACTTTCAATTCTCAAAGTTAACGTTTTCGCACTGATAATGTCGTTAGTTCTCTTAGTGGCCAATATGGCCCATTGCGTGACTCAGTCCGTCTTGTCATGATCAGTTAGTGGTCGGTTGAAATCATCCTGAACTTCGTAAAGACCTGACCAGTTTCCTTAGTTGCACATTCACCTAGTCTTTCAAACGTTCTGTCACCCGAAAAACCGACGTCACCTGTTTTGAAGTGCAAGGTAACCACATAAAAAGTGCTGTACTGATTCTGTTTCTTCCACATCGTGGCATTTCTTCCACATCCTGGCATTTCTTCCATATCCTGGCATCTCGTGCAGTAATCCCAGTATGGCAACTCGAGCTTGTCAGCAAAACTGATATTAGCTCAATGTCCCATTAGAATTACTGTTAGAGTGCAACCAGTCCTTTTGTCGAAATCAAGTAATTCCTTGGTTTTACTGTTGTCCAGTATTGTTTTCTCCACTTGAAACTAAAATTGTTGAATTTCGTAATGGTTTTCCGAATGTCCAAAGAGAGAGAGAGCATGTTTACACGTACGAATATTTTATTTGAATTTTAATATATTAGAAGAAGCGAGAGTTCGATTTCAGCTTTAAGCCACCGCCATGACAGAAGATTTATCGATAAGACACTAAATTGAAAATTTGTTTATAACTTGATCAAAGGCCGGCCGTAATCTAATAGATAGTGTGTAGGCTTATTATACGTGAGACTTCGGTTCAACCTCTAGGCCAGACATATTTCTTCGATGAATTAATTACTCTTAGCAGATTAATGGCAAAAACTCTGAGAGTAAATAAAATTGCCTTGAAAAGTATTTCAAAAATCTATCGTTCGGAGTTGATTTTAAACTGTACATCCGGTCGCTGATGTATAAAATTAATTAAAATTAAAGTGTTGTAAGAAACTAGGCTGTAATCCGTAATCTGTACTGACCAAAATAACGTATGCATGTAAGCGTAAGCGAATTATTTATTCTTTTTATATTTTAAAAACAGGCAATATAAGATAATTTAACAGGAATTAAAAAAAAAAATGCAAAATATGCAAAAATGCTGTATCTTATGTGTTTAAAAGGTATTTTTTTTACGATTTAGCTTGGTTAAGTTTCCCAAGTAGCAGGTTATAGGCTATAAAATCTTTTCAAAATTTTGATCAAAAGGGGGAAAAAAAAAATGGGACAAATGGGGAAATAATGGTAATAGGTAATTTTTTACGATTTAGCTTAGCTAAGTTTCCCAAATGTTTGTTGGTTAGTTCGTTACCCAATCACGCCTGGACCGGATTTCTTGAAATTTGGGATATAGATCGAGCTTTTGTCGGTGCAGGTTATAGGCTATAAATCTTATTAAAATTTTGACCAAAAGGGGAGAAAAAATTGGAAAAAATGGTAATAGGTAATTTTTTACGATTTTACTTGATTAAGTTTCCCAAATAGCTATTAGAGGTATTCCGTTTCTAAAGTTGGACCAAAAGGGGTCCAAAAAGGGGGAAAGGGGCGAAAAACGGGTAAATTGCATACATTTATATTTAGGAATTAGAGTACTCAAAAAACTGGGTTGTTTGATAAACCGGTTTCCAGATAATTTGAAAAATTGCATTTTTTAAGAAGCCGGTTTCGAAACCGGATTTTTATTTATTATTATTTTTATAACCCGCACAACGCCGGGTACAATCTGCTAGTAAATAAATAATAGATTTATAAAGAATTTATAAAGAATTTATAAAGAATTTCTAATTGTCACAATGAAAGTAGAGTTTAAAAAACTTTTACAACAAAAAAGAAACAAAAAAAAAGAAACAAAAAAACAAACAAAAAAAAAATTGTTTGTCATTAAGCCCATTTCATTAAACAATAATAATTGAGTTCAGAATCAAATCCTTAAGAAATATTATTACATCCCCCCATAACCATAACAAGTTTAATAAAATACAAAATAAAAGAATTTGGATTAAAGATTTAATTACTGCAGCTTTTATGTGGTTAAACTTTGGAGTTTAAAGTGTTAGAAATTATGTACAGAGGAGTACAATATTTCTACACATTTAATTCTATTAACAAATTACCCAAAAGAAAATATAACTTGCTCAGAGTGAAACTAAATAGTTTTTATATTCCATTAAAAAGTTATTTGAATTATATTTTGAAGTTTATTAGTTAGCAAAATTTTCATTTAGGTAAAGTTTAATAATTCTAAACAGTGATTAGTAAGAGTGAAGTACTCAAGTTATATAAAACTCAAACTCAAGTTATATAAAAATAGATCGCTAGTTTTGATTATTATTTATTCAAGTATAATCCTTTAAGCTTTGAGTTTTTACGGGTATAAAGGAAAGTGCTTAATCAGATTTAAGAAATTAAGAAATTCGAAAAGAAAAAAAACGGAAAAATAATTTGAATTCCATTGTGTGCGGCCACTGTTGCAAAGTCATGCCAGAATTCTTTACAGCTAAGCTAACAATATGAAATCATAATTAAATGTTCGTTAAAGAAAAGTAACAGCAACAAAAATCTAACAACTAAGAAAATGAACAAAAGAAAAATACAACTACACAGTGAAAAGAAATAAATATTGCAAAAGTTTTGTTTGTGCTCTTCTTATTGTTCTCTGGTTTTCTTATTCATTCTTCATTTTTAAATATGTTTATATACTCATGGTCAGAGATTGTACTCATGCTGCTTATACATAAAGGAATATATTTTCATAAGTAACTGGGTGTATGTGTGTGTGCTATTGTGAGAATGTAATATTGTACAAGGGTTATGAACAGCCAACTCTTTTTATTAAGAGTACACGAGTCCTCATACAAACTTACATACACAGCAACATATGTAGTTGTTGTATTTTAGTTATTTTACTTTCCATTTCTTTGTAAACTATTATGCTATAACGTACAGTTATTCAAGCACTAATACGAATACTCCTGAATAAGCATATTCTCTATCATCATTCATTTATTATAAATACAACAACAACAAAAAGCAAAACTCCAGTAACAAGAGCTGAAAAACTTCTGTGAGTGTTACAAGTTTATATGACAGTAAGGAATAGAAGGAGGAGATCAAGTGAAAATAATCGAATTGCATTAAATTGGACATGAAATCAAATTACATGACATTTTTCACTTTTCTTCGAATTGAATTGCATTGGAAACTAAATAATCATTTTAAAATAAGAAGCAGCAGAAAATAAAAACAGAAAAGAAAGTAAATTGAAAATAAATGCTTAAGCATTTGACTGACATTTTATTTTAAATTAAAAACGAAGACAATTTGTAACACAATAAAAGTCCATCATTGGCCACATTGTTAACATAACTTGATTTTTTAGCATGAAATATTCACTTAAAAAGAATTTTTTATATTCTTATGCATGACATAAAATTGAATTTTATTAAATTTCAAAATTTATGGCCACAACATTTCGTTGTTGAAAATCAAATTGAAAAACAATTCGTCTATTTATAGTATTTCTCTTTTAGTGTCTGACTTTATTTTTTATAGCCAACAACATTTCATGGAATTTGTATAATTTTTAATGCGTTCTTTTTTTCATTTTCTTTGATTTTAATACAGCCAATCAAGCGGTCATTGTTAGAAAATTTATGCTTAAAAAAGGACATAAAAAAGTTGCATTCCAAATACAATATTGATTTTGAAAACAGACTGGAATTTCATAACGAAATTTAAAAAAAAATGCGATAATTGTGTTAGAAATATTTCTTTTCTACAGAGTCTGTCAAGTTAATATTGTTTAAAAATTTGGAAAAGTAAAGAGAGAAAATCTTATATAACGTTAGGGATAGTCATGACATCAAGAAATACAAATTAGTTTTCCATATGGTGGGCCAATACTTGGGGCAGGGTATACAGGCTAAATTTTTATCACCTGTTTTTTAGGTAGTAGGTAGTATACTGGCTTATTAGACGTAAAGCCAGGGTTCTAGTCCCAGGCCAGTCATCAAAATAAAATACAAAAAGTATTTTTTCGGTGATTTCTTCTCAGCAGATTTCTGTCAAAAACTCTGAGACTAAATAAAATTGCCACGAAAAGTTGCTCAGAAATTCTGTCGTTCGGAGTCGACTTTAAACTGTAGGTCCCACCACTTATGTATAAAATTAACACACACAACATAAGCAGTTTGAGAAACTAGGTCAATAATCCTGACTGAAGGGTTGTAATGACCAATTATGTATGTTTTTTCTTATTTAAAGAAAACAATTACATTCGTTGGCTAGATCTCCTATCCCAAGATTTCTTATGTCCTAAGAATTCTATTATAATGATGTCGTTGTAATAGATCTCAATCCATTTCTTTCCTGTTATGTAGGCGATTTAACAAAGTAATTCTCATTGATAGCGCGCTGAGTTTGAGGTTATATAGGACAAAAGCCTGTAGTTATTAAATGATCACATACGATACTAAATGCACTTCCAAAGATGATTTTGCATAAGCGTTGTGTAGCTTGGTTAGTTTGAATATTTGTGAGTCTACACGTTTAAACTATTTCTATTTAGATGACAGACGCTAACTATATACTCAACAGATTGGTCTTGTAATGTAATGTTCTGTATCCTAAAGTTAGATATTTTTGATATTGGATTTTCTTCTAATTTTTTATATAAGAGTAGGTATGTAATAATTAAAGTTGAGTTGACGTAAGAAATTTCAATTGACACTGCTGCTCAATCAAAATTCTAAAAAACGATGTATGCGATTTAAAAAGGCAAATACGAAGGCAAATCAATTGGAAATTGATTAATCGTATATCATTGTCTAACAATCATACAGGGTGACTGATATATAATGCAACAAATGCTGTGTTTTTAAAATTTTTTTTTTTTTAATTTTATTGTTCAAAAGTAAAAAATGTTGGAAATAACATAAAATTTTAGAATCAGTTTAGATTTGTTTGAATTGGACTCCTTTGGTACGAATTATGGCCTGCAAACGGTCATCACAGGCTGCAAGAAGTGGCTCTGCGATATTTTGACCCATTCCCAGCAATGCGCTGTCTTGAGATGATCGACACTTTGGTATTTTTTAGTGAGAACCTTACTCTCCAAAATGGCCGAGGCGCAAAAGTCTAACAGATTGGGATCCGGAGATTTTGGTGGCCATTGTGCGGTAGAAGTGAAGCTTTTTAAACCATTCATGGTTGACGCATGCTGAGTGCGGTGGTGCCGAGTCCTGTTGGAATGTCCATGGTCTGCGGTCGAAATGTTTGTCTGCCCAGGGCTTCAATACTGTCTTTAAGACATTTTCCTGATAATATTCGGCATTTACTTTGACCCTACGGTCGATGAATACGATTAATAATACCATCGGCCGTTACGGCGGCCCATACCATTACCATTGGCGGCGCTTGAGTTCTGGTGGCCAATCGCAGGTGGAAATTTTCAGCAGGCCTCTTTGTCAAGTAAACCCGATCATTTTGTTTGTTCACAAACTGCTCAATTTGGAATGGCTTCCCATCGGAGAAAAGCAAATTCGGTAACTGGGCACTGTCGGGCAAGCGAAGTAACTCCTTGGCTTTTTCTAGTCTAACTTTTTTTGTCTATCGGTGAGCTCTTGCACTTTTTGGAACTTCAATGGCTTTAGTCCAAGCTCATATTTCAATATGTGTTGCACCCGTTCTAGTGATATGTTCTGCTCATGAGCAATTTTTCTACCACCATATCGATCAAATATGGCCTTCACTTTTCGGATCATTTCTGGTGTTGTTACCGTTATTTTTTCGTCCACTTCCAGTATAACGGTAACGAGTAATGGTACGAGAAGATTTATTCACATTTTAATGCTGGAGGCCACTAACGATAGGTAAATGTGGTTTTCCAGCCAAATATAAAGCAATCACACTATCACGCTTGAATCCCATTACGAATAACTTTTTTTCTGAATGCAATAGATCAAAATGCTTTTGTAAGCTTGTAAATAACAAAAAATGAGCAGCCACTGGAATAAATCTGTCAGACGAGCGGTTTACATATGATAACAACCTGAAGTTGGTTGCAATGCATATCAGCCACCCTGTACGTAATTTTAATCAAAATTCCATCATCATATTCTGCGCTATATTTCACTTTTATTTTAAAGCTATCATATAGAGTTACTTATAAAATTTTCTTTATTCCGATTTAATTAAAAAAATGAAGAAGAAACGATTTTTTTTATGTCGAAATATTAAAGTGTCTCCTGTTACATTTTCATAACATTGTAATGTATTATTAAAGAGAGTAAATAATATGTTTCATGCTTTTCTTTGTGATTTATTCCTTTTATATGCAGCATATAGGGGCATGCTTACTTACGGAGGCAAGCTGTTTATATTATGCAAATGATGTAAGTTTTCCAGATTTCCAGATTCCTTTTTTTTATTTTTGTATGAGAAAATCATATTTTTATGAACTGGAAAATGAGAAATGAAATATAAAGTAGTTCTGAAAACTTTGACATGGAAAAACAAATGCATGGCATGATGTAAAAATGTGAGTTAATAACGACAAATACAGTGATGGGTAATGTAAGGGCAGGAATATTACAAAATTTTAAATTAAACTCCAAACTTATGCTGCATATGTTGTATGAGAAAATTTATGACAATAGAAGGTAGATGGTTGAGTATTTCAAAGGTTTTCATAATAAATTTTTCCTTTTCTTTTCTTTTGTTTTGTTTTGTTGTAATATTTTCTCTTTACTCTGCATTGCTATAACTGAGTAAAAAACTAAGGTAAACGCTTTAAGTTTACAGGTATTTCAAATATTTTTCCGGTAAATACTTTTTGCTTTTGTGTGTCATAAAAATATGTTAAATTGGGTCATCAATGCAAACTTTGTATGACTACTAAACATGTTTGACAATTTCGTGTTTTTGCTATCACAATTTTCATTTCTTTTTTTACAAAACAAAAAAGAATAGAAAAAATAAATACAGAAATAAATAAAGAAAAGTTGTTTTGTTATTTGGGTAAGTGGGTTATACAAGCAGTAACCCGTCTTTACTCTCCACTTGACACAAGAGTTGACATAAAATACTTCTGAGCAAAAAAAAGAAGGTAAAAAAAAGGCAACAAAACAAAAAATGTTGAATAACTTGCATTTGAATTGAGTAAAAACGTTATGACTACAAGCAATAAAAAGGGGTCCTATTGTATATAGTTAAACGAAAGACATTACATATGCAAAGAAGTGACCCTATACAGCAGAAAGGATGTTTCGCAGAAATATTTTAATAAATAAACATAAATATCTTGTAAGAAAAGCAAAAACAACAATAAAAAAAGGAGAAAAATTAATTAAAACTTTTACATGAACATACATACATACATACATATGCATATCGTAAACAATACCATATTATATCACAGGCACAGCACATCCATGTTTATGAAAAAAAAGGTCCAACAGGACGTATGCGTTTTATTTAATTAATAAGAATACAAAATATCACTCATACGTCGTGTCGTTCTATGGTGCAAAGACAAATTCATCTCTTTCACTCATTTTTGTATTTCCAATTCTTGCATATTTAAGATGTAGTAGACTTGTTAGTGAATTTAATTTAATTTTCTTCCCTCTTAATCTAATCTTTATCTACGGAGAGGAATATGCCATTTACCAGAACACTTGCATTCGCATACATATGCAAACAACACTCTTCAGAACTCTCGAGAGCAACTCATTTTGTGTTTTAATTCAAATTTGTTTTCTGCTTAGAGTCTAATGATTTAAATAAAACTGGCACAAGTTTACAGGGTAACTAGAATTCAAGTGCTTTTCACTATTGAGATTTTTATTCAGTTTATTTTAGACATAAAAGGTTGTGAGTTTAGTTTATCAGAATAATGTGGCAGGTTAGAGGCAATAAAGATGTAACCCGAAATTTGATTTTAATTGCCAGAGCTATGTGCGAGCATGCAGATTATTTAGTTTATAACAATAGAATTGATGAGCTATTCCACTACAACATTAGATTAAAGCAAAGAGCTCTACATCTACAACTGTACCCTATCAAGGTGAATATGGCTACTTAGGTTGGATTATGCATTTGACAATTGTACACATAACATATCCAACCTGCAAATTAAACCAGACAATTTAAAACACCTGGTATTTAATGCTCTCCTCCTTATAGATAGGACAAGGAAGACACAGAAATAAAAGCGCTAAACTTAGCACAAAAAAAGCGATAAAAAAATTTGTAGAATTCAGCGGCATCAGTCTATTTTCAATAAGTTGGTGAATAACCGAATAAAACGCATGCAATTGACCGGATAAGTTTTAATTTTAATAAAAAAAAAGAGTTGAAAATATGTGGCGGCAGTGGTTAATATATAAAAAAAAGTAGTAAGAAGAAATAAAGTTGCCACTATCATTTGGAATAATGAATTTTATTTTTACTTAAAGACCTTAAAACATGAAAAGAACTGCACATTACGTCGCCCTAAATAAAATATTTCGTCAGCAAAATCGTCTCTGAGAGTGAATAAAATTGCTATGAAAAGCTTCACAAAAAACTGTCGTTCGGAGTTGACTATAAACTGTATGTCCCCGCAACTCATGCACAAAATTATCACACAACATAAGTGAAGTGAGAAGCTAGGTCGTAATCCTGACTGGAGAGATGTATTTTCATCTTTGCTAGATTTACGAAACCCTAAATTATGAATGCTTCTTTTGACATTTGAAAAATGGGATAGTTAAAGCAAAGTCGTAGTAGTCTAGTAGGTAGTGTGCTGGCTTATTAGACGTAAACCCATGGTTCGAGTCCCAGGCCAGACATCAAAACAAAATACAAAAAGTATTTCTTCGGCGATTTCTTCTCAGCAGATTTCTGGCAAAAGTTCTGAGAGTAAATAAAATGCCATGAGAAGTTTCTCAAAAATCTGTCTTTCGGAGTCGACATTAAACTGAAGGTCCCGACATAACACAAACAACATAAGTAGTGTGAGAAACTAGGTTAATAATCCTGACTGAAGGGTTATAACGACCAATTATGTATGTATGATAGTTTATGCAAGCATCCGGTTGATTTTGCTGTTAAGAATATGAATTTTATTTACATCAACCATGGCACAGATCATATAATCTATTAACAGTATTAGATCTTGCGATCACACGACCACAAATGGAAATAAGGCGTAGGTCAGATGTCTCTTATCCTTAATTCTCAAAATGCTTGGTACAGCGGCATCAAAGATACATGAATAACAAATGTTACTGTTATGTACCAAAGAGTACATAAAGAAAGAGTAGAAGATTTATATCACCCTGTATGGAAATTACTACAAGCAACTTGAAATATTTTATAAAATATTTAATTAATACATGCTTAAGAGAATATACTGCAAAAAATTATTTTAACAATTCAGTAGCGCTTGTCACACTCATTATTTCTAAAGGGTGCCACCATTTGAGCGATAAACTTGAATTTTATTACGCGTAATAAAATCATAAACAATAATATTATCGTAATAATGCCATGACAATGACATTGAAAAAAATCGAACAAAAAAAATAAATGAAGTAATCGATTTGCATGAAGTAATAAATTTTATTGCAATTGTTAAAATTATATCAAATTGTTACTAAAAACAATAAATAAATAAATAAAAAAAGGAATAACAAAAAGAAATAAAAAATTTATTAAAGCAGAATAATTTTTATTTAGATGAGCACCCTTTTCTTGGGAAAACTGAACAACTACGTCTATATTATATGATATAGATACATATGTATATACGACTGTACTTGGTTAAGATTTATCTGGTTGAGTAGTGCTCTAGCACTTGCGGGATTCAAACATTACATTATAAAATAAAAAATTTTGCAAATTGTTTTTGATGTTGTGTTTTATACAAATCGTATATGACATATTTGCTGTGAATATGTAGTATATTTGGCAAGTGTTTTTCTTTTTGCCTCCTTCCTGTGCTCCCTTGTTTGACAGAAGTTGTGAGAAAGTATATGACGATGGTGTATAGGAGTAGTGGAGGCTTAAAATATGCAAAGGAAGAAAACAGAAAGAAAAAACGTATACAAATTGCGTCATATTATTTTTATTCCATTACAAACAATATGTTCGTTATATACTTTGCAATGCAAAGGATGTGATATTTTTGGATGGTATTGTAAACAGGATTAATTTAAATAATAAACAAGGCGGAATATAAAAATAGATTTCTTGGTTTCCTATTTTTAGAAAACATACACAAGCTTATTTTAAATTTGTATTTGAAAATAAACGAACGAGCTAAAATTACAAACAATTTTCTACCAAATAATGGATTTCTTTTCCTGTACACAATAAAATAATTAAACAATTAATTCGATTTGATAATTTATACAGAATAATAATTTAGAAATTTAGTGAAAAATTATACTTTCATCAATGCTTAAAATAATTTCCTGGTACCCTCCTCCTCTCATGTTAAACAACAGATTATATTCGATTTTTATTGGTATTTTCTCTACTCAGCACCAAGCCTATAAATATACATCAGGATATATTTTAAGCTCTAATTTATGTCCTGTCAATCATTGAATAAATTGGATAAAAACATATGCCACACGAAACACATCCAGCAAATTGGTTATGAAAATGCTTTTAAACGTTTTTGTCTTTCGTTACACGTTACAAATTGTTTTTTAAAAATAGAATTTTTATTTAATTTTTTTTTATCCTCATGTTTATAAATACAATACATAGATAAATATTATATTTAGTAGTAGTATTTAGTAGGCTATTCTATCGACATAATTTGTTGATGGAAAAATATTTTGGTAGGAAATTTATTAGGAAAAATGTCTGAAAAATGTTCTACGAATATTAGTAGAATTTGATTTTTTGACAACAGTTACTCGAAGTAGTTCTTTATTTTGTTAAATCTGTAAGCAGTGCTGAAAAAACATTAAATAAATTCAAAAATTTATTAAACATATACTATAGAGAGCGCCTGGATTTTGCCAAAAAATAAAAAAAATTAAATTTTGAATTAAGCAAATCGAAATTTTTGATTGACAGATTTTAGTTTGCCTGTGGCTTGAGTTTTGTATAATCCCCATATAAATAAATTATATAATCGGCTCAATAAACTATCGAGTATTTTTGAATCGGATTGTAATAGATGCAGAAAGGGTTATGCATTTGATATCGAATTTTTCAATATGTTATAACATAGTTTAGTAAGTAATGGGTTGTATTAATAGACGAATGATTCCATTCAGCAGTCATCTAGCAAAGTTCAGATAGTAAAACAAAATTCTCATAAAAAGTTTCTGAAATTCGTTGCTCGGTTTCGATCATTATATTATACAATATTATTACACATACATAATTGGCCATAACAACCCTTCAGTCAGGATTATTGACTTAGTTTCTCACACCACTTATGTTGTGCGTGTTAATTTTATACATGAGTAGCTTAAACGAACGACAGATTTTATGAGAAACTTTTCATGGCAATTTTATTTACTCTCAGAGTTTTTGCTAGAAATCTGCTGAGAGGAAATCGCCGAAAAAATACTTTTTGTATTTTGTTTTGATGTCTGGCCTGGCACTCGAACCCTGGCTTTTACGTCTAATAAGCCAACATACTACCTACTAGACCACGACGACTTCCAATATTATTATAGGTCCCCTCAATTATAGATACAATTACCACAGAAGCTTGGTTGTGCTTGAATAAAGGGTTGCAATGGCCAATAAAGTAAATTGGCTAATTTATATGCGGTGTTATTTCTGTAGACCGTGAAAGAAACTTCAGTACATTTAAAGCTAAGTATTTTAGATACATGGGCTTTGCTCTGCAACTTTTGTATGCAACAGGCAGCCTCCACGTATTTACTAGTCTTTCACTTCTATTGTTTCCCTGTAAGTTCTATTCCAAGGCAGTGCTTACGATGTCATGGTTTATGTAAGTTTCTCAGGATAAGGCCAATCCACCTTTGTTTAAGAGTGCGGAGGCTCTTGCACCGCGTAAAAATTTTCACATAAATTCTTGATTTGACGTCTTTAATGACTTCGGCGTTTGAACTGTGCATGCTCGTCCCAACCGGCGGTGGTCTTTAACACCTACAGTCTTCCCAAACCATTTTATGCAGCGGTTGACTATAATGCTACTAATTATGATTAGGCGGAACGTTATGGAAACATGGCCTATTCTCATGTCATACGTAAATAGCGCTATAACAGCGATACAGCTTTTAGTTAACAGTTTTTCCGGCCATTTCATTGATGAAAAGGGAGACAATTCCGAATTTCCATTATAGAATTATGGTTTACAGATTGTTATCTTTACCAGAGTGATAATAACTTTGTGTGTTAAATTATTAAATTAAATTATTAAATTAAGTTATATTCGAAAGAATATGTTCAAATTCTAACAATAGTTTTTCTTCTGCTAAGTAGCCTTTTACAGAGACCAAAACAAAAATTTTTTCCTCTATTATGATGATACATCCTATTGATGTTGTTGATTCAAGTTAAGAGCGGAAACATAAGTTATACTCCATAAAATTTCAAGTGGCTTCCTCGAATTACACGAAAATTCAATCAAAGAAGAAATTTTTCGAAAACATAAATTTGAATTTAATTCCTTTACATTACTCAATATTCTTTCAAGCAAAACATAGAATAGAAAATCATTTAAAATTTAAATTTTTATTTATAACCCTTTACAAAAGCCTATTTACGAAAGTTGTTGTTAAGGTAGCCTGAATAAAATTAAATCTGAAAAAAATCTGTTTCAATGGCTTTAATGGTTAACTCTTTTCCTTCTTTTCTAAATTTATAAAATCTCTCGCAATGTAGGCTTTCAACGTGGCTAAAATTAAATTTTATATTTTGTTTTCATTACCTATTGAAATACTAAAAAAGTTAAATTAAAAGTTTTGATTTATATTTAGAACAGGAAGAAGAAAAGAATACTTCAATTTATATTTCATATTATTTAAGAGAAAAGGTTTTAAAAAGTATTCTACGGACTTTTTTTTTTACTTAAATTAGAAAAATAAACTGAGCTATCTGAGAGTAGATTTAAAACTTCTTCAATTATTTATACAAAATGAAATTGAAATTATTTCATTTCATAAAAATAATTTTTTCTTTTAACCTTAAAGGCCTAGTAACCCCTACGCGTTTCCTAAAAATAAACTTCTTCGCCGGTTTTCTAACGTTTATTTGCTTTAAGCATTAAATGTTATTAAAAGACTACAACGTAACCGTTCCTTTCCATTCAATAGAAGTTTACCTTAAAAGAAGTGTTCATTCAACAAAGAAAAAAAAATAATAAGTTTGTTTAGGGCAAAAATATACAAAATGGAAGGAAGGCAAAAGTACTTTATAATTATGTATGTACAAACATTTAATATGAACGGTTAAGCTTGTCTTTATGATGCCTTCCTCCAAACATTTCAGTGTGGCTTTAAGGTAACAAATATAAACTTTATAGCAAACCATACCATTGATGCTGTAGGATGCTGTATAAAGTATTTGAGAATGTATGGAAATGTTTAGCTTCGCAGCTTTCTACTTAAAACAAAAGTAAAAAAAAAATTAGTTTATAGCGGCGTAAAACACTCTAATTCATTGTGTTTCCTATGAACTGTTCCAGAAGGAATTCATAATATTCCCATTTTTCTTTGGTGATTCATTTAGGAACGGTAAAAATTGTTAAAATAACAGGTAATCTGCAAATATTACGCTAAAAGGAAAATGAAATACCATAAGCATTCAAACACTGATGAGAAATAATACTTATGGGGCATAATGGAATTTTTATGTGTTATTAATAGCTGAAGTAAATAGAGTTTACAAGGGAAAACGCACGCACTCAGGCATTTGTTTGTATCATAGAAAGTACATAGAAAATATAAAGTTAAATGAATTTTTACAAAGCTAGACAAAAAATACTTCAGAGTCTTCAAATTCAATATATTCCTTAAAAGTTTCCCATCTTTAAATTTTAATTACCCAAAATGTGTGTGAGAATCATTGGAATTTTTTATTCATTTGAAAGATCTAAACGACATTATGTTTGGAATATATGGGTTAGGTTGACTTCGAGAACCACCATAGTTTATAGCTTATTCACCTAGGAAAGCAACTATGAAAACCCCACAGAAAAAGTTTTAAATCACATGACCTCGGTGGTCAGTTTTCGTTGTCTCGACATAAAACCCATTGTCCTTCAAATTGTTCATACAAATGTAGAATGAGCTGTTTGGCACGTGGCGTCATCTTGTTGCAACCACATGTCATTGGAATGGAGATCATCCAATGCAGGCCAATGGAACCCACACCAAATAGTGACTTTTTCGGGATACTTTGGACTTACTTGCATCCCATTTGCATTAGTAGTGTTCCAAATTCAATACTTTTGTGTGTTCACGATCCCATTAATTAACAAAAGGGCATAAAAACTGAACACCATTTTTCGATGAAAAATAATATCAGTTGCCAAGGGCTTCAGAGCCAGAATATATGTATGTATGACAGCTAATTTCCAAAGTTCGCTAGAATGAGAATTTAAGAAATGAAATCAATGAATTAATGAAGCAGTTAAGTTTATTATTTTTAGTACCAGTGTTAGCATTACTCAGCATTTAATGCCAATTTTGCTAATTTTTAAAATTAACGCAAATAGGTACAGTGGAAAGCAACAACTCTTTAGAGAAAGTTTCTCCACAAAACTTTTTATTAGTTTTCAATAAGAGTCAGAGTCTCTATGCCACAGATAATCCCTTCAAATGGTCTTTATAACGTCTCTTCTGTTCAGGAGAATATGACTACACTAGTGAAATATTTTACGAGCCAATAGTATATGTAAAGACTGCAGTTATATCTCGCAATATTCGACAAAAGAAAATTAAAAATTGTGCCCGTGTGCAACATTTTTTTTTATAAGAATGATGAAAAGATCACATAATGAAATATAATCCATGCTGATGCCCATTTAGATATTTAATGGTTCGAAAATATTTCTTCCTTATTTAACTTCTTAAAATTTTTGTAGGAATTTAAAATACAGCCAAGGCTTTATAAAACTTTCTAATGAACCGGAGTAACGAAAGCCATCTATAATATGTTTGTCTAGAGCCTTTTTTAAAATGTGGAATCGTTTTAAAATATGTTATGTTGTAGATTTTCCAGGCCTACAGACTCTCGATTATAAATCCTGTAATTCCGAATTTAACTACAATTCTTTGCATAAGTCTTCATGTGTCTATAAAACTACAATTTGACGGTGACAATTAGAAAAGAGTTTCAATATTTGTAATAAAAGAAAAAGATAATCAGTCAAATATGCCATTCGGTGTATAAAACCCTAACAAATAAAATTGACTTTTTTGTTAAAAGTTAACACAGCGGACACCTTTTTATTGTGTGTATTGTAAAAGCTCTGTAAAAGGACACTAATAAACTAAGTTTATTGACTTATTTTACTATGATTCTTTAAACAAATTAAATAAAAGTCCTGAATATATAGGTCGGAATCATAAATTTATTAAAAGGGTCACACACATACACAAACAGAAAGATAAATTCAATTGAAATATAATAAAAAAAAATAATAGGATTTAATGTTGGCAACGTTGTTTGTTGTTCGCTCTTTAATATCATGACCATAATACAACAGGGGAGAAGTGAGCAACAGCAAATTAAATAAATTGAATTGACTGCAACGGCAATAACAACAAATACATACACACACAAACAATTTAAAAATGTAATCAACACCAAGTGGATATAAAAAAGTTAAAGGAATGTAGAGAGAAATTTTTGATATTTAAAAAAAAACTTGATATTAAGGTTTTTAGTATTAAAATGGCAATAAAAAGGGAAACATGTTCTCTGATTAAAAGAATTATTTTGATTAACCTACATACGTGGGCATGCTGATACTAGATGAATTTATACTTTGATCCTGGAAGTACTGTCATAAAAACACATTAGTTGATTCGGTTAATTTACGCCTCATTTGGTATCGATGTCTTACTTTAGGTCAGGCTAACGGGTAGTCCACAGACAAGTTTAATCGATGGCCATATACGTTACCTAATGTGAGGTAAGCCCCCTTGTCATGATCCATCAGTGGAGGGTTTGAAACACCCCGAGCTTTGGATGAAATCTTGCCGGGGTCTCCTAGTAGCACGTTCGCTGTCATGCCCAGACCTACAAACATTCTGTCTTCCAAAAACTAGACGTTTTAGTGTATTTTTTTATTATCAACAAAGTTGAATTCAGTGTCTTTATTTCATGGACGGTTAAAAGAATTTTAGAAACGACAATTATAACTATGGGAGCTGTCTTAACAGTTGGAAAGCTTCATGAAATTTTAGGTTCTTGAATTTAAATGGGGTCGTAAAAATCTTTAAGAAGATGAACATATTAGACAATAACAACTGCATGAGTAGCTCACCTTTGGCATCAATAATTACACGTTAGCATAGCGTTGTCCACGATGATTGCAGTATATGTTGAGAAAACCAAAATCGCTTTCGAATTGATGAAAATCAAAGCAATTAACCTGGTGTAGTGTAAAAAAAAGTGTCTTCAGTGTCATCAGAAAAATGGACTTAATTTTACAAAAGCTGTCAAATTGATAAAAAAAAAAAAAAAAAATAGTATGTATTGCTTGAATATTCAAAGGGTTTTGGTTCTAGAGATTACTATTTAACTAGGAAGTATTTTTCATCAAATGACAAAGTGGTGAGTACTTATTATACCTTCCAAAGTTGTTACGTTAATGAATGAATGCGCTACAAAAAACATGCTGAAAAAACAAACCTATTTTAAATCAAAAATTCACAAATACATTCATCAGAGCCTATGCAATTCGAATGAGAAAATTATGTTCACAATAAAAGTGGGTGCTCGATTTTGTGTGGTTACAATTTGATTTTTATGTCTTGTGTGGCTTGAGATCTCTACGAAATACTCATCAAGTTGCGGTTATGGATTAAAATTTTTTTAATATTTTCGTGACTCTTCTTCACCACTTGGTTCCAGTTAAAAGGCACAAACAGACGTATGGTGAAATTGTTTATATTTAAGTGTTGTAAATTTTTTTAAGCAAAATATTACGTTTAGTCACAACATTTTTATTCGAACCTTTGTTGTAGGATTATTAGCAGAAAATATGGTATTTAATTTTACACACAATAATTATTACAGATGCACTAATACCCCGGTTTTGTCGCCTCGCTCTGCGTCAGCTTCGAAGTTGCGTCTTTTTTAAATTTCTGGGATTTCGAAGTTGCGTCGTTTTTGTTTCAGTTTGCGTTACATGTTTCAAAGTTGCGTCGTTAGTACTTCGATTTGCGTCGTTAATACGAAAATGTTTATACAAAGTTAAAACAGAAAAAGGGGATTTACCTTTTAAATATAGTGCAAATTCAGAGTTGTGTCTTTTTAAAATTTCTTTGTTATGTTTTTTTTTTGCATTACTCCAATGAATTTTTACTATAATAAAAACTATTTCAAAAAAAATTAAATATTTTTTATTGAAAAATCCACTTTTTTTTAGGTAAAAATATGAAACTCGGAACCAATTAAATGATAATCAATACAAATGTATGGAAAATCGTATTTCGTTTTGCGTCGTATTAGTATTAGTCTATACTATCACAATAAAATTTCAATAATTAAATTTAAATTAAATTCACAGAAAAAATAATATTTAAAAATAAACTCTTAAAGGTGTTACAAACATTAACACAAACAAAATATACCGCCCACCACATACATATGTATATTGATATCGACTATAAACATTCATTTAAATGTTAAACAATTTAATAACAATAACAAACTAGTTCAACGAACTCAATCAAAACAAACAGAAAAAAATACCCTACAATCTTAGACAGACGACAACAACAAAGGCAAAGAGGAGGGCAACAAACATAATAAAAATCAACTAAAAATCATACAAAAACACCGAACAAAACAAAACAATTAAATTGAAAGAAAAAAAGAAAACAAAAAACACCCGAAAAAAACATGTTCATACACGCGCTGACAGAAAAAATAATATACCTACACACAGAGCCATACAATAGCTCAGTTGATGTTAATACTCATGTAAAGAATATAAAAAGCAAAATATCTGTTACACGTGAGTAGATTTCTATGGTTAAGGTCATTTATGCTTTATGTATTGTCTCTGTTGTGGTTGTCATTGCTAATTAACTGACAACGAATATATAATAAAAGCAATGAACAAATGAAGAAAGAGAGAGAAACACACACAGAGAAAAATATTTTGAAACTTAATAATTTAATACCCAATTATGTTCAAATAAGTAATAGAAAATTTGTATGTGTGAATCACATACAAATACATTCACTTACATACGTCAGTTACAATAATGCCAACTCTTTGAAAACACGTGAGCTTATTTGAAAATATTGAAGCAAGAGCATCAAGAGTTTTATTTCATAAAAATACCCCAAAAGCAATAAGAATTAAATGTAATAGGTTACAAAAGAAAGTGGCTTACATTGTAAACAAACAGTACGTCCCAGTGTCTACTTTCTTTAGAATTTGTTGTTTTTTACACGTGTCGTGTTTCAGATTTCGTAATGAATAAATTTTCATTATCAATTAATTTAAATTAAATTTGAATGAAATACTCAGAGAGCAAAATACATCTGTATAGAAAGCAAATAAAACACAAATTGAGAATAAATTGATTATGACATAATCGAAAATACTCTCAAACTTCCTCTCTCTCTTTCTCTCTCTTATAAAAAAGTATTGTATATTACTACTGTAATCTTGTACACTAATACCTCGGTTTACATCCCTAATAGGGCCTGAAGCAACGCGACGCAAAACGAAGCACGATTTTCAATACATTTGTACTGATTTTCAATTAATTGGTTCCGAGATTCATAATTTTAGCTGAAAAAAGAGATTTTTCAATAAAAAATATTTAATTTACTAATGACCTACAACTTGCAACCATCAGACAACATAAATACGTATATGTGTATGTAAAGGGGAAATCCCCTTTTTCTGTTTTAGCTTTGTACAATCATTTTCATATTAAGACACAACTTCGAATTTCCACTAGATTTAACGGGAAATCCCCTTTTTCTGTTTTAGCTTTGTAAAAAATTTTACACGGCGCAAATCGAATCACTAACGACGCAACTTCGAAACATGCGATGCAAACTGAAACAAAAAGACGCAAACTGAAACAAAATCGACGCAACTTCGAAATCACAGAAATTTCAAAAAGAAGCAGACGCAGAACGAGGTTACGCAAACCGAGGTATTAGTGTACATGTGTACATGTATTGTCAAGGTCAGGAACTTTTTTACTGATAAAAAATCACCATTGAACATAAAAATACAGTTTTACATGAAATTGTTTCGGGTTTTCTATTTAAAGAACACTGTAATAAGAAATAGAGCAGGTTTATAAAACAATTGAGTGAAAGTAAGAGTTTAATTACCGAAATAAATAAATAAGATGAAGAATTTGGAGTATACATACATAACAAAGACCTGCAAATTTGGATTTTTTTTGTGCAAATAAGGTGGATCCAGGTGTTTCCGAAGATATTTTGCGCGCTGAAAACTTTCCATCATATCAGGTTTTCGAGAAACCACGTTAACTAGCAAGTCCTATTTTATAGAATATTGCTTGAAGTCGCCGTGGTCTAGTAGGTAGTGTGTTGGCTTATTAGACGAAAGGCCCGGGTTCGTATCCCAGGCCAGACATCAAATCGAAAAATATTTCTTCGGCGACTTCCTCTCAGCAGATTTCCGGCAAAGACTCTGAGAGTAAAAATTGCCATGAAAAGCTTCTCAAAAATCTGTCGTTCGGAGTCGACTTTAAAATTGTAGGTCCCGTCACTCATGTATAAAATTAACGTACACAACATAAGTGGTGTGAGAAGCTAGGTCGTAATCCTGACTGAAGGGTTGTAATGGCCAATTATGTATGTATGTATGCTTAAAAGATTTAATTGAATGCGAATTGTGACAAAGGCATCAAATTTTAACTTCCTTGTAATGAAGTTTTTATGAACGCACTTTACTTACTGTTTCTGAACTTCGAGAAGATTTTTTGTCATACAAAACTGTTGTGATAACGCTACAATGTAAGGGTTTTAGAAATTAGCTAAAGCATCTTTATAATGCATCTTTAGGTTAGGTGAAATATGATGGCGTATTCCCCTAGAAGCGAGCGGCCCCTTTGTGAATTCACAATCAATATTCAACAATTCTCTAAAACAAGTCAACCTCAGTTTACAATATATTTTGCTATTGCAGCAATCTTCCATTGTACAATGGGTCAATTTCGACCTTCGGGTACTGTACTTGGCTTAACCGATAAGTACAGGTCCTCTAACCTAACCTAACCTGCATAATCTTTCGACAAGTCTAGCAAAATGGAAAAGAGAATCGTTATTGTAAGGAAAATATCCCCGTTAGCATAGTTTAGCCATATTGCTGCCAACGAGATTAAGTCTCCATGTAAAACAAACGGGGAATATCCAATTTAGCAGAGGATATCGAAAACCGAAAAACTCTAACTTATTGGAGATTGCAAACTCCGTGACGGCTAGATTATCACAATGAAATTTTCATAGATATTCTTCTGCCAAGAAACCCATGTAAGAGTTACCTGTCAATGCTGAAATATCCTTGGAAATCCGTACCACTCATGGACGTTCCTTTTTGTTCTTGAAAATTCGTGCATTGGAGACTGAATTGCAGTCTGGCTTTCGATACTAACCGCAGAATGCTTACATGAGGAACAATCTAGTGATAAGGTTTAGGTAAAACAGTGTCAAATTAGATTGTATGTTATCACTTCTGCTATTTAAACTAGTGTGCCGAACATGATAATGATAAGAGTGCGTTAGCCTGAAACAATTTTCATTGGCGTCTCTCCCTTTGTATGCAAATGCTGTAAAAATATTTTGTAATTGTAAAACAATTTGAAATCGAATTCGCCGTAGTTTAGTAGGTAGTGTGTTGGCTTATTAAATGCAAAGCCAGGTTTTCAATCCCTGGCCAGTTATCAAAAACGAAATACAAAAAAAAAATTTCTTCAACGGCTTCCTCTTAGCAGATTTCTGGCAAAAACTCTGAGAGTAAATAAAATTGCAGTGAAAAGTCTGAGTCGACTTTAATCAATGGTGTTGTGAAGCTAGGCCGTAACCCTGACTGAAGGGTTGTAATGGCCAATTATGTATGATGTATGTATTTGAATTTCAATTTGAACTAATATTTCTAATACTTTATGATAAAATTTTGTTAATTTAAATTTTTCTTGAGAATTAAATGATTCAACTTATAAAAATATGTGAATAAAGAAGATTTATAAACATAATCATGTAGAAATATTTATACAAATTATATAAATTTTTTAATATATAATGTTGGTATACATATATATGGATATGGAAAAGAATTTTATTTTATTACATTCTTGTGTACATACCTCTGACATTTTGCAGTTGTTTTCGTATTCTTTTTTTTTTAATAAAACAGCTTAGATTCAAATGATTTGTGTTTCTTTACTGCTCCGTTTACACTTCCAAACGACAAGCGATGTATGAGATGCCAAGGATTTCTATTTATTTACGTTAAATGTCCTTGTAGATGTCTTCCTTAAGGTTTCTTTTGTGTTTTTCTTTTGTTGTTTTTCTTTTTTCTTTGTAGTAAATTAAAAACAAAATTAAAAAATAAAAAAGAATTTAAAATTCAGCAGCTTAAATCACAAACAGGAACGTAAATGCTGGCAAATTTAATTTCGTTTCTAATAATCGTTAAATATTATTTTTAATAAATTTTTGTCAAGAGATTCTTTATATGTATTTCGTTTTGAAGATCCTTTAAACTAAAAGTTGATTTCATTAAAAAAAACATTAAGATTTTTTAATTTTTTTAAATCTTAATAAAATTAAAGTTCGTTTCTTCATAAAGACTTTCCGTTCAATTTTTACAACACTTTTATAAAAATGCATTGTTGTAGTTTTTATTGTTGTTGCTCGTTTTAGATTCTTACTAAAGTGTAGTAAATGTTGTCAGAATAGTAAAACTGTAAAGAGAAGGAAATTAAATTTAATTTATTTGAAAAACTTGAAAAATTTTAATTAAACATTGCATCTATTGAGAAAATATTTTTTGTTTTTTTTTTTATTTTACTTAATATTTTATTAAATTTTAATTGTTTTTAAATTACTTTAAAATGAATAATAAAAGAGACAATAATAGTTTATTAAACAAAAATTAAATATTTAATTGCATATTTTGTCATTTATTTTAATTATGATGATTTAGAAGGAAAATTGCATTTTTTTTGTCATTTTATTGAATGCCGTTGGCATAAATTATCATTATGGATATTAAAGTTGGAGAACATTTAAATAAATTATAAAGAAAATAAATTAACTTGTATGATAGTCACAGTCAGACTAAAGTAACGATATAATACTCTATGCAAAATCGGGTTTTTTGCTACTTAATCTGACAGCAAAAAATTTTTAAATAAAAAGAAAATTATTTGAGCTTAGGTTATAGGAAAATTAATTGAGTTGTCGAGTATTGCGATCTATAGAATTTTAAAATCTGTTACTGTTCTATTATTGTTCTGGTAAAGTTACATTCAAAATCTTGAACGTATTCCAAAAGCGGATAGTCTTAGAAATTCAGGTTGAAGGTTCTCTTATGTAAGCGTATTATAATCGGCTAATGACAGAACCGTTTAACAAACTTAAGCTTTTCACAATCGATATCTTCTGAATAATTTACCGAGAAGAAATTCAGATTTTTTTCTTAATAATTTTGCTCCAGCTAATCCATAGCATACAATTTAATGTCGAATCCGATTGACAAATTGTAGTAAGGGTTTCATGATAATTTTACGAAAGATTACCGATAATGGATCATCGTAAGACATTTTGTTTTTAAGATGACAAAGCTGAGTTTTAATGTCCCAAGCCCTTATCTAGTAAGCTACCACACTGGTTAATTGTTCTCCTGTACGTGCACCAAGAGCTTCGAAAAGTACCAGAAGATCCTCTTTTGATTAATACTCATTATAATATAATGTCATCCGCTATTCGTCATATCTAGTACGTTAATCGAGGATTAACGGATTATATCTCTGCGAGTACTATGGCTGTAGCTAAAGGAAATCGAATATGTACGCAGAATACAATTATCTCCTCCAGGACAGCCTATATAATAACGGGTGATTTTTAGCTATTATCTTTTTGGCAACACTGGTTTAAACAGCTCGTGTACGTTTCGTGTTTTGTTTCACTGTTAAACATCTTCAGTTTCATCTATAGTTTAACCATGAATCGTCTTACGAACGAACAACGCTTGCAAATCATTGAGTTTTATTATCGAAATGCGTGTTCTGTGAGGAAATTTCATGGCGCGCTCCTTCCGTTTTATGGTCAGTTTAATCGGGCCATTGTGACTAAATTTTGCGCCTAATTTGCTTTGATGGACATTAAACCACTAACACGCTTACTAACACCATCCAGAAAAAGTCACTGTTTGGTGCGGTTTATGGGCTGGTGGCATCATTAGACCGTACTTCTTTAAAGATGCTTGCGAATCATAACGTAACTCTGTGATATGGTGAACGCTATCGTTAGATGATATCCAACTTTTTTTTGCCCAAAATTCAAGAGCTTGACTTGCGTGACATGTGGTTTCAACAAGACGGTGCCACATGCCACACAGCACGCCTAGCAATGGACTTATTGAGGTGGCAAGTTCGGTGAACATTTTATTTCACGTTCAGGAGCCGCCTAGATCGAGTGATTTAACGCTTTTAGAATATTTTGTGTGGGGCTATGTTAAAGCTGATGTCTATACAGACAAGCCCAGCTTCAATTGACGCATTGGAAGACAACATTGAAGCATTTATTTGTGAGATACCGGCCGAGGCGCAGTCGCAGTCAACATTTGCATGAAATAATCTTCAAAACTTAAATTATATGGACCGTACTATCGATTCAAATAAAGATTTCATGCATTTTTCTGAATTGTATGTGTTTTTTTTTTTTTGGAAAATTTTCCAATAGCTCTTTAAAAATCATCCCATTAGTAATAATAATGCGACATTCTCACACCACGGTGTGCACTGTGGTCATTGTTCAGTCAGCCACTAATAGTCCCTTCTACGGCAGGTTTTTTGCAGTCTATATAGATTTGATACTATTTTTTTGGCAATGTCTGTTTGATGATCTTAGAAGGATGAAGAGACAACATAAAAGCATATTGAGGAGCATTTGAGAAAGATCCTTTTTAAAATTGTGCGAGAGATATAAAGTGTTCAATTGACTCTAGTCAGTTCCTGAAAACTAACTGTCAGAAGAAGCAAGTTCCAAGATCAACAAGAGCCGCATGTCTAGCCTAGAAAATGTAGATTTCCCTCATGATAGGATTAAAACCTTGACCTTAAAGATATATCCATACACATATATATAATGAAAAAACAATGTTTAAAATGCATATAAAATTCCTAACAATTAAATTTATTTTTTGCTATCCATGCTCTAGGAAATACTAAAAAAAAAAATAAATTGCGCCAGTAAATCATATAAAAATTATTTCAGTTTTTGCACTTTTGTTACTGATGACTGAATATGAATATAAAATTCAAAATAAATAATAATAATAATGAATTTATTTTCATCAATGCCACAATCTATCAATATGCTAATTAAATATCCGATGGTATAGAAAAAAAAAGATGTCAACTTGTCAATAACAATTTACTGGCCAACGGCAAATAATGCCAGATATGAACAATCAATTAAAAACTAAATAATAATATAATATTCAATGGATTTAATTTTATTTATTTTTACAATTTAACATCACCCAAACGAACTTTTGATTAAAATCAACAAAAAGAAAAACACAGACTGTATGCCTGAAAAAGTGAAAAAAAACATGAGAAATTATTAGAAGAATGTTGAGATTCATACAAAATATCAATAGAAAGCTTTAATATCATTGCCTGGAGACAGAAAAATTACTTTTATTCTGAATATTAACAAAGAAAGAAAAATTTTGTTTTTTTTTGTTCATATTTTTTGTGTAAATATTTTCATAGCCAGTAGTAGTATTGCTAACATTTAAAATTTTATTTATTTTTTTTCTTCTTCCTTGCTTTTGATTTTAGTCACTTGATCTTTCTATTGTTATTTGGGTTGATAAGGCTCGTTTACAATGGTTTCGATATGGTTTTATTTTCTCTCTGTTATTGTTATTTGTACAGTATATATTAATTTTTTTAATTAGCACTTTAATTATTAAAAGTTAAAAATAAATTATAAGTATTTCACGATTTATATTTTTGCAAAATTAAATTAAGCATGTTTATAAAATTAAAAATAATTTCAAATACTAACAGCAAAATTGGTCTTATTTATTGGTAGAAGTATATGAAAATGACATAAGATTTAAAGGAGTGAAATCGTTACCTATTGTTAAATGAATGTGTAAATAAAAATGGACACATTTTGATAACAATGGAAGAAGAATTTGTTTAACTAATAGGAATTGAAATAAAGCAGCATTAAATATCAAACGTTTTCATTCCTTTACAATACTGCATTATTATTGCAAAACCTAAAGACCATAACAAAATTAAATTCACAGTAATAATGATCGTTTCCATTATTTGAATAAAACTAGAAAAATTTGAACAAAAATAAATTAATGTGTGTCTGTATATTAAATTTTATTATAGAAAATTAAATAAATTATTCATTAAAAATTAGAAAAAATAAAAGAAAATCTATAATAAATATGATATAAATTCGTTTTATTTTTGGCTAAAAATTCACATATTTGTGGTTGTCATGCGTTGTTAGCACCTCTTGCTGTGAATGCTACTTTTATAGACGTTGTTGTTATTATTATTATCTCAGGCATCGACTTAATTTACATGTTAAAATATGAAATTACGCTTAACATTGCAATTATAAATTATGAGTGATCGACCAGCCAGCATGTTATACTTGAGTTACAAACATTGAAATTGAAAACTTTTAAAATCCAATACTGGATGTGTCCCCGCAAAACAAAACCAAAAAATAAAAACTTATACAGAGAATGAATGTAGTTAAACAACGTTATTTTATATAGAATATGAAATTTAAGACTGGAGTGTGTGTGCATTTTGTAAAATACAAATTTATTTAATTTTAATTAATTACTCGGAAACATGAAATTCAACCCTATTTTTTTAAAATTTTCTTTGGAAAAACATATTTTTGGCAACATTTATGACAAGTGTGTATATTATTTTGGTATACAGTAAAAAATAAAATGTTTGTGAAAACATTACTTAGATCTAAGAATGATCAAAAGAAAAATAATAACAACAAGCAAACAATTTGAGATACTCCTTTATACAAGATACTCACATACAAAGTATTTTCTGGAATCCAACATCAGCCTTTGCTTTCATTAAAAAATATAAATAAATTTATAAAGATTTTGAAATTAACAAAAGTTTACACACCAAAATAGGATAACTAACAGGGGAAGGTAAGCATTAAAACGTCAATTAAACAGTGAGACAATCACGAACCCCCAGAGGCCCAGGTGAGAATCGAAGCCATGGCCACGGTACTTGAATTATAGTACACTAACAGCCCATCTGGACGCAATTACCTTAATGTCTGTAGTCTTATGGGCTATTCTCTTGGACTTCTAGTTTACAGGAATATTCAACAATATTCTTTGCTTATGCAAGTTCTACTAAACAAATTCATTTTTCTAACAAAAAACCAATATTTTTAAATTATATTTTCTCTAAACCTATTCCCGACACCTCACTAACACGGAAACGAAAAGGACTGTTCTTATCAATATTTGTATATAGTGGAAGTGGTGTACTCGCTCTAATAGTGTTAAATAAATTAAATAAGTGTGTCTTTGAAAATCAAACTAAAATATTACTTCACACTCATCAAATATTTTCATTCCTATAGCCTTTAAGCAATAAGCATTAGCTGTGTAGACTATATTAAGTCCTTTTATCTTATGGTAAATTCATCTGATTAACCTAATGACTTATTAATCAATATTCCAAGTTACAACACTAAATGAAATATTTTCGAAACAAAATCAGTTTGCAAAGTGCATCAACATTGCATATTAGGTATGCCAATCGGGAAATCCCGAATCTCGAAATCCCGGGATTTTTAAAAACTCGTCCCGGGATTTTTCGGGATTTTCGGGATTGTGAATTCATATGTATTTTGACCCTACAAAAGGTCCTGAAAAAAATTCTATATCACTTGACTTCGATAATAGCTTCTCAGATGAGGAAAACCCCACTACCATTTATAAAAACTTATTTGATGCCATCGAAGAATGCAAAAGCTCTATAAAACGAATTAATAGGGTAGCTGATTTAGATACTCAACGGTCCAAAAAAATAGATTTATTTACATCACGAGGTAGTAGAGGTTAATATTTACGAGCTGCATACAGCTATCTTGGAACTATGTTACCAACAAATGTTGATTGCGAAAATTGTTTTTCAACGGAAGCGAATGTTAACAACAAAATTTCGTTCAAGCCTATCAGATCAAATGTTAGATGCTTTAAACTTTTTGTTGGAATTTAAATAATTTTCTTAAATGAATCATATTTACTTTTGTTAATTTACGCTTTTTTACGTTTTGTCTTGCTTTTTTATATTATTTTTAATGACATATAATTCTGATATACATAATTGGAATACAAATGATTCTGTAATGAAATATTTTTATTATCAAGAGAAAATCCTGATTTTTCGGGATTTTTGGATCCCGAATTATCCCGGGATTTTTTAAAAATCAATCCCATTAGGCATCCCAATTGCACACCATAAGAAGTTTAGGCGTCGAAGCCTTGAACATTGAATTTACTTCAATTTTCCACAAATATTACTGCAGATGGTATATTAAAACTTATTTATTATTTTGTTTATTTAATTTAATAAAATAAATTACAAAGTTTAATAAACACACAGAATTACAATAGGTGACACAAGCAATATTAACAAGGCGTAATTAATTTAATTTATTTAAAAAAAACATCAACACATTTACACTGATATTCACATACTTTTGTCCTTGACTGTACTCTGTGTATGTGCGGCTTACTCATGCAAGCTGCATGCATACTTTGCAATTTTATTGTGATAAACTAGACTTGATGGTGTCATGATTATTTTTGACTTAATTTTCTTTTCTACTACAATACCACAGTGTATGTCTGTATGCATGAGTTTATGATTTTACTGCATAATACAATATACAATACAAAACATGTCATAAACAGCCAAAAACGCCCAAGTAAAATACGTAGAAACAAATTAAAAAAAAAAAAAAAACTGATAAATTAAAAACAAAACAAAAAAAAAACAAACTAAAATTGCTGTTACCCGAGTAGGCGCGAGACGAAATTTAAAACACTCTCTATTAAATTATTGAATGCACTTTGTTTTCTGGAATTACAACTTCTACTACTACAGTAGTTGTTGTTGTTGTCGTCGTTGTTGACAGCAGACAAATTGTTAAAACCGGACTAAAGCAAGTTTTAAATCATACACATGGCTAAAGACAAGATAGCAAAAAAAAAAAAATTAAAATGTGTTTTAAGGCAGGGTACGGAATTAGTAATTTAGTTATCGATTAAAACAGGACATATGTATGTAACACGCATATGTAAAACCAAGGGTTAAAGAATTCTTTTTATTATACCTAATATAAGAGGAAAGCAATACAATGAGGAAAACGTGAGGTGGACGTAGAAATCAATCTCTTCCTGCAACCTACATTCTGTATTGTTTTACTTAAAAAATATTCTTAATTTATTTAACAATAACATACCCTGACCGCATGCTGTAACACATAAGCGTGTTTGACACCTCTACTGTTTATTTAAATCTTAAAATTGACGTATTTGTTGTGTTTCTTAAAAAAAAAAAATTTAAAACCGCCACATTTAACATAATTTTAAACAAAAACAAATATTCACTCCAGAGCCTTTATAAGAAACAGAGAGGTAGTCTTACATATGTTTTCATTTTCTGTTTTTTCTTTTATCACTTTAATCAAAAACTTCAAAATGTTATGGAAAAAGAAAACACAATGGATTGTTTAACATTTTATGACTTCCTGCCTGTAAAGTACAGCCTTTTATTAAGACGCTGTCTGAAATCACTATTTGCTTTACATTCATTTGAATTATTACTGTGGAGTACTAGTTGCATATAAAATCAACTACACGCAGTTTGTTATTCATTGCAACACATATGTGTACTACAGTCATTACGTAAGTATGAAGTCAAAGAGAAAAAGAGCGCGGAGTCTACAAACAATCACCGGAGTGCACTTGCAGGGTATAACATCGAAATTGTGGCAATGAGAGCTTTGCTTCTTACAATGCGATACTTTTAATTCAAGAACGAAGAATTTCGTTTACCTAGATCTAAAAGTGAATAGCATTTTTGTGTAGCGATTAAAAATACTGTAGGGAAGTACAGCCTTCGTATAGAATATTGTGTTCACCATCATTCCGGCATTGTATTTTGCTTTCCACAATCTGCAATATGAGATGTCAATAGGTTGGCGCTAATATGTGCCGAATTATTCAGGGGTCTTGTGGATTTTATTTACATTTCTCTGTGCTGTATTCAATCTTGCTAGACAGGAAAGTTAATTACAAGGATGTGATGATTTTCAAGCAGTTTATATATGGCCAAAGTCCTGTTTAGCATTGTAAACGGTATAAGCGATGTCGAATTTATATATGATGTCTATTGTAAAAAATATCAGAAAAATTTTCTTTTCAGTTCCCTTTATGATCCTATCAGGTTTGTCCTATATCCCTGGTAGCTTGCATAGTTCTTATGTCAGATTAACACTAAACCTATCGGATCTTCATGTATTCCTATTTCTACCAATGGGGGTCAAATGACCCCTTGCGGTATTTAAGGATAGATTAAATATATTTCTCAGTAAAAAAAATTAACAAGAGAGGAGTAAATCTTGGAATATACATTCGACGTATTTTGAAGTAAAAGTTGTAAAGGCAAATGGCGATGTGATGACATTATTTTCAAGAAATTCGGACAAGAAGTTCAAAATAGGTCATTTGACCCGTCCATGGTAGGTTTAGTGTTAACTAAGTTTTATTAAGTCTAATCTTCTTGCCTCCTTTTTCCCTTTTTGAGATGGAATCCAACTTTATATACAATAAAGGGGGAGATAAAATACCTCCTAGTCATATACTAATTTTAATCCCAAGTTAGTATTCGTGTTTTAATAGCCTGGTTGTGTTTTTTGTAAAGACACTCGACACAAAATATTTCGGTTTTGGAAGATATCCGTACATTATAGCAAAAACTATAAAACACGTGGACATCAAAGATATGTGTTCGAGTTCATAAGATTCCCTTTTTTACGTGTGCTTTCCGTTGGTTCGCCGTGGTCTAGTGGGTAGTGTGTTGGCTTATTAGACAAAAAAGGCCCGGGTTCGAATCCCAGGTCAGACATCAAAACGAAAAAATATTTCTCCGGCGACTTCCTCTCAGCAGATTTCTGGCAAAGACTTTGAGAGTAAAAATTGCCATGAAAAGCTTCTCAAAAATCTGTCGTTCGGAGTCGACTTTAAACTGTAGGTCCCGCCACTCATGTATAAAATTAACGCACACAGGATAAGTGGTGTGAGAAGGTAGGTCGTAATCTTGACTGAAGGGTTATAATGGCCAATTATGTTTATGTATGTTCCGTTGGTTCCTAAGGAACAGTTTAGATAGTGTGTAAATACGCCTTAACAATCTTTTAACATTATCTGGGACTTACATGGACTTACATGGTTATTTGTTGAAACCCGAAAGCACCATAGATCGAGTAAAAAAAAAGAACTCGTAAAGCGGGTGAACATATATTTTTATTTTAGAAACAAACATTGCCTTTGGGTTCTCTTTCGGCAAACTTTTTTTATCGGAGTATCTTGGCTCAACTGTATGCTTGAACCCTATGGTTTAATGGTTCTACAATCCATATCGTCCGCATATGCAGACCATAAACCTGACGTAGAATCCTTGTCGGAAATAACTCAAGAATAACTTGATTTGTTTTTACAAGTACCAATCCTATAGCTCAAAATATTATGGACCCTATAAGCGTATAATAGTCCAAAATACAATTTCTTGGCAATCATGTTCTGCGCCTAGGTACTCCTAAACTTTTATCAGATCTATACAAGATAAGGTATGCAGCATAAGGTGAAAGGAGTTTAAATTTCAATTTTCTCAAGTAAGAATTTTTATCAAAAATCTAAAAAATTTACTGTTCCCTCTTAGTATAAATTCTCTTTAAAAGCTTTCTTCTCAACACCCTGTAAAAACATTGTTCCCCATTTAACTTTATACAATAAGCCGTTGTAGTAGGCTATTGAAATGGTGTACAAGTACATACCTACAG
The DNA here is from genome assembly GCA_014635995.1 of Sarcophaga peregrina. Classification (NCBI taxonomy): domain Eukaryota; kingdom Metazoa; phylum Arthropoda; class Insecta; order Diptera; family Sarcophagidae; genus Sarcophaga; species Sarcophaga peregrina. Next base: position 31,546,135 of record CM025790.1, read on the forward strand.
TTGTGCTATGTTGTGCTAATGGCATCAGATAAAGAAAGTGTGTGTTTTTTTCTCACTCCAATTTACAATAAATAAAAAGCAACAGGCGTTTTGGAATCGTGTACAGACATGTACTTTCTCGATGTTCTACAGCTGAAAGTATAAAAGTTTACTAGGTTAAGAAAGTGTTTTTTGTTCTCTTCCTTTTTTTGCTTTTAATTTTATAACATACTCAGCACAATTAACACTCTTGCATAGAAAGGAAATACCAGGAAACATTAAAAATTTAGAGGCACTAATTACTGACATTGTGTGTGTGTATGTGTTTTGAAATAGAAATGTTAAGAGATAATCTGTTTACGAGCAACTTTTCTGGCGTTATTTTAATTACAAGAATGAATGTTTTTAAATCTTTTTTTTTTTCTTAATTGCATAAAAACAGTAGAAGTTCGTTACAAAGTTTAAAATTATTTTAAATTTTTTACTGTCGGATTGTGTTTCATAAAATGTTGCGTTAATTTAAAAACTTCTCACTTCATTTCACTGAAAGAAAAAGAACTGGTTACGCATGCGCCAGAGTCACTTTGTCTGCTTAAGACATTGTCGTTGGTTTTTTTTTTTTTGGGTAAGAAAATAAAAAGTATATTGACAGCCTACAAGAGAAAAATAAAACCTAAAATTTGCAAGATTTGGTTAAAAGTTTTTTTTGGTAATGTTTGCCAGTATTGCGGTTATCCATCTGAATACGAAATTTGATCCGCTTCTGTTTTGTTCACTGAAAGCCGAAATTGATCCATTTTTGTCTGGCGTGTAAATTTTGTTTTATTGAACACATTAAGTCAGGTTCAATTGATTTTTAAACTCAAGTTTATTTATCCCAAAAGAATTATTTATCGTCACCCAACTTAACTTACCCAAAAAAATTTGACAATATTTTGAGATTTTTTTGTAATATTTTTGTTTTAATTTTAAAAATCTGGCAATGAAACAATTTAAAAAAAAAAATAATGTTAATTTATTAAGCGCTGCATTCATTTGTTACGAAAATCGCATTTGCGCTGCGAATTTCAGTGTAAAAATTTAATCAAAAAGCTAAAATAAAATCAAAAGACGAGAAGACCCTATAAATATTTATATAAAGGTTATTAGAATTTTCTAAATTTTTTTCTTATAATAATTAATTGTAGTTTTCGAACGTTCTCACCAGAATCAAACGGTATGTATATTTATTTAATGTACAGTCTCTTTTGACGCTCACTGTGTATGCATTCTGTCAAATTTATATGAATTGGTTCATTAAAGAATTAATAAAATAATAGTGAACAGCGGCGAATAATCGAATCACAATGAAAGAAGTGGCGAGAGTGGCGTTAGCATTACGGTTGTCTCATTCAACGCAATTTATTCGAATTTTTTTAATTCAGACATCTATTAACAAAGTTTATGTTTCACTCTTTTTGGTTTAATTAAATTTATAGAGAGAGGAAACGCTTAATGAAAGACTTATAACAAGTTTATCATCATTCATGTTTTAAAATGATATCATCATTAAATATTTTGAAACAGATTAAATAATATTTCGAAAGATAATTAAATTCAATTAAAATTTAATAAATTAAGAAAAAAAAATTTTTTTGTATGAAACCCACATAATTTTGATAAATTTTTAATTGTTTCTTATTTCATTGCGGAATGTGCATCATCCGTTTCTTTTTTTTTTTAATATTATTAAAGTGAAAAAGACACAGTGACACCTAAAAAATGAAATAAAAATTAACGGCAGTAATCAATATCAATAAGGCCGCATTTATCTGCCACAATCAAGAGATGTTTTAAATTTAAAAGAAATTATTGCGGCTCCACTGGTATGTAGCAAGCTGTTGCATCATCAAGCTGCGACCCAAGTTTAAGCAATAAAAATTTATTTTATTTGTTTCCTTTATTAAAAATTATGTTCAGAATTAATTTTTTTTTTATTATTTCTTATATAAAGAAATAAATTATATGTGCCTGTAGTACACTGAAAAGGGAATTACGCCCTTTAAAGGGAAAGCAAAGCAGTATGCCAGCCAGACAAATCGGAAATAGTAATTGAAGTAAAGAATACATTTTCCGAATTGAGAAAGTGTTGTGGTAAGAATTACAAATTTCAAGAGAAAACAATAAAATACAATACAGGGTGCAGAGCTTAATTCATATCACATTGATATTTTGTTTTAACAAACACTTACGAGGCAGAATTAGAAATTAAAGTAGATTTATATCTATGAAGACAGCAGTAAGTATCCCTTATTGTGAAAGGTATGTGATCATCGTAATTTAAAATGTTCTGGTATATGGGATTTGAATTTTGTTCCTGTTTTCTTTTTTTTTGAATATTTGGCTTCATTTTTCCAATTCCAATTATAACAAATTGAAAATTCTACGATGCAGAGGATAATTACAGGGTGAGACAGTGAATATACACCCGAGTAACTATATAGTCCATGTTGTTCAGTTAGTTGAGCAGAACTCAAAAATATGTTTTTTTTATTTCTCAAACCCTCGAAACTGACAAAAACTGTTTTTTTTTTTTAATTTACGCACAAATTTCTAGATTACCTCAAACATTTCTGACCCGATTTCCAAAATTTAAATCTGCTTGGAAAGGGGATGATAACTTAGTCCCTTCTTAAGAGAACAGACTTTAAGAATATTATCACTTATCATGTATTATTTTTATTAAAGTTTGCTATTATGAATTAACAAACTTGAAAGAATATGAAAAAAATTCGCATTTTCCAAATTTACTTCATTAAATCTCATAGCGTATTAAGTCAAATAGTAGATATATGTATACCGTTTTAAAGCTACATCTCACTCCTTTCCAAAAAGATTTAAATTTGTTTGATGTTTGAGTAATCCAGACATTTGTGCGTAAAATAAAACAAAAAAAAAAAAACAGTTTTTGTCAAATAAAAAAAGTTTGGAGGGTTCGGGAAATATAAAAAAAAATATTTTTGAGATATTTGACCTGCAGTTTGAACCGTGGCCTTACGTCTAATAAGTTAGCACATTACCTCCTAGAGTACTGTAAGGTTAACACTTCGATATGAATTGTGTGATTGATGAATATTCAAGTTGGCTATTGTTGTGTGAGACTTTGGAGTACGTTTGATTTGATAGACCGAAAAGCATCCATATGAAGCTTCTAATAAAACGAAATATTTAGAAACAGCGGTCAATGTCAAGAAAAAACAGCTTCTTTCACTAACATAGGAATCACTAATTAGACTAAACTTATTTCATTCAAAATAATGTCATAGAGGCAATTGCAGTCTGAAGTAAAATTTGAACAAAACGTTTGTATTTTTACTCAAGGTACCAAGATATTTTACACTATAACAAACAGGTCTTCTGATTTATTTATTTATTTTTAATAATTTATTGGTTTTTACTTACATATTGGTATTTAACAGTTGGTTTCTAGAAACTTACCTGCAAATAAAAAATAAAAAAATTGTTAATGCGTGATAAAAAAAATTGGTAAAAGAATTTCTTCTATTTTCCTAAATAAAAATTCAAAAAAATGTTTTTTTTTTTAAATTTTTGCTTTCAGTTTATCCGGTTTTAGTATTTGACATACAATAGTGCATCATTATTTGAGTCTCGTAAATCTGTCATCTTTATAAATAAAAATAACACGCACACTCACTCTCAATTAAATCTACTCTTGTGGTACAATATAAAATAAATGGAAAACTGGTTTAGCTTGATGTAATAAGTAAAATAACATAAAAAAGAAAATTAAATAAAAAAAAATATTTTTACAGAGCTGGAAATGATTAAATAATAGCAACTAATTATGACAGCTATTAATTTGCTTTTTGTTTTTCTGTTTTCTAGGTGATTATTGTCATAAAAGAAAATAAGTTGTAATGGAATTCCAAAATTGTGAAAAAAAATCCAGCCTGAGGAAATCGAAATTGTTAAATAGAATGACAAGTTTCTGGTATGAAGTTAAATATATTAAATTTTTTATCGTGGTAGTTGGATGAAAACCAGAAATTCCGAAAACTTAATCAAGGTGAATATATCAAAAAGTAAGGCTTATTGATTGCAAAACTTCTGTTTTTCCCAAATACTTATATTTTTAGAGGCTTTATCACTATCTGAATCCATTTGAAAATGATTCCGAATCGAACAGTGTCAGAGCCCTGATGCCCTAGTGTGCAGTGGTCGCTTCTTTTTAATTCAATGCACAAAAATTGTCACAAAAATTCGATAAACGTCTTATAGCGGTGAAGAAAAAATTTACCCAACACCCGATGTGAACCACCCTCTACCACTTCACAAAATTTACATAGACGATGCTGTAATTTTGATCTAATGATCAAAGATTAAGAAAGTTGATGAAATCATGCCAGAATTTGAGAAAGATCAGCACATAAACTTTGTAGAAAATGGTTCGATGTTTGGGTGCTGAAGTTTCGCCAAACAACTTTTTTTTTGAAAATGCTTTAAAAAAAAACTACTAAATATTTTCTCAAATCTCTTTTTTATTTGAAAATACAATCCTTCCGGTTAATAATGGAAAATAATTTCATTCAAAAGCCTGCCTCGGCTGGCCATGCAATAGCCTACACGATAAGGCCCATTTTTAAGCATATTATCGATTGTGTGCAGCTGTATTTCACCAATGGCTTCACACGTCAATTGTCTCTAGCTTGACGGCGTAACTCTTATCTTTGCGGTACCTCACAAATAATAGTCTAACGGGGCCAAATCGCAACTCCGAGGTGGCCAAATAACATCAGCTTTGCGGCACATAATGCGATCTTCAAAAACAGGGCGCAAAACATCGAGTGTAGCATAGGTTGTGTGGTACGTAGCGCCGTACTGTTGAAATCAAATGTTGCCAATATCTTCCTCCTCAATTTTTGTAAACAAAAATTCGTTCAACATGGCCCGATAACGATCGCCATTGACTGTAACAGCCACTCCTTGCTCAGTTTCGAAGAAAAATGCTGGTCCAATCCGCACCAAACAGTGACTCTTTTTGAGCGCGTCGGCTTTTCAAATGTATGCGTGCGGATTTTCTGTGCTCCAAATGCGACAATTTTGCTTGCTTACATACCCCCAAGATCAAAATGAGCTTCATCTGAAAAGATGTTTTTTTTTTGCCAAAATCGGAATCTTCTGTAAGTCGATCGCAGGCCCACTTAGCGAAGCGAAAACGCTTTGGATGGTCGATTGTTCAAGCGTATACAGAACCAAACATATTCTTTCAGCGGAAAAATGAAACTAATTATCTGTTAAAACAGACATGAGCTAAGCGCTACCATTCACGAAATAAGCACAAGTTTAAAAAAAAACGTTAGAAGGTGGACCCGAAACAAAATAAAATAAAGTGATGATGAAAAGGGGATCAATACCAACTAGAAATTATGAAAAAGACCATGAACTGAAGCTTCTTAAAGGATGTCAAAACAAGAGTTAGTGCCAAAAAGGATAAAACAATGTGGCAGATTAAATTGGAAGGCGAGTATTAATCATAGAGTTCTACAATCTTATCAAAGGTTCTGATGTCTACTGTCAAAATTGAATGAGATTACAGACATATTTTTGGTACATTGTGGGCCAGAATTATTCCAAACGTTGGGCTACGACTACTTATTATGGAAATGAGGAACGAAAGCAGGAATAAAAAATATTAAATTACATCTGACTGGAGCATACTCTTCGCACATGTACCAAAACTATCTACAGTGTGAGAGACATGTAAATTGATTTTCGTATGAAGATATGTGTATTGCTAAACCAATTAAGTATTTAAAAGCGTATATAGGCAGAATTTGTTTCTAAGAAATTTGTAAAAACTCGTCAACAATAAATTAAAACATTAACGTCATCTGTGTGCACCAACACCTTAAACGCATTTATTATATCGTCTTTTAATTTCTCTTTTTCTTTCTTTTTCTCATCTTTTGCTGCTTCATAAACGGTTGTTTAAATTTTATTTGTTTATAAAACATTAATTTGTTTACATCATTTTAATTTAACATTGAAAAATATTTTTTTGAATTTTTTTATTTCACTTCTCCAAACAGAGAAAGAGCCAGACTGTGTATACATTTGTATTTATGGTTGTGTAAAGCGAGACCTTTTGGGGAGTACAAATGTAAATATAAATAGATGAGTGCGAGTGTATGTTTGTTTAATAAGTGCCTCTATTTAGAACGAATTAAAAAACAATTTGAATTTTCTTAAATAAATACAAAATAAATAAACAAAAGACTTTAATAGTGTTATTGTTTATATTTTTTTGTATTTCAGTTCAGTTCAATGTTTTTATTTGTATACACAACCAACAACAAAAATAATATCAAAACGAAAACAACTCTGAAACTATTAAACGATGATATGAGAGGCATTATTCACCTTCTTTTTTATTTTCTTTTCATTTTTCTTCAATATGAAAAGTGTCTGTTTATGATCTGCATTCGAATATAAATTTAATATGTTTTCAATATTTATGTATTTTTGTTGTTATTAAAAATATTATTTTGATTTTATTGTTTTCTTTATATGTACATATGCATACTATGTATATCTGATATTAATTTCTCTTTAGATAACGAACTTGTGATTTATTAGTTTGAATATAAAGAAAAGCAATATATTCCTTGCATTAAGGAGTTTCTTAAGAAATATTTGTGAACTATAAGATACCGTAACCCGAGTTCGATCCTGGTTATATGAAAAAAATTACAGAAACTCAAGCGGAAACTATGTTTACACCCATAGTGGAATGGGATGGATAGGGATGTAAAGAAAGTTTTCTAACACAAAAGCATTAATCGGAAAAGGTCGGTTAGTTTTACAGGAATAACCTAGCAATTGAATACGTACTCTTACAATTCAACATAGCTGATGCATTTACTCGATCGTTCGACATACAACTATTCGCACTTACGACCATTTTTTTCATTGAAAATACTTGAAGAAGACAAATATATAGTTACGGGGAATCTCTAAAATATATTATTACTTAAATAGAGTTTGAATTACAGTCAAACCCTGGTTATAGCGAACTCCAGTGGGACCAGAAAAAATAGTTCGTTATAGGCAAAGTTCGTAATAAACGGTGTGAAGTCATAGAAGAAAATATAAAATACAAAGAATTTTTTTCGTTTATTAAAAACAAAAAGTATATTTTTTTTTTATTAAAAACCATAAATATGTTTTAATTCTTTTTATCTATCAACTAATTAAAGATGCTGAGTTATAATTTAATGCTGCCATATTAAATAAAATTGAAGACTATTGCCACTCTTCAAAGTTATTTCTGAAGGTTCGTTATAAAAAAAGGTAAAATGTATGAAATTTAATTACTGGGACCATTTAATGTAGTTCCATTTAACCGAGAATTCATTATAAACGAGTTCGTAATAAACGAAGTTTTTTGTATGAAAATTGTTATTAAAACATTGGGACTTGAAAATATGTACGTAATAACCAAGAATTCGTTATAAAAAGAGTTTGACTGTATATAAATTTTGGATAGTTTCATTTCTCCTAGCCCTAAAAGTTAGTAGTACAGTATGTAATTTTTTTTTAATTCTTTTTTATATGAAATTCGACTTACGACCGATGACCAGAACCTTTCTCGATCGTAAGTCGGGGTATACCTGTACAAAAATTATCTCGAATTAAATCACATTTCTGAGAGAAGGCTTCACTTTTTCGCAAAGGAAATATAGAAAAATGGATCACACTAATCTAATCTATTATAATTACTCGGAAATCTATATAGAATCCTCTTGCAGAAGCTGGATTGACGCAGCATAAAAAGGAATTACTGAGCACATTCTTTATGATTGTGAGGGTCATAGATTTCTGTGGCATAATAATTGCAGGCATCCACAACTCATCAACAGAACTTATTTAACCAGAGATTATTTAAAAATAAATCCATTCTCTTACAAAGTTGTTCTGATAGCTAAGAAAGTGTATTTCTTTTTCATACTTGGCTCTTTCAAGAACCAAATTATATGGAATATATAAGTCAAATGTTGAACCATTATTTACTTACTGAATTGCCCATAACAATCCTTCAGTCAGAGTTGCAATCTAGCTTCTCAGAGCACCGATTTTGTGTATATTAGTTTTATCGATGAGTGGCGGGACCTACGGTTTAAAGTCGATTGCGAAAGACAGATTTTTTGGAGCAGCTTTTCATGGCTATTTTTTTTACAGTCAGAGTTGTTGCCATAATACTGTTGAGAGAAAGACGCCGAATACATATTTTTTTACATTTCGTTTTTTTTGAGATGTCTAAGTTAGGTTTTGGACCTCGCTTCTAATAAGCTAACACCCTACCTATTAGACTATGGCGATTCTTGAGGCACTACTTGGTTATTTATTTAAACTACTGCGCATGTCTCTTTTCCTAACGTAAATGTTATGTTATCCTCCATAGACTTAATGACTTTTCCAGATAAAATTAGATTTGCACTAAAACCACTTGAAATAACTTTTGCATTGACCCACGTATTTATAAGTAAATAAGTGTATGGATTGCTCTTTTAATTTCTAATTCTCTTTTTGTTTTGTTATTATTTTAATTTTTATTACTTTTATAATATTGTTTTTTAATTTTATTTTTTATTGATTTTTATCTTTTGTTATGCGATGGAATTTGAAAACTTTTGTAGTTTAAATGATTTAAACGAAATAAAATAAATTATTTGTTTGTTTTACATTTTGGAATTTCGAAAATTTCAAGACGATTGTAAAAATTATAATTCGTATAACATTAAACATAATTAAGCAATTAAATTGAAAAAAAAAAAAAAATACTTTTGAAATTAATTTCAATTTTTTATTGAATAAAAAGAAAACAAAATATGTCTTTGATTAATAGCGTTGCAACAAGATTAAAATTTTAGAAATCGGGTCAGAAATGTTTGAATAATACAGAAATTTGTGCGACAAGTCAAAAGAAAAAAACAAAAACAGTTTTTTGTCAATTAAAAAAGTTTGAAGGGTTCAAGAAATATGAAAAAAACTATTTTTGAGATCTACTCAACAAAACTCTCAATCTACACTATGTCATTAGCCGAGTGTATTTAATTTTTTTTATTTTGTCACATAGTGTAATTTATGTTAGTTTTTAAAGCCCTCTTTGCTGACATCATATAGGATTTCTATTTTATACATTATTTACCTACTGTTTGACGTATGATGTAGAAATTTATTTTGTTTATATTTTTTATTTTTAATGAAATTTTACGTTTTTTTTAATGTCGCCAATAAGCTGCCAGATAAATGAAGCATCAAATCGTCAAATATTTGAGAAAAAATCATCAAAATCGTCAACGAAAAATAAATTTAAACTTTTTACGGAAAATGGAATACAACTCTCTTGTATGGGTAGGCCCTATTTTGAGGCTTCTCGACCGTGTACAAGTGAGGTTCTAGTAGGTCGTTATCGCGTTCCAACTCAATAGATTCATTGCAGAGTGGCTTGTGTCACTGTTCTATCGCTACTACAAAGGATATTGCTCGAGCGAAATAAGGGGAGTTGTTTATGAAAATCATATATTCCTACGTAACACTCATCTCTTTCGGCCAGCACATCCGTATGTGGTCGATTGGCCAGTGTATCGCACGCTGCTTTACAGACATAGTTCGTTTGTTAGATGGACGATTCGTATATGGAACTTCCATCCTACAGAGATCTTTCCTGTTACTTATGGTATAAAAATATTCAAACCTAGTCTCCATAAACACTGCTCCCTCTTTGTTCATTCTTATAATATATTTTCCTAGTTCCAAAAACAATTCCTGAGTGTTGGTCGTATGAAAAAAAAAATTATGGCAATTGTCCTTGTTCTTCCGATGGTAATATTAGAAACAATAATTGAATTTTTAAAATTGCCTGCAACGACGTATGATAATTTATTATCAACTACGATATTTACATTGTTATACAAAGCTTAAGGAAGCCTTCAATGTACTAAAGTAAAGAAAATGATATAAATTTTTAATTGCTGAAAATCGTCAAAATAAGGGCATAAATGGTCATGTCATCAAAATGACATTTTTGGAGCTCAAAATCGTTAAAATGACGATAAATTGTCAAATCTGGCAGCTAAGGTCGCCTATTGCGATCAAATTTTGTATCATATATGTATCTTAGTTTTTATAGCCCTTTTTGCTGTCATTATGTAGGTAATATATTTATTACATTGTTTACCTACTATTTGACGTATGATGTAGAAATTTATTTTGGTTAATTTTTTTTTGCTTTTAATGTAATTTTACATGTTTATGTTAATGTCGTCAATAGTTACCAAGTTTTTTATATTTTACATTGTTTACCTATTGTTGACATCATGTAAAAGATTAATTTTTTTATTATTTATGAATTTTAAGGGCAATTTTAAATGTTTTCAATAACTTTTTCTAAAATTTCTCATCTTCTTGATGGATTTCCTTTTTTACAAATTTAAAATAAGGATCACCACGTGATAAAGGTACAATTATATGCAAAACTGATACATGTCTGTGTATATATTTGCAAAACAATTTTTATTGATTGGTATTAAATACTCAGAATTGATTTTGAATTATAGAAGTGAAATTAATTTTAGCCAATTTTAATGAAATTTCCTTTAGTAATTATGGCACAGCTTTCCAAAGGCAATAATGAATGATCTGTTAGACTATTTGCTTGAAATTGTGAAATTACTTTAACTAAATAAATCTGTTTAATAAATATTCAAAATTTACTTGAAAAGAAATAGAAAAAAGAAATAAACATTTTAAGTAAAACATATAAACATTAAAGCAAAAGAGAACATAACCATTAGCTTTCAAGAAAATCAAGTAAATTTTTTCTTCAAGATTGGTGAAATTTTAGAAAAAGTTTGAAATTTTAAAATTAGAGAAATAATTTAAGAAAATACATATAAAATCGTAAATATATGTAAAAGGAATAAATTTATAATTAAATAAAGTAAAAGAAAAGTAATTAAAATTTCTTGAAATAGGCCAAAACATGGTGAAATAAATCCCTAGTGATGCAGACATGTCCGAGAAGTCTGCAACAGAAAATTTAATTTCTTAGAGAAATTAATGAATGAGTGAATGAATGAATTAATGATTTTTATTTACTATTTAAGTCACGTCTTGTAATATGTGTAATGGCAATTTAATTTCTTTTACTTGCAATTTAATATGAATAATTAAATACGAATTAAAATATGTGTGTATGTGCTTGTTAGTTTCGTAAATTTGGCAGTAATTATAAACGTAAATTAAATAAAAAAAAAGAAAAATTAAAACATCTGTTTTGAATTTTTATTATGCCAACTGCACATATTTTATTTTAATTTTTTCGTTTTGGAAGGCATGTCAGTTTCAAAATTTTATATGCGGCTTAACTTAAAAGAAATTAATGAGAAACAAAAGCCAATAAATTGTTTAAGCCAACATTTTTTAAATTTTTAACAGCGCTTCTAGGCGTTACAATAACAAAAAAAAAAAGGTAATTTACAGTTGGTTTTTTGGGTCTTAATATTTTAAAATAATTTTTCTGTTGATTTTAAAAATAAACAAAAAAAAAAAAGAATTCTTTTGCTTTCTAAATATAAATTGTTAACTCTCTTGCAGTGTAAATGAATTAAGTAAATTTGTAAACATTTGCTGATTAACACCAACAGCAACTCAAGAAGAATATTAAAAATAAATTTAAAAGCGAATAGGTAAAGAAGTTATTTACTCTTCAGTTATAATCATGCATGTATTTCACAACTATAGATTTCATTTTTAAATTCAATTCTAATCTTTTGAGGCCATAGATTTAATAAAAAACTTAATGAACTTTAGTTCAATCTAACATGGTTTCGTTTATGAATTTCATTCATTCAATAGAGGTAAAAATTTTCACCGTCTGGATTTGAAACAGTCTTCCACTTTTCACTTATTTTCCCTTCAATTCAAATGATACTTAATACGACCTAGCTTTATTAATCTTGTGTATGTAATTTTATTTACTCTTAAAGAAAGTCACCGAAGAAATATTTTTCACATTCTGTTTAGTTGGATATGACAAACCGGGGGTTTGAATCGTGGCCCTACGTCTAACAAGTCTACTAGAGACTACGGCGGACTTATCATCTATTGCCTAGAAAAATTATTTCTTCGTTAGCTTTCTCTAATCTTCGTTGTTATTATTATCTCTATGGAAAGTGAAGGGGCTTCTGTTTAGACTATTTAGAAGGCTACTCATCTGCTTTATATTCCACACTACGTAACAGAACGTTTCAAGATGAAAATATACAAGCATACATACATACATTTAAGTTATAAAAGATAGGCAATACGGCACTTGGTTATGGATATTTTTGTCGATAGTCGTATAGAGATAACAAATTTGGATGCCGCCATGGGATCAGACAACATTAAGCAAGTGCAAATTTTTCTCGGAAATAGAATAGGGCAATTTTGGACACTGGAACACACCGATTAATGTGCTAGAAATCAAACGTCTCTGATACATTAATTACCGGAATAAATTAAAACAGAAAGATTTGACCATTCCTTAGCCAAACATTGCAAGAACCGGAATAGAATCATTAGAGAAGAAAAGCGTTTAGTGGGAGATTGTACTACTTGTTGAAATTATCACACGAATTCGTGAAATGCCGTTTGTGCGAGCCTATGTATAGGTGATGAGAAAAAGATGAGTTGGGACCATTATCATAACTTGCCTTTAACTAAAGGGCGGATTTTAACATGCAGATAAATTGTTGTTCATTATTAAAAGTGAACAATATGGTAGAAGTGAACGTTAAGCTAAAGGGAGGCTCATCCTACCGGTAACTTTTAAAGTTAGGTTTACGTTTGAAGTTCCCATATTATATATTACTTTCAATATAGCAACTTCAAATATAATAAAACCAATCCCGTCGTTGCCACTGTGTTTAAAAAACTTTTTAATTGAACAGTGTTATCGACATTGCTCCGGCACTGCCATATTTTTGAAAAAAGTTAACTTTATTTTATCATTAGGTTGTAAAAACGAAAAGAATTTAAAAGTGACTTTAAAATTTACTATAGCTAAAGGTACTTTTAACTAAACCCAAGTTTAACGGCAAATTGTAATAATGGCCCTTAGATTGCCAAACTTAAAAGGACATCTCATATTTAATAGGCAGTAGTTGTGCAGCAAATATGTACTTGGGCAAGAACGTTGCTTGCAAATTTGCAAAGTTGATTAAACACATTAAATCAGTATGAAGCGAGGCCTTTAAAAAATTCTTTTAGCAACCCTAGCTGCAATAAATATTTTAATTTTCTTGATATTCATATTTCAAAAGTTTTTTAAATAAATTTCTATAGAATAGAAGCGTTGTTTACAGTCTAAAGATATTTCTTTTCAGTTTATTTATACACTTCTAGTGTTAAAATATTGAAAATCTTTTTTATTTTTATTTTTCTTATTTTGTTGACTTCGAACTCTTCATAAATACAATTGAACGCTGAAAGCCTTGATATGTGGTAAATATAAATGCTTGAAAAATTAAAAAAAAAAAAATCTTTAAATTATTCTTGTACACAAGGTGTGAAAATATCGTAGATTATTGAACATGATCTTCAAAAAGTTCATCTAAAAATAAATATTTTTGTTATTGTTCAACTCTTTTTTTTTCTTAAAGAATAAGGTTTTTTTTAAAAAAATTTTTAATTTGCTGCTGACAAGTAATCATAAAAATTTAAATTTAGTTTTAAAGCTCACAATATGGGCAGTTTTCGGAAGCTTGGTAAATAGGCTCCAATAACAGAAAAATAATGAATCTAAATTGTTTATAATTTCAGAGATACTTCCTTGAAATAAAAGCTTATATTTCAAGCTAATAAAATATGTTTAAGAATACATTATACCTATACCAAACCAATAGTTGTGGAATTTTATTTTTAACTCAAAACCCATTATGACTGAAATAACAGTCACAGTTCCCATTAGAATAACGGTAAGTTCTAATGTACAATACAGGTAAATTAATTATAAAATTATACAAAACAAAAAAAGTAAAAAATATCGAATGTTAAACAAATAAAGCAATTTGTATTTATGACTTTAGCATTGAAATTTAGCAAATTTATGCTAAAAACAAAAACACACAAACATTATAAAATGAATAATTGTACAAATACTGGTATAAATTCTAATTAAATCAGCATGATTGGTTTGCTTTTTGTTTCTAAAACAAGTTTAAATTGAAAAGTAAATTCAAAAACCAAATATTCACTAAAATATTTTTAAGATTTAAAAACAGCAACAACAACAACAACATGAAGTGATTGTAGACATTAATTTATGCAATTCTATAATTGACTTTACTACTCTCAGTTTCAATAGGCTGCTCAAAACACTAAACACGCGACAAATATTTGACAAAACAAAACAAAGAATATTTGATTAAAATAAATTTCAATTTGAATTTGAATTGAAATTTCATTTTCATGCTTTAGTAGTTAACGAATTAAGCAAATGAATGATTGATAGACAAATAAACCAAGTGGTTATAATTAAAAACCACACTGAGATACTTGAATTTTTAAGTGCCAATATGGCCAATGTTAAGCCCTAAGCGAGACAATTAAACTTTTAGTAATGTTATGTTGTGATATTTTAGAAAAATTGTACAAAAAACCAAAAAAATGCAAGCCAGCCGGCAAATAGTGAAAGTCATCGGCCAAAAAACGCAAGTAATCGCCCAAAAAAAACGCTCAAAAAATTCAAGTCAAGATAAAAAGTTATGGATCAAAAAAATGCATGTCATCGACACTTTAAATGCAAGTTATTTACAAAATAACATCGACAAAAAAAAAAAATAATGCGATGCGACAATTTTTCCTAATTTATTTAGAAAAGCTATACCAGTACTTGTCTTTGAATCCTTGATAAGTTGGCTCACTAGGTCCATTTCCCCACAAGTCCATTCTTTTTTATCCATTTTAGCCAGAGCACTTTGTTTTTGAAGCTAACAATTAACCAGGTCTCCTATATCATAGAATTTAAGTAACGCCTTGACCGTAAGGATACCAGTTTTGGAATTCTTATTTGGAATATAACACTAATTAGGTTTTAGTAGGAACAACTTAAGCTTATATATAATTGTATATAATTGGAGACCTGCAGCAAGTATTATTTTTTTCAGAATATCGATCATGCTTCCCCAGACATTGTTAGCTTTAACATTGGCTCCTTTAAAATTGTTTGTGGTTTGTCATTCTCATATAAATTCGTATTTTTCTTAACCCACACATACTACTAAATACTATAACGGAAGTTGGTGTTAGTGCAAGATTACATATCGTCTGCTTCCAGTTTCATATTGCTAATTTACAATTCTTATTTCCACTAATATTTTTGTTTTAAAAAAAATGTTTGATTTTTTTCTCACATATTTTGGTTTCATTTGGTTGAAATAAAACAAAAAAAAAATCAATATAAATAAAAAATTAAACTAAATGACGTAATTTTAATCTGTATTTGTTTTCTGTTGTTGTTTTATATACAAAAATTTGTCTTTTATTATTATTGAATCATTTTTTTATTTATTCTACCACAACAATAATACTACTTCTGTGGTTTTATTTTTTTTTTGTGCAAATTTTTTGTTTCATATTTGGGTGAATTTTTTTATTATTTTGCTGCTCTTCTATTTAATATTTGCAGAGGGTTTTCAAAAAAAAAGTAATTGATATGCTTTTAGCAAAAAAAAAAACCAAAAACAGACAAAAAATTCCAATCAAAGTATTAAACAATACACTCAAGGAAAATTGTTAGAAATATGAAATAAGAAATAATTTTTTTAACATTCAGTCAGTCAGTCAGGAATATTGATCTATTGAATCTAAGTGGCGGGACCTACAGTTTAAAGTCGACTCCGAACGATAAATAAAGTCAATATTGTTAAACAAATACAACTTTTGTCTTCGGTATAGATTCAATTAGGTTTCAGAGCGTGTTAATTTCCATATCAATGGCAATTGTAAAATGATTCTAATGATTTCGTTGTGATTCTTCCATTACCTGGACAGTCTTAAGAATATGTTATTATATGGTTAATAATATAATTAATAATATATAATAATAATAATATAATGAGATAATATGTTATATATTTGGTTAATTTTGCAATGATCTCTGGCGACGGCAATATGGATTGCTTTTAACTGTTTTACGAGGGAGAAATGGAAAACAAGTGGTCTGTTGCAGTAACCGTAGGTGGAAGTAGGCATTTTACAAATAAAAAATGGGAAATATATGACCATATAGGACACTATATGACTTCAAGTATGGGTAACATGTGGTCTGATATCACCAAATATCTGGAACAGGCAAGGGCAAGAGCTTTCTAAGCAGTTGTCAGGATTTAAACAGACTACTTCCTGATGCAATTCTAGGAAACTATATGACTTCAAGCATGGGACACATGTGGTCTGATATCGCCTCAAGCAAATATCCAGAATGGAAAAATGTTCAGGCAAGGGCAAGAGCTTTCTAAGTAGTCGTCAGGATTTAAATAGACTACTTTCTGATGCAATTATACGACACTATATGACTTCAAGCACGCAATTCTCAGCATACGGTCGATACACTTTCCGATTATATAGACTAAAGTATCTAAGTGCAAGTTATATTCGAGAAAAAGATGGTCTAGGAAAACTTACACTGTAAAATCTGATAGAACTTGTTAGAAGATTATTGGTTGGTTCACAAGCCAACACATACGACATATTTATAAGACGGTATTAGCGAGAGTATCAAAATCGACTGTAGGGCACTATTTGTGAAGTCTTAAACTAAGCTTAACTAACAAATAAATTTTTAATTTAAAACTTCAGATCACAATGCACACCCTAATCCAACAATTTCAGTCACTAGATAGCTAGGTGACTGCATTCAAGTATTCACAATAATGAACCCTATTATAGAAGTGTTGAGTGAGTTTTCTAGCCGTTTATTAATTTTCTAAGAGATACTAGAAAGACAGACAATTGATATAGACTTTAAAACACTACTTGTTGGAGTTTTAATAGATTACACTGCATGAACACAAAAAAAACCTTTTTGAACTAAGCAAAGATAGCCTTGATAGGAGGAAAGGAATAGGAAGTAGGTATAGATTTGAATGTATCTGTCAAGAACATAAGGAACATCAGTTTGTTTAGCCATATGGGACCTAATCTTGGATGTGTTTTCATCATTTTTCATAGAATAATTGTCCGTGATGTAATTTTCGTACTATTTGCAATGTACGGCTTAAGTCATACAGATGTATATCATAGTTTAGGTGGGGATGTGGGTAAGAGCAGTTCTCTCTTTTTTTTTGTCAAATTAAATCGTAATGAATTGAATTCATTTATTTCAGTTTTTTCCCAGTGTTTTGTTTTTTCTTTTAAAACTAATTCTCTATTCATAAAAAAAAAACTTCCTGAAGCATCATTTTATGGTTGAGTGAATTTGTTTTAAAACCAATATTGAAAGAATAAAAACTACACACATTACGACAAATCAAATAAAATTCTAGTCCCACACTCTACCTCTCTCTTTCATCATGTTGATGACTTTTTTAACTGTTTGCTTACAAATTCAGTTTTTTTTATGTTTTTATACTCAATTCAATAAAATCATTTATTTTTCATTTTTTAAAGAAATTTAATTTCATTTGAATAAAATCTTGTGTGAAACTGCTTTTAGATAACTATGAAAACGAACGATTTAAAGGAATTCATTTCTGTGTTCATTTGCGATAGAATAAAAAAATTTTTAAGGGAATTAGAAAGTAAGGCAAGAGGAATGAATACACCAGCATTGATTTCAATTGAAAGAAATTATTCATGTTTTCAAACACTCTCACACATCAATTTCAAGTACACTGAAGTGGAAGTTCTATGGTATTATTTCTATGCTATTACGGTTGGCTGAACTATCATAGAGCATAGCATGCAACATATGTAAGCATTTAGCACATTTGCCTTCCTTTTTCATTCCCTTTTCAACAAGTGCTTCTGTCTAATAATAATTTGTCTGGCATGTATGATACATACAAACGATTATTTGTGTTGAACTTCAAAATGTCTTCATAATAAGATCATAACTCATCTTCATCATCACTACCATCCACATACAGTCCGCTTATCCAGTATCGTTCAACATTTATAACACACATCAGAAGAAGATGTTGCATTAAATTTTAAATTGAGTTGAACCAAATGATTGACATACAAACATATAGTTGAAGCATAATAGCATACAGTATGTGACTGGCAAATTACTTGCCACTATTAAAGAAAACATCTTAATACTAGGAGTCTAACAAAACCATAATCTATAGCATGTGTGAGGGGCAATTGATGCTTATCATTGTGATCGCTCCATAAAGCTCATCACAATTTCAATATAAAATTTTCAATACCCATATTGCCGATATAACAGTGAATTTAATAGAGTAGATGGTCATGAAAGAAGCATAAATGCGAGCATTATGAAAATTATGATGAACCAATCAAACAGATGAGAACATAAATATTACATTAGCCATCAGGTGAATATTTATGAGGGGCAATTACACTCGAAGTGTTAAAGAAAATTATATTTTTTTTTTACTAGAAAATGTTTGCAGAAGATGCAATAATAAACAATAATAAAAAGAAAATAAAATTTAAATTAAATTGAAAAAAAAAACCAAAAAACCGTCTAATATAGTATACAAACGAAGCTCAAATTGAGAATTAAAACTCTATACTATACTGTTTACCTATACGGATGCCTTTTATTACCTGTCTTGGGAGCATTACAAAGTTTGCTACAGCTGTTTTTTGCATCTTCCCGTGTAAAAACGTGGATCTCGGGGTACTCTTTGTTTAATCTAAACAGAAATCGATCTGTTTGGAAACTGTTTGTTGTGTGTTGGCTGACCAGACTAAAGATCGTGTGTTTAGATCTCAGCTTTGACACCTCGAAAAAAATTATAGCAATAATATTGCCTTCAATAAACTCTTCACAGCAGTCTCCTGGTAAAAGCTGTATAAGTTACTTAAGGCTGTCGCTAATGGTCAATGTTGACCTAGAGCTCATTAGTAAAATTAACTCACACAACATTGGTGGTGTGAGAAACTAGATTGTAGTCCTTATTTAATGGTTGTAATACCCTAATAATTTGGTTAGTTATATAGGTTTAAAAGGTATATTGAAAAAATGTACTTATATTGTACAATTTCAAATATATTATCCTTCGAACAAAGTTTTTCCAAATCCCGAAAATATTTCTGAGTCCAAGTCACTGTCAACCATACATATATTGTTGTGTTTGGTGCAAAAATATATTCACAACATTGAACTGGGTAAACAATTTCTCATATACTATGAGACGATATAAGCCTATAAACCAGGGAAACATAGAGCTCATAGTCCCCGTGGTCTAGTAGGTAGTTTGCTGACTTATTAGACGTAAAGCCTGGGTTCGTATCCCAGGCCAGACATCAAAATGAAAATACAAAAAGTATTTTTTCGGTGATTTCTTCTCAGCAGATTTCTGGCAAAAACTCTGTTTGTAAATAAAATTACCACGAGAAGTTTCTCAAAAATCTGTCGTTCGGAGTCGACTTTAAACTGTTGGTCACGTAGTGTGAGAAACTAGGTCAATAATCCTGACTGAAGGGTTGTAATGACCCATTATAAATGAATGTATAGAGCTCATAGCATAAATTAATGAATTTTAATTCAAACTTTGCTAACATAAGAAGATTCCTTTCCTTTAAGAAAGACAGAGCTGCCATAAAACATATTCATCATCCTTAAGCTAAGCACGACGATTGGTTTGTGGAACAAAATCCTAGGGTAATAGGGCTGCCAACTGTCATTAACTAAAAATAATATTTTCCGTAAAAAAGCACTTTTGAGTGTAAACCCTACTTTTTCATAAAAGATGAAGCTGTCTTGACTTTCCATGACATCATATTCTGAGTACGAATCAGAGGGGTTTCCTAAGTCGATTACTATGTAAAAAGTATTAAAAACTTATTTTATAAACAGGAAAACTATTGGAAACATTTTTGCGCATTCTCCGAGGGGTGATTTGGGCTACGAGGCCTCGGTTTGCAACCCATGGCGAACATCTTCAACAAAACTAAATACAAAAAAAATATTTCTTCGATGTTTTTGACAAAAATTAAATTTTTAAAAATTAAAAGTTTCTCAAAAGTTTGTACTTCGGAGTCGACTTTAAACCGTTGGTCCTACCATTCATGAATAAAATTACTAGCGTCTGCATTAGTGGTGCGAGAAGCTAGGTCGTAATCGTGAATGAAGGGCTTTTAAATGCATGTATTTTTATGTTATGTTTTATGGCCATTAACACTCGAATTTAATTTGAATTAAAACATTTAGAATTTTAAATCACAAACATAATTGGATTTAAAAGAATTTTTATTGACACACCTGTTTACATGACTATACTGTCAGTCACGTGTAAATATGGTACACAGAGTTTATTGGTCGACATTCAATTTCACACATACATATTCGTACAATGCAATTATGTGTATAGTTATCGATATCGATGGTAGTAACATATGTACCTTGCTTGATACTGAATACAACAGCAAAAATTGCTTGACATGGCAATATGAATTACTTACGTCACTTTGTTGGGCTATAAAACTGCACATGGGTAATGGTTTAATTCTTGTTTCTTCTTTGATAATTTCTTTAAATTCTTTATACCTTTTGTTATCGGTTTTGCATTCGTAGTTATGATAATTTTTTTTTATTATTTTTTTACAAAATTTTATTGGCCACTTGTTTTATTGTATTTTTTATATTCTGCTGATGGTTTTAAAATTTTATAGTCTTTGGCTATTAATGACTTGGACATTTATAAGGTACTCAATGATACTACTTAGCGTGGGAATATATTTTGTTTAATTTTGTTATTTTTTTTTTCTTTACTTTTGTTTTAATGTTTTATCCAAAGTGTTTAAAATTACAAGCAGAGTTCAGTTTTCGTTTTTTTTTATTTATTTAAAAACTTTAATTTTTATTTTATAATACATAAAATGAGTCCTTAAAATCTATCTACGAAAGCCTGCATAACAATTTGTTATTTGTTAATTAATTTTTTGTTCCTTTCTTAATTAAACGAATTATTCTTATTATTATTTGCATGGCATTACAGGTGCTGTACTTTGCAATTGTATTATATAAACGAACAAAAAAAAAAAAAATAGGCAGACAACAGAATGAAAAGAAAAATAAAATAAAATTGTATTAAAAAAGACAGAAATGACGTAAATTTGTACGTAATATGAGATCGTCGTAATAATTGCGAATGATAATAATGGCAACAACAAAAAACCATTATAAATCAACAATAGACCAATAGACATTAAGCAATAATAACAACAACACTTACTAAAACACCAACATCAGTGGCAACTACACTTACGTTGTTCAAACAAGTCAAACAAAAATAAAAAAAAAATGATAAAAAAAAGTTGAAGTGACAAAAACAGTTAAAACAACTTCAAACCAACGTCAATGAGTTACTGCACAGTGGGGCTGAAAAGAAAGCAAATGAAAAAAGCCAAAATATATCTTGTGTCGCATAAACTAAGAACATTGAATTCAAAATTGTTTGTATAAGGACAGTGAGAATATTAGTAACTTAATTGAGCAGTAAGGTAAAGCTTTGATCATACCTAAATTGGTTTTATTTCCACAATCGTAGTGCATCAGTTTTCGGTGAAAATATTTTGAAGACAATACAAAATAAATTGGCAATCAATCACTTTGAAAACTCATTAGGTTGATGGCTTGCTTGAAAATTCTTTCATACAGACAAAGCTAATTTTCAAATGTATTCCATCAAAATCTTTCCCAAAGTAAAGACATAGAAAGAACAAAACTTGTTTTTTGTTAATGTGTAGTACATACATACATAATTAGTCATTGCAACCTTTCAGTCAGGATTATTGACCTAGTTTCTCACACTACTTATGTTGTGTGTGTTAATTTTAT
This sequence comes from Sarcophaga peregrina, assembly GCA_014635995.1. Taxonomy (NCBI): domain Eukaryota; kingdom Metazoa; phylum Arthropoda; class Insecta; order Diptera; family Sarcophagidae; genus Sarcophaga; species Sarcophaga peregrina. Next base: position 31,568,195 of record CM025790.1, read on the forward strand.
ACCTAAGTGACGGGACCTAAAGTCGACCCGAACGACAGATTTTTGAGAAACTTTTCATGGAAATTTTATTTACTCTCAGAGTTTTTGCCAGAAATCTGCTGAGAAGAAATCGAGTCTGGCCTGCGACTCGAACCCTGGTTTAACGTCTAATAAGCCAGCACACTACCTACCTCTAGTAGAGGTAAAGCCCGGTTTCGTATTCCAAGTCAGGCATCAACCCAAAAATAAAAGTAAATAATTCTTCGGCGATTTCCTTAGCAGATTTCTGGCAAAAAACTGAATGTAAATAAACTTGCCTTGAAAAAGTTTCTCAAAATCTGTCGTTCGTAGTCGACGTTAAACTGTATGGCCCTGCCGCTCACGTATAAAATTAGAGCACACAACAGGAGTGGTGTAAGAAGCTAGGTCGTAATCCTAACTGAAGGGTTGTTATACCCAATTATGTATACATATAGTAATCATTTCCACCCAATTTTTCTTCAAAATTTCAATTCGAAACGAGCAAATATATGATAGCCTTTAAACCAACAAGAAACAAAGGACGCTACAAAGAATCTTTTCCTTCATCTGGCTCGGCATACAACTGCATAAGCTTTCCATGCTTTGTTGTTGTTATAGATTTCAATAGCATTCCGTTATAATGGCATGCATTGTGTCGTTTTTTCTTAGTATTTTCGAGTTTTAGTCTGTTATGGCATACCATGGCGTTGGTTGTCATTGTGTTAGGTGCAGTGAATTCGTAGTTTATTGTGCAGGCTCTATGTGATTCTTTACTTTTTCGCTTTTTTAGTGTTATTATTTGCCCAAAAAAATTCACAATTTCATCACAGAGGTAGTTTAATTAAAGATATACTTGGAAAAAAAAGATCCTGATTTATATACAGTTATTAGTCAGGACTACAACCTAGATTCTCAATGTCCATCCATTTTGTGTGTGTTAACATTATCTATTAGTAGGCCGGATGAGAGTTAATGTCGAATGCTATGACTGATACATAGACTAAACTGTAAAATGATGCTTGAGAACTATTAATTGGAAGTCTCCCCCCCGAAAGAAATATTGTTTTTTCATATTGTTGTTTACTTCTAAAATAACTGAAATGAGATTGAAGCACACGCTTCTCATCTAATAAGACAAGCACTTCTTCGTAGACTACGGCGAGTTCATTCTTACCATTCATTTTTTTTCTATTTTTACCCACTGTAAATACGCCATGAAGTTTACAAACCATTTATATGAGGCTTAAATGCCCGTATATACACTTGAATATAAAAATGTAGCAACAGAAACAAAAATCTTCTAATCGACGAAATCAAACAACAGGTATTAAAAGCACATACAGCAAAAAAAAAAATTCACAATTTCACCAGAGGTAGTTTAATTTAAAGATATACTTTGTGAAAAAAAGATCCTGATTTATATTACAGTTATTAAGTCAGGACTACAACCTAGCTTCTCATGTCATCCATTTTGTGTGTGTTAACATTATACCTAAGTGACGGGACCTAAAGTCGACCCAAACGACAGATTTTTGAGAAACTTTTCATGGAAATTTTATTTACTCTCAGAGTTTTTGCCAGAAATCTGCTGAGAAGAAATCGAGTCTGGCCTGCGACTCGAACCCTGGTTTAACGTCTAATAAGCCAGCACACTACCTACCTCTAGTAGAGGTAAAGCCCGGTTTCGTATTCCAAGTCAGGCATCAACCCAAAAATAAAAGTAAATAATTCTTCGGCGATTTCCTTAGCAGATTTCTGGCAAAAAACTGAATGTAAATAAACCTGCCTTGAAAAAGTTTCTCAAAAATCTGTCGTTCGTAGTCGACGTTAAACTGTATGGCCCTGCCGCTCACGTATAAAATTAGAGCATACAACAGGAGTGGTGTGAGAAGCTAGGCCGTAATCCTAACTGAAGGGTTGTTATACCCAATTATGTATACATATAGTAATCATTTCCACCCAATTTTTCTTCAAAATTTCAATTCGAAACGAGCAAATATATGATGGCCTTTAAACCAACAAGAAACAAAGGACGCTACAAAGAATCTTTTCCTTCATCTGGCTCGGCATACAACTGCATAAGCTTTCCATGCTTTGTTGTTGTTATAGATTTCAATAGCATTCCGTTATAATGGCATGCATTGTGTCGTTTTTTCTTAGTATTTTTCGAGTTTTAGTCTGTTATGGCATACCATGGCGTTGGTTGTTCATTGTGTTAGGTGCAGTGAATTCGTAGTTTATTGTGCAGGCTCTATGTGATTCTTTACTTTTCGCTTTTTTAGTGTTATTATTTGCCAAAAAAAAATTCACAATTTCACCAGAGGTAGTTTAATTTAAAGATATACTTTGTGAAAAAAAGATCCTGATTTATATTACAGTTATTAAGTCAGGACTACAACCTAGCTTCTCATGTCATCCATTTTGTGTGTGTTAACATTATCTATTAGTAGCCGGATGTAGAGTTTAATGTCGACTGCTATAGACTGATACTATAGACTGAAATTGTATGTATGCTTGCAGACTGTTAATTGGAAGTCTCCGAAAGAAATATTTTTTTTCATATTTTGTTTACTTCGAAATAACTGAAATGAGATTGAAGCACACGCTCTCATCTCATAAGACAAAGCACTTCTTCGTAGACTACGGCGAGTTCATTCTTACCATTCATTTTTTTTCTATTTTTACCCACTGTAAATACGCCATGAAGTTTACAAACCATTTATATGAGGCTTAAATGCCCGTATATACACTTGAATATAAAAATGTAGCAACAGAAACAAAAATCTTCTAATCGACGAAATCAAACAACAGGTATTAAAAGCACATACAGCAAAAAAAAATAAAAATATTTTTTTGTTTAATAATTACCATTTAAAACCAAAGAAATTGGCAAAAAATATAACATCAGACGTCACTACTTTATCTCAACGAAAGGCACAACATGAATTTGTAATGGTAATTCAACGTTTTTTTTTTATTGTGGCTGTTGTTGTGTTAAGAGCTCTCAATATATCACATGAGGAAAGTCCTCTACGATTGGGGGATTTTGTAAAACATCTTCACCAAACAAAAATAAAAATTGAAAAAAACTCTCACACATGATCGTATAATTTTTTTTCCACCACACACCAAATTTTGTATGTCAACAACCGATTTGGAAGGCAATTAAAAATTGATTTTTTATTATTAAATTTACAATAATAAAAAAGACATTAAGCACGAAAAATTAACAAAATTTAAAATAAGAGAAATAAGAAATAAAATGCATTAAAAAAGAACCAAAGAAACAAAAAAAAAAAAATCATTAATTAAACGCTAAAAATATAATAATTTCATGGGGGATTTACTTGTAATGAAAACGAGAATATTGAGAGATTAGTTCAGTGGAAAAAAAAAATGCAATCAATGATATCATATGTCCATTTTACACCATGTCCAATAGGAAAATAATCACAAAAATTATTTTAAAAAATATAGGAAAAATTAAACGACCAGTAGGTTTGTGGTTAAAATATAAATTTCAGCTGAAACCGAAACCTGGTTTCAAAATAATGTGAGGACAAAATTCAAATAGGGTTTATAGTTTATTTTCCAATCTGAATTAACATGAAGTTTGTTTTGAACAAAATACTTAGGTATTTGTGTAGTTAAAGCTTACTTTATCTAGTTATTATAAAACCTAATATGTCCTTTAGTTACAACCCTCTACACATTGATTCAACTAACTTTTGTATGATTTTAATAGTAAATTTTTCTTATTATCCCATTAGAGCTGACTGCTATCAGATGTTGACAGATATATTGATTGAAAAGCATCCATAAATTTTTAAATATTTAGTTAAAGTAATTGTAACCGTGAGAACCATTCCAAACAAGTCACATCTTCCAAACCTGATTTATGTAAATATTTTAGATCAAAACTGCTTTGTTAAAAACCGATTTATGATGCTTCATTCCTTGGTAAAGAAAATTCTAGAATAGCAGCGGGATAAGGTTTCTTTTACGATATACAACCTTAGCACTCTAATAGGACAGAGGCCAGTGACAACTGAAATTTAAGCTCACTCCAACAGACATTGAAGCGCATTACAAGACCGCTTAAAGTAATATCTCAATGCTAATGGATAAGTCAGCATAACGTCATCGCTTCAAAGTGTAACCAAATAATTGATGTCATGTAGGGAAAAGATTCGTTGAACTTTTGTAAAAAAGTGAGATAATGCTTTCCAATGCCGATCTAAGAACAGACATGGATTTGTTTTATAATCTGTCTATTCTGGATCGTCAGATGGCAGTATCATACATGCATTCATAATTGACCATTACAACCCTTCAGTCTGAATTACGACCTAGATTTTCACACCAATTATGTTGTGTGTGTTAATTTATACATGAGAAGCGAGATCCACTGTTTAAAGTCGTTTCTGAACGACAGATTTTTGCGAAAAATTTCATAGCTCATTTATCATGCTCAAGAAATATTTGTTTTTATTTCCTTTTGTTGGAGACGTCTGATCTGGGATTTGAACCGTGAACTCGCTTCTAATAAGTCAACAGACTACGTACTAGACTGCGGCGACTACAATATGCCAGTATTAGGTAAACACATTATTCAGCGACTTGCTACTAACTAAAATTGGTACGTGTTCTATTTAGTACAGGGCAGTGGTGGGTTTGGGACTCTAGTAAGATTTCAGTAAATACTTGCGTTGAAGATATGCCTTTGCCTGAGGGAGATATTTATTTAGGTATTACAATACAATTAGGAATTACAAATAGTTCTGAAGTAAAACCATATGCTGGGTGTAGTGTAACAGACTATACTTTCTGGTGGAAAATAAATTCATACTAGATTATTAGAGCGACTTTCGCCTGAGAGATATATAGATAGTTTAGTGAAGGAAATATATTTGCTGTAGATTGAAACAAAACTGATGCATGAAATTGAAACAAAACTGCTGAGAGAGTACACTAAAGGAATCTCAGCTGTTGTCCAAAAAGTATCTTTGTACTACGTAAAAAAAACTTGACATATCTATGTGGAAAGTGGTCGAATATTTGTATATCTTCCCCTTTAAATATGACGTTCGTACAGCGTAGTATGAAAACTTTTCATCCACGGGTGGCTGTGGGTACCGAAAATACAAGCGAAGGTCTCAACAGTTAATTTTATACTTTTCTACTGATCTTTTCCCTGCCAATAAATAAAGCCTTCAATACTTTGTGCTTTTTTTTAATGCGGATGATGATTACAATGTTTTCTCAAATTGTTTGCTTATAAAATATTTGATTTACATCAGTCAAGTGTTTCTTTTCTTTTTATTGAACAATAAAAAATTAATTAACACTGTATAAATAAATTAATTGAATATATATATACATCTATATAAACATCTATGTATATCATTTTATAACAATATAACATTTAAAAAAAAAAAATTAAATTTATTCGTCTGGCTAAATGAATAAATTATATGTTGATAAAGAAATTATAATTTTTTAGAACGTAAAATGACAGACAGTTGGGTTTTATTGTTGTTATGGCTGCAATTTGCGGTAGGAAAATCCCAATTTAGTTGATAATATTTATAAACAATAAAGGATTTCATTCAAAATTGTACTAAAAAAAATTAATTCAAAATTATTTAACTAATTTCGGTATTCTAGTAAACATTTTTCAAATTCAATTATTTTGCAGTTTAGAATTGAATCATTAAGTGTAGGGAATAGTGATTTATTAATTGTTCTATACATTTATTTTGTGGTTTTAGTTTTTAAAATGTTTATCTTTTATTTATTTACAACTATCAAAATCTTTATATATGTTTCACTAAATAAAGGCTTGGGAATGTCTATGTCATTCATATATTTTTTTTTCTTGTAAATTTCTTTAGAAATATTTGCATGAGTGTGAGTGAATAGTGTATTTAATGTCAATTAATTGATAAAAAAAATTTCTGCATTATCAGCTAATTATTGTTTAATGACTCAAAATGCCAAAGCGTTTAGCTTTTGTTTCTTATTCAAAAGCTCAAAAGAGAGAAAGAGAACAATTATTATCACAATTATTATTAAAATGTAATAAAAAAAAAACAAAAGATCACAAAGAAAATACTATAGTTTCTGCAATGAAAATATATAAAACTAAGTCAAAAAAAAAAATCATAATAATTGTATCGCTGATTTTGACCATCAAAACAAAATAATGAGTCATGTCAGCAACGCCCAGACAAAAAGTTCTAATCGCTTTTTTCTGTTATTGAAATTGACTTAAAAGGCAAAATAAAAAACAGAAATTGCAAACCCATAAATATTAAATTATAAAATATTGTTTTTTTTTTATTAAAATGAAAATTATTAGAAACAAAAAATTATTTAAAAACCAATTACTAGCAACTATAATTACAACTGATTTAAATTCATTAAAAAAGAAATTAAAATAATTGTTTTTTAAAATAAAAAAAAAATACAAATCACATTCAAATAAAACTTTGTCATCATAATTAAGTGCAACACAAAATGTACAAAAAAATGAAACATTCATTGTACATAAGGCAAATTTATGAAGGTCAAAAGTTACTCTGAACAATTATCTAAGACTTAAGGCAAAAAGTCGCTTTTTATAATTAGAAAATTGGCAAACACAACAATTGAACTCCAACAAAGTCTTAAAACGGACTGGTAATCATAAATAATCGTATTGGAAAAATTTTGAAAAATTTATTACAACCCTGTATTGTATTAAGAAAATCAATCTGTATTATTTCTATAAGCTGACAGACATACATACATACATAATTGGTCATTACAACCTTCCGTAATTCCATTATTGCACAAAATTGTTACAACTTACGAACCTCCCAACTGCTATTGGTAGTGCTCTTTTTTACGTATCTTCTGGTGTTCAGCAGTAAGTATTTCAGTGTTATATGCACAATAATCAATCTCTTTGAAAACCGATGCCTTTGTTTGCTTTGTACTGCTGAACACCAAACGATTTCACGTCTTTGCAATAGAGTAGTTCTTACACAGGGATTGAATATTCTAAGTTTAGTTTGCCTCGATATTTGCTCAAATACTCTTGTTGTTTACTCAGTTTCTGTGTTGCAATCCGCTATAGTGCCTAAATGTCGGAAACTAACAACGAATTCTACTTTCAAGTCTGAAGTTAGGTTGAACTTGTCACGTAGGTGTGTAAAGTTAAAATCGGATTCGAAAGAGGAAACCGAGAGGTAATTTTCCAAATTCCTGTGTTAACAGAACAATGTGAACTGTTTAGCAGAGACAATATGAAGACGATTCCGACGATTGATACAAAAAATAATTACCGTCATATTAAAGTCTGTGTTGTAAATGAATAAACTTCTATGTAATGATTGGCGGAAAAAGAATTCGAACAATGGCATCCAACGTTTTATAAGAGATTGTTTTATAAAAATCTCTGAATAATAATTTTTTGATTTGTTAGAACTTCTATTTGAGTAGTGTGAGTGTGATAGCAAATACTATTTAATTTAATGTCAACATTCGTCATTTTTAAATTTTTAAAAAGAATTAAATAGGCTCGATCAAGGGGTAAATGAACGAAATAAAGGTCAAATGTTATCATATTAGGTGACACACTGAAATAATTGATATGGTTTCTTCGATAATATTCGCCAATTCATAAACTTTGGTAGGGCCCAGCAGCTACTAATTGTAGTAGATTTGTTAAAGTTTTGATATTGTTGTAATTGTTGTTTTACTGGTCAAAACGTCAAAGCAATATAACGCAGAAAATGGTTAGAGACTCCTCCATTCTAGCGATAAGCCACAGTTTGTAATTTATTCAAGTGCTTTTGTTTAACAAACTTTTATGTTTTCTACTTTTTTTTTATAACTCTTACGTTGTTAATGGCTGATATTTATTATTTTGTTAAAGAGTAATTAAACTTAACTTTGTTGAGTAGCTGCACTATAGCTGCTGTTTGAGCAGTTGACAATTAAAAAAGTTTCTCATTAAAACATTTCAAATAATTCAACCAGAAAAAATGCAAAAGTTCAGTCTCAACTATTACATTTTATTTCGAATGTTAAAAAGCCGTAAAAAGGTTTAAAGAAAATGAATTGAAATCAAAATTTTTAAAAAAATGATTTTTAAATATGGACAAACAATCACTGGTAAACAAAACAGTAGTAGAAATAAAAACAAAAAAAAAAATAATTTTATTTAATTTCATAAAAGAAAATGAAAATCATTCTTTTATGATCACGTACGGAGTGAATTTAGTTTTCAAATTTAAAAAAGCGTACGTTTTATTCAACATTTAAAACTTAACCGGTAAGAATTTATATTGGTTTTCATATTGTTTTTTGTTGATGTTGTTGTTGTAAATAAAATGTTTACATGATTCCAAAAAAACCATAATAAAAACATTGTTTTGTGATAATCTAAAAGAAATGGAGTTTTCTTTTTGTATGATAATATAATAGGGCGCACGAAAATATTTCAGATGTTTCAGTTGCATGTCTATAATGTTAAAACAATATTTTAAAAGGGCAGTAGGATCCTAAAATAAAAGGATCTTCCAATTATCGAGTAGTTAAAGTGCAGAAGGAATGCTTATTTAGAGTTGTACAATCAGATAAGATCATATGCCTTAATTATGCATAAAATTAAACCACACAACATGGATTTGTGAAGTAGATAGGCCTTGTCTCGAACTAAACGGAGCCTTGCTATTGCATCTGCTGCCTAGTAGTTAGTGTATCGCCTTATTAGACGAGAGGCCACGGTTCAGACCCCAGGTCAGACATTTCGAACAAAAAGAAATATTAAAAGCTCTTTTATCGGCGACTTCCTCTCAGTATATTTCTGGTAAAAACTCTAAGAGTAAATTAAATTACCATGAAAAGCTTCTCAAAGATTTGTCGTTCGGAGTCGACTGTAAACTGTAGGTCCCACTACTCATATATAAAATTAACATAAACGATATAAGTGGTGTGAGAAGCTAGGTTGTAGTCCTTATGGAAGGGTTGTAATGATCTATTATATGTGTATGTACATATGTAAGTATTGTAGCAGTTAATGATGTCAGAAAATGAGAAGCCAAATACGTCTATCTCTTAATAAAAAGAGCAGGTCACTGACACATAGGGTGAAAGAAAGTGTCTTTATTTCCTCAGACTCATAGCTTCCTATGGATTAGGAAACAAATATAATTACGTTCAGAATTGAGTTTCCATCCATCCATTCGTGTATTTAATTAATTTTTGATAATCAGTTTCGATTAAAAAACAAAAACCCAGAGAGTCTAACGTTTCTAGGACTCTAGACGAGGACTCAAACAGCATGGTTTGAAATCCTAATGGATTTAGAAAAAAAACATTCATCATGTTTTTTGAATTTAAAATTATGTGACTTCACCCCCTTCCAATACAATACATGCTTAGATGCCGTCTCACTTTGTGGAAATGGAAAAAGGATAACATCACAGAAAGGTCAGGAAATGTCGCCACTTAATGTAAAAAGAGGTAGGAATCAAAAATTAGCAGGGCCACCAAATACTCATAGTTGTTTCTAGTAACAGCATTCCACATTCACCTTCTTAGCTGGAAGGACAGAAATGAATTACGGAAAACAGAAACTAGCAAAATACTTTGTCAAAAGCCATTTGCTCCAAAAAGGGGCACTGCCAAAAAATGCGTAAAGGCGAAATCCTGTAATTTCTTTTGAAATATATAGACTTTGGAATCTTGTACAGCCAAAAGCCACCTATTTTTATACCTACGTACCGTGTTACTTTTGAAAAAAACAAACTCTGTTAAAAAATATGATCAGAATTTCGAAAGAAATTTACGCAAAACTATCACGCTAACTATCAAAACTATCTAGAGCGTATTTAATTGCTCGCTCAATAATAAGTTCATAATCTCCTACTGAAAATTTTATATTGAGTATATCTAACTTCCCCCCAAAAAATATTCAAAAGTAAAAAAGAAAATGATATGCCACAATCTGTGCACTTGTACTCGTACATAATCACTTCATAAAAACATGACAAAAAAAAAAAAATAATTTTATTTAATTTCATAAAAGAAAATGAAAATCATTCTTTTATGATCACGTACGGAGTGAATTTAGTTTTCAAATTTAAAAAGCGTACGTTTTATTCAACATTTAAAACTTAACCGGTAAGAATTTATATTGGTTTTCATATTGTTTTTTGTTGATGTTGTTGTTGTAAATAAAATGTTTACATGATTCCAAAAAAACCATAATAAAAACATTGTTTTGTGATAATCTAAAAGAAATGGAGTTTTCTTTTTGTATGATAATATAATAGGGCGCACGAAAATATTTCAGATGTTTCAGTTGCATGTCTATAATGTTAAAACAATATTTTAAAAGGCCAGTAGGATCCTAAAATAAAAGGATCTTCCAATTATCGAGTAGTTAAAGTGCAGAAGGAATGCTTATTTAGAGTTGTACAATCAAATAAGATCATATGCCTTAATTATGCATAAAATTAAACCACACAACATGGATTTGTGAAGTAGATAGGCCTTAACTCGAACTAAACGGAGCCTTGCTATTGCATCGCACCCTAGTAGTTAGTGTGTCGCCTTATTAGATGTGAGGCCACGGTTCAAACTCCAGGTCAGATATCTCGAACAAAAAAAAATATGAAAAGGTCTTTTATCGGCGACTTCCTCTCAGTATATTTCTGGTAAAAACTCTAAGAGTAAATTAAATTACCATGAAAAGCTTCTCAAAGATTTGTCGTTCGGAGTCGACTGTAAACTGTAGGTCCCACTACTCATATATAAAATTAACATAAACGATATAAGTGGTGTGAGAAGCTAGGTTGTAGTCCTTATGGAAGGGTTGTAATGATCTATTCTGTGTGTATGTACATATGTAAGTATTGCAGCAGTTAATGATGTCAGCAAATGAGAAGCCAAATACGTCTATCTCTTAATAACAAGAGCAGGTCACTGACACATAGGGTGAAAGAAAGTGTCTTTATTCTCCTTAGACTCATAGCTCCTATGGATTAGAAAACAAATATAATTACGTTCAGAATTTGGTTTCCATCCATTCGTGTATTTAATCAATTTTTGTTAATCGTTTCGATTAAAAAACAAAAACCCAGAGAGTCTAACGTTTCTAGGACTCTCGACGAGGACTCAAACAGCATGGTTTGAAACCTAATGGATTTAGAAAAAAAATATTCATCATGTTTTTTGAATTTAAAATTATGTGGCTTCACCCCCTTCCAATACAATACATGCTTAGATGCCGTCTCACTTTCTGGAAATGGAAAAAGGATAACATCACAGAAAGGTCAGGAAATGTCGCCACTTAGTGTAAAAAGAGGTAGGAATCAAAAATTAGCAGGGCTACCAAATACTCATAGTTGTTTCTAGGTAACAGCATTCCACATTCACCTTCTTAGCTGGAAGGACAGAAATGAATTACGGAAACAGAAACTAGGCAGAAATACTTTGTCAAAAGCCATTTGCTCCAAAAAGGGGCACTGCCAAAAAATGCGTAAAGGCGAAATCCTTTAATCTCTTTTGAAATATATAGACTTTGGAATTTTGTACAGCCAAAAGCCTTCTATTTCTTATATCTACCTATAGTGTTACATATGAAATAAACCAATTCTATTAAAAAATATGATCAGAATTTCGAAAGAAATTACGCAAAACTATCACGCTTCTTTAATAAACAATCTTCCATAAAAATCCAGAGCATATTTAATTGCTCGCTCAATAATAAGTTCATAATCTCCTACTAAAAATTTTATCTTGAGTATATATAACTTCCCCCCATGCAGTAAGTAGCACATCTAGCACTATATTTCTACCAAAATATGTTCAAAAGTGAAAAATAAAATGCCACAATCTGTGCACTTGTACTCGTACTATAATCACTTCATAAAAACATGACAAAAAAAAAAAATAAAAACTTTAATAAAGTTACACCTGTTATCTCATACAAGAGAGATGCGTGAGAATTTGAGTTTTTTTACTTCCATTTTTTTGATGAGAAAAATTTCCAATGTTAATAAAAAAGAGATTAAATGCAGATGTTAAAAACAAATTTTGTTGAGATTACTTTCCTTAGTTACTTAATAGCAAAATAGATATTCTTTTTTATAATTTCTTAAGATAACAATCAATATGTTGTAGGAAATCTCTTAATATGTATCGATAATTTTGCTAAAATAAAGATAAGTTTTAAGTATCAATTCTAAAAAAAAATTAAAGAAAGAAAAACAATTTAAAACTCAATTTGAAAGAAAATATGATAAAATTGATTCAGCACGTGTATCGTCATCTATGTGGGTATGGGTATACATATTATAAATAATAAAGCAAAAAAAGAGAACGTATCTACACACATTCCAATATATTCATAGTCGGAAAACCCATATGTGAAAAAAAATGTTTGAAATTAAAAGAAAAACACACAACAGAAAAGCAAATACAATAATAACATTGCCGGGTCAAGGTCGATTAACATGAGTCCTGATATAATAGGGGCTAGACTATATGGCTGTATAAAAAATATTCTCAAACTTCTTTATTTATGGCCTATAACATCAAAGTTGATTGTGCTGATATTTCAAGTACCATTGGAATGAGTTCTACTGGCTCTTTCTCTTGTTAAAATAATACCAATAACGAGTTATAGAATCACTTTCTAAATTAAAAGGAGAGAAACAAATTTATGCGGTATTTATTCGATTAATATAGTGAGAAAGAATTTATGACAAAAAAAAAAAAAAACTTAACCCAGTTGACTTTTCCTGGAATTTTTTGACCAAAAAAATCTGGGTTTTAGAAGGACGAGAGCTTTATTAACAGTTTTAATAAAGTTATAAATAATTTAGAGGACTTTACGTACGAATGTCGCTTTAGATGTAGCAATTTTACCGCAGATATCCTGCATTAAGTCGTCCATAACACGACTGTTTTTAACACTCTGATACGTGGTAAAGTATTTAAGGTCATATGTAAGTAAGGTATGATGTAGAGATGATATCAAATTAATCGAAACTATTATTAAAGATAGAATCCTAAAACCTTTTAAGGTAGGGGTTGCAATCAGTCGTTTGATCTTTTCATATTGTATTAATAGAAACAATCTTTTCTGGCAATACAGTTGTTAACACACAGATCAAATGCTTCCTCCAAACGCCGATGATCTTGCGATCTTACTAACATGTAGCTATATTAGTTAGAGCAAGCAGCTTATACAAGATAAAAATCACACTCTATAAGGCAATTGTTTAACTCAATGAGTAGGTTAGGTTAGGTTAGACTACGTCTACTTATCAAATTCTGACAAGTACAGTACCCGGTTGTCGAATTGATCCATTGTACAACGTCCAGCCTCTCACACTACTTATGTTGTGTGCGTTAATTTTATACATGAGTGGCGGGACCAACAGTTTAAGTCGATTCCGAATTACAGATTTTTTGAGAAGCATTTCATGGCAATTTTTACTCTGAGTTTTTGTCAGAAATCTGCTAAGAGGAAGTCGCCGAAAAAGTATTTTCATATTTTTTGTTTTGATGTCTGACCTGGATTTCGAACTCGGGCCTTTCGTCTAATAAGCCAACACACTACCTGCTAGACCACGACGTCTTCATAAAGCATGAGTACATGTGCCAGCAAATGGGAACTATTCCTTGTGCTTTCTAGATCATACTATATATGGATTTATCTGCGTTAACAGTAAGTAAAGGCATCGCATAAATAATTAGACTTATGGAGACATTGATGAAGTTAGACGCATTCAATTTCAATGGCTACAATGACTTAACAATATAGTGATTAAAATTGATAACGTAAGAATAGAATACGACCGTAACAGGGTGTTATACTGTTACTTAAAGATGCTGACATGTGGCAAAGATAATTAAAAATCTAAAGAATTTTTTTTTCGTAGTTGGTAGTATTAACAGTAAGTCGTCTACTATAAGCTGTTTCCCAATGATCAAACAATGGATTCGAAAGAAAGAAAGAATGCCCCCAAGCAGTTTTCCTAATAGGAGACGAATTGTAATTGATCAAACTGCACACAGCGACATTGACAGCGACTCATTTGATTAACACGAAACCTTCCGATACTTTATGTATTTCTATTCCTACCAAAGGGGTCAAATGATCCCTTGCAGTATTTAAGGTAGAACACATATATTTTTCGGTAAAAAAAATTAACAAGAGCGGATTAAATCTTGGAAAACACATTCGATGTATTTTGCAATAAAAGTCGTAAAGGCAAAAGGCGATGTGATAATGTTATTTTCAAGAAATTCTGACAAGAAGTTAAAAATGGGTCATTTGACCGGTCCTTGGCAGGTTGAATCTTAATGTGCGTCTGTCTTATAGCTCTAACTTCATACCAAATTTACTGTGTATGATAAATAATTTCTTTAGCAAAAACTTCCTTCAATAGAATTTTATTTTTTAAAATTATTACAATTTAAGTTTTTAAAATTATAAAAAGTTAAGGAAAAAATGATCACTTTTGAACTGAAAGAATGATAGCAAATATATTTTCACGAAGGTATCCTTTCTATGTAGATGGCAACCCTATTATTCTAGAAACTGCTTTAGAAGGCCTATCGCTTGCCTAATTGGAAAAATAAGATTAATAAAGTTAAAACAAAAAAATATCAAAGATAATGGTGAAGCTTTGTTACAGGAACATAGGTTCCTTAAAAGAATGAAAATATAAAATAGAAAAATTAACTTGAATGGGAAAAAGTCGCATAACAAAATAATGAATTTCTTTTGACTACAACTGATTGAAAATATAATTTTTCAAGTGCAGGACTGAGTGTAAATAAATCGAAAATCATTTTTATTGGTATTAAAGGAATTAAATAATTTCTTAGCATATTTTAAAATGTTTAAAAATTATTTTTAAAATATAATTCAAAAGGACTTGAAAAATTTTATAATTTTTCCAATTAAAAATTTTCAACATTTTCAGAAAATTTAGAAATTTGTCTCGTTTATTTTGCAACAAATGATTCATAGGCTTACTTGTTAAAATTTAATATGTATATGGAAAATTTTAAATGAATTCCCATAAACTTTCTTCTTCTTTTGCCAACAACTAGAACAACAAAAATATTGATTTTTCATAAGGACTTTTTTAAATTGCAACAACAATCAAACGACAAATGGTAACGACAACGATTGCAATAAAATAAACGGTATACGGAAAAAAATTATCATATAAAAGAAGAAAACTTAGGGTTTTTCTTTTTCATTTGAAAAACAAACAAACTAAAAGAAAAATGGAATGGAATGAAATATAATGAGAAGGTCTTTTAACCTTGACAAAATCGCAAGCAAATAAATTTGTTGAAATACAAGGCATGTACGTACATATGTATGTAAGTATGAATATGTAAAAGAGAACAAACAGTAAAAGTATTAAATATTTACAAACGATACAGCAAAAAGGGTAATTGAACTTAAAATTTATTTTCAATAAAGTTTTTATCGCATATTTTTTTTTTGTTTTATTTCAATATTTCTTTTAATACTTTTTTAATACATACCATGGCTGTTTTTTTAAGTGTCAATATTTTCCAGGAATCATCATAAGATATCAAATATTTAATTTTTCATTTATAATAAAACACTCTTACACAAACACTTGTACATAGTTACACACAAAAATTTTTAACAACAATTTGAACTGGCATTTCAAGTAATGTTTTGTTTCCATGAATTCAGAATGAATATGGATTACGACAAGAAATATTTTTAATCAGCAATATTTACGTATTTTTTTTTTATATCTTATTTAAAGCAGACATTTTCTGTAAATAAAAATTGAAAAAAAAAAATTAATTATTTAATTATAATTCTTTAATTATTTAATGATGTTTTTGAAAAAATAAAAATAATTTTTTAATTTCATTTGTTATCAAATTACACTTTTAATAAAGAAACATCTTTGAGATCCACTTTTATATTCCATATTCTTATATTTTTAATTTTTCACTTTTAAATATGTATGTACATGGTATGTTTGCTACCATTTGATTATAATTACTTTTCATTATTTTTTATTTTCGTTTTTAATTTTTTTAATACGAAGGCACGTTATTTAATTGTTTGTTATGCTGCCGCTTGTTTTTTATTACAAAATATCAAATACCAGCTGAGACCACGTTTCACTCTCACAAATGCAATGTTTATTATACAAAAAGCAAAAAAAAAAAAAATGATTCCAACAACAAAAGTAAAACAACCATGTAGAAAATACAACAACAAATGCATCTACAGAATGCAACAATTGCCAACAACAACTATTTCTATAGAAAACCACACACAGATATTATCTTGTTCTCTTGTTTATCAAGAACTCAACCAAAAAACAAAAAAAAAAAGAAACTGAAAATAGGCCCAGGTTTAGAAGAATTCATGGTATACCCTACTATAAGTAACAGGAACAAATTCGGCATTATAACGTATTCTATACACCACAGGGTAAAGCAATTGAATCAAATAATAATCTAACATACCATCCTTCAGTAAGGATTACGGTTTAGGTTTTCACATCACTTATGCATGTTGTACATGAGTGGCGGGACCTATAATTTAAAGTCGACTCCGAACGATGGTTTTTTTTTTTTTTGAGAAATTTTCCATGACAATATTATTTACTCTCAGAGTTTTTCCCAGAAATCTGTTGGGCAAGTCGCTAGAGAAATATTTTCAGAATATGACGACGACGATTTTTTCCATACATCTTTACATATAGCCATTGGAACATCAGGATTGCGATCTAAATTCTCTCACCAGTTATGTTGTGGATGTTAACTATGTACATATGTAAATTAGAGCGACTCACTAAAAAAAAGTGCTCGATGTACCCTCCTAAAAATGAATCTTGGACTTTTTTAAGACAACATTTAAAATATTTCGGCTCCAGCTTCGACTCCAGCTTCAAATCGTCGTGCTTATATTCTGAAAATATTTCTCCATTTATTTTAAAGGGGTACACTTCACACGAATTTCGCTTCCATACAACTTGAGTCGCCCTAATGTACATAAATGGCAGAACCCACAGTTTAAAGTCGACTCTGAACGACAGCTTTTCTTTTTGAGAAACTTTTCATGGCAAATTTTATTTACTCTCAGAGAGAAATATATTGCATTCTGATAATCAGAAAGTATTAAAGTACTACATTGGGTTTTTTATAAAATTTAGTTCTGTACGTTAAAAAGCCTCTGAAAATTCAGAACATTACCGTAACTTATCGCTATTCCACTACCTAACGGTAAGAATGGAGCAGAGATATTTGAATATTAAATTAACGGACATGAAAAAAAACCTGCAGAGAAATAGTTTACTCGCTTTCGATTTGATATTTTTAATGTTAAATATCGATCAATCACCAAAGATGCAATCAAATCATGGACAAAATTCAGATTCTGAGATTCTAGCAAAGCCAGGATTGGTACCAAAAAAGGTCATGCTATATATCCGATTGGATGGATGATTGGAAAGTAATAGTCGACTATGAGCCAATACAACGTGATCAAATGATTGATTCCGATCTAAACTACCAACTAGTAACGAGGTTGAAACAACTCTCTATAACTCTGTAGCCGTTGTATAAGTGTTATTGTATATCATCACAAAGCTGGGTTATACATACTTTTGCTGACTTTCCAGGTTCTGCGTGAGCTTGACAGGGAAATTACAAAAGCTCGACAGTATGCATAGCTTGACCCATATATTCCTATAACTCTATAAATAGAGCAAATTTATATTCCAGAGACTACAGAAAGAGATTAGAATAGGAGTTCTACACTAATGGCATAGTGACACATACTTCATATAATAAATGTAGAAAAAATTATAACCCTAATTTGTCGAGAAGCTGATTACGTCCATAGAAATATTTTTTAACTAAACAGTAATTAAATTTGAGAAAAAATACTTGAAATTGAGATGTAGAAAAGACAGTGAATACGAGTAGAATGCTGACAAATACATATTACGTCAAAGGACTGTATATTTAAATGGGTGGGCGGTTCAGCGACTTTATTTCACAGTTTCAACTATTTCTTCACAGTTTTTTATATTAGTCAGCTGAATTTGAACCATACGATCGATAACAATAGCTTTCTTACGATTAACAGTTGGACCTTGGCCTGTACAAAAGTTATGAGAGTTTTGAAAAATAATGACCAAAGGTTTTTAGTTTTGAAAAGTAACGGCCAGGCTATAGGTATACAGTACAGATAATTAAAACTATAAAAGAGTGGGTGATACTGCTGTAATAGGCAATATCTGAATTCGAGTACTTTTTCCTGTAAAACATTTGGTATTTAAAGGCTTATTCTCGTAATGATGTTGCTTTTTATAATCATTATCATTTTTAAATTCCATGACTGGTGATAAATGATGATAAAGAAGTTAAATACCTATATACCTAGGTGGGAAGTGAAAATTTTACTCAAAATTTAACTGCAATGTAATACTAACTACTCTAAACTATTAGCCTGAGAGTTGTGGGTTCAATTCCTATCATATACTTGTAGGCTAGCTAGAGGTATACCAGATTTAATCATGTATGGACTCATTTGGACCAAAATTGAGTCCATACTTTTGCTCCAACACAACAACGCCCTGTTGAAACATGGCTGTCTTTCTATTCCACCAAATTTTCCCAAATATACGAAAATTTCTTAAGAATACGATTTAATTCCATGATGATTTTAAAAGAATTTATAAATTTTATTTTAGGTTTATTAAAAATAGATTGTTCAATTGAAATGCAATAAAGAAACAAAGAACAATAAAATAGTTTTGCTTAGTAACAATTTTTAATAATTATTATCAGTATTAGTAGATTTAAATCATTCCCTTTCTCTATTTAACTTTAAACAATATTTGAAATTAATGTTTAATACCCATCCCTGATCAATATTGTAGGTTATTAAAACGAAAACAAAAATTATGAAAAACAAAACAAACACTGCAAAACTAAAAACTGAAAAACACAACTTCAACACTGCTGCATAAAACCAAAAACAAAGCACAACAAAAACACCACCAAATGAAGGCATGACTGTGGAGAAGAAAAAAAACCAAAGAAACTGCAAAAACAGCATATTACGTAGCAAAACAACAAAACAAAATGCTACATACAAACAATAGCAACAATAATAAAGGCAAAAATATGAGAAAACAACAAAAAGAAAAAAAAAACACAAACAAACACTAAATAGTGAAATAGTTAAGTACGGAAAAGAGATAGAAAAATAAAGAGAGCGAGAGAGGGAAAAGAAACAAACAAGGGAAATCATAATATCAAAAACAAAACAAAACAAAAAAAAAACACAATTGAAATATACAACAAAAAATGAAAGGGAAAACCCAAAACAAAACACAAAAAACACTCAAAAAACGAGAATTTTTTATTTTTTTGAAGATCCCACCAAATTTTATAACATGAAAACACAGCACAACAAAAACAAAAACAAAACAACAGTAAACATGCTGGTATTAATGCAGAGCCACAGAGCTCCATCCAATACTAATCAAGTGAATTATTTAATGGGCAGACGGACACTTTTGGTTTTACAGTCAGGCTGACTCAATTTTAACATTTTTTTTTCTTTTTCTTTTAGTCAAACGTATCTGGTTTAGTAGAGGCAACTTTATTTGTTTCAGAAATAAAAGTAAATCTCATCGATTTCAACAACAAAAAAAAAATTTTAATTTTAATCTTTTTTCATAATTATTAAGATTTATTTTGTTTAATTAATTCGCTGTTTTGTTTTAGAATTTCTTTTATTTACTTTTTATAATCACCTTACACAACCACACGCAAGTAATACTTTTCTTTGCTTTTTAATTAAAAATTTAATAATTTTTTAATTACTTTTCCATTCACACTTTAAATAAATATTGACAAATACTTTAAATTAAATACATTTTTTTTATTTATTAAAATTCTATTTGGTTTTCTATTATTTTTTTATTCTGCCACTTCACATTTTATTTTCAACTTCTTTCTTCTCTCATCTTTTTTTCAACTTCAAATTCTATTCAAATTCTTAATACACCGCTCATTTTGTTTTAGCACGCACGCCGTCCAAATCAAAACTAAATCTTGTTACTTTTCAGCTGCTTAAATGTTGGTTGGGTTCGCTCAAAAATTTCCATAATACAACTTAAAATGGTCAAACATTTGCAGCGCACATGTTCGATAACGAACATAACACAACATATTGTTGCCACTTTAATAGGGAGTGTAGAACAACAATAAATAAAAATTCAAGTAGAACAATAACAACAACATGGACGAAACTTAAAAACATGTGTTTAATAATGAAAATACGATGATGATGATGATAATGACGTGTAGAGGATAAGTTTAACCACAGTGGGTTAAAATTTTAACTCAAGTTACTTAAAAATGATTGAATAAGGACTAGATACTTCAAAAGGAGGAAAATTTTTTTGTTGGCAGCATATGCAGATAATCTATACGATTATACGGACAAAGAGGGTGTAAACTAATTTGATGAAAAATATTATATAAAAAACTGTATCAGAGTGAACATTTGGAGTTAAAGTGGTTGTGTAAGGAACCAGA